>JAQISU010000034.1:6577500-7777500 GCA_029339505.1 Unio delphinus | reverse complement strand
TGAATACGATTTTATAATTGCGGATATGACATCTAAGGGTATATACGTCAATCGTAAAGACGCTTTCTTGTCCGATGGAACCAAATTGGGTACAATTGTTACTTACAACGATGGATACAGTCTTCAGTATACACATTTGAGGGCGTCTATGCTGGCTTATGCTTCTATTAATTTATTTTCAATGATAAATAGATTTCCTGACACCGCAGTTAGGGTAGCCACTGATTCATTTTATATAAACTCGAAACACAGCGAAGCAGTAGCTGAATTCACTAATTCCGACTAGAGCTGGGGATCATGGAGAATTAAGCGGGAAATGTTGCATGATTATTCTAAGTCAGCAGATGTTACGATTGAAGATAATTACTTGAAAAATAATCAGATATCAGAACTATCTAATGCACCGCAGATATCTGACCCAATATGCAAATATAAAACTGTTTACTTAAACGGCTGTGGTGGGTCAGGAAAGAAAACTCGTGCGAGTGAATTATTTCGTGGGAAAAATCCTACAAACATGACTGTGCTAGCACCGACCCATAGACTCGCAAGAGAGATGAAACAACGAGGAATTAATGCTTGCACTTATCACAGTTTCTTTCGATGGAATGGTGACGAATGGACTCCTGATCGAATGGGCAAAAATTTATTCCTGAAGTCATCATTTGGGATGAGATATGCACGGTGTCGTTAGATGTATTACAAAAGTTTCTCGAGTGGTTATTTCTAGTGAATACAAAAGTAATAATGTGCGGCGATCATGGCCAACCATGTCCATTTGTTGGTTTGTCTCCACATGATTGGTTGAAGATTTTTGTAGACTATTATGAAGAAATCAATACAGATCATAGAGCACTTGATGAAAAATTACGCGAGTTCAAAAAACTATTCAGATTACAACCTGATAGAATCCAATGTGAAATAGCCCGTGAAATAATTTCGGAAACCCATTAAATGATTTCTGGGAGGCGTGGCGACCAAACGATTTGATAGTGGAGAGTAGAAAGATAGTCAGAGACACACTTCAGATGAATTTATTTGAACTCCATAAAGAAAAATTTGCAACACTTCCAACGCCGCTATGTTATAGACCCAAGGATACACGAAAACAAAATATCGAAGTTGATATTCCCGGACAAAGTGAAAAACAGATTCTCGTGTTAAATGATGTGCTGATTGATATCAATGTCGTCGAAGATGCATTACGCGCTGATAAATCCCCATGGACGCTAGGTTACGCAGCGACAATGCATTCTTCACAGGGATTGACTATATAAGATACAGTTGTTTGGATAGTAGATAATCACATCGAGTGGTCAAATTTAGTTTATCTTGCAGTGTCCAGAGTACGAAGAATACATCAGCTTTGAAGAGTTGTTCTAGACTATAACGACACTACAATAAGTGATATTGTCAGCAATGATATAATCAGAAAGAAACTCTCTGGTTATAGACAACAGGATAAAAAAAAAATAACAGAAAATTTGACATTGATGCCAAATTAATAACCACGTTGAAACAACAACAGATTAATCACTGCGCTAGTTGCAATTGTATAATGAGTTGGTGTTGGTCGGATAAAGACTCTCGACAATTTACCGTAGATAGAAAAAATAGCAGTGTAGGTCATGCCAGAGACAATGTGATGCTGACTTGTCTTGAGTGCAACAAACGAAGAAGTGCTAGGTAAGACCACGTGGCCATAATTGAGTATCCTCGGGTATCACTTGTAATTTTTCACGAATAAATCCTCACTGAGGAGCAGTTGGATCCAATCTATAGATTGCTGGTCTATCTGTAGATCGTGTTATACTAGATATTTTATGTGCGGTGACACTCCAAATAGGATCACTAGCTCTTTTTTTGCCACCTTTGAGCTCTCCTGGTTCAAATAAATACCTAACAGTGAGATTACCGAGTATTGGATGTTTTGAAAAATCCTTTTGTGGTTTTACGTGTATATACTTCTTTTAATCGCCTTGTTAGGTTTCATATTAATTGTTCTAGTAATCTCGTTATTCAGTGCGGTAATCACAGCTGGTAATCTCTTGACCCATTCACGAGATCGTTTATCCCGAATAAATTCCTTCGCGTGTTGATATCCAAATAACCGCTCAGCAAGCGTCCGATTAAATCGTTCAACAATTGCCTGATCGCGATGTTGTGCAGTATGTCCTCGTCGTAACGCGGTATTATGATTCTTCATTATTGATAAAACCGCAGCCTGAAATTCCTTTCCAGATCAACTTGTAATAGATTTGGCCAGCGCAGAGGACCCCTTCGATAAATCCTTTCAAACGCAAAAGCCACTTCAGTTGATGATTTTGTTTTTAACGGTTTTGCTTGTTTGTATCGACTCGCAACATCAACTACAGTTAACGCGTATTTGTAACCACCATCATGCGGCAGAAATAGTATATCAGCCTGATGAACCTCATTAGGAACGGTCACATCAAAATGCGAGTAGTTAATTTATTCAGGCGGTGGTAGATAAATTTGCCATATCGCCTGTTTGGATAACCAATTAGCCGCTGTAGAATTTTTCACCTTTGTGGCGCTAGCGAGTTTGCCAATTACTGCTTTACCCCTCCAGTACCCTTTTGGGGAATAATAAATAGATTCCATGTTGTTATTAATTACCAGCACCCATCATCAATTTTACCTTTCATTGCCGATTTTACTAACCATGAAGCCAATTTTTCTTTGAAGGATTTATTAGTGATAGAATTCAAACGCATGAATCAATTTCACATACGCGATATGTCTGTGTTGCAGACTGCTGCTTTTATAAGCAACATCATGAGCACGACACGCCTTATCGATGGCGTTTATTGGGTTTTCACCCGGTCGGGGTTGGTTTTGATCATCGAGTCTGATATCGAGTCTTGTCCCGGGTCCACAATAACTATACCCCGGAAGGTGTTTTTCTCCTGGATACTTCGCCCATGGTGTTCCTGGGAGTTTTACTAACTTGGTTGCAATATCACCTCCTTGCTCTATTTTTAAATCCTTGGAAACGAATCTAAATTTCTTTGTACTACACTGTACAAACTTGCCAGAAAGTGCTGATCGGTTATTTTTAGTTGTAATCGTCGTCAAGTCATCTGTGCCAGTACGCTTCTTACATTTCACACAATATAAATCCATAATATATTTATGTTATATGGATATGAATGTAATTGATTATTCATCAACACGAGAACCAGAACCCGTGAAACATCACGTTATGTTACCAAACTCTATTCGAATGATTATCATTGGACCTTCAGGGAGAGGTGAAAAACAGTTGTTAATTGACATGATAATAAGATGGATGAAATGGGACAAGTTGTACTTAGTAGCACCGAAGGTAGATGATCAACGATGTTACCGGGTGTTAAAAGATTACAATGAAAAAGCCATAGAGACAGCCAGCAAGCTTATAACCGAGATCGAGGAAGCACAGGGTGCTAATAATACCGATGGAAGTATTAACAATTTAGTCGCATACAACGATGTCATGTTTGAAGATTACGAAAGAGCTGTAGAGATTGTCATTGAGGGCGGTGCTATTAGATTTATAACCGATATCGAGGACGCACCGAGCATTGATGATATCAGTGGAAGTATTAACAATTAAGTCGTATACGATGATGTGATGTTAGACAATCAAAAGAATCCTGCCAGGATATTTTCCAGAGGTAGACATAATAAACCGACGTGATATACGCCACTCAACGATACACTCAAATACCAAAAGTGATCAGAGATAACTGCAATTTGTTATGTATGTTTAACGGAGTTGACAATCATACATTACGAAATATTTGGCAAGCTTGGTGCAGCGATATGGATTTTAATCAATTTAAAATTTTCTTTAGTCGCGCCCAATCAAACCCACTCGGATTTGTAACGATAAATTTATCAGATCCTCGGACGCGATATCGAATCGGACTTGATAAAATATTCTGTTAAAAGAAATGTTAACTCATAGCAGCAGAGGGGGCGCGACAACGACATTGGCGCCTTTTTTTATTCTATTTTACCCGTATACGCCTTTTTTTACGATTACGAGGAAGCCTTGGATTGCCGAATCGACGCCTATAAAATTTTACCCGATTCGCCCCCTCTACTGCTATTACAGAGAATAAGTCAGACGCAAGCCGTACAATAAAAACAGGAATAAATGATAAAGATGTATTACAGAAAATAAGCCAGATGCAAGCCGTACAATAAAAACAGGAATATATGATAAGATGTATTACAGAGAATAAGTCAGACGCAAGCCGTACAATAAAAACAGGAATAAATGATAAAGATGTATTACAGAAAATAAGCCAGATGCAAGCCGTACAATAAAAACAGGAATATATGATAAGATGTATTACAGAGAATAAGCCAGATGCAAGCCGTACAATAAAAACAGGAATGTATGATAAGATGAATTGAGAATAATTCAGATGCAAGCCGTACAATAAAAACAGGAATGAATGATAAAATGTATTACAGAGAATAATTCAGATGCAAGCCGTACAATACAAACAGCATGAGCTTATTTTTCTAGTTCAGTGCAATACGACAGTAGCTTGTTTCATTTAATTTAACTCAAACCGAAAGTGTAATTACTTATTTTGATTTGATTTATTCGCGTATGCACGTGCATATTATACTGCACAGTGAACTAGCGTACATATAAAAAAGACCATGGAATGTTAATGTCAAGAAACATTAAAAATTAAAACTATTACCCCAACCCACCCCTCAATAAAAACAAACAGAACAAACAACGTAAAACGTAAGACCAAAATAGCTTTTAGGCCATGTCTTTCTCTCTTTACGGGGAGGGGGGGGGGGGGTAAGGGGCGGGATAGTAAATCAGTGAAAAATACTAACTTCATCAAGTAGGAAAATTATACACTCAATAATTTTATAGTGTTCGGTCACTCAATAGACGATAAACATATTAAATATTCTTGTCACATATTCAGCACATGATGTATTCGCATATTAAATTCAAATATTTATAGCTTTCATTTAGTATTATTGTATCCTGTTTTAAGCTTTATGTTTTATGATCAAAGCGCCAACCCATATGTTATATAAATACAAAAACTGTTTAGTCTAGCCTGGCAAAGAGCGTGAGAAAATAATCCATGCACTAAGTTCTGTTCTTTTCCCTCACACTCATCAATATAAATACCTGAACTTAATTATGTTCTTTCTCGCACAACATTATAGACAGGTAGAACATAATACTCTATAGACAGGTGCTAAATGGACGGATGAGCGTAAGAAAACGTTCCAGATAAAGTGATCTATAAACCATCCATTTCCAAAGTCTTTTTAATGCATGAATGTCTACTTTCTGAAATTCCCCGTCTCTGTCAATAAGAAATTCAAATTTCATTACTTCATTTAAAACCTCACTAAAACCTTTTTTGGGCATCTGCATTAAAGTACTAAAACCTCATAGAACACACTTGTATCATTGCATCAAGATATAATTTGTTTTTATTTTATTTTTTTTAAATATTTTTTTATACTTCTGACGGCTGCAATGTGTATACCTGAGTAGAGTATCTGTTCCTATATTTACATATAACCCCGTGTAGTTATATAAATAATTCCATTTTAAATCTGATTGCATGCTTGCATGCTTGCGCGCGTGTGTATACATGAATGTGTTTACGTGACTTTGATGCGACATAGCCCATTAATAAGTTGAGAACAATTTGATTAATTGTCTTTCATGAAAACTTGTAACTTTCATTATTATTATTATTATTATTATTATTATTATTATTATTATTATTATTATTTGATGGTAAAGCTGTATGACCAATTTCCTGTTAGTAAATGACATGCTCTACAACCGCATATATCCCAATAGCTCCCGCCGAATGAACTAGACTTATTTTCTCTTGTTCATTCAAGCTATCATATTCTTGTATTCACATCATTTTCGTATATTTCGTCTCATTCTTGGATGGGCGAGTGGAGGTGGAAAATTTCCATACAAGTGTCTGT
Organism: Unio delphinus; assembly: GCA_029339505.1. Lineage (NCBI taxonomy): Eukaryota > Metazoa > Mollusca > Bivalvia > Unionida > Unionidae > Unio > Unio delphinus. The sequence goes on along the minus strand of JAQISU010000034.1, from coordinate 7,771,494 downwards.
ATATCAAACAATTTCATAATGTCTACTGTGTTTAGATCAAATTGTCATTTTCTTGATCTATTACTATTTTAACAGTAGACATTTGCTTCTTTACTCTGTGGACAGTGACCCAGTGATGACCTTTAAAGTTTATAATATTCACTAACAGTAATGAAATATGTCTATTCGAATTATCCATATTAGCAGCAGAGAGGGTGAACCCTACAACAAGCGACAGGCGTCGAAATCGTAAAAAAAGCGTCGAATCGTATAAAAAAGCGTCGAAAACCAACGCTTCCTCGTCTACGCCAAACGTCGTTGTCATCCACCCTCTCTGCTGCTACAGGTTAACCGAATATTTGATCCAGTCCTTAGGACGAAAATCATTTATGATTTCACAAACAAACTAATCGCTAACACCTCCTCTTGTAGATCAATTAAATTATTTGACTGGTCGGTGAGTCGGAAATTAATTCTCGTTAACGAATTATTATGGCATCGCATGTAGACAGGATTAATTGGATTTTCAATAATTAGGTATCCTGGAGGAGCTGTTGGTGCAAACGAATAAAGAATATATCCCTGCTGAGCTTGATTTGATTGCTCTAGATTAATTTGATAGCTTCCTTCAATTACATCACATACTAAATTGAGCGCAATCGCCGTTGAAATATTCACATTGTGCGGGGCAATATGCCTACCGCCACCATCTGGATCATTATTATACCTGAGGACAGTTGAATCTGATTTTTGTAGCGCCTTGATATCGGTTTTAACATTTTTTGCTAGTTCATCAGCGTTGTATTTGGGAAACTTGAAATTACGCAGATTGTCTTCTGTGATATTGTAATCGGTTAGGAATCGTTGTTTATTGTCGCTGTTGTCATTAATTATTGTTTGAATAATTAGTTCATAGATATATTCCATGTCAGATATAAGTTGATTTATTATTTCAACGTGTTTTTGCAATTTTGTTTTCCGTAGTTGTTCTAGTTGTGTGTCATATAATTGTTTAATTTCATTAAAATAACCACGGATGTCAGTTAGCGTAAATGAAATAGTAACAGATGAGTCGGCTGTTCTTTTAATGAAAAAATCCCATTGCAATGTGTCTTTGTTGGTAAATATAAATCTATTGCCGATTCTTCCTTTTCTTATATCAGATAAATTAGCTCGATAACTGGGATTGATTTCATGATATGATTTTACGTCCGTGGTTAAGTCGGCGGTGGATTTTTCGGGTGGTTTTTCAGGCCATCCTAACACTGTTCTTAACGAGCTGTTATAGATATCTACAATGTATCCCTCTGTGCTTATTTCGATCGACGACGAGAGCGTCGGTTCATGAAGTTTAATAGCTATTTTTGATTCTTTTTCAGTAATTGATTTTATTCTACGCTGAATTTCAGCATCGATTTGCTCAATTTGGTACGACCCAGTTGGTAACGAAACAGTTTCCCACGCTGGAGTGCCATCGGGTTTATTCTTATACGAGAACACCAGTGCGTTATTGGGTTGCTGACCGCCAAATGCAACAGATCTGATATTAGGCCAGCTATGATACACTCGTAATTTTGCCAGCGCGATCTCACGCACTGGAATCGGAGAAGGAAAGTTCACACTAAATTCAGGGGTTGTTGATGTTATTGATATCATGCTTGTTCGTATCGGAGTGGTATTCTCCGCGATTCGTTGAAGCAGTTGCAATTCGTTGAATTGTAGTGACATTATTGTTAACGCTGTCTTCAATTTCCAATTTCAACATCGCGGAGTTATACAACTGGGTCATCGTGGAAAATTCAACATCAGATATCACTGAATTATCTATCGACAGCGAGATCAACTCGGATAATTTCGAGTACGCGTCAAATACCACCCTGTAACGAGCTGTATAATCACTGAGTTTTTTCTGAGAACACGATGATAATTTTTTAGTTATCGCGGTGGCGACTGCAGCAATTGTTGTTGCCGAGGAGATAGCAATTGGAACTGCAATCGGAGCCATCATGGTCACCGTCGACATAATAACCCCAGCGCTGGCCATCACACCGGACACCGAGTATACGGTGATGTCGATGATTGCTACGCTGCGTCGGTATTTTTTCATTTTTTCACGATAACGCTCAGAAAGTGATTTCAAGTTCGCGGAAAACTCTTTCACGGTGTTGAATCGATATTGCGATGACGGCGTCATCTGCGATTGTGATACCGCTGACTCCGTCAACGGGATTATTGATTTCGTTGACTCCGTCAATGATGTCATTGTTATTTTAAACCCGCTAGTGTTTTCAATTATTCGCCGTCGTTAAGTGGAATTGCGGGCCAGGTAGGTAGATGGGTTGGGATGTCGTAGGTATGGTAGCTTCAGCCTGAAAAATCATCTACGAGTTCTAAACACCAAGTTATTTTTGATCTAATGGTGGAGCTATCAACCGCAACGACATTAAAGTGTTGACCGTTATTCCTGATAATTAACATCGCGGTGCCACCAGAGTAGGTTTTACCGCCCGCGATCATATTAAATTGATCGATAGAGATCCACGTTAGCCTGTAGATACCTTCGATCCCCGTTGTACTGTAGATATCATCACCCCCCACATCGCCCCTCGTCCAGAGACAGGTGGACAATGAATGTAGTATAAACGTCTCTTATCCAATCCATGGTTCCATGATCGACTGTATACACGACATTTTTAATTCTTATGTGTGGATGCGGAATCTTTATCTTTTCAAAATTTTCTTTTAATTTACGAATATCATTGTAAATATCTTTGAGAGTCATCGTAGATGTAGCCGGGACATCAAAAAACTTATCGACGACGTCGTTGGTTGGGTTTTGTAGCTTTTTAAAATCTTCTTTTAGTTTAAGAATAGCATTGTAAATCTCGAGATAATTTATCCCCTTGATATCGGCGGAAGTCATCATCTTCCCATCTCTCTTGAAAAAAGTGTAGCCAAAAGATTGTCATATCCAGAATGGAATTCTAAATAAGCTTTGAGATTAGAAAGTTTCACCGTGATATTTTGGGGTGTAATACCCTCAAAGAACTTATTAACAATTTCGCTGGTGGATTTTTGTTCGTCAAACGCGCTTTTAATTTCAGCGAGGGTTGGACCTGTCAACGATATGGTTTCAGATTCGCGTGTTCTCCCCAAGAATTTATCCACGATGGTATTAAGTGTTGTTTGTCTCACCATAAACCTATTAATATCTTTGAGAGTCATCGTAGATGTAGCTGGGACACCAAAGAAACTATTAGCAATGTAGGCATTGTGAGTATGCTTGCCGATAAACTCGCTAATTTCAGCGAGAGTCATTCCTGCCACAAGCGGGTTTCCAAAGAACTTACCAACAATGTCGTTAGTGGGTTTTTGTACCCGTTCAAGATTTTCTATTATTTTAGAAATATCATTGTAAATATCGAGATAATTTGCCTTGATTTCATCTTCATTCATCACCCTTCCCGCGTCCTTGTTAAAAAAGAATAGCGATAGATAGTTTTTAATTTCAGCGAGAGTCATGCCAACCACAAGCGGGGTTCCAAAGAATTTATGTACGACATTTTTGCGAAAACTATTATAACCTCGTATATGATCATCCAGCTCACGGCCGTGGGTGGTAATCGTGTTGTCGTGGGCGGCAATCTTGTTGTCGTGGGTGGCAATCGTGTTGTCGTGGGTGGCAATCGCGTCGGTGATCGTAGACACAAGTGCGCCTGGTTTAAGTTGTCCACCGTTGGAATACAGTGCAATAGAGTTTTCAGCGGCATCGCGCTGCCGTATCAAAATGTCATCCAATGACACATCACTGCCTTTCAATTTACCCTGTTTGTCTTGAAATACAACTATTTCGTTCGGGTCAACATTTACTAAATTTAACGTCTCAGCGATTTCATTTTTAATTATTTTTTTTTCATCCTCTATAGAACCCGCAGATGTTTTCGCGGTGGGTTCCGACATTGACAGAGATTGTCCCCAAATATTAATCATTATTGTAAAGACTCTAGTATTTTCAATTTATTGATTCTCTAAAATTACCTTGTAATTTCCCACTCGTGTATTTATTTACAACCAGATGAGGTGGTTTCTGTGACGATGAAATCTCCGTGAGGACATTTGATACTTCACGGCCGCATATCGGTGGATCATTTAATTGTTGTGTAGGCAGCGTGGAATAAAAAATCGGAAACTCTTTGAGTTTCATCGAAGAATTTATATACCGCATAAACTCTCTTGGCGGAGCTAACCCATATGAATCGAAATAGACAATCCCACGTGGATCAATCGCATATGCAACCCAGTGAGTTCCCGATCCGCTGCTGTTATCAAGATTGATGATACCGGTTTCGACGCGTTCAGGTTTTCTCGGTAATTGATCTCTCATAAAAACCCCTCTGAAGTTTTTTATCGCTAGTTTTTTAGCAGCATCAATTAAATCAAAATTGGACATGGGAACAATTGGGCTTTCAACTAATAAACCGTTCCTGGTATTCTTAGACCTGATCCGTTCACGGATCTCCCGCTGTACCATGAATACGGGGTTCCTGGTAGTCTTAGACCCTTTCCCTTTTTTTATATCCTTTCCCAGTTCCCTTTTTCAACGCCATTCCTGCCGCGGTCCCAACGGCTCCCAACGCCGCCGCTTTCGCCACTGCTGGGGCAGCCGCTGCAATCAATGCTGGTATTGCAGCTAACAATGGAAATATACCACCTGGTTTTATCATGTTCGCGACTGCAGCTTTTGAAAATACAATTTGAACCCCTTTCTTATTCTTTAGCGCATCATTGAAATGTTTTATTTGACGATCCGTCAATGATATTTTATGTGTACCGCCGGACATCTGCGCTGGTTTTAACGTTATTGTTGTTCCACATTCTTTAGCGGATTTTGATCGCAATTTCTTGACCTGACCATCAGTCAGCTTGACACTAACAACACTATATGTCATTTTATTGTAAAACACATTTATGCTTTCAATTGATCTAATTGGAAACTCTTCAAGTTTCATTTACATATTTTTGAAAAAATCCGAAGGATTTTCAATCATAGATTTTCTACTGGCGCACCAACTACTCTCATTCGTCCACCAACACCTTCGAGTAGCATTGATTTATCACTGAGAATGACAGCAACCGCTCTATAATTAGCAATAGCACCACGAAGCACATTAGCTCTAAAATGTATATCAACAACAGATTGTCTTGTTAAATCAAGATGTTCCAATGAAAAGTAATAGATTGGATATAGATTCTTAAAATCATGTTGTGGTATTTGTAGACCAGTATCAACATTTTGATCACGTGCCATAAATGACAACAATCTATGATACACACGTGCAATATGATTTTCACCGTAATCAAGCTGAATATCCTCAGATGGTTCTTGTTGTCCGTTTATTCTCAGTGAGACGTCTTTAACACCTAATTGATCAAATATCATATGGCTGGAGAGTTGATTGCCAACTCTTGTGTTATCCTGTAACGTAATAAATATATGACGTGGCGCAGCAACGCCTTGTTTTGATGCTAGGTTCCAAGTGAATAACCCGTTCAGATTTGATTGTTTAACATCTGTACTTACCGTTAGCCAACTTAGTAACGATTTTCCTCCTTGACCCATAAATGATAGTAAACGTTCTTCTGCGGTGATTGATGGAGTCAACACTGGCATCCACAATGATAGTTTTGTTAAATTGACTTTACCGGCATCAGCATTGGGATTTGCATTGTCTGCTGGAATCCTCCAGATTGCGTCATTATCATCACTCTTTCGCACCAGTGCTACTGTATGCTTCGCTCCATAAATAACTTTTCTGACGTTTCTACAGAATCCAAATATGTGATGCAGTGGAATCGCGCATGAAAATGTTTTACGCCCCCTCCCCAACATTGAAATACGTGTTGCAGCTCCTAGATTGAAATTATCATCTTTGTTTATAATCATATCCTCGACATCAGCATCACTATTATCACGTTTTTTGGTCGTCTTACAACAAATGGATTTTCTCCAGCGGTATTTTTAACATCTTTTGCAAACATCATAGAAGGACCCGCGGATCTTGTATAATCATCAGAATATTTCGCTAACCCGATTATTGTTGTAGCCACATCAACATCGCGATCTATGGACTCAATTTCTTTTCCATCAATGAGATATCTAGCACTCTCAAATAGCGCCATGATACCATTATTGACAAACCCGACTTGAGTACCAGCTGGATATGGTGCTGGTACAGCAGGAGTATCAGCAGCTGTTACAAGTTCTCCTTCTACTTCGATAAATGCTTCACAGGGCAAAAAGTATTTACTGGTATCATGGACTTGAAGTTCAATTCTTGATCGACTATTTGAGTCAATGGCATGATAGGCGTAATATTGATAATCGCGTACAGAATCATCCTTGCCAACTGGGGCGTCTATATCAAACGCTGGATCAGGTGACCTTTTGAACATTTTATTCTATTCATCAGAGTCTAAATCGTAAACGATTTTCATCGCGAAAGATTTTCATTGCTAATCGTAGGATTTCATCGTCGTGGTTTTTTAAAGCCACTCCCCGCTATCATGTTTGCTATCATGTTATTTTGGTCAGAGGTTGAAGTCAATTGCGCTAATTTTTCATCTACTGCGTTATTTATAATTTTACTAACACTTGCAGGCATTTCCGCTGTAGACGGTAACGGTTTCTTTTTTCGTCTCACTAATGATGTTATTTTATTCTTCGCAGCTGAAAACGCTTTTCCGGCGAGATCTCCAACAGCACCAATACCCTTATCACGAATAACATTAATGGCCTTCATTGATAATTGTTTAGCTAACGGCGCCACCTTGGAAGCAATTCTTGTAAATAATCCCGCAATGGTATCACCGAGACCATCTCCGTAATATGCTCTATAAACTGGAAACCGTGAATTAACTACATAGACGATGGTTGGTTTATCATGGTTGTAGTGTATAATCATCTTGTTATTAAAACTAGTAATTTTTCAATTAGTGATCAATCGCTGTAATAACCATGGGTATCTTTGTGATTTTCAACTAATTCAGCAATGAGTTCTCGATATACATTAATGTCCATGATACCGCCGGCAAATAATCGTCTACAGATATCAGCGGCCTCATTAATTATTTCCGGTGAGTTGTTTCCGGCTCGCTTCCCCCCGATGAGAACCTCCAGTCGTGATATATCACTGAGAATGTTACCAGGACAAGTAACGCTAGCGTTTTCAACTATGCCGCTACCTAAATATCCATCTCCAGTTGACTCCTCTTCATCCTCTTCAACTAGATTCATTTTTTCTATTCTACTCAATACTTTGTCTTTAAAACTCTCAAAATCATTACGGTTACTGTCTGTGATTCTAAATCTACCACGGTTTGCCAGGTACATTTTTTTATCCAATTCTCGTCGTTTTTTATATACTCTTTATACCCTTTGTTTACCATTGCTGCTCTTTGATCGAGTGAAAAATTCTTCACGGTAAAGTCAATTAACTCATTGTCATTATAATGTTTAATTATGTTGTATATAAAGTGTATAAATATATTTTGCGGTGAATATATTTTTTTCTATAGTAACGTCTTCTTCTTCTTTTGGTTTTCTTGCAGTAGCACCTAGTTCTTCTAGTACTCGCTCTTTTTTTTGTTGTTGCCGTGAAGTAGTTACTATATCTACTGGAAGTGTTTCTAAAGACTTTTTTGTTTGTTCGGTCTCTGCTGCAATTTTTTCAAGCACACCAAGAACAGGCAATTCTCGTCGCTTGCCTTCCTCAGGAATATCCCCAAATATTGCTCGTTCAGTTGCTGTTTTCACATCGCTGGTCGCCTTAGTTACCGGGGCGAACAGTTGTTCACTTGACACAGAAAAGTCAGTCTGCGCTTGCTGTCGTTGTTGAAGTTTCTCGCGAACTCTGTCTCGAACCGGTATAAACTTTTTAATTGCTGCTAGCCGCTCTCGGGCTAATCTAGTTGTAAGCGATTCACCTACCATATATTGTTTGTGAACTAATTTTTCAAATGTGAAACTATCACAATTAAAAGCTTAGTTATTAAATAATGTACCATCAAGCTAACGTATCCATCTCTGACAGGGTTAAGCTGTACGACGCTATCCGCGAATGTTTCAGAAATAACATCGCTGGGGGTTTCAGAATTGTAATATCTGAGAACGGCGATGAACGATTTGTGTTAACGACGCGGCAACAACAACAACTACGTGAAAATGGAGGCGTCGCGGTAATTACTTGCTATCACAACCAGATCATCCATTATGCACATAACTGCATAAGCAGGCCCAAACTGCTGATTATCTTTTCAGGAGAAAATCCCATGTGAGTGTTACAAAAAACGCTAAAAAAAATTATTTTTTAAATTATTTACTGAAAGCTTATCACTCACGTGGTTAAGATACTGGTTTTTCCTCGTTTAATATTTTTTTAAGATCACGAACCTTAGAACTAAGTTCAGCTCGTTTTTGATACTCTTGGCCGAGCTTTTGACGTATTGCTTCAACGGTGCTAAATAGCGTTATCAATACATCAATATCGTTACCGTACAAACAAGCATAGATGGACTTTTGAATTCCTTTCACGAGTCTGTACATTTTAGGTAAAACATAACGACCCTTACTAGACTGATACTCAATATCTTTATATTCCGAGGTAATCTTGTCACAGTCGAGATCTTTAGATAATACTATTCCTCGATCTTTCAAATTTGAAATTTCAGCAATTATAGAATTTACATCTTTGATATCCATTATTTATATTTTTATATAAATATAATATATTTTATTTTTAATTTAAAAAAAAATAACACTCATTTGGCAATCTCGCTGGCGCCCTATGACGTCAGAGAGACCCAGAGGTTACATCATCAACTTAATTAAGGACAGCACATACATGAAAACCCCATTTGGCAATCTCGCTGGCGCCCTATGACGTCAGAGTGACCCAGAGGTTACATATACGACAACACATCTTTGGAACTCCTTGGTTGCCTTCACATCCAAGTAAGCCCAAGGGGACCCGAAACATACATCTCCGGCGGGAGGCCTAAGGTGGCAAACGCCATCTTAGACCGCCCAGAAGATATGCTTGGGATGACGTCACAACATGTACTTAATTAAGGACGGCACAATGCCATATATATCTCCGCTCGAGTGTTGCGGCAGATTGTAGGCGTAACATATACTTAATTAACTTAATTAAGGATGGGATTTGCGATGTCCCCAAAGCATACATCTCCGGCGGGGAGGCCTAAGGTGACAAACATCATCTTAGACCGCCCAGAGGATATGCTTGGGAGGACATTCACAACCATATTCAATGAAACGATGATGGAATTTGTGATGTAATGATGTGGGACGGCACAAACATGAAACGACGGGGCGGATTTTCTACGGCCAACCAACCAATCAAAAGCAACCTAATTAAATTAACCCGGTTGCATGATTGTGAACAAAAGACAACCACACGCCCGGGTTAATGGCGCTGGTTAATTTTGATCGGTCGCATTGGCCTTCGAAAGCCCCAGCTTTCTACCTTTCATATGCTATATAAGGTGACTAACACAGCAGCGTTGATTCACGAGTGTGTTATTTTATTTCCTTGAATTACTTATTAATGCTGTTTCAAAACATTTAAAAAAGACAAAATAGTTTAATAAAACACTAAAAAAAATAATGTAGTTGTTAGATAAAACAGCGTTTTTACTCTGTTATAATTCTCTAGTCAAAATACATTATCGATTAGATCACAAAGAGCTGTATACAGGAATTTTAACCACGCCCACCTACTTCAATGAATAGAAACCACTCGCGATGTACATATGGTTCTTATCGGAAGGATGCATTTGCTTTTATTTTCCCGCGTGGTTTTTATCCTGCACTCAGTGTTGCCAAGCGACAATAAAACATTTTAGAAATTGCTAAAAAATAAAATTCTACCGAAACTATGTACAGTCACGTGAGTTAACAGACGACAAATTTCTTTGACGTCATAATACAAGGGAACTTAGTGAGTTGCGGCGGATTTGTCCATGGGGATTTATCTCCCTTGAATAGTTTCAGGTGTATACGAATTTTCTTTTATGACTATTTTTTTTCGACAGAGCAGTTTTAATTATATTTTCTGCTACTCTTTGTACTGAAGGACTACAAATATCGAAATATCTACTGGCTTCATTTATTGACTGAAATATTTTCTCCTCGTTGGTTTCTGTATCAAATGATTTGACGGATCTCTTTCCAACTGACTTACAGGTCCCTGTCCCGCCCCTTTTTACATTCTGACTTTGTGAGACAGCTTGAAGATTCTCAAGACAATTATCAGTCTTTACGCAATTTATGTGATCAATCACAAGGCCGTCTTCGATTAATCCGTAAAATGCTTCATAGATGGCTCTGTGACAGAGATACTTCTTCCTCCCAGCTGAAAACATCAAATACCCCATATTATTCAGATACCCAACCGGTTCTTTTAGTCTGCAATTTCTAATAACACCATCACGGGATGCTTCATAATTAACAAGCACTGGGTGAGGTCTGAAATCTTGGCTCATTTTTATGATAATACTATTTGTCTAATTTATTATTTGCTTTAATTATAAGTCTATCAATGTTGTCTTGAGGGTTTTTTTATGATTTTGTCTTTGATTTTATCAAGGTCGTTGGGGTCAATGACTGCATTTTTTATTCGTTTGTCATAATAGCGTTTTAGTTCCCTGTATCGTTTGCCGCCGCAACTGAGACATAATTGTGATTTTCCCCTTACCCCAGCCCCACATTGGAGGCATGGGAGAGGACCAAAACTTCCTCGCCGAACGCTTTGTAAATGATGCCCACAGAATTCGCTTCTGCATGATTTGTTACACGGGGTTGTTGATCCAATCATAAGCCACTTGCAGTGATTCATTATACTATATTTTTCTATTTAAATACTTGTTTTAATTATAACATGGAAGAGTTCAAGAGATTATCGAAAATCGAACCTTGGAGAAATACTAAATTCAATCTCGATAGAGTCTCTGATACACCAAAACGTCTAATCGGTGACAGGACTATACTAAGTAAAATCAAGGAGTATTTTAATGAATTCTACCGAGACGGTGCAGCATACTGTTGGTCGACATTTCGAATTATACACGAGGATGTCAATGTACCTAACATCGATGCTACCATGAATGATGAAAGAGCAGCTGAGATCATTTCACACCTTGGCGGGAAATCCAAGGGATTTCCAAGGAAGTATTTTTTCAGAATAAAATTCATTATCGAAGTCGAAGGCAAATGGATTATCAGGGATAAATTTCAACCAATCCTCAAGGATAAAAAACAATCACGCTGAGTAGAGATTCCAAACCAGGAATTCTAACTGGAATCGACAAACCATACTACGAGAGATCTTATCCTGTAACAGCAATCGTATATGGGATATACCCGCTAAATGATAAACCCGATATCGCAAAACTAGCTCCTATGAAATATTCTAGTTCACTGAATTGTGTAGGAACACGGGTAATGGAAAACTTCACAAATGCATCCGGAGGAAATAAACTAACTGATCTGCGACGTAGGAAAATAACCGAATGGGAACTGACAGTGAAACAGCACGGTGCAAAGATTTCTGATATAGCTAAATTAGAAACATCATTAAGATTCCCAATATCAGTAATGACGATAACCGGAGAAGTTTTATACGAACCGAAATATAACAAAAATGGAGCTCCAATACAAATTATTGATCATAACGAACACGCGTGGACACCTGCAGTAACAATATTTCCACGAGATAGAACCGTGAGATATATCCCCGAGGAATTCGTCGGAGATGTTTTTTATAATGAGAAATTATTCGATGCTATTCATGCGTTGTGTAAAGATGATCCTGTGTCAGTGTGGTTACTTAGAAGTGATGAAGATCCCGAAATAGGATTTGATCAATTTGTAAGACCAACTGGTGAATTATATCGCGTTGAAGAATTAGATAACAGAATGAGAAAAATCGCTAATGATTTTTCACCGGAGAGTTTCCATGAAAAACTACTCACGGATAGTTTTACTATTCCATCAGTGGTAGCTCACTTCGCAAGAGAAAAAAACTCATGGCGTCCAACACGAAGTGATTTTCTCGAGGATGTTAAATTGAGTTGCGTCGAATTTAGTCATGGAGGACTGTGGAATACAAAATACTCACGTGATGGTATGATTTCAATTGATATAGCTGCGTGTTATCCAGGGAGTTTTCTTGGATATGGAGAAGCCGCTGAATACTTTAAACGATTTGGACACCCCACGCATGAAATGACTCGTGTTGCGATTAATGGGCCATTACCTGATTTTGATTTAACCGGATTCGCTCGTGTGATATCATTCGAACTCGCTACAGGGTTACATCCGTGTAGTTATGTTTGGCTTGGTAGACATATATCTGAAAAGGCCTGGATGCCAATAGTGTTACTACGATATATGATTGATTGTGAGATGTTACAATCGTTGAATGTTTCCGAAGCTATTATATGCTATCGAGCTCAGAAAGAAGTTTGGCTACCACAACCCGATGTAGATCGTATAATTAGCGAACAGCGAAAACAGTTTCCAGATTTCACCGAGGAAGAAGTCATGAATTGGTCTAAGAAGTTATTTGAAATTAAAAAAGAACAAGCAAAAGATTTTGGACGAAGAATAATCGGTAAATTTACCCAGGGTGGAAGATACGACAATGCAAAATATTCCTCGCGGTTGATCATAGACGTCGCTGAATACGATTTTATTGTAACGGATTTAACGAAACAGGGAAAACTTGTAAATCGTAAAGACACTTTTCTATCCAATGGTGAGAAATTGGGTACGGTTGTTACCTATTGTGATGGATATAATTCCCAGTACACACATCTGAGAAGTTCTATGCTAGCTTATGCTTCTATCATTTTTTTTTCGATGATAAATAGATTTCCTAATAACGCAGTTAGAGTAGCCTCTGATTCTATTTATATCCACGAGAAATACAAATCAGATGTAGCTAAATTCACAGATCCCGAGGAAAACTGGGGACGTTGGCGATTTAAAAAAGGAAAAACTACATGAGTATTGTGAATCGGCAGATGTTACCATGGATGAAAAGTACTTAAAGTGTGATAAGATTCAATCATTTTCTAATGCACCACCGGTATCTGATCCAATATGTAGATACAAGACAGTTTATTTAAACGGTTGTGGTGGGTCAGGAAAGACAACTCGTGCAATTGAATTATATCGTCGGTCAAATATGATTGTGTTAACACCGACTCATAGACTCGCCAGAGAGATGATACAGCGAGGGGTAAATGCATGTACTCATCACAGTTTCTTTCGATGGAAAGGCGATGAATGGACCCCTGATCGAATGGGTGATAAATTCATTCCTGAAATCATAATTTGGGATGAAATATGCACGGTATCGTTGAGAGTATTACAAACATTTCTCGAATGGTTGTTAAACAAAAACACAAAAGTCGTCATGTACGGTGATCACGGCCAACCACCACTATTTGTCGGTGCATCTCCACATGAATGGCTAAAGGGTTATGTAGACTACTGTGAAGAAATTACTACTGATTATAGATCACTTGATGAACAATTACGCGAGTTCAAAGCACTGATTAGATTACAGCCGGATAAAATCCAATGTGAAATAGCGCGTGAAATAATTTCAGAAACTCCCATGAATGATTTTTGGGAAACGTGGAGACCAAATGATTTGATAGTAGCAAGTAGAAAAATAGTCAGAGACACACTTCAGATGAAGTTATTTGAAACGCATAAAGAAAAATTTGCAACACTTCCAGTACCGTTGTGTTATAGGCCTTCGGATACACGAAAGCAGAATATTGAAGTTGATATTCCAGGGAAGAGTGAAAAGCAGATTCTCGTGTTAAATGATATTGTGCTGGTTGATATCAGCGTCGTTGAAGATGCATTGCGTGCTAATAAATCCCCGTGGACGCTAGGATACGCAGCGACGATACATTCTTCACAGGGATTGACTATATCGGATACAATTGTTTGGATGGTAGATAATCGCATCGAATGGTCGAATTCAGTCTATCTTGCAGTATCCAGAGTGAGGAGATTAAATCAACTTCGAAGAGTTGTCCTGACATAGTCAGGCGATGATGAAATCATTGGTGACGATGATGACACTACAATGGATGATGCTAGCATCATTAATAAAAAAACTCTCCGGTTATAAACAACAGGATAAAAAAAATAATAGAGAATTTGACATTGAGGCAAAATTAATAATTACGCTGAAACAACAACAGAATAATCACTGCGCGAGTTGCAATTGTATAATGCGTTTGCAGTATTCGGATAAAGATCCTCGCCAATTTACCGTAGACAGAAAGAATAGCAGCATTGGTCATACCAACGATAATGTTATGCTGACTTGTCTTGAGTGCAACAGACGAAGGGGTGCTAGTTAAGACCATGAGGTGGCAATTGAGTATCGTCAGGAATCACTTGTAATTGTTCGCGTGTAAAACCCCGCTGAGGGGCAGTTGAATCCAGTTTATAGGTTGCTGGTCTACCAGTTGATCGTGTTATAGTAGATATCTTGTGTGCAGTAACACTCCAAATAGGATCAGTAGCCCTTTTTCTGCCACCTTCAAGCTCTCCTGGTTCGTATAAATATCTCACAGTGACATTACTACCAAGAATTGGTTCTTTGAAATCTTTTTGTGAAATTCCTTGGATTTCCATTTTTGGTATGGACGCTTTCTTAATCGCGTTGACAGGTTTCATGTTAATTGTTCGAGTAATCTCGTTATTGAGCGCGGTAATCACAGCTGGTAATCTCTTAACCTATTCACGGGATCTTTTATCCTGAATAAACTCCTTCGCGTATTGATATCCAAATAACCGCCCAGCAAGAGTCCGATTAAATCGTTCAAAAATTGCCTGATCGCGATGTAGCGCAGTATGCCCTCGTCTGATGGTGACATTATGATGTTTCATCGCTGATAACACTGCACCCTAAAATTCCTTGCCAGGATCAACTTGTAACAGATTCGGCCAACGCAGAGGACCCTTTAGATAAATCTTTTCAAATGCAGAAGCTACTGAAGTAGCTGACTTTGTTTTTAGCGGTTCTGCTTGTTTGTATCGACTCGCAACGTCAACTACGGTTAGCGCGTATTTGTAACCGTTGTCATGTTATAAAAACAATAAATCAGCTTGATGAACTTCATTTGGTCCGGTAACATCAAAATGCGAGAAATTGATTTGTTTAGGCGGTGGTAGATAAATCTGCCATAGTGCCTGTTTGGATAACCAATTAGCCGCAGTAGCCTTTTTCACTTTTGCGGCGTTAGCGAGTTTATTGATTGCAGCGTTACCCCTCCAGTATCCTCTCGGAGAATAATAAATAGATTCCATATTATTAATTACCAGCACCAATCATCAATTTGCCTTTCATAGCTGATTTTACCAACCACGAAGCCAATTTTTCTTTGAAAGATTTATCAGGAATAGCATTTAACGCATGAAATAATTTCACATCTGCGAGATGCCTGTGTTGCAGATTGCTGCTTTTATATGCAACATCATGAGCGTGACACGCCTTATCAATGGCGTTTATCGGATACTCGCCGGATCTGGGTTGATTTTGATCATCAAGTCTGATACCTAATCGTGTTCCGGGGCCACAGTAGCTATATCCTAGAAGGTGCTTTTCTCCGGGGTACTTTTCCCATGGGGTTCCAGGGAGTTTTGCCAATTTGGCTGCGATATCACCTCCTCGTTTTTTTTAAAAACATCTCCGGATTGTAAAATCTTTGATTTTGTAGAAATAAATCTAAATTTTTTTGTACCACATTGCACGCATTTACCAGAAAGCGCTGCTCGGTTATTTCTAGTTGTAATCGTCGTCAAGTCATCTGTGCCAGTACGCGTTTTACACTTCACACAATATAGATCCATAATTTATGTATAGAAACATGGATATAATTGATTTTTCAGCGACTAAGGCAAGAGAACCGGTTAAGCATCATGCAGCGCTACCAAACTCTATCCGGATGATTATAATCGGGCCATCTGGATCCGGCAAGACGCAATTGTTACTCAATTTAATAATGAGATGGATGAAGTGGGATAAGTTGTATTTAATTGCCCCTAGCGTAGATGATCAACGATGTTATGAAGTGTTAAAGGATTTTAACGAGAATGCATCAGAAATTAAGGGTGAGAACGCCATTGATTTTATAACTGATATTGACGAGGCACCATCTGTGGATGACCTTGATGGGAACATTAATAATTTAGTCGTATACGACGATGTGATGTTAGACAATCAAAAAAATCCTGCTAGGATCTTTTCCAGAGGCAGGCATAAAAACACCGACGTGATATATGTCACTCAACGATACACTCAGATTCCAAAAGTGATCAGAGATAACTGTAATATTCTTGCTATGTTTAACGGCGTTGATACACATACGTTACGAAATATTTGGCAGACATGGTGCTCTGATATGGACTTCAATCAATTTAAAAATTTCTTTAGTAACGCTCTGTCAACCCGTATGGATTTATAACAATAAATTTACATGATCCTCGAACACGATATCGTATCGGACTGGATCAAATATTCGGTTAAACTCGTAAAAAAATTATTAACCCATAGCAGCAGAGAGGGTGGATGACAACGACGCTGGCGTAGACGAGGAAGCGTTGGTTGTCGACGCTTTTTTTTACGATTCGACGTTTTTTTTTATGATTCGACGCTTTTTACGATTTCGACGCTTTTACGCTCGTTGTAGGGTTCACCCTCTCTGCTGCTATATTTATCGTTTAAGCTACATTTTATGCATTAATAATACAAATTTCAGAATGATTGGAAATAGTGAATCGTAACGTTTTAGCGGATATGCTAGGCAGGTATGTGATGAGTTTACACCTTACATTAATTCACGGTTTCTCGCCTGGGATCATATTTGGCCTTTTCCGTTAAGAGTCCACTAAGGAATCCCGGTAATTATCCGTCTTTATCTATTCGGAATTACCTTTGTTTACACAGGATAATATGACTGTAGAAGGAGACAAAGTCATCGTTCAGTACAATGTAGACATTTTATGATAAAACATATTTTGGACATTCCTCCTGAAGCAAAACACCAAACGCACGCAATATTCGTGACTCTTACACTACATTACGTGACTTTACGTGACTCTTACACTACATTACGTGACTTTACGTGACTCTTACACTACATTACGTGACTTTACGTGACTCTTACACTACATTACGTGATGTTTCTAGACTTTACTCTGACTGAACTTTTTATATTTATTCATAACTCCTTTCCAAACTTAAGTATGCGCACTTGTACATGGTAAAATTAAAATTGATGTATTGGCATGCATGTTTCATATACCACACCTTGCATATATTTTCATAGAAGAGAAACTTGGATTATGTCTTGTTTACTTTCATTTAAAAGTGTGCAAAGTTATTGGTATGTCATAGGTACAGTTTTGATGAATACTAAAACAAAACAAACGCGTGAATCAAGAGAACACCTGAATTATTGACATTTGACTTTTATCTATGTACCCAAACGCACAAAATTCCAACAAAAGTAAGATATGGGGTCACAGTAGGGTCAGTTTAGACTCTGTATGGACAGCAAGGATTGAAATTAGATCACATTTAGCAGCAGAAGGGGGGGGGGGAATATGACAAACATTATAGGCGTCGACGAGGCTTCCTTCTCGTTAATATTTAATAGAAAGGCCTATTTGACAAATTGAGGCTTCCTAGTAAATATTTAATAGAAAGGTCTATTTGGTAAATTAAGGTTTCCTCGTAAGGGTCTATTTGACAAAAAAAAAAAGACGCCATGTCGTTGTCCCCCCCTCCCCCCCCCCCCCTCTGCTGCTATGGGTTACAATTCTTTTACGATGAAAATCGCTACGATGAAAGTCCTTAGGATTTTACAAGCAGACTAATTTGTAGAACCTCACCTCGTAAATCAATTAGATTATTAGGCTGGTCAGTGAGTCTGAAATTAATTCTCGTTAGCGAATTATTATGACATCGCATATAGACTGGATTAGTTGGATCCTCAATCATTAGAAATCCTGGAGGAGCTGTAGGTGCAAAAGAGTATAAAATATATCCCTGCTGAGTTTGATTTGATCGCTCGAAATTTATTTGATATCTGCCTTCGATAACATCACATACTAAATTCAATGCTATCATCGAGGATATATTCACATTTTGAGGAGCGATATGCCTACCACTGCCGTCTGGGTCATTATTATATTTAAGGATTATTGTTTTTTTGTGATTGTGGCGATTCCTCCCATGCGTCAATTATTTTTTTTGAAACCTTCATCGATGGCGTATCTAAGAGATTTTTTTTATCACAGGGACATTATGTCCTGGAATCTTGAAATAAGGAATATATCTTATATCTATATTATACTTCGTTGCAAATTCTGTTCTTGTTTTAGGATTATCGTCACCTAATACCTCTTGAATAATTCGTAAATTATATGTTTCCATGTCGTCGATGATTTTATTACATGTTTCTACAACGCTGATAAATTCATCTCGGGTGAGAGTACCAGATTCGAGAGATACTAACAGCAACGCAAAATCATTAGTCATCGCTGTGAAATTTTTAATGATTTCATCTTGTCGAGTTTGATAATATCTATTAGCGCTATCGTCTATTATTTCAGTGAAAACTTTCAATTTATTGTATTCGTCGTAACTTTTTATTGGATTATCAGATTTTATTCTGTCGGTGACATAATCAGATTTTTGTGGTTCGGGTATTTCATAAGCTGTCCGAGGTGGGATTTCAGGCCATCCTAGTACGGTTCTTATAGAACTCTGATAAATATCTACGACATACCCTGGTGAGTTTATTTCAATGGCAGATGATAGTGTTGGTTCATGAACCGTTATAGCGATTTTTGATTCTGCTCCAGTAATTGATTTTATTCTACGCTGGAATTCAGCATTGATTTGTTCAATTTGGTCTGACCCAGATGGCAGCGAAACAACGTTCCAGTCTGGAATTCCATCTTCGCGATTCTTATTCGCAAATACGAAGCTGTTATTCGGTTGTTGACCACCAAATGCTACCGACCTGATATTAGGCCAACTGTGATACACTCGTAGTTTTGCTTGCGCTATCTTCTTCACGGGAATCGGAATAGGGAAATTCACACTGAATTCAGGATTCGTTGAGGTTATTGATATCATGCTGGTTTGTACTGGGTTTGTGTTCTCCACTATTCGTTGAAGTAATTCCTGCGGTGTTGTCATTGTTATTATATTCATGTTGTATTTCTAATTTTGACATCGCGGAATAATAAATACTTACCATCGCTGAGAACTCACTATCTGATATAAATGTATCATCGAGCGACGACAATATCAGCGAGGACAATTGCGAGTACGCGGTTGATACAACATGAAATTTAATTATGTAGTCTTGCAGTTTGCGTTGGCTACATGATGATATTTTTTTGTTATTATGGAAATTATTCCCGCGATTGTTGTCGCCGCTGATATACAATTTGGAACAGCTATCGGAGCAATCATTGTCACCGAGGAGAATATAATTCCGGCTCCGGCGATTACACCACTCACAGAGTACACGGTAACATTAACTGCGGTGATTCTTCGTCGGTATTTTTTTTTTTTTGTTTGATACTCCTCAGTGAGTGTTTTGAGCTTAGTTTGAAACTCTCTGACCTGCTCATAGCAATATTGAGATACCGAAGGTACCGTTGATGACATTTTATTTCCAAATCAGTTTACGATTTCAATTTAGTTGTTTACTCAAATCCACTACGAATTTCACATACCATGTTACTGAAACACTAGCTAAATTATTATCAGTGGATGCTATCGTGAACTGTTCAGTTGTATCCTTGTCGATGATCGTTGATATTGTATTATTGACCCCAGATGAACTGGATGATGATATATTAAATTGAGTCGGTGTTACTAGTGTTAATCGATAAATACCTTTGACGGTTGCAGCGATATGTAGTATATTGTCTGTAGGAGTCCACGCAAATGATCCGTGTTGGATCGTGTATACTACGTTCTTGGTTTTTTCATGAGGAATTTTTGTTTTTTTAATGATTGTTATCATCCTTGGAGAATCATCTTTGATTGCTTCGATAAATTTTTTCGTCTCATCGATGGAATTTTTAATATCAGGAAGTTTTATGTCGAGTTTATCCGGCGTGGTTGTAAAAAATTTCTCGATGAGGTTTTTACGAAATGATGAAAACTTTTCAACGTGGTCTTCATATTTGGCTTGGAGTGTTGCTAGTTCCAACATAGAATTTTTTATCTCTGTGAGCTTCGGTGATTTTACCGCTGCTTCGCCGCAGAAAGCCATAATTGATTTTAATTCGTCATTGACAGTCTTTATATTGTCCATAGAGGTTTTTATTAATGATAAATTCGGTGATGTTGTCGCCGGATTACCAAAAAAACTTTGTGTGAATTTTAACTCATCGTTGAGAGCTTTTAATTTATCTGTAATCGTCGAAACAAGTACACCCGGTTTGAGTTTACCCTGATCGGAAAATAGCGCAACGGTGTTCTCGGTTGCGTCTCGTTGTTTAACTAAAATATCATCCAGGGAAAAATTACTAGTTTTCTATTTACCCTGACAATCTTGAAATACAACTATTTCATTGGGATCAACACTTGCTAAGTTCAACGTCTAAGCTATTTCATCTTCGATTATTTTTTCATATCACCGGTTGCAGACATTTCTGTGGTTGGTTTCTTCAGCGCTGATAACGATCTCCCCCAAATATCAATCATGTTATTTTATATAATCTCTCTCTAAAAAGTGATTAATAGTGTATTCATTTACGACAATATGTGGTGGTTTACCAGATGTTGAAATAGCATCAAGGACATTTAATACTTCGTTACCACATATTGGTGGGTCATTCATTTGTTGTGTTGGTAGCGCAGAATACCAACGAGGAGTTTTTAAGCGGTTTATATAACGCATAAATTCCTTCGGTGGTGTTAATCCATATGAATCGAAATAAACAATTACACGTGGATCAATCGCGTATGCAACCCAGTGGGTTCCGGGTCCGGTGCTGTTATCAAGATTAATAATACCGGTTTCAACGCTGTTTGGTTCTGCCGGTAACTGATCTTTCATAAAGACACCTCTGAAGTTTTTTATGGCCAATTTTTTAGCAGTATCGAGTAAATCAAAATTTGACATAGGAATCGAAGATTCCCGAGTTAATAAACCGTTCCTGGGATTCTCAGGCCTTTTCCGCTGTACCATGAATGCAGGGTTCCTGGTAGTCTTAGACCCTTCCTTTCTTTTTTTATATCCTTTTCCAGTTGCTTTCTTTAGTGCTATTCCTGCCGCGGTACCTATGGCTCCTAACGCCGCCGCTTTAGCCACCGCTGGGCCGCTGCCGCAATCAACGCTGGAATCGCAGCTAACAATGGAAATATACCACCGGTTTTTTTCATATTGGCAATTGCAGCCGCAGAGAGTTTAATTCGAATTCCTTTTCTATTCTCAAACGCGTCATTGAAAAGTTTTGTTTTATTAGGTTTTAACGATAATTTATTCGCCTCGCCGGTCATCTGATTAGATTTCAACGTGATTGTAGTTCCGCATTTTTCAGTTGCTGATGATTGTAGTTTCTTAATTTGATTAGGAGTTGACGCAACACTAATAACATCATATGGCATTATACAATAATAGATTGATCTAATTCTTACATATTTTCCACTGGTGCATCAATTACTCTCATTCTTCCACCAATACCTTCAAGTAGCATTGATTTATCGCTGAGAATGACAGCAGTCGCTATGTAGTGGGGAATAGCATGATCACCAATAACAACGCGGTTTACACTGGCTCTAAAGTGTATATCAACGACGGACTGTCTTTTTAAATCAAGATGTTCCAGCGAAAAATAATAGATCGGATATAAATTCCTAAAATCGTGCTGTGATATTTGCAGACCAGTATCGACATTTTGATCGCGTGCCATAAATGATAACAATCTATGATACACGTGGGCAATATGGTTGTGAAAGTAATTAAGTTGTATATCCTCGGATGGTTCTTGTTGGCCGTTTATTCTCAGTGAGGCGTCAGTAATACCAAGTTGATCAAATATCATATGGCTGCGTTGTTGATTACCAGTTCGTGCGTTATTCTGTAACGCAATAAATATATGACGTGGAGCTGAAACCCCTTGTTGTGATGCTAGGTTTCATGTAAATAACACATTAATATCTGATTGCTTAACAGCTGTAGTCGTTGTTAGCCAACTCAGCAATGATTTTCCTCCTTGATCCATAAATTATAGTAATCGTCCTTCTGCGTTGATTGATGGAGTCAACACTGGCATCCACAGTGATAGTTTTGTAAAAACGACTTTACCCGCATCATCATCTACATGATCTGGACGTAAATCTGCTGAAATCCTCCAAATTGCATCATTGTCGTCACCCTTTCGCACGAGTGCTACTGCGTGCTTTGCTCCATAAATAACTTTTCGAACATTTCTGCAGAATCCAAATATATCATGCAGTGGAATCGCGCATGAGAATGATCTACGCGCTCTTTGCAACATTGACATACGTGTTGCAGCTCCTAGATTACAATCGGGATCCTCGGTTTTAATCATATTCTCGACATCAAAATCAGCATTACCAGCATTATTTTTTGGTCGTCTTATAATAAATTGATTTTTTTTCCAGTGGTATTTTTATTATCCTTTGCAAACATCATAGACTCAATCTCTTTTCCATCGATGAGATATTTTGCACTCTCGAATAACGCCATGATCCGATTATTGACAAATCCGACTTGAGTGTCATTCGGATATACTGTATCATTTGTTCGTACAATTTCTCCTTCTACTTCGATAAACGCATCACACGGTAGAAAGTATTTACTGGTATCATGAACTTGAAGATCAATTCTTGTTCGACTATTTGGTTGTATTGCGTGATAGGCATAGTATTGATAATCACGTACAGAATCATCCTTGCGCACTGGGGCGTCGATATCAAACGCTGGATCAGGTGACCGTTTGAACATTTTATTAAATATGTATTGATCTAAATTATCGTCGTCTACCACGTCGTCGTGGTTTTTTTAAGCCACTTCCCGCTATCATATTTGCGATGCTGCTTTGGTCGTTGGTGTATGACGGAGTCATCAACGACGCTAGTTTCTGATCCATTGCGTTATTTATTATTTTACTAACACTCGCGGGCATATCCGCTGTAGATGGCAGTGGTCCCAATTGTGGTTTCCTTCGCCACCGAACTAGCGCTGTACATTTATCCTTCGCGGCTGAAAACGCTTTCCCGGGAGCACATCCAACAGCACTAATATCCTTACCACATATAACAATGGCTTTCATTGATAATTCTTTTGCTAGCGGTGCCACTTTTGGAGCCATTCTTGCAACTAACCCTGCAATTGTATCACCGAGACCATCACCATAGTACGCGCTATAAACTGGAAATCGTGAGTTTACTACATAGACGCTGGTTGGTTTGTCATGGTTGTAATGTATGATCATATTATTTAAATGATATTTATCTAATGCGATGACTTAGTCACTGTGATAATCCGTAGGATTTTCAACTAACTCATCAAGGAAATCTCGATATAGACCGATATCCATAACACCGCCTTGAAATAACCGCTTGCAGATATCATTAATTACTTCCGGTGAGCTATTTCCAGCTCGTTTCCCTCCGATGAGTACTTTTAATCGTGCTATATCACCAAGAACATTACCAGGACAACTAACTAGACCACTACCTGAAATTCCACTCCTAGAAAATCCCTCCCCGCTACTATAACCAGTTGCTGCATCCAGTTTTTCTAAATCTGTACTTTGTAAATAATTAAAATCATCATTATCATCATCATCATCATAATCTCGATCAGGTGGTATATTCAATGGTCCAAGCGAAGCTTGGGGTGGTAGTTGTTGTTGGGATTTTTTTGTTTTTTAGGTGAAAAAGATATTTTCTTTGAAGGTTGCTGTCGCTTTCTTTGCAATTTTTGCGGTTTTTGTTGTTGTTTTAGTTCTTCATATTGATTATATATTGTACCCACCGCATTGATATATCCTATGTATGATACATCTTTATCCTGATAAATTTGACCTTTTTCAGCTTTGATTTTGTAGAATACTTCAGCCCAATGAGTTATACTTCTAATATACATATGATGTTCTGGTTTCAACATTTTTTTTCTGTTGTCATAAGTCGTAACAACAAGCGCAGGAATTCCTGCTGGATCAGTCTTATCAATTGATGCTAACCCTTCCTCGTTCAATCTCGCGCTTAAATCATCTACTGCTTTTTTGATTCAGGTGGTTTACCAACATCAATATCACCGTGAAGTTTTTGTACAGCTTGTTTTGTTTGTTCAGTTTCCGTTGCTATTTTTTCAAGTTCACCAAAAAGAGGTTTTTCTTTTCTTTTTCCCCCCGTCTCGGGGATATCCCCCCATATAGCTCGCTTAGTAGCTGATATTACCCCCTTCGTTGCTGTGGTTATTGGTTTATACAACTCTTCAGATCCCGCAGCAAATCCGTTTGTAAACTCTGTTTAGCTTGTAGTTTATTCCTGACAGAGTCGCGGATTGGTATAAATCTCTTCATTGTATCTAATCTTTCACGAGTCAATCTAGTTGTTAAGGCTTCATTGACCATTATTGAAACAGTAACGCAATTTCCAATTAACGTACGATGTAGTGATTTTGTCATCATCAAATAATTTCTGCGTTTTAACCCGACTCAGATAGACAAGTAACAAGAAAAAAACACTCACTAAAATATTTTTCAGTTAATTTAATTCCTTCTAACGCGCTATACTGTCAAATCGTTAGTTGTATCCAGCAGTTTTTTTTTTCATTTTCTTGAATTAACGCCCGTATATTTCTAATCTTCGAATTAACCTCCTTTTTCAATTCATAATCCCGGCCCACTTCTTTTCGTATTCCTTCCACGATAGTAAATAACGGGACAAACACACTCACGTCACTACAGAATGCAAGAGAGTCCCGAATAGAATTCTGGATTTTTTTTATAGCGCATATTTCTTTGGCAGCATATATTTGCTAGTAATAATACCGTATTCTATATCTTGAAAGTCAGACATAATTTGGTCAGGATTTAAATTGTCAGATAATTTAATCCCTGTTTTTTTCAATTTTGTAATTTCAGCTATAATCCTATTCATATTTTCAGAATTCATATATAATAATACATATTTCAAATAAAAAAAAAATAAAAAAATTGGGGGTCAATTTTGATCCGTTTTTTAGACAGCACAGACATGTTAAGGACAGCACAATGCCATTACTACGGTTTTGGGTAGTGTCTAGGCATACATGTTAAGGACAGCGCAATACCATTACTACTGTTTTGGGTAGTTTCTAGGCATACATTAGGGGTGGATATATACAATGAATGATGTCAATTGTAACAGAATTGTTACCGAGAGGATGGTGGATTAAATGATCAACACAAACACAATATGTGGAAGAAAATATAAATTTATGAAATAAATTATTAATGAAAAATAATGATGTATCAACACAATTACACTCACAACCATTCACAATACATGAATAAATGAAATATTAATACAAAATAAAACACAGATACAAAAGAATCTCTTGGACTATACACAGATCCAAGGAACCTTTACAAAAGTTATATTAACGCAAGTATAAATTGCGATAATAAATACAAGCATCAAACTAAACTATCGCACGTATGGATTGCGACAACTAGCACGAAGAAATACATGTATTTAATCAAGTTGCTAGCTTTTATTGAGATTCATGCAATGCCTTGAAATACTATTGTGATTTAAAGTAACTATGTAAATACAACAATGTATTCAATTGTACTACAATGGCAACACACACATGTGTCTCGACCCTGTATAACCGTACGATTCACCAACAGTTGAATCGCCGCCCAGTTTATCCGAAGACCTAGGGTTGACACAATACTTTTATCGGTCACTTGCCCTTCACGGATCCACCACAGTTATACGTACAGACAGCATACATCATCTAATTGAACCAACGTTCCCAAATACCTAGATGCCATCCCGAATGTTTACAACTCTAGACAGCTCCGACACTCGGACTTCTAGATTTCCGGATATTTACACGTTACGACAGATGTAGACGGTCAGACAATCTGACAGACAGACAGTCAGATACTTCAATTCGATTGCACAATAAATCAGCAACAATTTCAGCTACGATATCAGAGATGTTATCAGAGATGTTCCGCAACAAATCATCTACAATTTCAGCTACGATCTCAGAGACGTTATCAGCAGACGTTATCAGAGATGTTATCAGAGATGTCCCGCAATAAATCATCTACAATTTCAGCTACGATCTCAGAGACGTTATCAGCGATGTTATCAGACGTTATCAGCCCTTTGGCTGGAGATTGAATGACGAGCTATCTTTCCTGTGATAAGATATTTTTGGTCCCATCATATTGATCAGAAATATTCTGCCTTATATACTCTCAAATAGGTGAGCAGAAATCACGGCAAGATTACCGTGCACCCTGTGAATCTAATGTTCCGGACTTCATGTAATTCAAAGTCAGGCACATGCAAATCGTTACACGCCGCTTACGTTGAAGAAAACCACTAATTCACCCCAGGTAACGCATGTACGACGAAACAAAAAAAATGGTGCAATTAGTTTGTAATTCAATTAGAAAATAAATTAAATTTTCGCCTAATTCTGTGACAATACCTACCCCCTAAGAATAAAAATGTACACATTTTTAAAACTAACACAGAATAGAAGAAAAATAACTACTGATGATATCTTACAACATTTACACTGGTTATACTACAATCTGGATTTTATTACTGGGCAAATTCATTCAAATTTCCCATCATGCCCTACTCAGGTAGTCTGAGCCTATATTTTCAACTCCCCTTATTGCTTCTACACGGAAGCGATAAGGTTGTAGTGTTAGCGCCCAACGCATCAACCGAGCGTTGGCGACCTTGGCCTTGTTTGAATACAGTAGGGGTTGGTGATCAGTCTCGAGAACGAAATCTCTCCCAAATAGATATGCGTGATACTTCCCAATTCCCCATACTACGGCCAAACATTCCTTTTCTAAGACGGAATAATTCTTCTCCCTGGGTAGCAATTTTCTACTCGAGTAAGCTACGGGTAACTTACTGTCGTCTTGCTCTTGCAGTAAAACTGCCCCCAACCCAGTTTCAGAAGCGTCTGTTCTTAGAATAAAAGGTTTGCTGACATACGTCGCACGACCTACAGAACCGTGTGACATCGCCATTAACACCGGGCCAGTAGAATTCAGCAACTACCCTGCTAGTGGTCTTAGCCTTACCTAGGTGTCCTGCCATGCTTGACTCATGCGCCACCCTAAGTACTTGAGATCTATATCTCTGGGGTACGAACACTTGCCAATACTTCTTACCCTCCCGAGCGCTAAACTCCCTATGAATTAATCCGCTCTTGCGTACGAATCTCGAGCTACCCCCACCTTTGCAATGTTTAATCGCGCCGGACGTGATTTTCTAAACAATTGTTCTGATGGATTCATCACGTTCTTGCTCTTGTTTGAAATCATCACGCGAAATTCCGGAGATCGATTCAGGGACTATTAATTTATGAAACGCGGTTTTCTCTCGCCTTGTTTGCGCTCGCGTTTCAATTGCCTGGGCCAAAGGTATTTTAAAATCGGCCATGGTTGGAAGACGGGAACGTTCAACATTACCGATCGTCAGATCGTAAATAGGGTTTTTCATACAAAGGGCATCAACAGTTTCCGTTAGGAAAGGTGTTTTTACCGTGATCCTTGCTACGGGAATGCGACCGATCGTCTGATCAAGTAACATACATGGGGACTCCCACCCGAGCATTTGGTTATCCTGCACTAGACTCCGTTTGATCACTACGCCCGTGCAACCAGTGTCACGTAATACTACGACTTCTCGACCGTTGACAAACCCTCTCGCGGTTGGTCCACGCGCTTCGGGAAATAGACACGTGCCAAGCGAATGAATACAAGGTTCTACCTGTACGATGTTATCAGATATACCTTTACTTTGTATAGCCACTGCTACCTTATGTACAAGTCCCTTTCTTTTAGGACAGTCTTTTTGAACATGACCCCATGCATTACACAAGTAACATTGCAGACGCTGAATACCTGGATTCCTAACTGACCTATTTACCTCAGCTGATTTCACCAGCTCCCTAGGCATAGGTCTCGCAGACTGGTTTCCAGACTTAAAATCTTTTAAAACCACGTTCTGGGTTCCCCCATGAGCTTCGGCAAAGAAATCGGCTTGCTTAGCCAGATCTTTTACGTTTGTGAAGACTTTCTCTTTCAGAAATTGATCTAATTCTCGCCCAACTGTATTAAATAATTGATCTCTGAGCAAGAAATCAGTCAACCCTTCAAACGTTTTCACCGCTTTGCCGCATTCAATCCACCGCTCAAAATAGTTCGCAATTCTAACGGTGAACTGACCAAAGGTTTCTCCCTTATCGGGCTTGCTATACCTGAACTTTTTTACGAAAACCCTGTTCAGTGAGCTCGTATCCTTTGGGAAGTGCTTCCTTTAGGACGTCGTACTTAAACACATCGTCTCTCGGAAGTCGCGAGTATACATCCAGTGCTTTACCCTTTAATAGAGCACTAAGATGCAATGCCCAGTCATTTTGACTCCACTTCTGGTTTTCGGCATACCGCTAAAACCGATGAAGATAACTATCCATGTTATCTTTTTCATCGTCAAAGGGAGGTAATTTAGGCCCCTTAATTTGTTAGAGGCAGAATCGTGTTCTCTTCCAGATGCTGCTAATTCTACCTTACGCTCATGATTCCGTTGCTTTGCCCTTTTTTCTAACTCTAGCATTTCTACTTTTGCTAGTTTATCTAACTCTATCTTTTCCTTTTCAAAGGCCCATTTCCTTTCATCGGCTACCCTTTCTAATTCCTGTTTCCTTTCAACGGATTCCCTTTCTAATGCCCGTTTCCTTTCTTCGGCTTCCCCTTTTTCCCTTTCTAATTCCCTTTCTAATTCCCTTGCTCTTACCCTTTCTTCCCTTTCCGGAGGTTGTTCTTCCTGAATAAATTTCCTTAGACTTTCACCTTCATACCCAAATTCTTTGCGTAAGGCAACTAAGTCTTTAAGGGATGACATGACAATTGTAATATGAATATAAATATATAGAACAAACTGACCTTATCTTCCTGATGAAGGTAACCAAACCAATGCTTTAAATACGTTTATACTGGACACACCGACCTAGATAAACTAAACAAAAATAAACCCCAACTCGAGTATTATCTAGTCAAGAAGGTCACGCTCAAATATAAACATTAAATGTATACTTTCCCAAAAATGATTGACAGTTCACTTAATCCAGCGATCCCACTTCTGACACCATTGTAACAGAATTGTTACCGAAAGGATGGTAGACTAAATGAACAACACAAACACAATATGTGGAAGAAAATATAAATTTATGAAATAAATTATTAATGAAAAATAATGATGTATCAACACAATAACTCATGCGTTCAACCCACAATTACACTCACAACCATTCACAATACATGAATAAATGAAATATTAGTACAAAATAAAACACAGATACAAAGGAATCTCTTGGACTATACACAGATCCAAGGAACCTTTACAAAAGTTATATTAACGCAAGTATAAATTGCGATAATAAATACAAGCATCAAACTATACTATCGCACGTATGGATTGCGACAACTAGCACGAAGAAATACATGTATTTAATCAAGTTGCTAGCTTTTTTTGAGATTCATGCAATGCCTTGAAATACTATTGTGATTTGAAGTAACTATGTAAATACAACAATGTATTCAATTGTACTACAATGGCAACACACACATGTGTCTCGACCCTGTATAACCGTACGATTCACCAACAGTTGAATCGCCGCCCAGTTTATCCGAAGACCTAGGGTTGACACAATACTTTTATCGGTCACTTGCCCTTCACGGATCCACCACAATTATACGTACAGACAGCATACAACATCTAATAGAACCAACGTTCCCAAATACCAAGATGCCATCCCGGATGTTTACAACTCTAGACAGCTCCGACACTCGGACTTCTAGATTTCCGGATATTTACACGTCACGACAGATGTAGACGGACAGACAATCTGACAGACAGACAGTCAGATACTTCAATTCGATTGCACAATAAATCAGCAACAATTTCAGCTACGATATCAGAGATGTTATCAGAGATGTTCCGCAATAAATCATCTACAATTTCAGAGACGTTATCAGCCGACGTTATCAGCGATGTTATCAGACGTTATCAGCCCTTTGGCTGGAGATTGAATGACGAGCTATCTTTCCTGTGATAAGATACTTTTGGTCCCGTCATATTGATCAGAAATATTCTGCCTTACATACCCTCAAAAAGGTGAGCAGAAATCACGGCAAGATTACCGTGCACCCTGTGAATCTAATGTTCCGGACTTCATGTAATTCAAAGTCAGGCACATGCAAATCGTTACACGCCGCTTACGTTGAAGAAAACCACTTATTCACCCCAGGTAACGCATGTACGACGAAACAAAAAAAAAATGGTGAAATTAGTTTGTAATTCAATTAGAAAATAAATTAAATTTTCGCCTAATTCTGTGACATCAATGAATGATTATACAATTCCATTCGAGTGTTTTGGCAATTGTATAGGAACAGCACAATGCCGTTACTACGGTTTTAGGGTAGTTTCTAGGCATACATAAATGATGGATATATACAATGAATTGGATGGACATATACAATGAATGAATGGATGGATATATACAATGAATTGGATGAATATATACAATGAATCAATGGATGGATATATACAATCAATGAATGGATGGATATATACAATCAATGAATGGATGGATATATACAATCAATGAATGGATGGATATATACAACGAATGAATGATAATGAATGATGACACTCCTACATTCAAATTGCAACCACATATACCCCCACAAAATCACCCTGGGTTGAATGAAAAATAATTCACACCACAGTGTGGTGTGGTTGATATAGTGGTTGCAATTTGAATTTCGGAGGTACCCCACCCCCCAATAAAACAATCTGTCGGCGCCGTTGGCAATAATGCCTGTTACGGGTTTCGAATTATGACCCTCAGTATGGTACCGCGACAGGTTACCGATTGAGCTAATGGTTCTTATATAAAATTATACGTTTTGAATATAATATATACAGGTAAACTAATACAATCAATAGCGAACAGGTGTGATGACGTCAATAGATCGATCACAAAGCCACGAACGAATCTATATACCTATTGTGTATGTGTATGTATGTTTTTATTAAGCTGGACTGGATTACTGTCAGTGACTTTATTTTACAGGTTTCCCATGAAACAAAACCGAATACTTAAAAAAATAAAAATATAATTATTTGTAAAACACTATATATTTGTTTCGTTTTCTTAAAAAATATATTATATTTCCACTGAGCTAACAGTTCTTATAATATACAGGTAAGCTAATATAATCAATAGCGAACAGGTGTGATGTATGACGTCAATGGATCGATCACAAAGCCACAACTGATTGAATGAACGAATCCGTATACCTTTTGTGTATGAAACAAAACCGAATACTTGAAAGAAAAAAATAAATATACAATTATTTGTAAAACACTACATATTTTATTCGTTTTCTTACAAAATATATTATATTTCCACTGAGCTAACGGTTCTTGTAATATACAGGTAAGTTAAATACAGATGGGTGGAAGTCAAACACGAACAGATGTGATGTACGTCAAACGTATGTGAGTTATAGATGCCACAATCGTATTATTTTTAATCTATATACTTTACTTACTGAAAATATTAAAACAGAGCAGAACGTTTGTAAACACTGTATATTTGATTCGTTTTCAGATAATTGCACTAACTGTTTTTACAGGTATAATGTATAAATCAATAACATATGTTACGCACGCTGGTAACTGTAGACAACCTATCAATACTAGCTCAGGCTGACTGTACAATATAATGAATAACGTGGAATGTATAGGACAAATCTATATATCCTTGTTGTATTTACTGACAATATTAAAGCAGAACCGAATATTTGAAAATAAGAATACAATTGTTTGTAAACACTGCGTATTTAATTCGTTCCCCCACAAAATAGATTATCCTGGTAGTTAAAAATCAACCAATCAGAAATCAGATTACACATCGATTGAGATCCGTAACTCCTCATAAGCCGTACTTTACGCAGACTAGTTATTCCCCTTAATAACGAATAGTATAAAACACGATTAGACATACGAAAACTGAATCTTGTTTGTAAAACGATTTGAAAAAGCGAAATGTTGTATTCCCTCTGCAACAAATCGTACTGAAGGCAAACAAATATCAAAATATCTACCGGCTTCGGACATAGACTGGAATACAATTTCTTCGTTAGTTGCTGTATTAAAAGATTTTATAGGTCTTGCATTTTTTTTATGTTTCCCAGTCTTTCCTCGTTTGGAATTCTCACTCTGAGAAATAGCTTGCAGATTATTCAAAGAATTGTTCCTAGAATTGGAATCAATGTGATCGATAACAAAACCATCATTGATCAATCCATGGAAACACTCGTATATGATTCTATGATCTATGATTAACATATATTTTCCCTCCAACGCGAAATGTCAAATATCTCCAATTATTAACAACGCCAATTGATTTCTTCAATCTACGGTGTCTGACAGTACCATCACGGGATGCCTCATAGTTTGCAATCACAGGGTGTGGTCGGAATTCTTGGTCCATTTATATACTATACTATTGTTTTGTCTAATTCATTGTTTGGTTGAATTATTACATTACTTGGAAATCCTCCGATGTAGTCTTGAGTGGTTCTTATAACTTTGTCATTGACGCTGTCAGGGTCAGAGTCATTGATGGAATTTTTTAACCCTCTTATCATAATAACGTTTTAACTCTCTGTATCTCTTACCATCACAACCGAGACACAACTGTGATATTCCTCTCACACCAACCCCACATCTTATACATGGAATTGGACCAAGACTTCCGCGACGAACGCTTTGCATATGATACCCACAGAACTCCTTTCTGAATGATTTGTTACACGGGGTTACTGATCCAATCATAAGCCATTTGCAATGATTCATTATATATATAAATTCTCTATTTAAATACTTGTTTTAATTATAATATGAAGGAGTTCAAGAGATTATCGAAAATTACACCTTCGAAAAATTCTAAATTCAATCTCGATAGTGTCTCTGATACACTAAAGGGTAAAATTCGTGATAGAACCATGATAAGTAAAATTAGTGATTGTTTTAATGAATTCAAGCGCGATGGAGCATCTCATTGTTGGTCAACATTTCGAATTGATGGTAGTGTTGATGCTACCATGAACGATAAAAAGTAGCAGTGATAATCTCACATCTTACGCGGAAAAGGTATTTTTTTAGAATAAAATTCATTATCCGTTCAGACAAGGGAGATTGGATTATTCGGGATAAATTTGAACCCATCTTGAAGGATAAAAAAACTGTCACTGTGAGTCAAGATTCCAAACCAGTAATTCTGACTTGGATTGACAAACTGTATTACGAGAGATCTTATCCTGTAACAGCAATTGTTTATGGGATATATCCGTTAAATGATAAACCGAGTATTGAAAAACTAAAACCCATGAAACTATCAAAAATAAATTGTGTAGCAGAACGAATAATAGAACACTTCACAAATGCGTTGCGTGGAAAAATGAACGAATGGGGGTTAACAGTGAAACAGCGAGGGGCAACAATTCAAGATATAACTAAATTAGAAACATCATTAAGATTCCCAATATCGGCAATGACAATAACTGGTGAAGTATTATACGAATCAAAATATAAATCAAATAGAGCTCCAATCAAAATTATTGATCATAACGAACATGCATGGACATCTGCAGTAACAATATTTCCGCGGGATAGAACCATAAAATATATACCCGTGGAATTTTCCGAGGAGTTCTCCGGAGAAGAGAAACTATTTGATTTTATTCACCAGTTGAGTAAAAACGATTCTGTGTCAGTGTGGTTACTTCACAATTTTGAAGACAAAGAAGGTAGATTCGATCAATTTGTAAGACCCAACGGAGAATTATACCGCACTGAAGCCCTCCATGACAAGATGAAAATACTAGCTAGTAGTTTCTCGGAGAGTTTCGATGACGAGCAATTACTAACAAACTGTTTTACAATTCCGTCGGTTGCAGCTCATTTTGCGAGAAAGAAAAACACATGGAAACCAACGCGAGGTGAGTTTTTCACAGACATCAAATCAAGTTGTATAGAATACAACCACGGCGGATTATGGAATACAAAATACGACCGTGAAAGTATTATTTCAGTTGATATGGTCGCGTGTTATACGGCGATTTTTCTCGGGTACGGAGAATGCGCTGAATACTTTAAACGATTTGGACATCCAACACACGAGATGGCCCGAGTTGCTATTAATGGACCACTACCCGATTTTGATTTAACCGGATTCGCTCGTGTGGTATCATTTGAATTGGCTACAGAACTTCATCCGTGCGGTTATGTTCGGATTGGTAGACATACATCTGAAAAACACTGGATGCCAATAGTGCTGTTACGGTATATGATTGATTGTAGAATGTTGATATCGCTAATTGTAAAGTGAAGCGATTATATCCTATCGAACTCAGACTGAAGTCTGGTTACCACAACCCAATCTAGATAGTATAATCAGCGAACAACGAAAACAGT
Source organism: Unio delphinus (assembly GCA_029339505.1). Lineage (NCBI taxonomy): Eukaryota > Metazoa > Mollusca > Bivalvia > Unionida > Unionidae > Unio > Unio delphinus. The sequence goes on along the minus strand of JAQISU010000034.1, from coordinate 7,736,605 downwards.
TTCCCGATCTTGACGAAGAAAATATCGTGAAATAGTCCAAACAGTTATTTGAAGTTAGAAATAAAGACGCAAAGGATCTCGGTAGAAGAATAATCGGTAAATTTACTCAAGGTGGAAAATACGACAATAAACAATATACTTCACGGTTGATTATAGATAGCGTTGAGTACGATTTTATAATCGCGGATATAACATCTAAGGGCATATATGTCGATCGTAAAGATGCTTTCTTGTCCAATGGAACAAAATTTGGTACAATTGTTACTTACAACGATGGATATAGTCTTCAGTATACACATTTGAGGGCGTCTATACTAGCTTATGCTTCTATCAATTTATTTTCAATGATAAATAGATTTCCTGACACCGCAGTTATAGTAGCCACTGATTCGTTTTATATAGATGTAAAACATCGAGAAGCGGTGGCTGAATTCACTAATTCTGGCTACAGTTGGGGATCATGGAGAATTAAGCGGGAAATACTGTGTGATTATATCGAATCAGCAGATGTTACAATTAAAGATAATTACTTAAAAGGTGATAAAATATCAGAACTATCAAATGCACCGCAGATATCTGATCCAATATGCAGATATAAGACCAGCTACCTAAACGGCTGTGGCGGGTCAGGAAAGACGACTCGTGCGATTGAGTTATTTCATGGGAAATCAAACATGACTGTGCTAACAACGACACACAGACTCACCAGAGAGATGAAACAACGGGGAATTAATGCCTGTACTTATCACAGTTTATTTCGATAGAAAGGCGATGAATGGACTCCTGAACGAATGGGTGAGAAATTTATTCCTGAAGTCATTATTTGGGATGAGATATGCACGGTATCGTAAGATGTATTACAAAAATTTCTCGATTGGTTATTGCACGCGAACACAAAAGTAATAATGTGCGGCGATCATGGCCAACCACCACCATTTGGCGGTTTATCCCCACATGATTGGCTAAAGAATTTTGTAGACTATTATGAAGAGATTAGTACTGATCATAGAGCACTTGATGAACAATTACGCGAGTTTAAGAAACTAATTAGATTACAACCGGATAGAATCCAATGTGAAATAGCGCGTAAAATAATTTCAGAAACACCATTGAAAGATTTATGGGAAGCGTGGAGACCAAACGATTTGATAGTGGCGAGTAGAAAAATCGTCAGAGACACACTTCAGATGAAGTTATTTGAATTGCATAAAGAAAAAATTGGCAACACTTCCAGTACCGTTGTGTTATAGGCCTTCGGATACACGAAAACAGAATATTGAAGTTGATATTCCAGGCTTGGCAGAGTCAAGAAAGCAGAATTTAGTGTTAAATGATATTGTGCTGGTTGATATCAGCGTCGTCGAAGATGCATTGTGTGCTGATAAATCCCCATGGACGCTAGGTTACGCAGCAACGATACATTCCTCACAGGGATTGACTATATCAGATACAATTGTTTGGATGGTGGATAATCACATCGAATGGTCAAATTTAGTTTATCTCGCAGTGTCCAGAGTACGAAGAATAAATCAGCTTCGAAGAGTTGTTTTAGACGATAATGACACTACAATAAGTGATATTGTCAGCGATGATATAATCAGAAAAAAACTTTCTGGTTATAAACAACAAGACAAAAAAATAACAGAGAATTTTATATTGATGCTGAATTAATAATTACGCTAAAGCAACAACAGAATAATCACTGCGCGAGATGCAATTGTATAATGAGTTGGTGTTAGTCGGATAAAGATCCTCGACAATTTACCGTAGACAGAAAAGATAGCAGCGTAGGTCATACCAGAGATAATGTAATGCTGACTTGTCTTGAGTGCAACAGACGAAGAGGTGCTATTTAAGACCACGCGGCGGTAATTGAGTATCCTCGGGTATCACTTGTAGTTGTTCACGAGTAAATCCTCGCTGAGGAGCGGTCAAATCCAATCTATAGATTGCTGGTATACCCGTAGATCGTGTTATACTAGATATTTTATGCGCGGTAACGCTCCACATAGGATCAGTAGCCCTTTTTTACCACCTTCAAGCTCTCCTGGTTCGTATAAATACCTAACAGTGACATTACCGAGTATTGGTTGTTTTCAAAAATCTTTTTGCGGTTTTACTGGTATATAGCGCGGTAATCACAGCTGGTGATCTCTTAACCCATTCACGAGATCGTTTATCCTGAATAAATTCCTTAGCATATTGATATCCGAATAACCGCTCAGCAAGTGTCCGATTAAATCGTTCAACAATTGCCTGATTGCGATGTAGTGCAGTATACCCTCGTCTGATAGTGACATTATGATGCTTCATTGTTGATAACACTGCACCCTGAAATTCCTTGCCAGGATCAACTTGTAATAGATTTGGCCAGCGCAGAGGTCCCCTTCGATAAATCCTTTCAAATGCAGAAGCCACTTCAGTTGATGATTTTATTTTTAACGGTTCTGCTTGTTTGTATCGACTAGCAACATCAACTACAGTTAACGCGTATTTGTAACCACCGTCATGTGGCTGAAATAATATATCAGCTTGATGAACTTCATTAGGAACGGTCACATCAAATTGCGAGTAGTTAATTTGTTTAGGCGGTGGTAGATAAATTTGCCATATCGCCTGTTTAGATAACCAATCCGCTGCAGTGGTATATTTCACCTTCGCGGAGTTAGCGAGTTTACCAATTGCTGCTTTACTCCTCCAGTATCCTTTTGGAGAATAATAAATAGATTCCATGTTGTTATTAATTACCGGCACCTAACATCAATTTGCCTTTCATTGCCGATTTTACTAACCATGAAGCCATCTTTTCTTTGAAGGATTTATTAGTGATAGAATTCAAACGCATGAATCAATTTTACATCTGCGAGATGTCTATGTTGCAGATTGCTGCTTTTATAAGCGACATCATGAGCATTTCACGCCTTATCAATGGCGTTTATTGAATATTCACCGGGTTTGGGTTGGTTTTGATTATCGAGTCTGATTTCGAGTCTAGTCCCGGGTCCACAATAACTATACCCTGGAAGATGTTTTTCTCCTGGATACTTCGCCCATGGTGTTCCCGGGAGTTTAGTTAGCTTGGCTGCAATATCATCTCCTCGTTTTTTTAAATCCTTAGAAACAAATCTAAATTTCTTTGTAGTACATTGTACGCATTTACCAGAAAGTGCTGATCTGTTATTTTTAGTTGTAATCGTCGTCAAGTCGTTTGTGCCAGTACGCTTCTTACATTTCACACAATATAGATCCATAATTTATTTATAATAACATGAATGTAACTGATTATTCAGCTACCCGACGACGGGAACCTATTAAACACCATGCGATGTTGCCGAATTCAATTAGAATGATTATAATCGGACCATCTGAAAGTGGCAAGACGCAATTGTTACTTAATATAATAACGAAATGGATGAAATGGGACAAGTTGTATTTGATAGCTCCAAGTCTAGATGATCAACGATATTACAACGTGTTAAAAGATTTTAATGACAAAGAAGTAGATGAATTCGGCGAGGGTATTATTGAGTTTATAACCGAAATCGATGAAGCACCGAGCATTGATGATTTTGATGGAGATATTAACAATTTAGTCGTATATGATGATATCATGTTAGACAATCAAAAGAATCCAACTCAACGATACACACAAATACCAAAAGTAATCAGAGATAACTGTAATATTCTTGCCGTATTCAACGGAGTTGATACACATACTCTTAGAAATATTTGGCAAACTTGGTGCAGCGGTGATATGGATCATAATCTCTTTAGAAATTTCTTCAGTCACACTCAGTCAATTCCACACGGATTCGTGACAATAAATTTATCGCGATATCGTGTCGGACTTGATAAAATATTCGTTTAAAATCGTTTACTGAATCTCGTAAAAGAATTGTTAACCCATAGCAGCAGAGGGGGAGGGGGGACAACAACATGGCGTCTTTTATTTGGGCCAAATAGACCCTTACGAGAAAACCTTAATTTACCAAATAGACCTTTCTATTAAATGTTTACTAGGAAGCCTTAATTTACCAAATAGACCTTTCTATTAAATATTAACGAGAAGGAAGCCTCGTCGACGCCTATAATGTTTGTCGGATTCCCCCCTCTGCTGCTCATTTCTTTGCGTCAGTTAAATCCCTAACCGTTGCTCGATATCGTTATGTGACAATTAAATAAAGATTGGTTGATTGAAATTGCACCATTCGTTGACGATCTGATCTTAATGAATTGCATGTCAGATATTCAAGTTCATTTCCTTATTGAGGAAGACCCTACCATATACGACCTGGACCAGAAATATAAATATTTGTGTCGTGTACGACGATGCGAAGCTTGACCGACATTTTCTCGCGATTGGCAAAACAACATGCAGACATGACCCACGTGACGTAAAGGTACATTTTGCCACATGTTGGTCCTGGACAATTGCAGCATTTTATGATATTTGGGTTTGACGCTTATGACCACGCAACTATTTACTGGACCTTGCGTACCGTCGACACTTCATAGAATTGGTTTCGGAACGCGTTCATTTAGGTCACCTAGGATATATTTGGTTTGGTCATCATTATCTTAACCGTGTATCTAGCTCCACCAGAAAAAGCTGGATTTGAATGAGTCTCACCCAAACGTATGAAGTAATTTAATAACAAAACGAAACTCAACAACGGTGCTATGGCAGAAGATGCCGACCAGTTCCGGAAAGCTGCCTGGTATCTCTTGGAACCTCTACGTGATTATTTCGGTCTCCGCGAACGGGTCAAATGTATTTTGCAGTCGCGTCAGTTTCATGAGAAGATCACAAGGAGGACATTAAACAGCGTCGCTCATCGAGTGATATTGGTTTGCAAGTGATAAAGATGATTGGAAAACAAACAAAATCTACGGAAATGGCAATCTGCGATATCGTTCATGGATTGTTCTTGCTTACATGGAGTTGCGTGAGAATCGTTGCTAACATCAACTGATTTAAATATATGTTTGCAATCAATAGCATTTCCATTTTGTTCCTGCCATTAACTGTTAATCACAATTAATATTGAAAACTGATCCATTTTTACTTAGCGATTAAATGTTTGATTACATTTTTGTGTTCTTTTGTACCTTTGTTTGTCATTCTGTAACAGACATTATGCTGTTTCATGGCGTCCTTTATTTCAGAATTAAATCCATTAAATTACCTAACTCAGTCTTTTCACATTAAATTGGACCATGTCGCTTTAGGTATATAAGAAACAATGCAGTAAAACGTTGTACCTTAAGATTTGAGTTTAATAAAAAGGACGACAACTTATACTATATGTCAAGTCATTACAATTTTATCTTAGTAGCATTGGTAGTAGAATTGGTACTTTATAACGATATAAACTTTTCGTAATGGTGTCCCGTCCGTGTTTAATGTGAGACAGATGAGATAGTTGTAACTAATAAAATATGCTGGTACTAATGTCTCACGATTATGTAACACTTGACGGTACCGTGAGTGTTGACAAAGGATAAATAGTACATATCAACTCACAAATTTAAAGTAAAAAAAAAATTATATTAGGTAAGAATAATTTCGAAAGATATCCTAGCAAAAAGATTACTAAATGAATAAATTTAAATTTTATGTAATGCCACATCATGGAGTAGTCCTTGTTTGAATTTCAAATAAAGTTAGCTGCATTCCTTATTGTAGATTTAAGCTCATTCAAATACTGAAAGTAAGGCTAGCTTAAAAAACGGGTGACCTGACTTATTTCCATAACGTCATGTCTTGTTGGTTTTATCGACACTTATGCTTTATTTGAAATTTTAAACCAATGGGCGCGTCCCTTTTACTGTCACCATTGATGCTGTGTACGTATGTGCTGAACTGACAACGAAATAGACATATTATCTCGTTTTCTAAACTAATGAAACAGGGACGAGCATTAATGATTCCCGAAACGAGAATGTTGAAACGTTGATTCATGTTTAACTTTCAAGTATAAAAATGTCTATACTTGTGACGCGATAAGTCTGTTTCCCCGCAAAATAAATAGCATTGTACTATGTTTGGTCTGTTTGGAAGCAAAATATAGCATTGTACGAGAGAGAGAGAGAGAGAGAGAGAGAGAGAGAGAGAGAGAGAGAGAGAGAGAGAGAGAGAGAGAGAAGCAAAATATAGCATTGTACGAGAGAGAGAGAGAGAGAGAGAGAGAGAGAGAGAGAGAGAGAGAGAGAGAGAGAGAGAAGCAAAATATAGCATTGTACGAGAGAGAGAGAGAGAGAGAGAGAGAGAGAGAGAGAGAGAGAGAGAGAGAGAGAGAGAGAGAGTAAATAATACACAGCCACACCATTTACAATCATTCATTGGTTCCAAAATCAACATTTGTTGTTAATAAGCCCTACTTACTTGCACAAAATAACGGCATATATATATATATATATATATATATATATATATATATATATATATATATATATATATATATATATATATATATATATATATATATATATATATATATATATATAATTAGAGCTAGTCCCTTCCCTTGCGGTTACAAATACAAATATTAAACATGAAATATTTACAATGTAGAGAACATTGTGAAATAAATATAGAATTTCAATTATCTAATACAGCTTCCTGTTGCCCACTACGTTTCTGTTATAAACAAGACCGAAAGTTGACTACACGCATAATGTTAGCAAAAAACTTTTCTTTTTGTATCGTTTTGTTAGAAATCCCGTCCAAAACAAGTCAGTAAGTCTTCTGTGGGAATTTAAGACATTGTTGATGACAATACATAGAATATTGTCGAAACACAATGGAATATATTTTTGATAAATGCTTATTTTTAAAATTATTAGATATCATCATTTTGTTACATAATGTCGATGATATGGACTTCTAGAAAATGTAATCGACAATTAAAATATAACACATTGCAATCGTTGGGAAACCAAATGGCTACCGAATGGGTTCTTCGGCGATGAGTTTTTTTATGTCATTAGCTCGACCGTCTTAAGTGTTTTGATGTGGATGTTCATTTTTAATACACACCACTGGACTTTAAGAAACTTTGTACAAAGTATGGTCAGACGGTTTTCATTTTCACAGGTAATGATTAGACACGATTTGAGACTTAGCTTTTCCTTTAAAATATATGTTAAGTAAGTAAAACAAATGGCTGGCGCGATAGTCTTTTGCAAGACAGCCTGATGTGTTTTGTCTCCAAAAGAAATAAGTAGTGTAGGAAACGGTCGTTGCGTCTTTACACCAGTCTTTCAAGATTTCTCTTCTGAAATGATGTCACTGCGTGTTCTAAATACTCTTCCAATATTTCGTCTTAATTTATCTTTAAAAAATGTTGTGTTGCAATCGATTTGACAACGCAAACAACGTTCTTATGTCTGGTGTCAGAACCAAACATGATACAAAGTGTTGTTCTTCTGGTCATTTTGACGTCATAAACGTATTTTTCACATGTTTACATGTGGAGCGTGACTCATGTTTCTGATGGAAAATCATCTTTCTCTTTCTCTACGTTCATGACTGTGCGTTCTACATCATTCTGTTATTCTTCTTCACTTAGCGTCTGCGACTGCTACAATCAGATATGCAAAAGGTTTCTAGATAGAATGGCTCGTGATGGAAACATTTTAATTCAGCTGTTATTTTATTAGAGTATTTTCGAATTTTATATATAATATGGTATTCAATGTGCATTCCTGCGTCAGTGTAAAGTGAAATTCCGCACCGAGTTGACCGGTTTGTATAGCTTGGAAATGTCCGGTTTGCGTAGCTTTTAAATGTCCATTGTTGTTGGAGTCAAATCAAATCCCAACAAAATCTGATCCATCTCAATAACTGCTGTACAAAATGTCGTGGCTTTTGTTGGTTGCTAATTGACACGTGATGTCAGATTTAGGCAAGATCTGAAGGAACATTTCTGAGCAAAGTTTAGTTCAAAACCGGTATTTTACACATCACCTGACCATCATGGGTGTCTGAATTGAAGTTATAAATAGACGTGTATAACTTCTATGGAAATTCATAATAATGCGTGCTTCTAATGGTTGAATCATATTTGTGTTATGTATGTATATACAGTGTATTTTTTTTTTTTGGTGCAAATCTGCAGATTTCATAAAAACTAGAAATAGATGTTTACAACTTTTAACATTAATATTAATCATAAATCTATTGACAATTTTGTGGTAAATTCGGCTGGTGGGTTCTGTTGAAATGTGGGTTTTTGACAAATGTCGGATAGGAAGTATTTCGTCATTTGAGTCGTAATACAGCCACAGTGTATATATAAGGAGAGGACATGATTATCTAGTGCATTCTTATTTCCTATTTGTTTTTCCAATATCAGTCTGTATATATGTTTATTGTTGTGTTGAGACATAATGTGAGAACAAATTTTTATACAGAGTATCTCAGCTATGCATTAGTAAACTTGGGAATATAAGTGCTCACAAAGGCTTACAATTCATGAACAACATGAAAAATATGAGGTTTTCCCAAATTAATTGTATCTATTATGTATCTACTCATTAATAAACTACTATAAACATGTTAAGATCTCATTTCACACTAGCATGGAGAGAAGATTGTATGTTCGTGCATGTGTGTATATTTGTGCTTGTGAGTACTGACATTGTTCAATTAGCATTTTATTGTTGCTGATGTTTCCAGTACTATAGTAGCGACCTCTTCTTTAACTAAGAAAGACTAATATTGTCATATATCGTATATAAATATAATGATATGTCAATGTCTTGATACTTTATCCAATGATCACAAGGCTAGGTATGTTCTTCCGATTGTTAAGTAGGTGTATAGGATAATGTGTCTTTGTAAGTTCTAGAACCAGCATAACGTGATTCTAGAACGGAAAAATAAAGAAGAAAATATCAAGAACCTTTATTAATATATATTATATATGGTTTGCTTATGATATCATATCAAAGTAATAAGTTGTGTTATATGATACGAAATATACAGAATATATATGTGTAAAAAAAACTGTACAGCTTAGTAGTAAAGAAAAACACAATATCAACAACTCATGTTTACAGTCTTAAATACTTCTGTACATATTTCGATATCCTGCAAGTTTTTATTTTGCATCGCCTTTATGAACTATATTTTCATATAAACTTAGCAACTTTTAAAGTAATATTCTACTTCATTTTTTTCTAAGAGACGTAGATATATGACATCGTGGTCGGCAATGAACAAAGATCATCGGATGGAATAATTCAGTGAAATTAAGTGTGATTGTGCAGTGTGCGTGTAAATGTGGTATTAATGGTGGTCACAGACATCGATATTTCAACATAAAACCTCAAACCCGTCTACTTAGTCGTGGTCATCATCCTGGTTCCAAATCTTCGTAATCATTATCGTGGTCATCATCCTGGTTCCAAATAATTCTTTAGCGAGCAAATTAAGCAAACTAATTAACTAAACAATCGTTGTAAATGAAGTAAAACAATAGCAACAACAGATAAACAACAGAAGATATTCTCAATGCATGCCGTATACCATATCTTCTCAGAAACGTGACAACATGTATGTTTCTCACAGTGTTGACTACAATAACGAGAGTTCGAAATCCATTATCATCAGTCTGAGCTGGCTTACATAGTTAATCTCTGGATAAGAAACTTTGCAACTATTAGGTCTGTAAGGTATAGATTTCGTGTGCTGCTTTGCCGTAGACACCAATCCAAACCAAATAAATTTTTTTTTGAAAGACTATAATGTCACAAATATTATACACAGCCATTATACACAGACGGCTAACGGAAGGTTACTCTAAGGTCTGACCCGTATAGAAGTACGAACGTTAGGGAACAACACATGAGCTAATGGGTACTATTTATGTCTTAAGTGCAGAAATGTATCATGTACGTATATAAATGTAACGTTTCAGACCCAGCAAATCGATCCTTACCAAATTTTTTTTCGTAAAGTTTCTAGTCCTATGAATCAAATGAAAGTATAAGAGTATTCCAAAAAATTACATTCCTATATTTATATTTAACTCAAGTTCTGAGGGTTTAGCTGTAAATGTGTTTTTAGTGGCATTACACGTGTAGTTACTTACACACGGACAGACCAGCACTTGAATAATCGACACGCGTCTTTTCGAAAGCTTAGGACTGTATCATCTGGTTGCAACTGAAACAAAAAGCAATAATTCGATGATCACAGACTAAACAAAAGTCCTTCGAGCGTCCGGCTTCAATCGATAATCCACCAACTTAAAACTTGTTCTGGTGATAACATAAAAAATGATATGACATATATAACATTTAATGATTATTAATCAAAAATAAAATTAAAAGGTTATTACAGTACATATAAAGAATATAATTTTATATTTAACATAGTTCATAACAAACTACGATTCCTCAAACGTTCCATGGCCATTGCTCTTGCTGGTCGCAGATAAAAGCTAAGTTGACAATGATGTCATCCAAATCTCCATCAAGTTTGTACCAGAATCTACCTGATGCGCTGCTGATTGAGTTTCCAAACATGGCTGGTGATGACCCGGTAAGACGTATTGCTCCAGAACATTCTCGGTAAAATGGTGGTCTTGAGTCCGGAATCCTACACCGCGGACGACACATTCGTCCACACCTGTCGTGTGCTGAGAGTATAACTTCTGTTGCCTCCAAGCCAGGTCTTTTGACACCAACATATGCCATAGCGGAACCAACCGGCAGTCGATGATCAACAATTGCAGTCTCTATGTAGGATCCCAGATAGTTTAGTCCATGCGATTCGATGTAGATAAAACCTGCTCCCGAAGGATCAACTTCACATCCTGTGTATGACTTTGGACTCCCGTTGGCGTCCACGTTACCGACAAATGAATGATCCGAAGGAAAATAAACATCCTCTTCAAATTGTGGTTTACCATCTCTTATAGGGAAAGATTGAAAGCGATATCCATTAGGTCTGACGTAAATGAGTTTGATCGGAATATAGACCCATTGATCAATATCTGAAACTCCATTTAAGAAAAATGTGTTCTGATACGGCTTTTTTAGAATCTTGCAATCATTGATGACTTCAGCTCGACGTTCATTGCTGATTTTTGTTGTTTCAAACAGCAAGACATCTTGGCGCCGATGATCAGTAATATCGCTCTTACGATGGACAAAGGTCTTGGTTTTAGAGACACATCTTCCCCTCTCAAGGCTACACTCTAAATATGGTGAACCGCAACTGGGACTTTGTAGACTGCACCAAGGTTGAGCTTTGTATGTAAACCACTTCTTTGTCCAGACTTCTGAATACCCATCAATGTTTTTAAATTGCTCAAACCCATGCATAGCACGATCAGGGGCTTGTATTGTGACATTGGTGTCGGGAAAATCATGAGACGCGTTTATGCCCATATTGTACTGTTTGATTCGAAATTGTTCCCAAATGTAGTCTATAAAGGCATGATGCATATAAAATAATGGATCGTACGGTGCCAAATTTAAATCCGACATATCCCCTCCAACCCAATCATGAATGTCATTGTGATACACCTCCAAGTTAAACATATCCTTTCCTCCAGGGTGTGTGATGTCTGCAGTTCTGTTTCTTGATAAGATTTGATTAACGTTTTCTTTTGACATCAATATCCTTTTCTCTCCAACATTTCTGATAAGCGGCGCATCAAAGGCGTGCCAACCTGCAAACGGCCCAGATGACACGACCCCATCTCCGTTACCCATGAATGGACTAGTCCACATGATGGACTGGGTGGGGTCCTCTAACTCATAGTCCAGTGTGTAGTCCCAGTATGGAATCGAAACGGAGCTATCTATCTCGCGCAGGGCCTCTTCATATCTAAAATATGAAAGAACACATTTTCTGTTAAATGATCTCAAATCGGAATCGGATAGATAAACCGGTAGGATATATGATTTATGATTTTGTCAAGAGAAAGGTTATGGTTTCTTTTGCAGTGAAAGGAGATATTGTTTACCAGATTGGTTTGCTTGCATATGCGAGGAAAGATAATTTTAAAGACATAACAGTTTGGATCTCTAACTGCAAATTAAGATCATTTTTAAGTTAAATTCTCCGAGCTTTGACACCGATATGTGATTCGTGATTGAAGGTGTCCTATGTATTCATCATCCTTTGAACAGAAACAGCATGCTCGAGTTAAACCAGGTTTTATAAAATCTTAAAATATTTTAAATACTTTGAGCAATCATTCCAAATTGTAAGCTAATATTCACTTGGTCAAATCTTGCTACAGAAACTTACAGGATAAGGTATACTCGATGCCAGCTTAAAAAATTCGGCCCATTGTGGAGTTCTTTTAACGCAGGACCTTGGTGTAACTTGGCCAGGTCGCTGTAGATGCCACTCTGAATAATACAGAAAGGAATATAAAAGTTTACAACATCAAAGCTGTTGGATTGATCACTTCGTTTCGCTCTTTTCTACAATTCTCATGACAGCAAATACACAAGTAGAGTAGATCTGGATAATGTAATGCAACAAGATGCAAGTTGTATTCTTAGAAGAGACATATTATTAAGATATGATCCGTTATTTGAAACATAAATAATGTTATAATGATTTCAGTTTCAAAAAGTAAATATGACCTTTATGCTGCATATTAGCTATACAATGACTCTCAAATTCGTGTTATTTCATTGCTTATAAAAAATTTTAATTTAAATTGGTTTACCTCTTTAAGTTTCTTGATGGCTGCATGATACGCTTCTCGTTCCGCGTCAGACAAAGTCCGATATTCCCTTCTTATCCGGAACCCAGACTTAGGACCTTTTTCCATATTGATTTGCGGCAGCTTCCTCCTGTTCACAGATTTATTATCATTGGACGTTTTTATTTTTTTTGCTGAGCGGAAGCCAAATTCAAGTGAAAAGTCCGATTTTAGGACAGAATCGAGTGGCCCTTTGTCAGACACATCCACACTTCCAGGAACTGATATCGGTAGATCACCCAAACTTTCCTTCTCAAGGATTAAACCATCAGTTTGGCGAGTGCTATTTAACCATGTCCAAGAGATTTTGTCTGTGTACATCATGTACTCGTTGGTGCATATCTTGTAAATGCGTTCTCCGATAGATTGAGTAATATCCGTCTTATGGTGATAATAATCAAGGCATCGTTGCAAAATACGAGGCAACTGCATCTCCTCCAAGCTACCAAAAGCGTGAGACACAAGGACGATAACAAACAAAGATTTTAGCAAGGTTGACATCATCCGGCTGAAATAGAGAGTATTTATTTATAAACAATAACGTTTACTGCAAACTATTACAAATACATACAAGTTATAGTGTAGACCAGTGAATGTTTTCATTTTGGAATACATACCAACTAATTTTTATACAACGATTTTCTTGCAGCTAATTATAAATCCACAACTAATTATTCATTAGTATATATTAAATATAAGTGATGGATTTTAACCTTAGAATTCTGATATAATACACACAAACACACACACACATACACACACACACACACACACATATATATATATATATATATATATATATATATATATATATATATATAAGCAATATGAGTTCCACGAGTATATGAAGTTGTGAAGATTCTGGCACATCAAACATCCATAAAAAGTTTGAAAGCCGACCTTATCTGGACTATTCTGGCTCTATTTACAATTAATCGGAAGTAGTACGATCAAAGTACATATATCCATCTATACATCCACCCGTACATCCACCTGTACATAAACACGCACGCACGCACGCACGCACGCACTCACGCACACACACACACACACACACACACACACACACACACATACATACATACATACATACATACATACATACATACATACATACATACAAGGCCCTGAGTGGCCTAGTGGTCTAACGCGCTTTCCGTTTCGGATCACTGCCATCTCATCTCTGTCTGCGTGGGTTCGAGTCTAAGATTCGGCTAATGTAGTTATGTGAGAAAGCTTGCCAGTAGCTTCTCTTAACAATAATTAATAATATAAAGTATGGAATTAACGGTTGGAACAACTGATCTGATGGAAGATAAAGAATAAAACAACAAAAGACCTAGCTGTAAAATATAACAATTTAATCAAGTACATAAATAAAATGAAATTTACTATGGTATATGAATGATACACTTTCTCTAAGAAATATAATAACATAATTCATTCTAAATGCAATTAGCCGTTCTGTTAAACCGATACAATAATTTCATCATATAATGAAGTAACTGATCGAACTCAAACTGCCGGCATGTCAGCATTACCGGATTTTTTTCCCGGTGCTTCCAAATCACTGTTGGTGACAAATCAGAGTTGCCATGCTCTCTCTCTCTCTCTCTCTCTCTCTCTCTCTCTCTCTCTCTCTCTCTCTCTCTCTCTCTCTCTCTCGTTTCTTCTTCCCAACCTTAACTTTGCTGTCAGCCGTCTTTATCATATACGTTGTACACATGTATGTAGCAACGTTCTTTCAAATTAATATAGTACGCAGCATAAATATTTTTTGGTGTTTGGGATTTTTATCGTAGACTGGGTCAAAAATATTCTCTCTGTTTACACGCACACACTATTAGTATACTATTAATATCTTCCTTGAGCGGATACTCGTATTCCTAAAACTGGAACTATGATATAATTTGGCCTCATTGCGAGTAGTACTGCATCCCTTTAGGTTGTAAATCACTAACTGGACTATGTAGGTCGTCACTCGTTGAGTTTACTCAGATTAGTTGAATTAACAGCTTAAAGACACAAATGAATTTAGGGACATCACCTCTTGTGTCTGAACTACATTACTTTCTAAACTAGCTATTCATTGACGTAGACATAGTACAATCAAGTCATAGCATACACGCTACAAGTCTTTTAAGGCAGATAAATCAATGCAAACAAATAGTATCAGAGTAATGCATTCTATACATACAATACATGTTTTCTAGTACATTCCAACAAATTTAAATAATACATGAGGAGTATAACATTTTGAGACAAATCGATGCAAATCCTTAACTTACTGCATTCATGAAAATACATGTATGAATTTTAAACGAATAAATTCAACAAATGATTAAAGCCATATAGCAATGCATATTGTATATGACTGAGACAATACCATTCGCTTAACCGAGACTCTCTTTGGTTACAGGGTCTCTAAAATTCTTCCATACCCCCGTTCCTTGGAGTACTTATTTAATGAGAAAAAATACTATTAATTTACCTCGAAGTCTCTCAGACTTCCCTTTCAGAAAATCTTGGAATAATTTCGGAGCGGAGATTACTTAAACATTGAATTACGTTCGGGAACACAGGCAAACACTCGCGCGCGCGCGTTTCGCGTAACCAATCAGGAGTTGCTTTCTGTAACTGCGAAACATTTAACATTCCAATCAAAGTCATAATAATTCTCTCAAATCAGGATTTGTTTATCACTTTTCTGACAAATATCATTGTATGACACCTAATTCAAATGGCCCAAGATTTCCCAAAATGTGTCTCAATCCTGTCATTTCCTCAATTGAACCTTACAATGACAAATATGTTATCCTAGCGTGTCCTAATTATAATCCAATTATGCTTCCAAACAAGAAGTGTTAACCATCGCAAGCTACCAAATTTATTCTTAGCATTGCTCAATCGTCACTCTTAATGGTTACTTGCCACTCTTTACTAGAACATAATGTACATGTAAAATATCTACCAATTTTTGCACCAGTAGACTGTTTTCCATCAACGTATTATGTGCCCTCTCTCTCTCTCTCTCTCTCTCTCTCTCTCTCTCTCTCTCTCTCTCTCTCTCTCTCTCTCTCTCACACACACACACACACACACACACAAACACGCACAAACAAACAAACAATTGAAAGAGCTTGCTTATCGAAGACTCACAACTTCCTGTTCTGAGTCATTAATTTAAGCTGATGTCGTAGGTTTGGCTCTTCTAAGAACATGTTTTATCTTCTCATTGCTTTAATCTCGCAAATAAAAGGATCAAGGGAATTGATTAATTAATTAATTATTAATACCCATTCAGATGCAGAAACATTGACTTATTAAACGTTTAGTTTCTTGTATTGCCTTCTTTATGTTAGTCCCAGTAATTGAGTTTTTCCCTGGACGTTGTCCAATGAGTTTTACTCTGAGAAAAAGCTACAGTTTTAACCTTTCCTTTTGCGCTTTTTCGCTTCATGTTCATATGGTTGGTGTCTATGTCAGTGATCTAGAATGCTTAGTCATATCCATTTTGAAATCTTCTTTTTATAGTGTTCTCATCATTCAAGAAATGCTGACTATATTGGGCTTAGAACGTCTCTGGGGCGAGTGTACTACCACAATATCTTTCCAACAAACAAGAAAACCTGGTTGAGAATATTCGCCGAGTTTTGGGAGACACATATAAATTAACCTCTAGAAATCTAATGACATCTCCAAGTCTATCGATTTATTCTAAGTCGATGTTTATTTATCTTTCTTTTCCTTTTAGTTTAGTTGCGTTTTTTGACATAACGGTCATTGATTAAGAGAGAATAATTAAACGTGTAGAAGTCATAAACATTGGGCACTAGATGGTTAAAGCTATGGAGATTTAGACGTGTACTTTTTAATGTAGAGTTGCACTGTTGACCTATTGTAATAATGACAGGCTGCTTGGCCGACCCAATACTTGGAGAAAACAAAGTACCAAGTAGTTAACATTAACAATTATTAAGGAATTAGACCGAAGGGCGGGACATTAGAATATATCTTATGATATATTTGATTGGCATTCGCCAGGCTGGTCAAAGAGGTCAAATGGGTACTGAATATCTCATGGTATGTGATAAAGATAACAGCAAAGTTGCTGGAAATGTTTCTGGGGTTCCTGGCAATTGTTTTGGAATGCATTACTGGAAGAAAGACAGATAGGTATGGCCGTTTATACCTCACTACATTGCAGATATTGTCGTGTCTTATTATTGCCACTATTATCAAATATTGACAAATACAATGTGTAGATTCGGATTTAATAAGCCTTAAATCTGAGTTGTTTCTTTGTATCAAACATTGCGTGCAAACGAATTATCACCCTTCCACTGTGGAAGTATATACTTGTAAAAGCGCATATACCGTTTGTCAAATGAAACAATGGTTTTCCGAGATATGTTAAAGCAGTTAAAGCAAATAATCGAGTTTGTATTTTTGGAAAAAAGCTGTTTACTGTATGTGTTAGATTTGAGAGAAATGACGCTATGAGACGGATAAGAAAACTGTATATGAATATATGTGAGAGCGATAGAAAGAGAATGCCACCTTATGTAAAATTGTATAAATATAATGTTCAGCAGACGAATAAGGTAGAGCTTTATGATAGTACACTTCTGATTTGTACTTTTTATGCAATATTTTATTACGCAGGAAGATCGGTTACTAATGTTTGCTGTACAGCTCAGCTGTTCCTGTTGAGCAAGTTGCAGCTTGTCTCCATCGTTCGTATTGTTGACATGTAAAATACTTCGTGTCTCCGCTGTGAGTATTGTTAAAATGTGAAGTTTGATCAAAATACAGCCTGTCTCCATCGTTGGTATTGTTGACATGTAGTATAATACATAGTGTCTCCGCCATGAATATTGTTAAAATGTTTCCATCGTGGATATTGTTAACATGTGGTGAAATATGAACAACTACAGCTTGTCTCCTTTGTGTGTATTGTAAACATGTCGCGAAATGTAATCAGGAAAAACTAGCAATGCTCAATTCAGACTTATATTTAGCTGAATACTATGACAAGTGGATCAGGATTTTTTTCTCAAAGAATTTCGGTCTCATGGAGGAAATTTGGTAGGTATTATTATCGTTTTGAACATATTACTGTTGTGCTACGTCACGGGGAATTTTTCCGTCACATTTTTACGTTTATAAAAGTTACATCAAGTTTAAAATATGATTAAATCAGGTTAGAACAAAACAACATGCGTGCAATTACAATGATAAAAAATTATTTAATTCTATTTTAGCCATGTTGTTATTAAGTTTAAATTAATAATTTGGATTATGTGATTACTTCGAGCAGTATATTTTTTTGTCTACTGCTAACATGGCGACTGGATTTCGATTTGTACTGGACGAATGACATTCTAGGTATAACATTTTAGTTTCGATAAAAACTTTAATCTACCAAATATCCTCAAGTTTAGAGTGGCCAAGTTAAAGAAACAAAGGTTTGTTCTGCTATAATTGAAACAAACATAAAACTGTGTATATGATATAATGCGATGATCTTAGAGATGATAGGAAAACAAAGGCGCCTTCAGTTACATGTTTCATGGTCAATGAACTAGTAATAGAAGACTATGCGATTGGAATATATCATATATGACGATAAATATAGGTGATATAATATATGATTGATAGGGATATATCTTTACTATTCTAAACTTTTCTGATATCTTAGACAACATTAATTCATAGAAACCGGTGTTAATTCAGATTATGAAATGTATTATTTATGTGAGCGTGTGTGTAGTAAATAATAGTAACAAGTACAATTGGTTTTACGTACTTGACTCTTGGTTTGCAATCAATTAGTGTGAACCCTGTTTTCAGATGATGATATACTTTAAGAAAAACAAACACGTGACATTTCCATGAAACAAAAAAACATACAAAGACTTATCTGAATCATTCTAACAAATGGAACATTTCAGTAGTGTACATGGAATTTGCCAATCAATTCATTAACCCCTTCCTCCTCCTCTTCCAGAATTTGTGGAAAATTATTCTCCGTCACTGCAGCACCATAATTAAAAATAAAAAGGACGAAATTTAAAAATTCGAAAATATATTTATATATTTTTTCGAAATGTGCTATTATGCAAAGCAACAGCAAAATAAACGATAATTAGTAGACATTAGTATATAAATAAAGGTATCACAAAAATTAAACTGAATATTACGAAATGTATTTATATTCCAATAAACACTTACTAGTTGAAATATGCCACAAAGTTATTTATTTTCTGTGAGGATGTGATATTAGCAAACAAAGAAATTGAGCAATACTAATACTAATGATATATAGATTGACAGACATATAGATATTTAAATAGATAGATAGATAGACACACAATTATATATATATATATATATATATATATATATATATGTATATATATATATATATATATATATATATATATATATATATATATATATATATATATATATATATATATTATATATATAGATACATATATATATATATATACAGGCATAGTCGACCAGTACTAACACTAACCTCTTAATGTCGAGCGCCAAGCGAGGCAGCTGTAAATACCATTTTTGTAAGTCTTTGGTATGACTTGGCCGGGGATAGAACCAACGACCTCGCGCATCCGCGGCGGACGCTCTAACCACTAGGCCATATATAAAGATAAATAGATAGATAGATCGGTAGATACATATATATATATATATATATATATATATATATATATATATATATATATATATATATATATATATATATATATATATATATATATATATATATACATATATATATATGTGTGTGTGTATGTATGTATGTATGTATGTATGTATGTATGTAAGTATGTAAGTATGTAAGTATGTATGTATGTATGTATGTATGTATGTATGGATGGACTGACGGACGGACTGATTGATGGATGAATTGGTGGACGGACGGACGGTCGTACGGTCGGTCGTATGGTCGGTCAGACAGACATACATACAGACATACAGATAGATAGATAGATAGATAGATAGATAGATAGATAGATAGATAGATAGATAGATAGATAGATAGATAGATAGATAGATAGATAGATAGATAGATAGATAGATAGATGTGTGTGTGTTTAAGTGTGTGTGTGTGTGTGTGTGTGTGTGTGTGTGTGTGTGTGTAAAAAAGATTCAAAGGGGTCGTTGACCATTGATAATCTTTGCCTTGCGAAAATCTTTATGATATAGTTTGGGTTTGTTTTATTTATCTGATTGCTCTTTGAACCGGACTTGGACATGAAGCAATTTTTACTGTATGATACGTAAGAATCTATCTATTTTTATCTTGTGATATTATTTTTGCCCATGGTGAACGTTTTGGTAAACACTGATCGGTTGAAGTAAGCGCTCCTATCTTCAATTCTTTAAGTTTATATGCTGGTGAGAAGGACGGTCAATATATCTCTTGTCTATCATGTTAACTCATTGAAAGCTAACCAATAGAATTGCAAGGCACTAGTGACCAATTATATAGTGGTCTCTATATACCAACAACGATTAACCGATTTCAAGACTATTCTCCCCATATAGCATTTTGAAATGCAATACGATTTTAGCTTGGCGATTTTCAACCCAAATGTTGCTAAACTTTCAACTTCAATCAAAGCAACTATTCCATTTCTTCTGCTATTTTTGAGAAAAATAAGAAATGTATCCATCTGAAGGTGCCAGTAAAGGGAGCATTGTCGATGGCTGCTTTGCATACGGACATAGACCACAATTAATTTTACTATATGTTCTCTACATATATTTCTCAGTACTGACCTTTCCACAGTGTGACAATCAATACAAATCATATGTTAATCTAAAATACCTCCAAAGATGACTTCACGGTGAAATTCTTGTCAAGGGTTGATCGGCATTTTTTTGAGCTGCTGCACTGTAAACAGAGCAGCGTGTAAACAGAACACATATTTCACTTCCGGATCATCACCAAGGCCTTATTACTCCATGTGCACTGTCGCCAAATTACACACTGACAACCACTCTCTCTGCTCATATTCTCAAGAATAAACAATTACCTTTAAATCCCTACCAAATATGCATCAATATAGCTCTTCTATCACCACCAAAATGAGAGAGGAAAAAATGTTCTAAAAATAGACTAGACTGGAACTACATTCGTGGGTACTGAACTGGAAGTATTAATTGTGGTGTGATTCCATACATGATCAGACTAGCGAGCTCGGCTACATGACGTCATTTCCTCAATAGTATAATCTGTCTCTATTATTGGTTGGAAACATAAATCTAACAAAAATAAAATGACAATTATGGTTACTGATACCGGTCAAATGCGTATATCTTGTTAACGTTTTTATTTTACATTATTATTAGTATTAGCATTAGTAATGGTATTGATAGAAGCAGAAGTAATAGTATCATTAATATTTTTGTTATTTATTTATTTATTTATTTATTTAGTAGTAGTAGTAGTAGTAGTAGTGGTAGTAGTGGTAACACCCGTATCCAGTAACACAACATAACGACACTGTTTTGGATAGTAATACTGGCTGATATTTCACTTCAAAGAAGTGTTTATGCTAAAGGTTTCTTGCGCGGGTTTGATCGTGGAATAAAAAAATAGCATTTACATTTTACCGCAACGCAGATACAGTTTATGACACATGACTGATGGAATTATTTCAGTCAGTTGCCATTTAGGATATTCCTCTGAATAAGTAATCCGATTTTGCAGATAATGGACAGAAATGTTGTTCTACGAATCATTAAGCCAGCAGATGTTGTATAAACTATTGTACAAACTATTCATCGGTTAGTCTTATTACACTACTACTACTACTACTACTACTACTACTACTACTACTACTACTACTACTACTACTACTACTACTACTACTAATGATATTAATAGTAGTAGTGGCAGATGTAGTAATAGTAGTAGCAGTACAATTTTGTTAGTAACATTTATTCTGTTTGTTTTCCGTTTGCATGTACTTATTAATAAACTTGTATATATTTCAGAGCGCATGCTCTAATATCGCACGTGTCATAGCAGTTTACCCGCTAATATTATCAACTACGAATGGCAGTTGTTTTTATCATTCTATCACTTAATATCCGATACATTAATTTTATAAGCGAAGTTTAACGATTTTTTCAACTCAGAATAACTCGTCCACTCTCCAGTCATACGTTTCAGTTAGATATCGTGCTAGTACGCTACATACAGTGTACATCCTTGTAACATTCTAGATTCGATGAAGCGTTGTAGGTATTTCATAATAAATTCGATGCATATTTGATAGGTTTACATTGTAGTTTTCATTTGTCAACATTTGCAACTTATTAAAATGTACCCATTTCTATTATTTGTATTACCGTACTCGGTTTCAGAATGGGTTCTTGACATCCAATTTTTAGTAATGTGACACTGGGTAGCGTGCCAACCATGCACGGAACAGTTATCAGAAGCCACATGACAAATACTTTTTATGAGCATAACTAGGGCGATAAATCACACAGTTCGTTGTAAATACTGACATTTATGTTTCACATGAAGCTCTTTTGACCATTAATTTCAGAAATATACTTTTTAACTTTTAAAAATAGGTGTCTGAAATATGTCTAACAAACAAATTAAGTTATATTTCATTATATGGTCTGTTAAGGTCATTTACCATACATAAATATACACACACACACACACACACACATATATATATATATATATATATATATATATATATATATATATATATATATATATATATATATATATATATATATATATATATATATAAATAATGCAACGATTTTACAAATTACACTAAATTTTATACTGATGGATCAAAGCTTGATGACAAGGCTGCTGCAGCCTTCGTTAGTGGCAAGCACATAACGAAAGTGCGCATGCCAAACGATGCGTCCATATTTTCAGCGGAAATCAGAGCAATAGACCTTGCTCTGAAATTTATTGAACAAAAACGCATTTTAAATAGCATTATCTTCTGTGATTCATTATCAGTACTTCAGTCTCTACACCATAGAAAACTGGATAATCCATTACTAGTCGATATTCTCGTAAAAAAACTCGGAGCTTAGTACCTCCTACAATATAGTATACTATTGGCTACCTAGCCATATTGGTATTAGAGGTAATGAAGGAGCAGACCGAGCTGCTAAGATGGCTCTATCCCAAGAACCATCGTATTTTAAATTACCGTTTACTGATTTTAAACCTTGTATCAAAAAGTACCTACGTCAGAAGTGGCAGATGTCATGTGATGATGCAGTCAATAACAAACTTCATGCCATCAAACCAACCCTGGGAGAATGGGCTCCTTCCTACAGAACTATCCGTAGGGAGGAGGTTGTCATTGCAAGAATCAGAATCGGTCATACATACATTACCCACTCCCACATACTAAAAGGTGAAGATCCACCAGAGTGCGTTCCTTGCAATGAACCATTCACTGTTAAACACTTTATGACCGAGTGTTCCGACCTGCAACCTACGCGTGTTAAATACTATAATGTACATGACATGAAGGAACTTTTTGATACAATACAAATCACTTGTATTTTAGATTTCCTAAAGGAAGTAAATCTCTATTTTAAACTATGACTTGTATGCCATCACCTAGAATATTTTTATCTAATGCAAATATCACCTTTTATTTACAACATCTTATCATCAACATACACCATTTACATCTCCCGTTGATTGGGAAGCTTAATATTTTGCTGTTACCAACATCTTACCATTTTATATTTAACTATTACGGTTTTTTTTATATCGCTGGTCGATGTTAAACCTTTCTTATTTTTAAACATCTAACCTATTGTATGGCGCTAAAATAGTCTAAAAGTTCTGGTGCGCCGTTAAAATTCAAGCAAACAAACAAGCCATACATTAAACGACATTCCGATCATTTTACATAATAGTGCCAGCTCATCATACAAGTGTCGGTCTTCGTGCAAAAGGTTAGCCAATCAGCAACTCTTATCTTTATTCAACAAAATGAATGGTCTCTTCAAAAACTCTGTGACGTTTTAATATCCATTCATCAGTTCGAATGATAACCAGGTAAGTTTATATATATATATATATATATATATATATATATATATATATATATATATATATATATATATATATATATATATATATATATATATATATATATATATATATATATATATATTCATACACAATCCAACCATAACAATAAATACACAGGGGAGTCTGTATATTACAATCACACGTATCGTGCAAGTGGGGAAATAAACTCCGTGTTGAAATGTTTAGTGCTGTAAAGTGTTGGACCATTTAATGTGTATTTATTTTTTTGCGAATTTTGGTAAATATTCAGGCCATCTGATATGTATATATGTATGCATCTTTATGTGATATTGGTATTATATTAGTTTCATGAACTCCACGACAAATCAAAAATTAGTCGTCAATGTCTGCTTACACGCATGCAAAATGAGATACTCATATTTGCAAATAATATATTACATTTGCAACCAGAGTAAATATAAGCTTTCACACTCCACTTATCAATCTACGTGTGTCCTTGGTTATGAAACCAGTTTTCTTTGCCACGCGCGCGATACACTGTTTCACGTGAGCACCTCATAAAAAATACCCAATCATACTTTATTGCAAGAAAAGCGGTTAACATATGTAAGACCACTTCCTAACTATCTCGCTTGTCTAGTCGGTTAGGCTAGTGATATGTAAGTCATTCTAAAACAGACAATCTGGGTTTGACTGCCGACCATGTATTCCCTCGAGTTGCATTCGGGAACTCATCTCACTGGTATACAGGAGAGAATGGGCTTTAATAGCAATGCGAAGTGAACGGGGTAACAATGTAAAACATATGTCAAACTAAAATGAGGAGATCGGCAGATGTTCAATAAACAGTCAAGCTGGTCTGAAAATTTTTTTTGTGGTATGTGACCGACAAATCGAATTCAATGCCCGAACGCGACGATTAGACTTTTGTTTCACAAATACTTCCACAATAAACAAACACTCGTATTTCTGCGAGGGCTGCTTTCGTTGTTCAAAGAAAATTGCCGATAGACATGGATATTTATGCGGAAAAATCCATTTTTAATGAGAGGGTTTTATTCTTCTATTTTCGTGCGCAAATTCTCATGTTACTTGCGATTTAAAAAGTATGTTAAAACTCAAAACGATTTGCAGGTATATTCATGCATGACTCGCCAGAAGTGACACTGTAAGAAAGCAAGTACACGAATAAACCGTACACAATTTGTTTTTAAAATATAAATGATTGTTGAGTAATAAAATGTTATCAAATCATATGCATAGTTTCTTTCTAAATAGAAATGAATGTTAAGTAACACAATTGTATAAATTAATTTGACTCTTTAAAATGAAGAATATCAATTATGGATAACTTTATGAATCATGCAGGGCAAGTCAATTCTGAAACTTGTATTTCATTATTCTTTCTATATTGTAGAACGAAAGCGACAAAAGTTTGAAATTATAAATAAAAATATAAATAAATAAATAAATAAATAAATAAATAAATAAATAAATAAATAAATAAATAAATAAAACTACAAATCAGAGAATAAGTTTAATAATACTTTAGTCTACGTTTCAGAAATAAGATTGCTGCAATTAGCAAAATTATTAGGAATAAAATAAGTTATTTACTTACTTTTTTCGCTGCATTGGAAGAAGCTTGTATAATCTGCAAATGATCCAATATCGTAATTTATATAAGTTTTTCCCCAAAAAAACTACAACATAAAAAGTGATAAGTAGGCGGAGTTGTAGCATCTTCTAGGTCACGTCAAGACCAATCAAAACCATTCCTTGCTAAACCCTCAAGTGTGATTGCACACCATCAGAATGGAAGCATTCATATTCTAGCAAACGAAGACTTTAAATTCTTGCTTACAATAGGTAACGTCAGGGAGAATGACACGGTTTAGTTATATAATTCATGAAGCTAAATAAAAACCGGTTGCATATCTATATATCGTGTACATTACTCGTGACAGTGTATGTACAACGAGGTGAATTTGTCAAGACTCATTTTAAATGAATATGATTCGATAAAGTTATAGATCAACATTAACTTTCACTTCTTTCTTATTATCGAATGATTTAAATAATGTAATATCATTAGTAGTAGTATTTGTATTATTTATTAATTAATCGATTAGCTAAATAATTTTCCTAAAGAAGTAAAGTTGGATTCTATCGGCTTTGAAAGTTGGACAGCAATATCGAAGCCGCATGACTTTATCTTGCGAAACAGTAACACTGTAGTTCATTTAAAAAGGTTGACAATTGATTCAAAATATTTTCGTTGGTTATGTCTAGATTTTTTTTTATTATTTCAATGTCTCAATCACGTAATGCATTACTACCTCTTGTAAATCTATTCATCTAATTAAATGCTTTAGCGGCGTTCGGTCGCTTCTCACAAGCATCCTCTTTTATCAACACCTTAACCTCACCCACAAATGACTTCGTTTTTGACGCAGATATAAAAAGAAATATGAGATAAAAAATAAAACTGGACAATAATACGTTGATATTTTAGAAGCAGGAATGATAGACTTTGAAAGGTATGCTGTCGACGGGTACGTGTTTAACAATCTACTTATCTTCATACACAAATACTTACACACATCTACGACCAATCCACCTACCTGCATATATATACATATATACTTGTATGACCACGTCAATGTATGCATGCGAGGCATTAGTAAAATAAATTAAAGGATACATTAGTGACGTAAATTAATTAATGCATACATAATAATAATAATATATTATTGCATTTCAGGAATGTGTTACTTGAACCAGATTACATTCCTACCCAAAAATATGGTGTTAGTTTAAATGAGTGCGGGGATACCTAAACATAAAAAGGTGGAGATAATTAGAGTCACAGGAAAATAATAATTGCAGCCACCTCTTTTATCTCGCTAAAATATGCGGTTTTCAAACTGTTATAAAGATGACGTATGGATTATTTGTTACGTGTATGAGATATGGATTCTTTGCTACGTGTATGAGATACGGATTATTTCTTACGTGTATGAAATATGGATTATTTGTTATATGCATTTTATATGGGTTAATTGTTACATGTATGAATTTCACTGGCGTATACTTTTAAGGCGAAATACCAAAAATCCATAAAAATTTAATGAAATGAAGACAACGGTTTTATCCTTCTCTAATTAAATGCCTTCTGAAATTTATTTAAATAATTTAGTATTGGGGATAAATTTATATTTTGATGAACCCTATTCCGCTCTATAGTTGAATTATGGGGTGGGGGAGATGTATTATTTGAAATATTATATGACGTTAAATTCACAAGACTTTGAAATTTTAAAAAAAAAAATCCACACTTGTTATAAAATCGAACAACTTCTTTTTACAATATACAATATATTGTTTAATTTTTTTGTTAAACTAAGTTTATTTACTATTACGTTTAAAGACGAGTGCTATTTCTCGAATTTAAGTACAAAATATTGATCTAAAAGAGGTTTGAAAATTACACTTTGCATGCATTGTTTTGCTTCCATATAATTAATACGTACATATGCTTACTCGTGAATCAACAAGTCGATTGAAAATACAAGTCATCTTTCTTGTAAATGAATGTAATGATTGATTCATCAAATACCACCCACCCACCCAACCCGATATTTTGTTCTACTTTTAGTATTCCACAAAAAGATTCTCGTGTACCCTGTCATGGGACTAAGTAGTATCAACACTTGTTATATTTCCAGGACAGAAAATATAAATTTCCAAGAAAGTCATAAATTAAAAATGTCATGCTGTCACTACATACTTCGTTAGAACTGTAATTAGTATACATTTTGTAATGCACATTATCGTACCAGCCATATAACGCTTACCAAATTAGACCTTTTAAAATTTAACTGTTTTAAATATATTAATTATTTGTGACAATTTCATATGGTATCCATCGATTAAATTTGACAATGCAGTAATAATGTCAAATGTTTTTATGTTTCTATTTTCTCATTGTTAGAACTATTGTACTTAGGGTCGACAAGTTATCTTATTATCCTTATTAACATATTCGTCTTAATGTGCAGTACACGTACCTGTATTTGTAAAACACAAAAGCACGTGGCTCCGGATGCTCATTGCGCAATACTTCCAAAACGTAACAATTATAACATTTTTCTTGACTTTTCTTCCTTTCTAAGAGCTGCAATATTTAGAGCTTGATTCTACGTTTAAAAAAAAAAGAAGAGTACAAAGCCTGATGACCTTTATATAGAGGCAGAACCAATGATAATGCCTGATGAATACTGAGTTTTGAATTTGCTAATTCTGTTGCAAGGGTGCAGGGTTATATAATTTAGTTGCAAAACTTGGTTGAGAAAATTGAACAATGCACCAGGACAAGGTTATCCAGGTCGCAGGACTACATTATACATCGCTGAGAGACAAACAATATAAACCCACGACTTTGATTTCCATTCTCGGTCTAAACTCCAACATAGATTCTATTAATCTCAGTATTACCGAAAAAAGACAATGATTTCAACACAATAACTCTCGAGACCTTAGCAAACTAAATTGTGGAAGACTTGTGCCTAATGTAATGGAAGGGCTTTTTATTTTTAGGACGAAAGGTCTAGAAAAATATTTGTTGCATAATAATTTTACTTTTAGACCAGGTACATGTATCTAAGTTATTGGAGAGCATAAGTAAGTTAGAGGCATACATTGCTGATTTAGGTACGGTAGGTTTAAATGAAGTGTACTAATGTGCAATTAAGGTCAAAGTAACTGAGACTTGTGGGCAAATGACCTCGCAAGTAATACGGCCGCTAATATGGCCTACGTAGAAAGAATATTAAAGGATGGGGGCGGCTTAAAATAAACTTTAAACGGTACTCTTGTTGTGCTATTTTGGAACATGTACAAGCTGGTTGCAATATCTAAAAACTGTTTTACTCCTTCTTTTGTTTTATGGTTAATTTAGTAATATCGGAAATGATTAAAATATTAAAAATCTGTGCAATTAATTTAAACATAATGTCGTTTATGATATTGATTCTGCCAAGCTCACTAGAATTTTGAGGTTCTCAAAAATAAACGCCTCTCAATTTATCCAAAACAAAATATAGACCCATTTGAATCTGTATAATTTAGCTATCTATTTGTGGATTTCTTAAATGTTTCTATATTTGTCTCTCTCTGATATTAGGACATGAGCGTTGTGAGTAAGGTTGCAACGTTTACTAAAAATGTTAAATGTATAATATGATAATCAAATCGATTATGTATGTATGTATGTATGTATGTATGTATGTATGTATGTATGTATGTATGTATGTATGTATGTATGTATGTATGTATGTACGTACGTATGTATGTATGCGTGTGTGCGTGTATATATATATATATATATATATATATATATATATATATATATAACTTTATAATCTGAATACATATTCCTAATCGACTCCCTACTTTAAAATTATCACTGATTTCATTTTCATTTTGTTTATATTCATTTTCTTTATATATGAGCTGGTTGGTATGTTCTAAGCACCTTCGCTTATATAAATATATAACCCTATTAAGAATGAACGCAGGAGGTATTTCTGAAACCTTTACGCCCCAATGCCGGCAAGAAAGTCCAAACATTTATTTAAACATTGCAAACATCTCAATATTACCATATATTTAGAAGGATTAAGGAGATGACACGATTTTACAGAAGACTGCCATTATCACCATAAAGAATGTCAGATCTGCACCTTTATCATTTGCGATAAACCAAATATAATCAGTCATTTGACCATAATAGATGAGTAGCGATAATTGGTGAGGGCACATGAGAGCACAAATCAAGCGACATTATATAAGCATATTGGAAAGGTAGCGATGCGTGATAATTACTGAAAATTAATTCAAAAGTCGCGCAAATTAAATAGCGCTTCACTGTTTAGATATTGTATGCATCTGTTAACTTAAATTAAATAAAAATCTAAAGTGAAGAAATATTAAAGGTACTAAAGAACAGACAAATGGTTATAATTTTAAAAAAAACAATTCAACATTTAGTTTTGCATTCACTTTTTTATGTTTTTGCTGCAATTCTTGATTTTATTCAGAAACAAAAACAACAAAACTAGAAAATTATGTCTGTCTTATTCTGCTCAGGTTCTTGAAACTTGACAAAGAAGTTGAATGCCTGAGTAACATCTCTCAACACTGCTGACATTGAAAGTCAAGCCACATATCATCTCAACGCTGCCATTGAAAGTCAAGTCACATATCTCAACAACGCTGCCATTGAAAGTCAAGTCACATATCATCTCAACAACGCTGACATTGATAGTCAAGTCACATATCATCTCAAGACTGCTTACATATTGAAATTCAACTAGTGTAATACAACTATCTTTACTGTACATGTGCTTCATTTAATAACATCAAGTAGGATTACACTTGTGCACACAGTTGTCAATTCAAGCAAGTGGATGGTGATATCGATTTGCGTAACAGTAGTTTATCCATGTTATTACATAACAAGTAGACTGTATAGTTGATTACAGGTGTTAGTCATATATTACTTACAAACCTTATGTACAAAATTATCACTAACAAAATGAAGTAATGGATTGTTTACTACCAATATCATTATACTATCAAAATAATAATAGTATCAAAATTATTCGGCTCGCCCATGTCTGTAATTATTAAAATTTAATTACCTTTCATTGTGCAGTTCCTTTTTTAAAGCAGTGCATATCAGCATGTTTACATGTGTATAAGCATAATTTTCCTAAAACTTTTATTTTAATTTATTACAATTTATTATACTAGAATTTTGAAAATAATTTGTTTGTTAAGAATAATAAATCTTACGGTATAGAGCTGAGCGCATGCATTATTTAAAACATCGTTACCTAGACGCATTTTATTACGAAAATGCATCAAAGATAACTTCCGTCGTCTAAGTGGTTAGATCATCCACCTCGGATGCTTGCCATCACGGGTTCGAATCCCCATCAAACCATGCCAAAGACCTAATAAAAAAGCACCATACATAGATAACCCAACCCATAAAATAAATAGCTGACCTGACGATTTTGCAACAAACATGATATCCTTAATTTATAATTAATATTATTAATAAAATATTTTATATCTTTGCACACTGGACTATTAGCGTTATTTTATAATGACAGTGACTACTTGCATACAATTTTTCAACCCGAATTCTGAAATTCTAATATTTTATGAAAAATCTTAATATGTAAAATGTTTATCGTCTTAATGATTAGATCATTTAAATCGACACATTTTCAGCAATACATTTCAAATTTAATTTTTAGAAAATAGTAAGAAATCTTTGACATGATGGTTTACTCAGGCTTGAATAGTATATTGTAAATCTGAGCCATTATAAAATAGGAGGGATCCATTTATAAAACCGTGATTGGTATCCAGTATAAGACAATTCTATAGTTAAATCGTGTTATATTAGTAAATATATATATAACAATGGACTCCTGTCATAATAATCGTTTCAGACTAATTGCTGTTTCTGATATCGAGCGATACAAATCAAAACGGGGCTATCACTGCTGGGTGATTGTTATATATATATATATATATATATATATATATATATATATATATATATATATATATATATATATATATATATATATATATATATATATATATATCTGTATGCATTGTCTTGGAAATAGAGATCGGCATTGAAAAGTTGAATAATATCATGAGAAACAAATATGAACATTAATACTAATAATAATAATAATAATAATAATAATAATAATAATAATAATAATCGCAATAATAATATTATCAATTATAATCATCTACATCAGGTGTGGGGCAAAGCCCCAGCCAAAACTAAATGTGCTGACTTTATGCCGAAACGTAGGGTGATTTGTGAATGGTATTACATATATAATACCATAATAAAATTACCATAAATAAATATAATTATACTCTGCTGTTTTTCTTCAACCAGTACTACATACACCAGTAGCTGTTAAAAATGTTTTATTTTGACAAAATAAAGCTTAAAATTAAAATTACAATATAAAGCATTTATTGTTATTTCGTGACTTAAGCCTAGCTTACGATATAGGAGTCATAGACAAGTCAGCCAATGTGACTTTTGCTGCTGTGTGGTAGACGATAACAGTTTGATATCTGGAGTATATTCTGTATTCTTCAAAGATACACAAGCTGCACTCAAATCATCTGTCAAGCAATTTTTGGTATTCGATTTTATGCAATTCATTGTTGAAAATAACGATTCACATGAGTAAGTAGACTAGAAAATTGACAAAATCGCCCTTGCTACTTTTACCAGAGAGTTGAAAGTTCCAGGCAGGACATTCCAGACTTTGAGAACATCATTTTCGGCCGATATCTGAGGTTCTAATGATCCATTTAACCGCTCACGTTCAATTATTTCTAGCCGCACTCCCAAGTCAACAAACGTTTGTTTCCAAATTGCATTGGACTGTAACTCAACATGTTGCATTTCAAAATCGTGTAATTCCATCCAAGAAAACATGGCCAGATCTAGATTTTCAAAATCGATTGTATCTGGATATTTTATAAATTTTGCAGTGTCTTTCGAATTTTGAACTGCACAAGACGCGACGAAAATTGTTCAAAAGTTGCATCAATTATCTCGAAAACCAGCCTCATCTTAGAATCTTTGTCAACAGTTTCTTGAATTTCTAGATCATCATAAAATTGTTTAAGTTTCTTAAAATAGTGAAACTCTTCTTTCTCTAGATCACGTTGGTAAATCTTCAACTTCTTTTCAAATGCTTTCACAATCTCAAATCCCTCATCAACAGTTTTTCCGCACCCTTGCAACTTAGTATTAATTTCATTTAGATGTAATGAAAAATCTGTAAAGAACATTAGTCTGCTGAGCCAGTCAACATCAGTTAATTATGAGCATTTCTGTTTGTTATCATCCATAAACATTCTAATTTCATCAAGGCGTTATAATCACCATCGCTGAAAGGCTTGCCATACCTAGCTATAATTTTTGAAACTTCAAAACTCGCAGCCACTAAATTAAATGTACTGTTAACAAACTTGGGAAAAGAACTGGTTTGTAAGTTCATTTTTTTTTATCTTACGCGATATATGTTATTTTTGTTCATCTTCGCTTTTGCCAAGAAGTCAGCTGTGATTGCTCTCATAATGACGTTTAACTGAAGTCGTTCGACAAACAACACTTTAAGAACATATGACACAAAAGGCCCTATTCCGTTTGTTGATCATTCCATATCGTTGGGTCCACCACTCTTGGAAATCTCTGCCACTTCCTTCTTCGGCAAGCCTAGTCTTCTTTGGCATTGAGAACGACATTTTAGGCTTATATATGAAAGATTATTTGTAATAATTTTCAAAATCAACAAAATGGCAGACGAGAGCTATCGAGATCTCGTTCCAAATACGAACGTATCTTGTTCAAAATGTATTGTGCACCCGCGCCCCCTAGCGAAAACAGTAAGTCAGTAAATTATATGTAAAAAATAAGATTGAATAGGATAGTGTAGGTCGATAGGACTTCTTCCATATCAGTTAAGCCTTTCTAAAATATGTTTACAGTAGCAATTATACTAAACTGAGATTTCAGTGATTTAGCAAGATGAATAATTTGCTTCATATCAGCATAATGACGTGCCACGCACAATCATCTCACGTGCCACTTTGGGCACGCGTGCCATAGGTTCGCCAATCCTGATCTACATGTTATTAATAAACAAATGTATGTATGTATGATGTATGTATGTATGTATGTATGTATGTATGTATGTATGTATGTATGTATGTATGTATGTATGTATGTATGTATGTACGTACGTACGTGTGTGTGTGCGTGCATGCATATATATATATATATATATATATATATATATATATATATATATATATATATATATATATATATATATATACACACACACTTCTCACGTTCTGACGTCATGATTGCAAATCCCATAGCAGCGACGGCCTTGTTTTTGAACTGCTTCATTTTTAGGTTATATAAATTTCCTCCAATGGTGCATTTAAAAGTCATGACAGTAGCATATGTTTACAAAGATGTGTTATAAGAAGCATTTTTATACAATGTTTCCTTAGTTCGGTCCTTCTGATTTTCATATTTGTCTTTTGTTAAATATGTCAAAATTATTTCAACTTTTTATGGATTGCTTTTATTTTTCAAGGCAGTACAATAC
This sequence comes from Unio delphinus, assembly GCA_029339505.1. Lineage (NCBI taxonomy): Eukaryota > Metazoa > Mollusca > Bivalvia > Unionida > Unionidae > Unio > Unio delphinus. The sequence continues at coordinate 7,702,532 of JAQISU010000034.1, read as the reverse complement.
AAATACGATTAATGGAAGATACAAGCCGTGTTCTTACAGTTATTTATACACTGGATCAAAGTGATAAATGATGCAATAATATATAGAAAATGTTTACATGATTTATTAATCTTTATGAAAACAGTCGCAATTTATTCATCTGTTTCCTCACAATAACTGGCTCTTTCACTTTTTCTACGATTACGATTGTAACTACAAACATCCCTCACGTAATTAAAACATGCAATAAACTGTGCAAATATGAAGAAAACAGTAGAATACCCCTAATACCCGTACTAGATACGTTACTGTAGATACCCAATTGTTTATTGATGTTTATATGAAGCCATTCCCATTTTAGGCTGTTAATGTTGATCGACATAATTTTACAGTTCTTACATTTTAAAAAATGAAAAAACATTGTTCTTTACAGATGTTGTGAATAAAAAAAGATAACATAGACGACATGTCAAATTTCCATCCAGTAATGGCAAACTGGCGTTGGGGTCAAGTTAGAGATTCAGTATGCAGTATAAAAGAAATATCCTGTAAATATTAATAAATAGCTACAATAATTGCTTTGACGTGTATTGTACTTGAAGAATCTAAATTTTTCACCGGATTATCCGTCGCATCACTTGATAATATTCGTAGTAGTTGTCAGATATTTTACTTGATTTGTTAATGTTTGTGAAATTCATAAAGCACGGATTTTTCAAATCATCGAACTTTATTGTTGTAAATAAAGCATAGGTATACAAAGACTGAACCATCCCCCATTTAACTGCAGAGTCGAGTGAAATCGTAATCATGTTGTGAATCACAATCCCACCACACATACACAGGGATCATACAAACTTCTACGAGGGCATAGAGCTGCATTTAAAGAATGCTAGCATATAGGACACAACGTAGTGCATAGGTTCCCGTACAGAACACAGACTTAATACTCGTATACCCGATTACTTCACCTTGTTAACCAAGCAGATCAAAATGAGTGTTTTCTTTTCATATATACATTTCGCAACTACAAAATGGCTGACCCTAATAACGGACCCTAATAACGAGAAGTAACGGAGTGGTGAGTGGTCAGATCCATCACAAGTAGTACAAGTTATCATAATTCCTGTATGACATAAATAACTATAAGTAAAAAAAAGAAAAAAAAAATTGTATGAAGGGAAATTGCTTCTAACAGAGCCTATTGACTAGATAATGGCCCGTTTTACTCTTTGATTGCTGTTATACACGGTACAATTCTGTACTTTCCCACTTATATGATGGACTGACGCCTTCAGTGCTGGTGGAGAAAAATAAATCGTCTAACTGTCAGATCGCAATAAGTGATGATAAGGGTAAAACTACAAACTGAACAAATTTACATCGTATATTTTTACGCAAAGAAATACCTTTGAAATTTAGTTTGATTTGTATACATATAAACTAACAGTTAATTAAATGCATGATACAGGAACAGTCATAAATTTGATGCAGATCAAGGCTGGCTGAGTGGATTAATGGGCTCACATTTTCACAGATCACTGCAGTCACCGCTGTACACCTTGGTACCAATCTCGAGCTCTGCCAATATGAGTATGTCAATACGTAGCTTCCCATGGGTCAGTGGTTCTTATCTTGTTTTATCGGGCTCATCCTCACCAGTTATAATGGCATGCTGAAAAATGGCGTTAAACACACAACAAGAATATACTTTTGATGTATTCACAAGTGACTTTAGTAAAATGTCATAAAATTATGAAAAACGTTAATAGACCTGTCGGTGAAATGGTATTCACGTTTAGATTTTGTGATATGTACTCAAATCATGTAATCAATGATATATTTCGTGAACAATAAGCAGGAAATCCATAGTTTTAATGTACACTTTTGAGAGCACTGTTACTGATCAGGGTTTGTCCCTATATTCCCTCATGACTTTACAACATCAGTACACACCATTGTCTACGCCGCAAAGAGGGGATTTCTCTCAGGAACATACTCGTGTTGATCAACAGCCATTGAGAGATGCTAGAGCTCTACTTCACATTTTATTATCGGAGTGTATATGTTGCAACATTTATCTGCAGCACCAGTGAAAGAACCGAAGGTTTCATCCTTTAGCTCAAGTTTTAATGAATGAAATTTATTTATTTGTTTCCATTCGGTCTCAAGGTTGCCAGCACCCCTGTTCCGTGTATGCGCACGAAGTCGTCCGATGTTGCCCATTTTAGTAAGAACCATCGCGAAATCTATTGTGGTAATTGTTGTGTTTTTTTTCCCATAGCTACTGAGGATATTTTGCGCTGCCGCAAGAATTTCGGAAAACAACAGGTATTGCTAGTGCAACAACAATGAAATGATATTGCCATCGCTACCAGTCTCACCTGTCGCTGTTGATATAGGTCTGACAATAAATCAAAACTATGTGCTATAATTGTTGCCGTACTGACAATTCCACTCCTCACGCCAAGCTCAAGAGTTGATACGACGGCGGTTTCACAAATCGTATTTGCGACAATATACATGTTTGCATATCATCGAGTATAGCAATTTTCTTTGAGATTTCATTTCGCTCAGCTGTTATCCCCTCACCGATTGCATTTCGTGTCGGTATAATTGTTCGAATTTGTTGGGGAATTCTGTTTAAATCCACATATGAACATCCCTGTCGGTTCACTAAGCAAGCGCGTCCACAAATGACAGATGTCAACTTTTTCTGGATTGCTTTTATTTTTCAAGGTGAAGATAAAGAGTTACCTCAAAAATGTGGATGAAGAGTAAACCCATAGTGTGGATGAAGAGTATCCCCATAGTGTCGATGAAAACTAACCCCATTGTGAAGATGACGAATAACCACATAGTGAAGATGAAGTGTAACCCCAATAATGTGGATGAAGAGTAACCCATAGTGTGGATGAAGAGTAACCCCATAGTGTGGATGAAGAGTAACCCCATAGTGAAGATGACGAATAACCACATAGTGAAGATAAAGTGTAACCCCAATAATGTGGATGAAGAGTAACCCCAATAGTGTGGATGAAGAGTATCCCCATAGTGTCGATGAAGAGTAACCCCATAGTGAAGATGATGAATAACCACATAGTGAAGATGAAGTGTAACCCCAATAATGTGGATGAAGAGTAACCCATAGTGTGGATGAAGAGTAACCCCATAGTGTGGATGAAGAGTAACCCCATAGTGAAGATGACGAATAACCACATAGTGAAGATAAAGTGTAACTCCAATAATGTGGATGAAGAGTAACCCCAATAGTGTGGATGAAGAGTATCCCCATAGTGTGGATGAAGAGTAACCCCATAGTGAAGATGACGAATAACCACATAGTGAAGATGAAGTGTAACCCCAATAATGTGGATGAAGAGTAACCCCAATAGTGTGGATGAACAGTATCCCCATAGTGTCGATGAAAAGTAACCCCATAGTGAAGATGACGAATAACCACATAGTGAAGATGAAGTGTAACCCCAATAATGTGGATGAAGAGTAACCCATAGTGTTGATGAAGAGTAACCCCATAGTGAAGATGACGAATAACCACATAGTGAAGATGAAGTGTAACCCCAATAATAAGGATGAAGAGTAACCCATAGTGTGGATGAAGAGTAACCCCATAGTGTGGATGAAGAGTATCCCCATAGTGTCGATGAAGAGTAACCCCATAGTGAAGATGACGAATAACCACATAGTGAAGATGAAGTGTAACCCCAATAATAAGGATGAAGAGTAACCCATAGTGTGGATGAAGAGTAACCCCATAGTGTGGATGAAGAGTAACCCCATAGTGAAGATGACGAATAACCACATAGTGAAGATAAAGTGTAACCCCAATAATGTGGATGAAGAGTAACCCCAATAGTGTGGATGAAGAGTATCCCCATAGTGTGGATGAAGAGTAACCCCATAGTGAAGATGACGAATAACCACATAGTGAAGATGAAGTGTAACCTCAATAATGTGGATGAAGAGTAACCCCATAGTGTGGATGAAGATAAAGCACATAGTGAAGATGAAGAGTAACCCCAATAGTGTGGATGAAGAGTAACCCCATAGTGAAGATGACCAATAACCACATAGTGAAGATGAAGTGTAACCTCAATAATGTGGATGAAGAGTAACCCCATAGTGTGGATGAAGATAAAGCACATAGTGAAGATGAAGAGTAACCCCAATAGTGTGGATGAAGAGTAACCCCATAGTGTGGATGAAGAGTAACCCCATAGTGAAGATGACGAGTAAACACACAGTGAAGATGAAGTGTAACCCCAACAGTGTGGATGAAGAGTAACCCCAATAGTGTGGATGAAGAGTCATCGAAAAGTGTGGATGAAGAGTCACCCCAAGGTGTGGATAATTGTATAGTGCAGATAAATAATCTGTTCGAACGCACGTCTATATTGACATAATATTTTGCTGTTACCTTTGCTTGTATAATCAATTTAGACACTTTAGACCATGGGTGGCCAACCCGCGGCCCGCGGGTGTCAAATTGTGGCCCGCGGAGCTGTGTCATATGCACAATTTGTTTTTCTTTTAGTGCACATAAAACCACCAAAAGAACATTCCATCATGCGTAGTTCGTATCATATCCCATCTATGGAAGTATCTCAGGACATATCGTGACAATTTCTTCCATATTCGTGTTAAGAAACAATCAAACGTTCAGCAAATTTTAAAAAGCGCGCGCGCCGTTCTTGCGTGCATAGCTGTGAGCGTGGATGTGTATTGCAGGATGCGGGGCGGGATGCGTCGTGCGACCGCCAGCAGTGTCGCAACACTGAGCACCTTCCAATCTGCGGCAAGCTCGCAACGCTGTCGGGCGTGTGTGACGTTTAAATACATATTGATAAGAATACAAGCTGCTATAACCGAGTATCCTGTCTACTATACCGAGTATCCTGTCTACTATACCGAGTGTCCTGTCTACTATACCGAGTCATCTTTACTTTTATAAGTGCAGTGAAGGTAAGCGAACCCAGCTTTTTTAAAAAAAAATTAATCTATTATGATGCTTGGCTTTAATTTTCTAGATTTCTCCTTTTTTGTTTTATGTCTTTTAATTATGGGTATCTAACCAAATTACCAACCACGCTGAGCACTGGCTTTTGTCTGAGTACCTACTTTTAAGTTTCTTAGTATAAAAAAAATACAAGGCCTTTCTTTAGTATTTTACTTTATTTACATACTTTATTTTTTTTTTGCTAATGATATAACCAGAATCAGATACAAATGGCATTACAGAATTTTACAATGCGCCACAAGCACCTCATCCTTTTGTCAGAAAGTAATGTAAAGTATGTATGTATGTATGTATGTATGTATGTATGTATGTATGTATGTATGTATGTATGTATGTATGTATGTATGTATGTATGTATGTATGTATGTATGTATGTATGTATTGTTACGTGCTTAGGCTCGAATAAACAGTAACATAGAAAGAGTGAAAATAACAAGCTTGTACAACTTAATGAACAATTTATTGAGTACAAATATTTTTTTCAGAAAAGAAAAATAAACTTACGGTTTTAAGAATCAATTTCAAAATTAATCCAAAATAATTCAAAATATTATCCACTAGAGAAATTGCAAAAGTCCTGGTAATAAAATGTCCAAATAATTCTAAGTTCGAATTCCAGCGAAGTATCCAATATGGAAGACAATGTCTCTTGATGAAGTCAGTTCTTGTTAATGAAAATCTATGAGCACATATTCTTTTCCAGATAACTAACAAAATAATTCCTCTTGATCCAAACGAATTTACACAATTTCCAGTACACGGTAATTAAAAATAACTCAAAAAAGACACGCACAACTTAGTATTCTAAAAGCCCAAACTTCTACTGAAGAACTCGCTCCAAAACATAGTTTATATATCTGTTTTTTTTACGTAAACAAGAAAGGGTCACGTGATGTTCTAGAAACTATCAGAACAATTTTACGTTCAAAAACTCACGTATCCAGCGTATGACCGAACTAAAATAGAAAGAAATTTATCTAAAACTCCACAATGTCCTTGTAACCAACCAATCATTTTAAAAGCTTGTTTACAACTCTGAAACCAGGTCAGAAATGAGGTAACACCTGGTGTTTATTCTGTAGTATAGGTGACCCTCCCTTCAATGAACGAATCTTAAAACTTAAAATGCCAAATTTTAATCTAACAAGCAGACAATAAAAATAAATATAAATTACTTATATTAAATATACGTAACAGTATGTATGTATGTATGTATGTATGTATGTATGTATGTATGTATGTATGTATGTATGTATGTATGTATGTTTGTATGTATGTATGTATGTATGTACGTACGTACGTACGGACGTACGTACGTACGTACGCATGCATGCATGCCTGTTTGTCTCTCTGTCTGTTTGTCTGCCTGCTTGCCTGGCTGCCTGCCTGCCTGCATGCATGCATGTCTGTCTGTATGTCTATGTATGTATGGATGGATGGATGTATGTTATGTATGTATGTATGCATGTAGGTAGGTAGGTAGGTAGGTAGGTAGGTAGGTATGTATGTATGTATGTAGGTAGGTAGGTAGGTAGGTAGGTAGTTAGGTAGCTAAGAAGGTAGGTAGGCAGTGAGGTCGGTAGGTAGGTAGATAGGTATGCACAAATGTAGACTTGTGATGTTATTAAATTAATAAACTTCTTCAGCGTGAGCATTTTATTTGAAATACCATCAGTTCTGTTCCTCTGTTTCAGATTGTATTCTTGGGAAATACATGATTTGTTAATTTTTACAAATTAAATTAATAAACTTCTTCAGCGCGAGTATTGGTGTATTTTTAAGCAGATGCAGTTTTGTATTTCATGTTCTTGTCATTCATCAGATGGAATGTTTTATTTTGGGTTCTCGTCATTCATTGGATGCATTTTATTTATTTCATTGTCTCATTTAATGTTTTGAAAGTTGAAAAGAGAACAAAATATTGATTATTTTGGAAACCTTCACGTTTTTGTAGTACAATCTACTACTGTCATAAGAATACGTTACTCAAATTTACTCACGTTACTGAAAAGGATATCCCTTCGGTATTGTGTAACATTAGGGACATCACCCTATTAAGAATATTCTACCGCAAGGTTTATTTATCGTGGGTCTTTTTTTAACGATCAACAATTACCTTCAATGTGTTATATTTTTCCTTTTGTTTTGTTGTTTAGTTTTTGTTTTTGCTTTTGCTTTTTTTATTTTTATTTTTTATTTGTGTTGTTTTGTTTCTCTTTTGCTCTGTATTAAAATGCATTAAATTTCCAGACTAAATCAGATGACCGGGGAAACAGAAGCCCCATGTCAAGGTCATGCAACGGGATTTACTCAACCTGAACAACGGATGATGCACGTGTGGCCTTTACATTGCGACATGTTTCTTTTTGACAACAGAAACGTATCCAGTAACAACAGAAATGCATCTCTAACCACCTGAGACAGAGGAGTAGCGCCAGGATTGTTGATGAAAATGGACAACCAACGTGAGCACGAACGAAAGTGTCGACCAGACTATTTAAACAAGCCCCGGTTTTCCAATGAAAGTGATAAATTGTGTACATACAAGTTTTAAAGTCAACAACTATGCACAAAATGCCCCAAAAATCCAACTACCACGATACTAAAAAACCCGCCTTACCATACGAATCTATGTAACTCTTTTTCTGGAATGAACTCACATTAATTGTAAAAAAAACAAACATATCTATCGTATCTTTCTCACAAAGTCTTCTCTTCTTGTCTTAAAATAGCTATGAGTCTACACGGCAACGGAGTAAAATATAATTGTTCTTCAGTATTCATTTTTCTTACAAAGATTTATCTGTCAACACTCAATATTTCTATCATGACCACGGTACATTGCAAAAGGAGAGGATTTGAGTTCTTGAAGTACATGTGAAAACTCAACAAGCAAAACATAATTATTCCGCAAACATCTTTCCATGATTATTTTAGATGTAAGATTATTAAAAATCATCAATGTTTTAGCCAAGAAAGGAAGCGAAGGTCATGCCAATATTAAAGAGATAAGAGTAGTATATGGGGGCACTCTAGCCTCAATGGGAAATCCAGTCAAAAAGGGCTTGGGCACATCTAGCCTCAAGGGAAATTTAACATGGGGAAATGTAACATGGAGCGAATGGGGAATTGAACATAGTGACAAGGATTGGGTCATTTTAGTGTCATTGGGACCTTAACGTTAAAAATGGGTATTTCAGAATTAGTGTTAATGGGAATTTAACATGGAAATGTCACCTGGAGTTCGAAGGGAATTGAACATTGGTGACTCCATTGTGTTTATAGGGTCAAAACTATTGATAAGGTAAAATGTACGTGTAGGGACAAAGGGCTGAGAGGGACAAACATAGATATACATAAAGAAACAAATACACATCGAAACACACAGAAAAGAGGGCAGAGATCTTCTAAAGAAAGACCCATAGATAATAAAAGTCTACGATATGGGTTCAAAACATTTATTCAAGTATATACATGGGCTCTCTGGCCTGTGCTTTAGTCTAAGCACTATCTATTTAAAACATTCAAATCTGGACATGGAACAAATCTATTCACATGCTATCTATTTCTTGGATCTAGAAAAAATACTTTTAAAATTAAAGTTGATGCCTTCAAAAAGGACCCTACTTTACATACAACACATAAGCATTTCATATATGAATGACACTTTTCATACTACAATTGACATTCATTTTTAAGAAAAAAAGCTAAGCCAAAACAAGTAATAACAATCAAATAGGAGAAAGTTCATGTTGCTTTCTATATCCGTCACACACATTGTTTAAAATCTGGTCAGTTATCGCTTGTGTCCCAGCGTAGATGTTTCCCATTACGTACCCTTTCATTCGTAAATCTGCTTGAGTTTTACTTGGTGTGTGAAATGATTCATCTTTCTCGCTTGGCAATGTTAGTCACAATGAACAAGTGGTCTTGGACGATGTCCCTTTTTATATGCTTCCCGATCTCGACGTGACTGTACGGTAAAGTGAAGTGATTGGGAAGCCGCACTCTCTTATGGTACACGATTTGATACTTATTCCAAAGACCTACTGACGATTTGGTGTGTGGGTAATCGTACGATCTTGTGCGGTTCGTGGGTAATCACTTTAAAAGTTTCCTTCTGTCCAGACTATACGCCTTCTTGTAGTACGTCAAAGTTCACCACTTGACTGATGCGATAATTGAGAGTCAATCCTTTCACTTAACATTTGGTGTGCATATCTCCTTGTAGGTCTCGGTATTCGTAGCCGTAATTTTTAGGACCGCCACTTGCAAAACTTAGAATCTTGTCGTCAGGATGTTCATCGGTCCAGGCTCCTAAACGGTGTCCTTCGATGGTAGGGTTACACTGGTTCGGTCGGTGAATGTAGATGCAACTGTCTGTGTCAAAATACAGGACGCGACCTCCTAGCAGTTCTAACACTTCGTATAATTTTAAGCAAGCGTTGGCTGTCATGTAAGTCGCAATGATGACATTTCCAAATTTGTCGGCTTCTACAAAGTCTAGTTCTAGTAATTGACTAAGATCAAGTCCTCACGAATGACGTCCACGTGTTTCATGTATTTGGTTTTGTCGTTAATCATCTGGAAGTAGCGGGAAGGTTAGGACAAATACTCCGTCTTGCGTAAAGACGGTCGTTGTGCCATTTTACCCCACAAGCAATTTAGCATCACTTTGGCAAACGATCGCCTTCCTTCGTTTTTCTCGATTTGGTCTAAAGTGATGCCTTCCTGCTCCCGATATTTTTCTTTGAATATATTTTGGTCTTCGGGAGTGTGGCACCAGGACGGATAGCCGCTAGCTTCTTGTTTTATTTTTAAAAGGCATTCACGTAGTCTGCAAAAATACCTTTCTGTGTCTCGTCGCCCTTGTGGTATTGTTGTGTCTTGCAAAAGTGGTAAATTTCGTGCACTTCTAACAGTCGGTATCCCAGGTCCAGAGCTTTAAACAATTCCACGCTAACCCACGTTCTTCCTGTCTGTGCTGACAAGGTTGGTCTTGGTTGCACATTTTGGCACAAGTTCGACACAAAGGAAACATCAGTTTTCCTTGGCAATGGTGAGGTAAAACGGGATGGTACAAGTCAGTAGGAGGCAAGACTTTGCACTTGATCAATCCTTCGTACTGACGTATGTGGTCCAAGTCAATGTGTTTTGTCATCAATTATGGGTGCCCTACGGGAAAGTGACAATATTTTCAGACGTAATGATACAGCGAACACACTTCCAAGTATTTGATTTCTTTTCCTTTCTCCTCGTCCGCTTGGTACAGCAAACAAGTAGCATTCGTCCGTCCTCCGTACAAACTATCTCGAGGGTTCAATGAGTCAACCAGCTTGTAACTTTCTACGATGCGTTTAAACTCGGGATCGGTTTTCAAAACGCTGATCGTACTCGTGTTCACACATTTCCACCACCTGGTATCCTTGCTGTTCTAACTTCGAAGGTCGTTAACATGTTGTCTGGAACAAATCTTCCATAGTCCGTTGTAAAAACTGATTTTTGGTGTCACGTTGAGGGTAGCACATAGGACATCCGTGAAATAAGCATCCGTTAAATTCGTACACGATTTGAGGGTTTTCTAAGTCCCAACCATCCACCCAATACGTTCCGATGGTCTTTTCGCCTCCTCCGTTGCTGGCGTGTTAGATTCATTTGTTTTCCTTGTCACGCAAATAATGGAACCAGCGTAGGGTTTTGACCGAGTATTGACGTTTTACAAAGTTCGTCGTTTGAGGACTGATGACAGCCAGGGTGTTTTCGGGTATGAATCGATGGCGGTACACTAAAGAAAACGCTTTGGCTATGGTACAAGCTTCTTTCAAAGGAAGGATCCCTCCGTGATCCATGAAGAATTCTCAAAATTTTCCACAACAAAATGTCCACATCAGATCGACAATACTTTAACATTTCTTCTTGAAAGTCAAAGTGGTCCGAGGCGTGAGTCTGGTACCAAGCGAAGAAAGCTTCTCGTTGTTCGGTACGCATGTTGTCGGGGTTGTAATAGTGAGCCTCATGCAAATGGGGTAGAACGGTACGTTGATTGGCTTCGGTATTGAAAATGTGTGAAAAATAACCTTTAGCCATTTCTGGCATTCCAAACATTTTAGGCATGCGACTCAAAGGCATGGCCAAGTAACTCATCGAATCTTTACATTGCACTTGTCGTACTTGCATGTAAATGATTTTGGCTCCGTTCAAAGTCACTTTAGGACGTTCGGTACTTTGTTCCGTATAGTATCTGAGCAGAAATTGCCCATCGTATCCCGAGAAATTGTGAGCCATTACCGTGGCATGGCGATGACAATCTCCGTAACATTCGATGTCTTCTGGACTCCACGTCTCGTCGATGGGGTTTAAGATCCACTGGGCAAAATCGACCAAGGTGTTTGACCCTCGAAATATTTTTTCACGTCCTCCAGGAATCTTGCTACAGTGAGGGCAATGACTAAAGATGGGCTCTTGGATACACTGCTCGCACGCTCGATGAGCCACGCAGAAACTGGGAATGTGAATACCGATCTCTTGCATGCATTAGAAATCAAAAAAAGTTAAAATTTCCTTTCTTCTGGTCATCTTCTTGTTGGGGCTGGTATTTTTGAATGAAGCATTCGTGATCCAAATCCACGATTTGGTGACAAATGTGACATCGTTTCTTACCTCGACAACCGTGAAACTTGGCACTATTGGTACGTATGGCTTGTCCACAAGAAAGGCACAATCTCAGCAGTTGACAAGCATTTTTCTGCTATGAACCTTGCATCTTCAAATATTGTTGGTAACAGGTAGGACTGACAAAGGTACGCTGACAACCAGAGCAATGCACTCTTTCTTTTCCTTTGTCCAGACAAGGTTTAGAGGCCAAACATCCCTAAGATACCTGAATTGTATAAGCTCAAGTCAACTCAAGATTTTGTTTCATACAATGATTTACTGATAGAAGAAAAAATCGTTCTATAATTTTAGAATGTAAGTTTTAAAAACAAATTTACATGACAGACGGAACAGTTTACGTAATTATGTTGACTACAGCTCACAATTTTGGATAGGAATCTTCAAAACAGGAACAGATGTCATTAGATTTTAAAAGAAATTGCTAGAAGAGAGAGAGAGAGAGAGAGAGAGAGAGAGAGAGAGAGAGAGAGAGAGAGAGAGAGAGAGAGAGAGAGAGTGTTATTCCTACTTTTAAAAATATCACGACTCTTTTACGTTTTGTATAGTATATTTTCCTTACGAAATTTCACACACATCTCACTGACATACTTATTCCTTTAGGAAATAAACCACTATTGTAAAATATTACAAGAATGAATTGCAGACATAGCCTACTAAAATCATTCTGTCAAAAACGTTTTGTGAAGTTCTCACAGAATAGTAAATCCAAACATGTTTTGGTATATGTAACTACCCACGAACCGCACAAGATCGTACATTTACCCACACACCAAATCGTCAGTAGGTCTTTGGAAAAAGTCTATCAAATCGTGTACAAGAAGAGAGTGCGGCTTCCCAGTGACTTCACTTTACCGTACAGTCACGTCGAGATTGGGAAGCATATAAAAAGGGACATCGTCCAAGACCACTTGATCATTGTGACTAACACTGCCAAGCGAGAAAGATGAATCATTTCACACACCAAGTATCGAGCGTAAGACTAAAGCAGATACTCCGATTAAATAATCAAATTATTATTTATATGAAATTGTAGGGTTTTATATTCAGATTAGTGTTAAAATGAAGTGTTTTGGTAATATAGTTAGAACCATATTTTTTTTATCTACTTTTAAGTACTTTATGTAAATGTTTATAAAATGTAGAAGCATAAATTGACATTTTTTGCTATTGAATTCAACTGCACATATTGCCGTTTTCTCAAAGGCTAACTATACATACTCTACCAAATTACAAATCATTGTCTAAGTTGCACGCTTCCTTCCTTACATGCATCACACATGAATACTTATATTAAAATCGAGGTATTTTATCAACGGAATAATACAAACAAGAAAACAAGGAAACGTGTAATAAAACACATTTTGATACAAAAATAAACATACCTTAATTTTATACTACGATAATAGAATACAATGATTTGAATCATATTATTTGCTACATCCATCTGTTAACATATATTCAAATTATCAGATTCCAACATTATTTAACATTCCATTATATTAATTACCATCAATACCAACAAAAATAATACAATTCAGGTGCATGATTGCATTTGCCCGGAACTTGCTAAGAGAAAGGCATATTATGATTTTCTAGCTGCAGGGGACCAGCAGAGTACGCTATTCCATTAACCAAAATGCAATATATATATGTATATATATATATATATATATATATATATATATATATATATATATATATATATATATATATATATAGAGAGAGAGAGAGAGAGAGAGAGAGAGAGAGAGAGAGAGAGAGAGAGAGAGAGAGAGAGAGAGAGAAGCAGCACCAGCAAAGGTTTCTGCAAAACAGCAGTTACAATAAATGATTAAGGTAAATTAATCAATGATCACGAGACCAGAAGGGAACAACACTTTATAAAACATGGCAGTTAGCAATAATACAGTTCATATTCGAACGTAATAAGGTACTTGCTATTATAGGTAATACACGACTGTAAAGACGAAATGATGTAAAAGAGATATTAAGTAGAGAGAAACCTCGTATAAAAAACGATGCAATTTAAACGTCATGGGTGGTATACAAGATGTTTAAAAGATAAAAGCAATAAAAATTGAATAGTCACTGAGAGGATAGCCAGGACAGGTAAACCATTCTCAAATTTCATTAGAATAAGGCTTGGCAGAGAGCTACACACTTATTCAATGAACTATGAAATGTTTGCGATAACACGTAAGCCATGAAAATGTGAAACCCAACATTTAAAATGTTGATTGCAAAGAATGCAAATAAACAAATTAGTTTATTTTGGGAATAATTTATTACCATATAACAAACAATACTTATTCAAAGACATTCTGTTATAATCTGCTTAATAATTTAAACAATCAATCTACCAAAGGTTATAAAATGCTACAAATGCGACATATAAATGAAGAAATATGAGATCGAAATACAATGTACAGGAGATGCAAGAAATGTTACTTCTACATCGATAGAAAATTATGTGTGTGGAGACAATGTACATGTATACAAAAATCGATATAATAGTAAAAGAAAAAAGCCAGTTAAATTCTAATTTCTTTATTATAAATAGCCGGTTAACAGCCGATAAGACTTTATAAATGATAAACCGACTTCAGATTTAAAAACAAACTCATACATTTCCTTATGTTTGTAGCAGAAATAATTTGTAATTTACCCTTGTCCAGAACTGATTCGGTACCTTATAATTTTCCATAAACCCACACAGCATCATACTCTAGTTTCATACAGCACCTTATCCAATTAAGTCCATGCATTATAGTACCCGTATTCCTGACCTCACACAGAAAGCGCTCCTGTCCCACAACCCATATCATACTTTGCCCTTGACCCTGAGGCCATGAAATATCTAACTCGTGTTTAGGATTCCATATTCCACCTTGCCCTTGTCTTGGCACCCATATATTAACTTAACCTTGCCCATGAACCAATACAATACTCTGCCTTTATCCCCGAACCCATACAGAACATGACCCTTGACTTGGAACCATACCGGAAATTCCCTTTGATGAAGAACCTTTGTACTACCGTAACTTATACAGTAGCTTACAATGATCCCATAACCTACATAACACATAACTCTTGTCGGGTTACACATACAGTACCTTACACTCGTCTAGGAAGGCATTCATTACCCTGACCTACCCATGAACCAATACATTGATTTAGGCTTGTCCTAGAATCCAATTAGAGACTTATCATTATATAGGCACTCATAAAGTATCGTACCCTTGTACAAGAACTCATGCAATACTTTACTCTTGCATGGTAACCCATACAGTACCTTTCCCTTCTCCCCCAATACCCCAATCCATATAGATCTTTTTCCGTGTCAATGAATCCATAGAATTCACACAACACCTTTTTATTGTCGTTGAATTGATATAGTACCTTACACTTGTCAAGTGACTTATATAATAACTTGCTCTTATCCCTGAACCGACTCACTACATTGCCCTTATTCAGTAACCCATTAAGTACATTTCTTTTGACACGGAACGCATAATTGACTTGGTACTTATTCGTGCATGCATATAACACGTTAACCTTGTCCAGGAACAACCCATATACCAACTTATCTCTGAACCCATGCAGTACCTTGTTCATGTTTATTAACTAATACATAACCCTACTCTTGTTTCTGAACCCATAATGCACCTTGCACTTGTCCGTTAACCCATAAAATACCTTGCCAGCAGCAGAGAGGGTGAATCCTACAACGTTTTTAGACAAAATTTGATTGAAATCCTAAAACGAGCCGTCTTATAATCTTATTTTAACCAAAAAAAGGCGAACCCTACAACGTTTTCAGACAAAAAAATTGATTGAAATCTACATACGAAATCATTTTAACTAAAAAAATGAAAACGATTTTTTAATCAATTTTGGTCGCAACTTGTTGTCATCCACCCTCTCTGCTGCTAAAGTTTTCAGTTCTGGTTAACAAAAATAATAAATAATTTGATCAAGTCTTTAGGACGAAAATCATTTATGATTTCACAAACAGACTAATCGCTAACACCTCTTCTTGTAAATCAATCAGATTATTTGACTGGTCGGTGAGTTTGAAATTAATTCTGGTTAATGAATTATTATGGCATCGCATATAGACAGGATTAATTGGGTTTTCAATAATTAGGAATCCTGGAGGAGCTGTTGGTGCAAATGAATAAAGAATATATCCCTGCTGAGCTTGATTTGATCGTTCGAGATTAATTTGATAGCTTCCTTCGATAACATCACACACTAAATTGAGCGCAATCACTGAGGATATATTCACGTTGAACGGAGCGATATGCCTACCACCGCCATCTGGATCATTATTGTGTTTGAGGATTTTTATTTCCGGTGATGCTGTTTTTTTCCACGTATCATGAATTATTTTGAAACCGACATCGATGGCATCACTGAGAGATTTTTGTAGTTCAGGTACGTTATATCCTTGTAGTTTGACTGTTGGAATATCTTTGACGGGGATATTATATTCTTCTGCAAAAACTCTTCTTGTTTCAGGATTACTGTCATCTAATACCTCTTGAATAATTTGTGAATTAAATGTTTCCATGTCATTGATGATTTTGTTACATAGTTCTACAACGCTGATAAATTCATCTCGGGTGAGATAGCCGGATTTAAGAGATATTAACAACAGTGGAAAATCATTATTCATTGCTTTGAAATTGTCATCGAGTTTAAAAATGTTAGCCATAAGAAATTTCCCGTTACTATCTTCAAGGATATTAAAAAATTCTGTAGGTACCCACTCTTTGTAACTCTTTATTGGATTATCAGGTTTTGTCCTGTCTGTGACATAATCAGTTTTTTTTGGTTCGGTTTTCCCCAGAGTTTTACTCTGGGGTGGTAATTCAGGCCATCCTAGTACGGTTCTTATTGAGCTTTGATAGATATCTACGACGTATCCTTCTGTGTTTATCTCAATTGCGGATGATAGCGTCGGTTCATGAACTGTTATAGCGATTTTTGACTCTACTCCAGTAATCGATTTTATTCTACGCGCGAATTCATTATTGATTTGTTCTATTTGGTATGACCCTGTTGGTATCGAAATGACGTTCCAGTCTGGGGTTCCGTCGGGTTTATTCTTATTTGCAAACACTAAAGAGTTATTCGGTTGTTGACCACCAAATGGTTTTGATCTGATATTAGGCCAACTGTGATATACTCGTAGTTTTGCAAGCGCGATTTCACTCACAGGAACCGGAGAGGGGAAATTCACACTAAACTCGGGTTCCGTTGATGTAATTGATATCATACTCGTTTGTACTGGTTTCGTGTTCTCCACTATTTGTTGAAGTAATTCCTGCTGTGTCGTCATTATACTCATGATTTATTTCTAATTTTGGTATCGAGGAATCATAAATACTGACCATCACTGAGAATTCACAATCTGGTAATGTTGATATTATTGAGATCATTTTGTTTTTTGGGTTCGTGTTTTCTGATTCCATCGGTGTTGTCATTGTTATTATACTCATGTTGTCGCTCTAATTTCGATATCGCGGAATCAAAAATACTGACCATCGCTGAGAATTCACTATCTGATATAATTGTATTATCGAGTGACGACGATATCATCAATGATAATTGCGAGTATGCGGTTGATGCAATATGAAATTGAAGTAAGTAATTCTGCAGTTTACTCTGGCTGCATGATGATATCTTTTTTGCTATCCCGGTTAATATACCCCCGATTGTAGCCACCGCAGAAATGCAAATTGGAACTACGACCGGGGCAATCATTGTAACCGATGCAAGTATTATTCCGGCACCAGTGAGAACGCTTGACACCGAGTACACAATAACATCAATTGCGGTGATTCTTCGTCGGTATTTTTTTATTTTTATTTGATACTCCTCAGTGAGGATTTTGAGTCTATTCTGAAATTCTCTGACCTGATCATAGCGACATTGCGTCGATGACAAAGTCATTGTTGTTTATTTTAAAAACACTAGCGTTTTCAATTGTGAAATCCTTTCAATTTATTTACTTAACTCCGCTACGAATTCAACATACCAGGTTACTGAAACCCCAACCAAATTTGTATCAGTAGCTGTTATAGTGAACTTTTCAGTTGTATCCTTGTCGATGATCGTTGAAATCGTATTGTTGACCCCGGATGAACTCGACGATGATATATTAAATTGAGTTAATGGTGTTACTAGTGTTAATCGATAAATACCCTTAACGGTTGCAGTGATATCTAATTTGTTGTTTGCAGGTGTCCACTCAAATGATCCGTGTTGGATTGTATATACTACGTTGTTGGTTTTTTCATGAGGAATTTTTGTTTTTTCAATGATTGTTATCATCCTCGAAAAATCACCT
This sequence comes from Unio delphinus, assembly GCA_029339505.1. Lineage (NCBI taxonomy): Eukaryota > Metazoa > Mollusca > Bivalvia > Unionida > Unionidae > Unio > Unio delphinus. The sequence goes on along the minus strand of JAQISU010000034.1, from coordinate 7,684,485 downwards.
TTGACGGCTTCGATGAAGTTTTTCGTCTCATCGATGGATTTTTTAATATCAGGGAGTTTTATTTCAATTTTATCCAACGTGGTTCCAATAAATTTATCAATGATATTTCTACGAAAAGCATTATAACCTCGTATATGATCATCCAGCTCACGGCTGTGGGTGGTAATCTTGTTGTCTTGGGTGGTAATCTTGTTGTCGTTGTCGGCAATCATGCGGTTGTTGGTGATAATCATCTTGTTGTGGGTGGCAATCGCGTCTGTGATCGTAGACACAAGTGCGCCTGGTTTAAGTCGTCCGTCGTTGGAATACAGCGCAATAGAGTTTTCAGCGGCGTCGCGCTGCCGTATCAAAATATCATCCAGAGAAATATTACTAGATTTCAATTTACCCTGTTTGTCTTGAAATACAACTATTTCATTAGGATCAACACTTGTTAAATTTAACGTCTCAGCTATTTCATCTTCAATTATTTTTTTTACATCCTTGATAGAATCAGGGGGTGCAGTGCCATCGGGTTTGGGTTTCAAAGATCTCCCCCAAATATCAATCATGTTATTGTAAAACTCTTTCTCTCTCTAAAATCGTTTCGATTTCCAGCGATTGCTGGTGTAGTCATTTACGACAATATGAGGTGGTTTTCTAGATGCTGAAATAGCGTCAAGGACATTTAATACTTCACTGCCGCATATTGGTGGGTCATTGATTTGTTGTGTTGGTAGCGTAGAATACCAAGTCTTCATTGGAAGGGTTTTTATATACCGCATAAACTCTTTTGGTGGGGCTAATCCATATGAATCGAAATAAACAATCCCGCGTGGATCAATAGCGTATGCAACCCAGTGAGTTCCAGGTCCGGTGCTGTTATCGAGATTAATGATTCCGGTTTCAGTTTTGTTTGGTTGATGTGGTAATTGATCTTTCATAAAGACACCTCTGAAGTTTTTAATCACTAGTTTTTTAGCCGCATCCATTAAATCAAAATTGGACATGGGAATCTTCGATTCCTGAATTAATAAATCGTTCCTGGTAGTCTCAGGCCTGATCCGTGAACGGATCTCCCGCTGTACCACGAATACGGGGTTCCTGGTAGTCTTAGACTCAATCCGTGAACGGATCGTCCCTTTTTTTTATATCCTTTCCCAGTTGCCTTCTTTAGTGCCATTCCTGCTGCAGTACCAACGGCTCCTAACGCTGCCGCTTTAGCCACCGCTGGGGCTGCTGCTGCAATCAATGCTGGAATCGCAGCTAACAACGGAAATATACCGCCTGTTTTAATCATATTTTTGATAGCAGCCGCAGAAAGAGTAATCTGAACACCTTTTTTGGCTGCAAGTGCATCATTGAAATGTTTCACCTGACGAGTTGTCAGCGATAATTTATTTGCACCACCAGTCATTTGGTTGGGTTTCAACGTGATTGTGGTTCCACATCGCTTAGCCGATTCTGATTGCAATTTTTTTAATTGACCGGGAGTTAACGTAACACTAATAACACTATATGACATTATACATAATAGATTGATTCTAAATCGTTTACAATTTCAATTACATGTTTTCTACTGGTGCATCTACCACTCTCATTCTTCCTCCAACACCTTCGAGTAGCATTGATTTGTCGCTGAGAATGACAGCAACCGCTCTATAATTAGCAATAGCACCACGAGTCACATTATTAGCTCTAAAATGTATATCAACAACTGACTGTCTTGTCAAATCGAGATGTTCCAGTGAGAAGTAATAGATCGGATATAGATTTTTAAAATCATATTGTGATATTTGCAAACCAGTATCGACATTTTGGTCGCGTGCCATAAATGACAACAGACGATGATAAACTCGTGCAATATGATTTTCTGTGTAATTAAGTTGTATATCCTCGGATGGTTCCTGTTGGCCGTTTATTCTCAGTGAGATGTCTTTCACACCTAACTGATCAAATATCATATGACTGAAACGTTGATCGCCAACTCGTGCGTTATCTTGTAACGCAATAAATATATGACGTGGCGCAGAAACGCCTTGTTTTGATGCTAGATTCCACGTGAATAACCCGTTCAGATTTGATTGCTTCACATCTGTACTCACGGTTAGCCAACTCAACAACGACTTTCCTCCTTGGTCCATAAATGATAGTAATCGTTCTTCTGCGGTGATTGCTGGAGTCAACACTGGCATCCACAATGATATTTTTGTTAAATTGACTTTACCGGCATCAGCATTGGGATTTGCAGCATCTGCTGGAATCCTCCAGATTGCGTCATTATCATCACTCTTTCGTACAAGCGATACTGTATGCTTCGCCCCGTAGATAACTTTTCTGACGTTTCTACAGAATCCAAAAATATGATGCAGTGGAATCGTACATGAAAATGATTTACGCGCTCCTTGCAACATTGAAATACGTGTTGCAGCTCCTAGATTGAAGTTAGGATCGTTGTTTATAATCATATTCTCGACATCAACATTAGCAGCACCAGCATTATTCTGTGGTCGTCTTATAATAAATTGATTTCCTCCAGCGGTATTTTTAACATCCTTTGCAAACATCATAGAGGGTCCTGCTGATCTTGTATAATCATCGGAATATCTCGCTAACCCGATTATTGTTGTAGCCACATCAACGTCACGATCTATGGACTCAATTTCTTTTCCATCAATGAGATATCTAGCACTCTCAAATAACGCCATAATACCATTATTGACAAAACCGACTTGAGTACCAGCTGGATACTCTGTATCATTTGTTCTTATAATCTCTCCTTCGATTTAGATAAACGCTTCACAGGGCAAAAAATATTTACTGGTATCATGGACTTGAAGTTCAATTCGCGATCGACTATTTGCGTCTATTGCATGATAAGCGTAATATTGATAATCGCGTACAGAATCATCCTTGCCAACTGGGGCGTCTATATCAAACGCCGGATCATGTGATTTTTTGAACATTTTATTCTATTTATCAGAGTCTAAATCGTGAAATCATAAACGATTTTCATCGACGTAGTTTTTTAAAGCCGCTTCCTGCTATCATATTTGCAATATTGCTTTGGTCCCCTTGATTTACCATCGACGCTAGTTTTTCATCTACTGCGTTATTTATAATTCTACTAACACTTTCAGGCATTTCCGCTGTAGACGGTAACGGTTTCTTTTTTCGTGATTTCACTAATGATGTTATTTTATTCTTCGCAGTTGAAAACGCTTTTCCAGCAAGATCTCCAACAGCACCAATACCCTTATCACGAATAACTTCAATTGCTTTCATTCCTAGTTGTTTAGCCAACGGCATCACTTTTGGAGCCATTCTCGCAAATAACCCCGCAATGGTATTGCCTAAACCATCTCCGTAGTATGCTCTATAAACTGGAAACCGTGAATTAACTACGTAGACGGGGGTTGGTTTATCATGATTGTAGTGTATGATCATTATTTGAAATCAGAAACCATTTTTCAATTGGAAACGCTAGCGTTTTTATTCAGTCTCGGTGATTAATCACTATGATACCCATTTGCTAACTCGTCAATGAAATCTCGATATGTTTTGATATCCATGATACCGCCGGCAAATAACCGTCTACAGATATCAGCTGCTTCATTAATTATTTCTGGAGAGTTATTTCCAGCTCGGAATCCTCCTACAAGAACATCTAATCGTGATATATCATTGATAACACTATCAGGACAAGTGTTTCCAATTCTTGGATTTTGCAGTCCACTTCCGCTATAACCAGCTGCTTCATCTAGTTTTTCTAAACCCGTTTCTTGTAAATAATCATCATCATCAGCATCAGGTGGTAGTTGTTGTTTTTTAGGAGAGAAAGATATTTTCTTTGCAGGCTGCTGTCGCCGCTTTTGCAATCTTGGTTGTTTAAACTCTTCGTATTGATTATACACTAGACTCACCGCATCGATATATTCGATGTATGATGCACTATCTGTCTTAATTTGACTTTTTTTAGTTTTGATTTTATAAAATATATCAGCCCAATGAGCGAAATTCTTAACAAACTTATGATTTCTGGTTTCAACCATTTTTTTCTGTTTTCATAAGACGTAACAACAAGCGCAGGAATTTCTGCTGGATCAGTCTTATCAATTTCTGCTAACCCTTCCTCGTTAAATCTCACGCGTAAATCATCTACTGTTCTTTTTGATTCCATTTTTTGTATAGTCTGTTTTGTTTGTTCAGTTTTCGCTGCTATTTTTTCAAGTTCACCGATAACAGATTTCCCCGTCTCGGGATCACTCCCCCGTATAGCACGCTCTACCCCGTACGTTGCTGTGGTTACTGGTTTAAACAATTCTTCGGATCCCGCAGCAAAATCAGTTTGTAAACTCTGTCGTTGTTGCAGTTTATTTCTTACAGAGTCACGAATTGGTACAAATCTCCTGATTGCATCCAGTCGTTCACGAGCCAATCGGGTTGTTAATGCTTCATTGACCATTATTTGAAATCAGAAACAATTTTTCAATTGCAAAACACTTTTTCAATCCGATCTAACACCATCGGATGATTTTTAACACGATCATGGAAGAGTTTTAAGGGCGTTATCATCGATGTGGAAAGGGCGATATTATTTATTTTATAAGGAATTTCGCCCTTTCCACACTTTTCCATTGATCAATCGGAATCATCATATCGACTAAACCAACCATTAACGGCCTATCGATTTTGTTGTTTTCAATCAAAAAATGCTAAAAAAAATTAAAATCTCTCTGAGGGACGGTCACAATCAAATAATGATAAATGGTTGGTCAATCAAAATTGTTCATTTTCTTGAATTAACGCCCGTAGGTTTCTAACTTTAGAATTAACCTCCTTTTTCAATTCGTATTCGTACCCCAATTCTTTTCGTATTCGTTCTACGATGGTATACAACGGAGCGAACACACTTACGTCACTGGAAAATGCGAGAGAGTCCTTAATAGAATTCTGAATTCTTTTGATGAGCGCATACTTCTTTGGTAGCATATATTTATTGTTGTTAACTCCGTATTCTATATCCTGAAAATCAGACATGATTTGATCAGGATTTAACCCATCTGATAGTTCAATATCCCAACCTTTCAATTTTGAAATCTCGGATATGATGCTATTCATGTTTTCAGAATTCATTATTCTATAATAATGATATATTTCTAAATGAAAAATATGACGCATTAGACATAACTAAATTGAACTTTTTGTCCCGTCCTTTTTGAAATAGCCGTCTTGGTTATTCCCTCTGCAACATATCGTACTGAGGCTCTACAAATATCGAAGTGCCTACCGGCTTCATTCATTGATTGAAATATTTTTTCTTCGTTAGTTATCGTATTCAAAGATTTCACAGGTCTCGCTTTTTTCGAGTATTTCCCAGTCCCCCCTCGTTCGGTATTCTCACTTTGTGTAACAGCCTGCAGATTTGATAAAGAATTGTTTTTCGGATTAGAATCGATATGATCAATGACAGAATCATCCTCGATCAATCCATGGAAACACTCGTACACGAAACGATGATTGAGATATTTCTTCTTTCCAGCACCAAACACCAAATACCCCATACCATTGTCAGCACCAACTGATTTCTTCAGTCTGCGGTTTCTTACAACACCATCACTGGATGCTTCATAATTTGTGATCACAGGGTGTTGTCTGAATTCTTGGTTCATTCGTATACATAATACTATTGTTTGTCTAATTCATCGTTTGGTTTAATGATAAATCTTTCGATGTAGTCTTGAGGAGTTCTTATGATTTTATCCTTGACTCTGTCAAGAATACTGACTTTGTCAGCGTCAAGAATACTGACTTTGTCAGCGTCAGGGTCATAATTTCTGATTGATTGTCCATTTTTTATTCTTTTATCATAATATCGCTTCAACTCCCTGTATCGCTTACCACCGCAATTCAAACACAACTGAGATTTTCCCCTAACCCCAACTCCACATCGTATGCACGGTAACGGTCCAAGGCTTCCACGACGAAAGCTTTGCATATGATACCCACAGAACTCGTTTCTGCATGATTTGTTACACGGGATTACTGATCCAATCATAAGCCACTTGCAGTGATTCATATATAAAAATCTTTCATTTAAATGCTTGTTTTAATTATAGCATGAAGGAGTTCAAGAGATTGACTTCGAAAAATGCTGAATTCAATGCTGATAAGGAGTTTAAGAGATTATTAAAAATCAATCCTAGATTTAATCTCGATAAACCCAAAAAACGTAACAAACGTCCAATAGACGGAAACATGAAAGAGTTTAAGAGATTATTAAAAATCAATCCTAGATTTAATCTCGATAAACCCAAAAAACGTAACAAACGTCCAATAGACGGAAACATGAAAGAGTTTAAGAGATTATTAAAAATCAATCCTAGATTTAATCTCGATAAACCCAAAAAACGTCCAAGAGACGGAAACATGAAAGAGTTTAAGAGATTATTGAAAATCAATCCTAGATTTAATCTCGATAAACCAAAAAGACGTAACAAAATCAATCCTAGATTTAATCTCGATAAACCCAAAAAACGTCCAATAGACGGAAACATGAAAGAGTTTAAGAGATTATTGAAAATCAATCCTAGATTTAATCTCGATAAACCGAAAAAAAACGTCCAAGAGAGATTACCCCTGGAAAGATGCTCAATTCAATCTCGATATAGTTTCTAATACACCAAAGAATACAATTCTTGATAAAGCCATGATTAGTAAAATCAGAGACTGTTTTAATGAATTCAAGCGTGATGGAGCATCTTATTGTTGGTCAACATTTCGAATTGATGGTGTTGTTGATGCTACCATGACTGATGAAAAATCAGCAGTGATAATTTCACGTGTTGGGGAAAAACGGCATTTTTTCCGAATCAAATTCATTATCGAAGTCGATGGCAAATGGATTATTAAGGATAAATTTGAACCAATCCTCAAGAATAAAAAAGCTGTCATTGTGAGTAGAGATTCCAAACCAGGGATTCTAACCGGCATTGATAAACCATACTACGAAAGATCTTATCCCGTAACAGCAATGGTTTATGGGATATATCCGTTAAATGATAAACCCGATATCGCAAAACTAGCTCCTATGAAATATTCGTCAGGGCTTAATTGTGTAGCAGAACGAATAATAGAACACTTCACAAATGCATCCCGAGGAAATAAACTAACTGATCTGCGACGTAGGAAAATAACCGAGTGGGAACTGACAGTGAAACAGCATGGTGCAAAGATTTCTGATATAGCTAAATTAGAAACATCATTACGATTCCCAATAACCGTTATGACGATAACCGGAGAGGTTTTATACGAACCGAAATATAACAAAAATGGAGCACCAATACAGATTATTGATCATAACAAACACGCGTGGACACCTGCGGTAACAATATTTCCACGAGAACGAACCGTGAAATATATCCCTAAGGAGTTCGTCGGGGGATGTTTTCTATGAAGAGAGATTATTCGATGCTATTCATGCGTTGTGTAAAGATGATCCTGTGTCAGTGTGGTTACTTAGAAGTGATGAAGAATTCGATCAATTTGTAAAACCAAATGGTGAATTATATCGCATTGAAGAATTAGATAACAGAATGAGAAAAATCGCTAGTGATTTTTCACCGGAGAATTCCCATGAAAAACTACTCACGGATAGTTTTACTATTCCATCAGTGGTAGCTCACTTCGCAAGAGAAAAAAACTCATGGCGTCCAACACGAAGTGATTTTCTCGAGGATGTTAAATTGAGTTGCGTCGAAATTTGGTCATGGAGGACTGTGGAATACAAAATACCATCGTGACGGTATGATTTCAATTGATATATCCGCGTGTTATCCCGGAAGTTTTCTCGGGTATGGGGAATGCGCTGAGTACTTCAAACGATTTGGACACCCCACGCATGAAATGACTCGTGTTGCGATTAATGGACCATTGCCTGATTTTGACTTAACCGGATTCGCTCGTGTGATATCATTTGAATTAGCTACAGGGTTACATCCGTGTAGTTATGTTTGGCTCGGTAGACACCTATCTGAAAAGGCCTGGATGCCAATAGTGCTATTGAGATATATGATTGATTGTGGTATGCTAATATCGTTGATTGTTTCCGAGGCTATTATATGCTATCGAGCTCAGAAAGAAGTTTGGCTACCACAACCCAATCTAGATAGAATAATCAACGAACTACGAAAACAGTTTCCAGATTTCAGTGAAGAAGAAATCATAAATTGGTCTAAGAAGTTATTTGAAATTAAAAAAGAACAAGCAAAAGATCTCGGAAGAAGAATAATCGGTAAATTTACCCAGGGTGGACGATACGACAACGCGAAATACTCTTCGCGGTTGATCATAGATGTCGCTGAATACGATTTTATTGTAGCGGATTTAATGAAACAGGGAAAACTTGTATCCCGTAAGGATGCTTTTCTATCCAATGGTGAGAAATTAGGTACGGTTGTTACCTACTGTGATGGATATAATTCCCAGTACACACATTTGAGAAGTTCAATGCTAGCCTATGCTTGCATTAATCTATTTTCGATGATAAATAGATTTCCTAATACCGCGGTTAGAGTAGCCACTGATTCGATGTATATACACAATAAGTACAAATCAGCTGTAGCGGCATTCACAGATCCCGAAGAAAATTGGGGGCGTTGGCGATTTAAAAAGGAGATGCTACATGAGTATTGTGAATCCGCAGACGTTGCCATGGATGATAAATATATTTGTTGTAACCGTATTGAAATTCAATCAGAATTTTCTAATGCACCACCGGTATCTGATCCAGTATCTAGATACAAGACAGTTTATTTAAACGGTTGTGGTGGGTCAGGAAAGACAACTCGTGCAATTGAATTATTTCGTGGTGGTGGAAATACTTGTATTTCTACTAACATGATTGTGCTAACACCGACTCATAGACTCGCCAGAGAGATGATACAGCGAGGGGTAAATGCTTGCACTTATCACAGCTTCTTTCGATGGAAGGGTGACAAATGGACTCCTGATCGAATGGGTGATAAATTCATTCCTGAAATCATAATCTGGGATGAAATATGCACAGTGTCATTAGATGTATTAAAAACATTTCTTGAGTGGTTGTTAACCAAAAACACAAAAGTCGTCATGTGCAGGGATCAAGGCCAACCACCACCATTTGTCGGTGCATCTCCACATGAATGGCTAAAGGGTTTTGTAGACTACTATGAAGAAATCACCACTGATTATAGATCACTTGATGAACGATTACGCGAGTTCAAAGCGCTAATTAGATTACAACCGGATAGAATCCAATGCGAAATAACGCGTGAAGTGATTTCAGAAACCCCAATGAATGATTTCTGGGAAGCGTGGAGACCAAACGATTTGATCATTGCAAGTAGAAAAATAGTCAGGGATACACTTCAGATGAAGTTATTTGAATTGCATAAAGAAAAATTTGCAACGCTTCCAGTACCCCTTTGTTATAGGCCATCGGATACACGAAAACAAAATATTGAAGTTGATATTCCAGGACAGAATGAAAAACAAATTCTGGTATTAAATGATATTGTGCTGGTTGATATCAATGTCGTTGAAGATGCATTGCGTGCTAATAAATCCCCGTGGACGCTAGGATACGCAGCAACAATACACTCTTCACAGGGATTGACTATATCGGATACAATTGTTTGGATAGTAGATAATCGCATCGAATGGTCAAATTTAGTCTATCTCGCAGTATCCAGAGTACGAAACATAAATCAACTTCGAAGAGTTGTTTTCGATGATAATGACACAACAATAAGTGATATTGATGTTAGCATCATTAATAAAAAACTCTCCGGTTACAAACAACAGGACAAAAAAAAACAACGAGAATTTGATATTGATGCTAAATTAATAATCACTTTGAAGAAACAACAGAATAATCACTGCGCGAGTTGCAATTGTATAATGCGTTGGCAGTATTCGGATAAGGATCCTCGCCAATTCACCGTAGACAGAAAAAATAACAATCTCGGTCATGTCAGAAATAATGTGATGTTGACTTGTCTTGAGTGCAATAGACGCAACGGCGCTAGTTTAGACCATGCGGTGGCAATTGAGTATCCTCGGGAATCACTTGTAGTTGTTGTCGAGTAAATCCTCGCTGAGGAGCAGTTGAATCCAGTTTATAGATTGCTGGTCTACCAGTTGATCGTGTTATACTAGATATCTTATGCGTAGTGACGCTCCAAATAGGATCAGTAGCCCTTTTTCTACCCCCTTCAAGCTCTCCTGGTTCGTATAAGTACCTCACAATGACATTACTACCAAGAATTGGTTGGGAAACGCTAGCGTTTCTAGGGAAATCTTTTTGTGGTTGTACGGGTATTGACTTCTTTTTAATCGCGTTGATAGGTTTCATGTTGATTGTTCTAGTAATCTCGTTATTCAGTGCAGTAATCACAGATGGTAATCTTTTAACCCATTCACTGGATCGCTTTTCTTGAATGAATTCTTTTGCGTATTGATATCCAAATAACCGCTCAGCAATCGTCCGATTAAATCGTTCTACAATGGCCTGATCGCGATGTAGCGCAGTATGCCCTCGTCGTATGGTGACATTATGATGTTTCATTGTAGATAACACTGCACCCTGAAATTCCTTGCCAGGATCAATCTGCAATAGATTTGGCCAGTGCAGAGGACCTCGTCGATAAATCCTTTCAAATGCAGAAGCGACTTCAGTGGCTGATTTTGTTTTTAACGGTTCTGCTTCTTTGTATCGACTTGCAATATCAACTACGGTTAACGCATATTTGTAACCACGATCATGTGGCAGAAATAATATATCAGCCTGATGAACTTCATTAGGAGCGGTCACATCAAAATGCGAGAATTGAATTTGTTTAGGCGGTGGTAGATAAATTTGCCATAGTGCCTGTTTGGATAACCAATGAGCCGCAGTGGTTTTTTTCACTTTTGCAGCTCTAGCGAGTTTATTGATTGCAGCGTTACCCCTCCAGTATCCCCTCGGAGAATAATAAATTGATTCCATATTATTAATTACCGGCACCTAACATCAATTTACTTTTCATAGCCGATTTTATTAAAAATGAAGCCAATTTTTCTTTGAAGGATTTATCAGGAATAGCATTTAACGCATGAATTAATTTCACATCTGCTAGATGCCTGTGCTGCAGATTACTGCTTTTATAAGCAACATCATGAAGGTGACAGACCTTATCAATGGCGTTTATTGGTTCTTCACCGGGGTTGGGTTGATTTTGATTATTGAGTCTGATATCAAGTCTGGTTCCCGGTCCACAGTAGCTATATCCTGGGAGGTGCTTTTCTCCGGGGTACTTTGCCCATGGGGTTCCAGGGAGTTTTGCTAATTTGGCTGCGATATCACCTCCTCGTTTTTTTTTAAATCAGATTTCATAGACACAAATCTAAATTTCTTTGTACCACATTGCACGCATTTACCAGAAAGCGCTGATCGGTTATTTTTTGTTGTAATCGTCGTCACATCATCTGTGCCAGTACGCGTTTTACACTTCACACAATATAGATCCATAATTTATGTATAGAAATATGGATATAATTGATTTTTCAGCGACGAAAACAAGAGAACCAATTAAGCATCATGCAGCGCTACCAAACTCTATCCGGATGATTATAATCGGGCCATCTGGATCCGGTAAAACGCAATTGTTGCTCAATTTAATAATGAGATGGATGAAGTGGGATAAGTTGTATTTAATTGCCCCTAGCGTAGATGATCAACGATGTTATGAAGTGCTAAAAGATTTTAACGACAGCGCGGTAGAAAAATCCGGAGAGGGTATTATTGAGTTTATAACCGATATCGATGAAGCACCGAGCATTGATGATATTGATGGAGATATTAACAATTTAGTCGTATACGACGATATAATGTTAGATAAACAAAAAAATCCTGCTAGGATCTTTTCCAGAGGCAGGCATAAAAACACTGACGTGATATATGTCACTCAACGCTACACTCAGGTTCCAAAAGTCATCAGAGATAACTGTAATTTATTGTCTGTATTCAACGGAGTTGATACTCATACGCTACGAAATATTTGGCAGACATGGTGTTCTGATATGGACTTCAATCAATTTCGAGATTTCTTTAGTTATGCTCAGTCGACTCCGCACGGATTCGCAACAATAAATCTACATGATCCTCGGACACGATATCGTATCGGACTGGATCAAATATTCGGTTAAAATCATTTTATTATTTTTATTAACCCAGTGATGAAATCACTAAGCAGCAGAGAGGGTGGATGACAACAAGTTGCGACCAAAATTGATTAAAAAATCGTTTTCATTTTTTTAGTTAAAATGATTTCGTATGTAGATTTCAATCAATTTTTTTGTCTGAAAACGTTGTAGGGTTCGCCTTTTTTTGGTTAAAATAAGATTATAAGACGGCTCGTTTTAGGATTTCAATCAAATTTTGTCTAAAAACGTTGTAGGATTCACCCTCTCTGCTGCTTTGCCCAATCCCTGAACCCTTACTGTACTTTACACTCGTCTCTGAATCCATACAGTACCTTGCCCTATTCTGGTACCCTTACTGTACTTTACACTTGTCTCTGAATCCATACAGTACCTTGCCCTATTCTGGTACCCATACTGTACTTTACACTCGTCTCCAAACTCATATAGTGCCTTGCTCTATCTCTGAATTCACTCTGTACTTTACTTTCGTCCCCCAACCCATATATTATTTTTCCATATTATTGAACCCATAGGGTATCCTTGTCCCATGGCTGATACTTTACCCTACCTATGCCCCTTGACTCATTTTAATCCATAATATTGGTCAAGTCAGCCAATCCAATGTAGCAGAGCAAATAAAATGAACGAGATAAACGTTTGGTACACTGAAACAAGTTTCATTTATTTACAAACCACCGACTATTTTTGAAAACTGTACTCTGAGAAGTTGACAGCGATGAGTCGTTGAAAAGACACAGGTCACTGCATGCCATAACATTGTGACAGAATTAAGAAAAAGGGACAGTGGATTATTTTGAGGTTTCATACTCGTAATGTATGGACGTGAATGTATCAGGTAATGCATAGACGTCAATATACTAGGTAATGTCAAAGACTTGGTCAGTTGAGTATACAATTTTTACTTTTACTTTTACATTCTAAATTGCTGGCTGAATGCAAGATATTTCTTCCTGAAAACAAAGTGTTCGAATTGAAAAAAAAGCATTGACTTTAAAAAAAAGAGTTTAATATTTTGTTCTTAATTTGGTGAAAACATTTTAATGCAATTTAAATAGGTGCATATAACAAATAAGTTACAATGTCGTCACATTTTTTCTCGAACCTAAGTACATGAGACACACATGCTCGCCAATTAGATACTTGAGCGCAATTTGAATATTCCTGCAATAAACCGTATGCTATAAACATATGTAATGTATTGGTTTCAGGTTATCAATTGATCAATGATTAAGGTCCCTATTACAGTGGAGATGTGAATTTGAAGATTAGTCAAACGGTGAATAGCAAATAAATTGACCATATATATATATATATATATATATATATATATATATATATATATATATATATATATATATATATATATATATATATATATCTGTGTGTGTGTGTGTGTGTGTATGTGAAGATTGAGATACAAATTGAATTATATAGACGTTTAGGATTGAAGTTTTGACACCCAAAACTGAATTTAACATGGGTTTTCGGGACTATCGAGTCCCAAACGAAAAATGAAGACGTATATGTACATGTATATGAGTGTGTGCAAGCAAAAAAAAAACGTGTGCCTTCACAGAAATCATTTTTCAAAAAATGAATGCTTTGTGTTAGAAATGGTCGACATACATGTTTATTATACATTACACAAAACTGAAGCAAATCCCATTTTCCATTCAATAAAAGCAATAGTAAGTATGTCAACTGAATCGGGTTTATATTTTGTTAAATGTTTATGACATATCATAGTTTTTCTAAAGCGCTTTTTTATGTAGTCATGCCTAAAGTTAGTTGAAAATTCCAGGTATCATCTCGTTTCAGTAATGCCGTACTTTTTACATGGTTAGAAAGGTAAAAATCGGGTTGTTTTGGCAGTTCATCTTCACCGTGGCTCTATGAGATTTGTGATATACCACACATCTGCCCCATTCCAATGTTCGGCTAGTGCAATATTGAGAAACTTGTGTTACAAATGTGTATTTTTTATGTAACTGAAAAGAGTGAAAACCATCAAGGTTTTCTAAAATTCAACAAACAGGTTATTTACCTAGAGGACAAAGTAAAAATTTAAAGAGAAATTTCCGTACAGTGAATTGAATCTCAAAAAGTGATATTACAAGTCAAAATGTAGAGTTCCAATTTAATTCGAAGGCGTGCCAAATAACCTCCAACATAGAATGTCTTCATGTGCGTTCATAGTCTTTGTATGACGAAAATATAATACGAATGCATTATCTGAATTATATATAATTCCAAATACTAATATTGAGCACGTTGCATTTCCAGTGAATACTATTTGATTAACACACACACACACACACACACACACACACACACATATATATATATATATATGAATATGTGTTAAGTAACCTTGCTATAGTATTTTAAGTTGTCAATAAGCTAAAAAAATATCAAAGTAAAAAGCTAACATCCTATATTCAGATAGAAGTAAACTTGGCATTAAACCCATACCAACAACACCCACTACACTGATAAATGAGTGTACTAAGACTTAGCATACTTCCAGAAAGATGTGTAGGAGACAAACAATATTTTGATTACTAGAAGGGGGATTTGATGTCATCAAACCTTAGTTGTACATACATTTTCCTAACATTTCATTAATTACGCAAAACTAATTAATTATCAGTATATTTTAACATCATTAGAAACGTATTTTTTAATTGATATCATCGTTTTACATCAATTCACAATTGCCAGACGGCTCAGGTGCCCTAGAAATTAGAGCCTCCGTATGGGATGCGAGAAGTTGTTGCTTCGATCCCGGGCCAAATCATACCAAACACTTATAAAATATGGTACTAACAGCTGCCTTGCTTGGCCATCAGCAATAAGCAGTTAGTGTTAGGAACGGTCGGCCTGGTGTCAGGATAATGTGACTGGTTGGGACATCATGCTGTATGTCTGCGGCTTGATGCCCCAGTGCTAGACATTACTGTAAACTACCACACTGCAGACATCGTAACGATATGACTGAAAAAATGTTACTGCTACGTTAAACATCCAAATCGCGCACACGCACCCACACAATTGCCAAAACGAATGGTCACACTAAGTCTCTATTAACATTATAAACGTAATGGGTACGCTGATGTGAACAAAGAAAAACAAGTATTTCGTATAATTCATTCTGAAACAATTTCTTAGCTTATCAATTTAATTTTGTTTTAGTGATTTGTAACATACTAACATTATCTTTAAGCATGTTATTTTGGTTTCGCCGTCTAAAAAAGTTATTAAATGATGTTCAAGAATTTTTAAAGAAATTTCTCGTTTTTTTATGCGTGAGAGTAGAATGATAATGTAACGGTTACTCGGCATAATTCTGAAGGAGCCAACTGTTTAAGTTCATTGAGGAAATGTTTCCATTGATAACGTTTTGGGGAAGTCATGAAAATTCATTTTATTGTTAATTTACTAGACAATTTATGTCAGTTGAGACGCCTCAATATTATTTATGATCTTTACTTGTATTCAGTAGGTTTGCATCAAGAAAGGGCTTTTTGCGTTTTGTAACACCATCAGCATATTTCATAGAGCCTCCTTCAAGAGTAACGTAGACGAAATAGAGCAGTTTTATGTGGGATGTTAGCGAATAAACAAATTGTTAATTGCTCATTTTGAAATGCATCGATGCATACGGCCATAAATCAAATTTTGCCATCATTCAGTCCCGTAATGGTGGTAAGTAAGCCGAAGATATAAATACAATCGAGCCCGCTCTTTTCCTGCCAATTGTTGCCTTAGCATGACACTCTATCAAACGAAAGTTCATCTACATTAACTATGCGTTGTTATCACATGAAACATAATCATCAGAAATTTTTTATTTCGTTTTATATTGACTTGAAGTTTAATAAATCTTTTACTTTAAGTTAAAGTCTTCTTCAAAGACATTTGTATAAAGTTTTTAATTACGTCAGGGAAGGACACTTTGCTTTTTTTGTTAATGTTTTCATGACTGCTACATTTCGTTTATATTTCAGATAAGCGAATGGAACAACCCACTGCAATACTTTGTAAACTTTACATGCTGGAAACTTTCTTAGAGTTTCGATTAATAATTGCAAAATAAGCTAAATCCTGCTTTCGATTTCCTTGTGTCATGTAGCAGAGAGACTTGTAAAGGTACGTTTTAAATATGAGTTGAATGGTTATGTTTTGAAGGACAATCAATGATGAAAAAGAACAACATTCTGGAGATGCCAAAAACTTG
The DNA here is from genome assembly GCA_029339505.1 of Unio delphinus. Lineage (NCBI taxonomy): Eukaryota > Metazoa > Mollusca > Bivalvia > Unionida > Unionidae > Unio > Unio delphinus. The sequence continues at coordinate 7,668,026 of JAQISU010000034.1, read as the reverse complement.
TTTTGCTAAAATTAAGGGATATTATAAATGAGAGAGATTAAACTTAAATTTTGACGTAAGTTATATTACCTTAGTCATCCATTGTCGTCATACATTTCTAGTCATAAATGACCATTTATTCAGTTTACTGGTCCAAAAACAAGCAAAATGACGACAGTTTTCTTACAAGCACACTGTGTTCTGAAGTCGGTCACTTGTGTTAATGTAATGCCATAAATATCACATAATGGTTGATACAGTCTATTTCACGCAGGTGAAGTGCTTTACAAATTTAATTTTGATTTCAGTGCAAGACTTTTTAATAATGCTCATAAAGATGCTAGATCTATAGTTTTATTCTAATGAAAATAAACTGGTCAGTTTCACTTTTATACCCTAGGCGATGAATCTCAAATTTGTGTTGTTTATCGGTAATGTACAGTCATCCGGAAGGTTAAACAAACATATCTCAAATTGAAATAATTATGAAGGTCATAAATGAAAAGTTAGCACTTAAAATGTATACCAGCGCCGTTTCGGTATGTGACAGCATTTTAATAAATCGCCTCAATTAGTAGTATACCATGATCTGGGTAGGTTGACAATCTTTAAACCTTACGTCGAATATTAATGGTTTTAACGGTGTGGAACATGCCATTATAGTATCTTATACAGAAAAAAATTGCAGAAGAAAGATAAAAATCCTATGTAAAAACGGTGAATGATTTGATATCTTTTTTTCTTTCTTTCTTTTGTTTCCTTCTTTATTCTTTCTTTCTTACTTTAGTTAGTTAGTTGGTTCATTAATTATTGTCGTCACACGCATTTATTCGGACTCGCAGAGCCGAATACAGCTTTTTGAAAAATGGAGATTGTTCTATAAAGAAATTCTTTAAAACAATATCCAACGTCTGTTTCTCAGAATAAAGACTAAATTCGTAGATTCAATATTTTGTCTGAATAATTACCAACATTGTTACCATCTTTCATTAAAGTTCCGTCAAATGTTAAAGTTAATAAAGGATGAAAAATTTAATAATTGATGCAATTGTAATAAGTTTGGAGTATGTGTATTTGACAGCATCCCGTTTTTAATTTGTGCGAGTATTTGGTCTTCGGTGCCATGGAAAAATTACTAGCCCGAAATAGTTAGCCAGTTAGTAGGAGCAAACATCACAGAGCCGAGTGTTAGTGAATTTGAACCATGCTGGGGTCGTTAGTAGTGAATTTAGGTACAAGCCGAATGACTATGTAACATAGTCCATATTAAAATTCCGCGGTGTATAAAAGTGATGTGATTGAAAAGGCAGTATTTATGGTTGGAAATCAATAAATTATAGAATGGAATCAATAGGTTGGAACTTGGTAGGTACCGTTTATGTGTCCATAGTGGAAAATGGGCGTATGTATATGAGCGTGATACGCCGGAAATTCTGTGGATTGACTGGCCTAGGGTCACGCAGTTAAATATTTCCCAGTTAGTAAGGGAATACTGGTGGAATTTCTATGGCATGACGGGCTTGCGGTCGCGCAGTTAAATATTTCCCAGTTAGTAAGGGAATACTGGTGGAATTTCTATGGCATGACGGGCTTGCGGTACGGAAATAGGATGATAAAGAAGAAAACCATGCTAAGGTGCGGTTAATGGACTCTTGGGCAAGTTGTCTCCTCTGGGTCGCCAATTGATTAGAGCAAAGATTATTAATTATAGCAGAGACATCTCTCTTTCCATTTTACAACTCAAGTTGTATGGAAGTCTTTGGAAATTTGGGGAAAACATATGACTTCCAGCGTGACTCGCGCCAGGGTTTGACACCGCTCGGTCAAGTGAATACCTCTGTGCGTGTAACACAATTTATACTTAACGATAATATAACACATGTAAACGTGTTAAATAAAATCTTTAATTTAGACAATGAAATTGACAATGACACTTTTGTATGAATAGTTGAAAATTTGGGATTTAATAATTATCGAAAGATATGGAAATCTAAACGGTGTCTGTTGTTTGGCGCTCGCACATTATACATTATTAAATACACTATAATGCATTATTAATGACAACATTTAAAAGATTTATTTATGCGACATACCTTTTACTAACATCTTTAAATACTACAGAGGAATCGATTGATAATTATTTGATATCAGTATGTGTCCTGCTTGTTATACACTTATTGGCGCAATTTAGAAGGCTCAAACTGGATTGGTTTAAAACTCATTGTTTGTTTTTTTTTGACATTCAACCGCTTCGATCGTGTAATAAGTTACTTAGACTATATATAGGAACTCATCTAACATGATATGTGCTACTTCAGTCATAGAAATTGAAAATAATTTTGATATTTTGACATATCTGCTTCAGTCTCGATGGTTAGTCAGTGAAATGATATTTTTACTGGGTTAAGGGTTGTATTATAGACTGAGTCTACGACTTTGCACTAGTGCCAAGTGACCTGAGTGACGACTAGCTAACAATTAATGTGGACAATACTCATCTGAGGGATTATATTTTTGTAACCAGAGCATGCAACACTTATAGAACTAAGTTATTGGCGTAACCCCTCGGTTATTATTTCTGTAACCAGAACATTAAATAATTCTTGAACTAAATGACTGGAGCAACAACTCGGCTAATATGACGTAGGAAACCAATCGATTATAACTATAACATGTACTACGATTCTGTGGTCTTGATCCAGTAGAGAGGAGATCTGACTTTAATCAGATTGTAAATGAAGTAACAGAAAAGAGCGAAAACCGACAAGTTTTATAAAATTCAACGATTACAAAAATTTATTTCTCTAGAATGCAAAGTGAATATATTAAATTATTTACGAAATAAATTGCGAAATAAATTCCAAATAATCCTAGAATTGCTAACACATGTTTAAATGATTAAAGTTCTGAATAAACTTTAGTGGTATACAAAACTAACTGAAGCGATGGAAGTGTTGATTTATCTGTAATATCATGTGTCATAATTATGTGCCAACACTCCTCTGCTGAATTACAATATTACAATCCAAGAATATATATATATATATATATATATATATATATATATATATATATATATATATATATATAATATTATAGTAGTGTTTGAAATTCATTATAAATTAATGTCTTTATTTCCAAAAGTGTTATTTTGAGGACTTTTTGTTTCCAAATCATTAGAATAAGTACATTGCAGCCCAAGTACCGCTCTGGTGGCATAGTGGTTAGAGCGTCAGTAGCGGAAGCGGGATATCGTGGGTTCGATCCACGGCCGAGTCATGGTACTAACGGATGTCTCGCTTGACGCTCAGCATTAAGAGGTTGGTGTTAAGACTTGTCGGCCTGGAGTGAGGATAATGTGACTGGGTGGGACATCATGTTACATGTCTACGGCGTGATGCCTCAGTGCTAGAGATCATTATATACTACCTCACTGCAGACATCGTAGCGATATGACTGAAAAATTGTTAATGTTACGTTAAAAATCCTAATAAAAAGAAATAAGCAAACATTTCAGGCCAAATCAAACAATGGCACAGCATTAACAAAACTTATGATTAGATTTCACAGCATGAATACATAATGTCTTGGTAAACATGATTATTTCGTCCTCTAAAGACCTTACAATAATCATTTTCTAAATGATACTGTTACCTAATGGACAATTTCAGTTTAGAAGGCTACAAATGTTTACAATATAAAATCTTGCTTATTATTGGAAGGTTTTATAATAAAATTATAATATAAAATGTAGTTAACAACATGTATACCCTTCTTTTCAATATGAATTTCCATTGTCCTGGAATTAGCTTGAGATAAACATGATGTTTACGAAACTAAACAAAATGATTCAGGTCAGGTAAAAAATGAAATTTATTTTGAACAGGGTAATGTCCAAATTACAAGTACCCATAGCATACAATGAATATAAAATACTAAAAATGCAAACTAATTATAAACAGCACATTTCTTCCTGACAAATCTACTAATACTGATCATGGAGATTGTCAGTACCACAAATCCGTCCAAGTTGACTCAAACATAATAATGCGATTCTAATTGAAAACGCCTGCGTTTACGAATTACAGTGATTCATTTATTTGTCCACACGCTGTTCCACAAAAAGATTTCCATTGAGCATGTTATTGCACTTGTAATATATGTCATATTTCCTGATTGTAATTGTAATACGGGTCATATTTCCTGATTGTACTTGCAATACGTGTCATATTTCCTGATTGTAATTGTAATACGGGTCATATTTCCTGATTGTATTTGTAATACATGTCATATTTCCTGATTGTACTTGTAATACGTGTCATATTTCCTGATTGTACTTGTAATACGTGTCATATTTCCTGATTGTACTTGTAATACGTGTCATATTTCCTGATTGTACATGTAATACGTGTCATATTTCCTGATTGTATTTGTAATACGTGTCATATTTCCTGATTGTATTTGTAATACGTGTCATATTTCCTGATTGTAATTGTAATACGTGTCATATTTCCTGATTGTACTTGTAATACGTGTCATATTTCCTGATTGTATTTGTAATACGTGTCATATTTCCTGATTGTACTTGTAATACGTGTCATATTTCCTGATTGTACTTGCAATACGTGTCATATTTACTGATTGTATTTGTAATACGTGTCATATTTCCTGATTGTATTTGTAATACGTGTCATATTTCCTGATTGTATTTGTAATACGTGTCATATTTCCTGATTGTATTTGTAATACGTGTCATATTTCCTGATTGTAATTGTAATACGTGTCATATTTCCTGATTGTACTTGTAATACGTGACATATTTCCTGATTGTATTTGTAATACGTGTCATATTTCCTGATTGTATTTGTAAAACGTGTCATATTTCCTGATTGTACTTGTAATACGTGTCATATTTCCTGATTGTACTTGTAATACGTGTCATATTTCCTGATTGTACTTGTAATACGTGTCATATTTCCTGATTGTATTTGTAATACGTGTCATATTTCCTGATTGTACTTGTAATACGTGTCATATTTCCTGATTTTACTTATAATACGTGTCATATTTCCTGATTGTACTTGTAATACGTGTCATATTTCCTGATTGTACATGTAATACGTGTCATATTTTCTGATTGTATTTGTAATACGTGTCATATTTCCTGATTGTACTTGTAATACGTGTCATATTTCCTGGACATAAAATACAAATTTATAGATCATGAATGAGGAATCTCCTCAGCCACTACTACATACTTCAATAGAACTGTACCTTGTAATGTCCGGACTATTAATACACCATTGCCTACCATAAAATATTTACCAAATTAGAACTGAGCAAAGTTGAAAGAAAGTAATTACTTATTGTTTCCTTCATATAAAATTAATCGTTCAAGTGTAATAAAGCTGTGAAAATATCAAATGTTTTATGTTTATATTTTATTACGACTCTATGTGTTTCAACGGAGTAACCGAAAAGAGCGAAATCCAACGAGTTTTTTTTTAAACATTCAACAATTTATTTACTTAAAACACCAAGTGAAAAGGCAAAAAAATAATGTACGGTCTTCCTAATTAAATCTTAAATAGCCGTAGAACACAATTCCTGATTATTAAAGCTCTGGATATGCTTTAGTGGTACTCCAATATAAATCCAACTCTGGAAGTGTTGATCTACCTTTGATGGCCTGAATAGTAATGAGGTGTCAGCAGTCTTATGTTGAATCACAATAATAATATCTTGTTGTTTGAATTTCACAATAAATCTAAGTCTCTATTTCCAAGAATATTGTTTTGGAAAAGCACTTTGTGTTTCCAGTGAGCAAATTGGAATAAATAAATTCCAGCCCAAATTAAATCCTATAGACAACATTAAGACTCATTTCTCTTCAGATTGTATAGAAGGAATAAATATTGTTGAAAAAAAAAGACGAATTTGTTCTCTTCTGGGTCCGAATTAGCATTCTTTTCTTATTAAAAAGAAATAATACCTGTTGAAAAGCGCATTGTTGAAAATAATAAATGTTTACAAAAGGAAATATTAGTTATAATTCGATGGTCCGCTAATAAGGTCGTAACAGAGAACACGATAAACACAATGTTCTCGACTTAGACCAAGGTAATAATTCTAATATTTTTCATTTAATGAGAAAAAGAAAAACTTTCGTTTTCGAAACTGTCACTGATTTTATACAAGGTCGGCTGCAAGAGCACAATTACCCACGGGATATAATGAAATAAAAAAAGTGTAAATAAATCCATGCAAATATACATAATTCTTCAGGTGTATAATTTTTGTACTTTAGGTCTTCATGTCACTCAGTTGTCCTCATTAACCAATTCGTATTAATGCGCGGTATTTCCAAAACAATTGTCGCTGCTTCATATGACCATTGTGCAAAAAATTGCAACAAATAACAGTTTTTGTTTGTTCTTTATTACATTTCTTTTCTGCATTTTTAAAGACAAAAAAACCTGGCGTAAGTTATATCAAGTGAGATGATAATAACGGGAATAAATATATTTTGTTCGGGTTATAAATATATCTTCTAAATATACATGGAATGTGAAAGTGATGTCGAAAAAAAAGAAAGAAATAGTATATACTTAATGCTTTTAAAGGAATCTTTAAGGAGCGAAAATCAGAAAATATAAACTTTGATGAAAGTAAAAAATGTTGCAAAGGAGAACTTTGTATATATTTGACGTACTTAGACAAGACAAAAAACGCTATGTGGTAATTTTGTTTAAACACTCTTTACCAAGATGTGCAAATACTTTACAAAAAGGAACGAGAGTTGAGGATTTTGTTTAATCAAATCTATGTTTCTTAACACCTATCTTTTTTGTTTTTTGAATATATAACACCAACTATATTTGGAACACCAAATTCTATTATAGGTTAGATAATTATGATCGCGAGTGGATTGCAAAGTTATTTTTAGGCGACACACCTGTGCACATATGGATAGACTTCAATAAGAGAACACTAAGCGCTGGGGAGTGTATTGTACATAGATCATTGATGCTCTACAAAAAACAACACTACATGTACAATGTTATTGAAAATATGTCTTATGGATCAAAGGAAAAATGCAATAAATGTGCTTGTGGAATGAATTGTCTCATTTAATTCTCTGTAAAGTTGGAAATCATGGAAAATATTATGCTTTAGAAAAAGATGGAAAATATAAAACTGGTAATTCCAAGAATTAGTCAAAACATCCTGGTGGATAATTATTTTTAGTCTTTTTTTTGAAACTATTTTGGTTGGAACAATACGTGGATGCTTGCAAGTTTTGCAACACATATTTAGCACGAAAATATTTTGACTAGTACCAATGATTGCATATTTGTTTGACATTGCAGATAATGAGCAGTAAGCAGTTAAGGTTATTCTGAAGAAGAAATGCTTTTTTTCTAGCCATTTTATTTCTTTAGCAATTCGAGTAAATTCTTTTTTAAAATCCCAGCTATGCGATCATCAGTTTTCTTCTAATACTCTCATTAGAAAAGAAGAAAGCATATCAGTTTTCTTCTGAAAGCCTTTCATGATATAATTATAGCCTTGTATTGTTACCCAAACATATATTGTGTAATATCAACAACTAATTGGCTGGTATGACATTAGATGCTGTCTTCTTTGCCTTAGCTAGGTTTGTATAATTGTGCACCATGAGTATAGTTCGAGCGCGCTGGAAAACCTCGATAGGCACGTATAAAAATTTGCATCAAGTGTCGTTGTAATATAACACACATGTGTACTCTCATAACAGATTTTATGCCGTTTTGATGGTGCTGTCAATGTATTTATCAGATTATGTATTTATCTGCCCAAGTGAAACTGTGTCTCTTTTCAATTTGCAACACCACATATAAACATGTTATGTAGTCCTTTTAGACGGATCATCTTAACATAAGATTAAATGACTATTGAAACTGTGTCTAGTTGTAGTAAACCAGACAACATAATTTCGCTTGTTCATGGCATCAATTTAATGAAGATATTCCTCCCAAATTTAATATTAAATTCGTCCTGTTAAATAGTCTTCTTGATGTGCCAAAATATACATGGAATACACCATGTGCAAGAAATTGAATAGTCATAATCTGACCATCGTATCTGGATTGAACAAAATATGGAAATAAGTGAATTTGAAGAAGAAAAAGAATCATACTGCAGGCAGCTTTGTATCCTTGTTAAAACCTGCCATCGCTTGCGAAACGTGTGCATATGTATGTGATGCCGAATCTGAGATTCTGATCTGGGAAAATTAAATAAAATTACCGGCTACTGATAATAACTTTCGCAAATTATAATTCATGTTATCTTGTTATATTTTCTTTTACATCACCTCCTACAATATAGTATACTGTTGGCTACCTAACCATATTGGTATTAGAGGTAATGAAGAAGCAGACCGGGCTGCTAAGATATCTCTATCCCAAGAACCATCGGATTTTAAATTACCGTTTACTGATTTTAAACCTTGTATCAAAAAGTACCTACGTCAGAAGTGGCTGGCGTCATGGGATGATGCAGTCAATAACAAACTTCATGCCATCAAACCAACCCTGGGAGAATGGACTCCTTCCTACAGAACTATCCGTAGGGAGGAGGTTATCATTGCAAAAATCAGAATCGGTCATACATACATTACCCACTCCCACATACTAAAAGGTGAAGATCCACCAGAGTGCGTTTCTTGCAATGAACCATTTACTGTTAAACACTTTATGACCGAGTGTTCGACCTGCAACCTACGCGTGCAAAATACTATAATGTACATGACATGAAGGAACTTTTTGATACAATACAAATCACTTGTATTTTAGATTTCCTAAAGGAAGTAAATCTCTATTTTAAACTATAACTTGTATGCCATCACCTAGAATATTGTTATCTAATGCAAATATCACCTCTTATTTACAACATCTTATCATCAACATATACCATTTACATCTCCCGTTTATTGGGAAGCTTCATATTTTCCTGTTACCAACATCTTACCATTTTATATTTAGCTATTATGGTTTTTTTATATCGCTGGTCGATGTTAAACCTTTCTTATTTTTAAACATCTAACCTATTGTATGGCGCTAAAATAGTCTAAAAGTGCTGGTGCACCGTTAAAATTCAAGCAAATAAACAAACGAACAAACATCAGCTGGTAGTTTAAAGTAAATTATGAGTTCAATATGCTTTTTTAGAGGATCAAGCCAAACGGTCTTTATATTGTTAAAATACTCACAAAAGACTGCATTTCTAAGGCAAATACATTATACAACGAATGCATTAGTGTGTACTGATAAGAATACATAACTCATATGCTTTATATATTTGCGTAACGCTAATAATTAGCAGGGTTAGCATCATGCAAATGGCGTTGTTCGAAAAAACGCATTTTACTTTTCACAATTAGTAACTTAGGAGAATTAATGTGCCGTATCCTAATAAGATTTGAATGTTACAGCCTATTAAATCTAACCTGAAGACATTACTTGAAAGGTCAGTTTGCAAGCTACAGTCTGTTTATTTAAGCTGTTAGTCATAAAAACGTTCCATATCTGTGCCTTTGCATTAATTATTGTCTGTAATAAAAGCACTGCAATGAATGAGCTACAGAAGCTACTTCATAACCACGAGTATAACTGAATAGTTACCGAAACACATTGCTAATCATTTCATCATATTGATTATGATCCAATAGTGCATCATCGTTTAAACTTTATATTGATTATAATATTGCATCGACATTCAAACTTTTTATAGAGTATGATATTATATAGTCATTTAAATTTAACTTAGATACGATAATTTTTATCACCATTTAAAGTTTATATTAATTACGATATTTCATCATCAATTAAACGTTTTATTGATTACGATATTTCATCATCAATGAACCTTATCTTGATTACGATATTTCATCGTCATTTAAACGTTATATTGACTACGATGTTTCATCATCATTTAAACTTTATATTGATTGCGCTTTTGCGATAATGCATGCATACCTAGTTACCTACCCCCCCCCCCACATACATATATACATTCATCCTTGGCATCCGTCCCTCTACGTGAGACGATGGCGCAGCTGTTCCTACTTTCTGGCTATTTTTTGAGCAATGCTTTCTATTCCTGTCATCCTCAGCTTTGCTAATTCCCTGCCTGACAGCTAGTCGCCAGATGGGACGGACATTAGCAAAGCTCTCCCAGTTGTTGACATCGATGTTGGCCGTCTTCATGTCCCTCTTGCAAACATCTTTGTAGCGCAGGCGTGGACGTCCAGACGGTCGTGTACATTCTGCTAGTTCCCCATATAACAGGTCCTTAGGAATGCGGTCTGGGTCTATTCTCTTGATATGACCGAGCCAGCGAAGGCGCCTCTCGCTGAGAATGACGAACATGCTGTTGATGTTGGCGCGTTCTAGAACCTCTGTGTTGGGTACTTTGTCCTGCCACTTGATGTGCATAATGCGCCGCAGACATCTCGGGTGGAAGCTGTTGAGTTTTCTCTCGTGACTTGCATAGGTGGTCAATGTTTCGCTGCTGTAGAGGAGTGAGCTGAGCACACAGGCTTGGTAGATACGCAGTTTGGTCTTCTCTGTGAGGTTGGGGTAGTTTCATACCCTCTGGTTAAGTCTGGCCATCACTGCAGCTGCATTGGCAAACCTACCATTCATCTCGTAATCAATTGAGAGTGAGCTGGAGATGTTGGTCCCGAGGTATGTGAAGTTCTTGACAACATACATACATACATACATACATACATACATACATACATACATACATACATACATACATACATACACGAAGACACATATAGAATTGAAATGATGTGATAAAAGGAAATAGACTTTATATAAAGGAATCACATCATGCAGTATTAAATATATTAGGAAAAATGTTTGAAATTGATCATTGTCTTAATGTCCCAGAAACCAAACTGCCATACACCACCAATCATCTCATAACACATGCAAATGCACAGATAATCCTAAATATAAATTGGTCGGAAAAGGAACCATGAACATTTTAAGTACAGCAATCATTTGTCTAACATCCTGAATCAGTTAATAAAAGAAAGCAAAAGCTAATCAAAATTTAAGTGAATGACTGAAACTCTCTTCTAGATATGATCTGAAGATGCAAACAAAATCATAATTTTTATTTATCTCAATTAAAAATGACATTATTGCCATCAGGAATATTAGGACTGAGAATATAACTCTAGAGCACAAACTCATGATTGCACTGATTGGACGAAGGAGTGTGGACGGATTTTATCATGACAAAAAAAAAAACAAACTATAAGTAAAAAACGCATAATGCAAAATGATCATCTGATAATTAAAAATATAAAACGTTGGTCTATTTGTAAACTATTTATTTCATATTTTCAAACATTTTAGACTGATGAAACAGTCTTGATATGGATTGATTATTTCAAGTGAGTCGAGTTAAAATATAACACTGGCTTACCTCTTGAAGAAATCAAATATCGACGCACTTCCGCTCTGGGTAAAAGTGTATTGCATATTAATAGTATAGAACATACCGCTATAGCCTAAAATTCAGATCCTGCGTTAAATCAGATTTTCGATACCATCTGGTGGGTTTATAGGGTAAGTGTGGGTAATCCTGTTAAATTGTGTCTTTCGGATTAACATTACATGGTACTCTAGTTTCAAGATGAGAAATCCTATTTTATAAAATGTCCATTAGATTGCCATACTATATGAAACATCTTGTGTTAGAAAACATCCACAGATATCCTTGTCGATATTTATATATTTCAAACTTAATCGTGTCCATTGTTAGACGTGGGTGTCCTCAAATGGGACAATGTGTGGGACAAATATTCTTTCAGCGGTTGTTTTGTTTTGCTGCCAAATGTTATAAATTCGACAGCCTACGCATACTCTAAGCTTTACCAAAAAGTAATATATTACTCCTGAGAAAAGATTTAATTTGCAACATTGTCAAACGTAAGACAGAACATGACGTGTTGAAATAAGATTTCCTGTAATCCATTAACATAGAAATAGAGAGAAAGTAAGAAAAACCTAAAGAATTTAAAATATAACCAATAAATATTGCCTTTGAAGAACTTAGAATATTTTGTAATGATACTTTAGACTATAATTGAAAATTGGCAAGACTACACAGTGTTACGTGCTTAGGCTCGAATAAGCAGCAACACAGAAAGAGTGAAAACTAACAAGCTTGTATAACTTGAACAATGAACTTATTAAGTACAATTATTTTCATAAAATAAATAAACTTACGGTTTTAGAGAATCAAATCCAACATTTATCCAATATATAATTCACAATAATAATCCAATAATGGAATTACAAGAGTCCTGATAAATAAATGTTCTAATAGTTCCAGGTTCGAATCTTGACGATGTAATCCAAAATGGCTGACAATGTCACGCGATGCAGTTCTTGTTTTATTATCATCCAAATGAATTATGAGCACGTTTTCTCCTTCAAATAGATAAATAAATCCTCTTTTTTCAATGAATTGACACAATGTCCAGAACAAGATAATTAAAATTAAACTCAAACAGAACATACACAACTACTATCTTTAATGCCCATTATTCTACTGAACTGTTCTATCCCAAACAAGTCTATATAACTGTTCTTCTTAAGTAAACTAGTGATCACGTGATTTTCTAGAAAATCAAAGAAAGAACTTACCTTCAAAAGGTCACGTATTAAAAGAATGATCCAGAAGAAAAACCATCCCAAATAACTAAAAATAAAAAGTTGTCCTTGAAATTAACCAATTGTTTTAACGGCCTGTTTATCAATCTGAAGCAAGGTCAGATAATGAGGTAACCAAGCCAAGGTCAGCCTGTTTACAACTAGAGTCCAGGTCAGCCTGAACTTTCCAGAAAAAATCTCCCAATTAATGAATATTAAACCCTAAATGACAAATTTGGATTTAACAATTAAAAATTAAATAATTTAAATCCAATAGCCGTAACACCTTCCTCCATAAAATAAAAAGAAAGATTTATATGATAAAACTTTCTTTTTAACACAAATAAATTTACATCTGAGGTTAAAAGAACTAGTATAAATTACACAATATAATAAATTATTATACACAGGAAAAAGCGTCTGCCATTATATTATCTAGAAATAGCCTCAACCTTTCATCTTGTCCATGTCCCACAAAATGTCCTAAGAAAGCCACTCTAACAGGGCAGAACTCACTTTTAAATAAATTAACAGTCAGACACGCATTAGTGAGTCTGTCAAAGAATTTTCTAATTGCTGCTAGATGTTCTCTCCAGGTGTCGTTGTAGATGATGACGTTACAATTTTGCTAGACCAGAGATGATCATTTTTATGAGACGTTGAAATGGACTTTCTTTATATTGGTAGAGTCCTTCTGGAGTCACAATGTTGAGTTTTCCTTTGCTCTTTCCGTAGCGGAATCTTCCAAAATCCTTTCAAAAGGTCGAAATTTGGTGACATACTTGGCATTACCAATTTATCAATAGTCAATTCTTGGTAATGGGAATGAATCTGTCTCTGTCACTCTGTTCACCTTCCTTTAATCAGTGCACACACGGAAAGTTTTATTTGGTTTTGAAACAAGTATGTATCGTGGAGGATCCTACGACATTATGGCATCCCCAAGAAAATTGTCAATGTCATCAGGTCCCTGTACGAAAACTCTGAGTGCAGAGTAATCCACAACAACCAACTCACTGAACCATTCAAGGTGGAAACCGGAGTGAAGCAAGGATGCATTCTCTCTCCAATTCTCTTCTCACTGGCCATTGACTGGATCATGCGCCGCACCACAGAGGGCAAGAGGCATGGAATACAATGGACGTTGACCTCAATGCTGGATGACCTGGACTATGCCGACGACATCGGGTTGCTGGCAAGCAGACACCAGGATATTCAACAGAAGACACAACAGTTGGTACAGACAGCAAATACCATAGGTCTTCGAGTCAACATAGGGAAGACAAAAGTCTTGAGGAAGAATACTAGAGTGGGCAACCCAATCACCATCAATGACCAGCCTCTGCAAGAACTAGACGATTTCACTTACCTGGGTAGCAAGGTCGCCACGGATGGAGATAGCACAAGGGAAGTCGTCACAAGAATCGGCAAGGCCAACCAGACCTTCGCAATGCTGAAGCCCATATGGAGGACAAGAAACCTCAGTGTCCACACAAAGATCCGTATCTTCAAGAGCAACGTGTTGAGCGTCCTTTTGTACGGCTCAGAGTGTTGGAAGTCCACTGCGAACATAGAACACAAGCTCGAAGTGTTTCAAACCAAATGCCTGCGACGCATCATGAGGATTTTCTGGCCAAACATGATCTCAAATGAGGAACTTCGGCACAGAGCGGGTGCAAGCACCATCTCTGAGATCATTTCAACTCGGCGATGGAGATGGCTCGGCCATGTCTGCAGAATGCCTCCTGACTCACTACCAAGGGTGGCACTGAGATGGATCCCACAGGGTAAAAGGAACCGTGGCAGACCCAAAGAGACCTGGCGACGAACAGTGGAGAGAGACCTTAAGACCAGAGGCCTCACCTATCAGACCGCCCCTGCAATAGCTGCCGACAGACGGAAATGGTGCTCCCTTGCTGTTGCCTCAAGCACCAGACGGCGCAGAGAGGATTGATTGATTGATTGATGTATCGTGAACTCCAATCACTTTTACTGGGCTTGATAAAATCATTCTCCAGCAAATATTGAATTTCCTTTTTCAGATATTCCTGTTTGCGTGGACTCGTCCAGTAATCCCTTGAAATACTATTGTGATTTGAAGTAACTATGTAAATATAACAATGTATTTAATTGTACTACAATTGCAACACACACGTGTCTCGACCCTGTATAACCGTACGATTCACCAACTGTTGAATCGCCGCCCAGTTTCCCCGAATACCTATCGTTGACCAATACTTTTATGGTCCGTTTGCCCTTCACAGATCCACCACAGTTATACGTACAGACAGCATACAGCATCTACTAGAACCAACGTTCCCAAATACCTAGATGACACCCCGGAATGTTTACACCTCTAGACAGCTCCGACACTCAGACTTTTAGATTTCCGGATATTTACACATCACGACAGATGTAGACGGACAGACAATCCGACAGACAGACAGTCAGATACCTCAATTTGATTGCACAATTAAACAGCATAATCACGGCACAATCAATCACATTCAGCTACAATTCAGAGACATTCAGTGACGTTCAGAGACGTTCAGCTACAATCAGCAGCAATATCAGAGATGCTCCGCTACAATATCAGAGATGCTCCGCTACAATATCAGCTACAATAAAGAGACCAAACTAATAATAGTATTTTTTCTAAAACAATCTACAACTTAGATTACACTATTGCATTTGAAGTCTAATGGTGACTATAATTCCAAATATTCCACGTTTAAATCTGCATTGTAATAAAGGCATCATTACATGAAATGATAAACTGAAAAAAATTCACAATAAAACGAAATATAAATTTAACACTCACCCCTTTGGCTGGAGAAAGAATGACGAGCTATCTTTCCTGTGATAAGATACTTTTGGTCCCTTAATATTATCATAAATATTCTGCCTTATATATCATCAAATAGGTGAGCAGAATTCACGCCAAAATTACCGTGCACCCCGTGATTCGAATGTTCCTGACTTCAAGTGATACGAAGTCAGGCACATGCAAATCGTTACACGCCGCTTACCTTGGATAAAACCATTTATTCACCCCAGGTAACGCATGTACGACGAACCAAAAAAATGGTGAAATTAGTTTTTAATTCAAGAAGAAATAAATTCAATTTTCGCCTAATTCTGTGACACCAAGGCTATACAATCAGTTTATACAGTTACGGGAATCATCCACTAATAACTCGACAAAGGCTATACAATCATTTTATACAGTTACGGGAATCATCCACTACTAACTCGACAAAGACTATACAATCAGTTTATACAGTTACGGGAATCATCCACTAATAACTCGACAAAGACAATATAAATCGAATGTTAATACGGATTTAAAATTAGATCAGTAGTTAGTTTTGAAAACAGAACACATATCAGAAAGCATCATAGGGTAAGAATAATAAGATTTAGAACATGTAATCATTGCTTCTCTGTACAAAAGGGAATGCGTGATAATTTGCTTCGATATGAAAGAGTGTGTAAACTGTGCGTGAAAAAAAACTACCCAGATTATGAATTTCATTATCTCTTTGAACACAGCTATTTCAGAGAACAAAGAAAGCAACTACTACCCAAACATTTGTATATCAGACAAAGCTTATCAAAGTTTCAAGAATTATTGCACTCTGAAAAGCTTGCGTTTTAATAAGAAATCTTCTAAAACGATTTATATCGTGTTGTTAAAATTTCGTTAATTTCTAAGCTCATGTACATGTACTTTATATATGTGCTGCTTTGTCCATTTTTTCACAAGGATAAAATTATTCCAGGATCGTGAACGTATGACAGTGAGTATACTACATACTAATTGGGGGCCCCGACGAGTGGTCTAAATCACTCTCCGTTACGGATCACTGCCATCTCGCCTCTGCTTGCGTGGGTTCGAGTCTCGGATTGAGCCAATGTGGGTATGTCCGAAAGTTGCCAGTAGATTCTCGTTGGTCGGTGGTTCTTTGTGGGGTTTTCTCGGGTTCTTCCTCCATCATTAATACTGGCCGCCATGTATAGCCTATCTTGTGCTGAAAAATGGTGTTAAACCCTACAAAAACAACAACAACAACAAGATAATGATAATAATAAAAATAATAATAATAATAATGATAATTATAATAATAGATAATTAATAATAAATAATTATTAAATAAGGGATATTTAAGATTATATTTATTGAGTATGTATAGTATATTCTAAATAATTATGATATGAATATTATTATAGATATAATAATGTGAAATTTAATCTCTCTCTCTCTCTCTCTCTCTCTCTCTCTCTCTCTCTCTCTCTCTCTCTCTCTCTCTCTCTCTCCATAGTAGTTCTGATTGCGATATTGATGCAGTCTGACTTCAATTACAATTACTGTGAAAGAAGTATATCGTCCATGACTGATTTTCACACATGGAAAGTGAGATGCTTAAATTGTACCTGGTTTCAGAAGCCTGAATGAAACAGTAATGGTCGTTTTAATTGTCATTGTCAGCTGGATGGACACCTCACATATTTTGCAGCTAATTATCCTCGCGATCACCAAACAATCCAAGAACACCGTCCTTTAATGAAGGTGTAATTTCCCTTGAATTAGTGGACATTACACGCTGTCAATCAATCTAACCAGTAGGGTTAGGACTAAATCTAAGACAAGAAGTCTAGATAATGACAGCAATGCACCAGTATCAATATAGATACTGATAGCAATGTTCCGGTGTCACTCTAGATACTGACAGCAATGCCCCGGTATCAGTATAGATACTGTTAGCAATGTCCTGGTGTCACTCTAGATAATGCCAGCAATGCACCAGTATCAATATAGATACTTGATAGCAATGTCCTGGTGTCACTCTAGATACTGACATCAGTGCCCAGGTATCAATATAGATACTGATAGCAATGTTCCGGTGTCACTCTAGATACTGACAGCAATGTCCCGGTATCAATATAGATACTGATAGCAATGTCATGGTGTCACTCTAGATAATGCCAGCAGTGCCCCGGTATCAATATAGATACTGATAGCAATGTCCTGGTGTCACTCTAGATAATGCCAGCAGTGCCTCGGTATCAATATATATACTGATACCAATGTTCCGGTGTCACTCTAGATACTGATAGCAATCTGCCTGTATCAATATAGATACTGATAGCAATGACCCGGTATCAATATAGATGCTGATAGCAATGACCTGGTGTCACTCTAGATACTGATTGCAATCTGCCTATATCAATTTAGATACTGACAGCAATGCCCTGGTGTCAGTCTAGATACTGATAGCATGGTGTCAGTCTATATACTGACAGGAATGCCCTGGTATCATTCTAGATAATTATCGCAATGCCCTGGTATAATTCTAGATAATTATCGCAATGCCCTGGTATCCTTCTAGATAATTATTGCAATGCCCTGGTATAATTCTAGATAATTATCTCAATGCCCTGGTATCCTTCTAGATAATTATCGCAATGCCCTGGTATCATTCTAGATAATGATAGAAATGTTCGTCATCGCCTTTCATTTTGGATTTCATCTGGATCCAAACTCCGTTTTATTAGGACTTTTTATTACTAAGACTTCCATTTTTTAATTCTTGTTTTTTTTAGATTTGATTCTTAAAACCGTGCGATTTATTTCATTTTGAACTTGTTTTCCTAGAGAAATAAATTAGTTGTTAAGTATTACCAAGCTCGTTCGATTCATTCTTTTATTGTTACTGTTTGAAAGAACCTAAACAGATGACAAGGAAAATTGGAATGCTCATCCCTGGGATATATGAACGTTTGGTTAAAATATTTCAGAAAAGTTTGTTTTTTGAAGTTTAAATTCTCCAAGTGTTTGAATGTTTTAAAATCCCAAGTATCTTTTTAGTTTTCTTTTTTGAAACGTTTAAAGAAATCAGCAAGCTTTAATACAATGAAAGATCCTAAAGAAATAACAATGTGACATTACTATCATTCGATTTTACCAAGTAAGAATCGTACAGTGATCATTATTTTATGATTAGAGCTTAACTAAGTAATAGTGACCCAACAAATATCACTGAAATACTTCGGATGCTTTGTGGAAAATTTATGACGGTATAACGTTATTAAAGATAAAGTGACCTTATGATAGTTTATAGTCAAAAGACTTCATAAAAAGAATGAGATTGAAATTTTACATACTGCATCATTATTAAAGAAAATTATTTCAAGAATATTTCACAACCGTTTACAAAAACAGTTTGTCCTAATGCAAATACTTAATCTGAAAGTTGTATGACTTGTAAGCAAAACGTAAACATCATTACCATTTTTATTGCTCTTACTTCAATTAACATACCACCAATCAAACTCATACATAAATGTAAAATTTAGAAGCATATACATCATTCTTTGTTAGTATTTCATGTTTTAAATTCCCGTATTCGCTAAGATATCAAATATAAAGATCGTAATTTCAAAATGAAAATTTCAAACTTAATAGTTTCATTTTTGAAAAAACTGATGCCGACCAGCATCTCGTGATACATACGATTTTGTTACGATTTTCACGAATTGCATTTTATGTTTACTATAAGGAGGTAAAGATAATAGTATCTCTGTTTGAAGCCACCATGATCCAGTCTCTATACGGAAATGTCAGGCTAAAGATATTCAACGTGTTGTAAAGATCTAATAATGTTTATCCGAAATCAGACACATTATTGTCATGTGCTGTGTGCAGGATTGCCATTAAAATTGTGTGATAGTTAAGATGTGTTGTTTATTTATCATTAATTGTCATCTATACAATTTCATTTATTTATTTTATTACTTGAGGGTCAATTTCTATGTGGTATGATGTTTGTCGGAGTGAATCAGCTAAAATGTGAAGTATATTTTTCTGCGTTGGATACACTTCGTATTTGTATTGAGCATATATTCCATGGCTATGTAATTAGAATAAAAGCGAATTCTCACCGGAATATAAAATAGCCAATTTAGATTATCTTGCTTGATAAAACCAAGAGTAAGCAATTCTAAGACAAGGAAAGTACACACATACTACTTGAGAATTCCACTGAAATGGAAATAGTCGTATATACCATAAAATAAACTACATTCGTATATATATAAGGTACAGTCGTATATATATATATATATATATATATATATATATATATATATATATATATATATATATATATATATATATATATATATATATATATATATATATATATATATATATATATATATATAGTACAGTCGTGTATATAATTATGTGGTCCAAGGTTGACATTGCCGGGGTGGGAGTGGGAGACAAGCTCCCCACTCCTCCAAAAATGCCCCATAGGGCTTGCGACTCTGATCGCCTCTGTCAATTAAAATCCAGCTCCTGGCCTTCGCGAGTGGCTTAGCTTCTAAGTCCGGCGGACCATGTTTTCACTGACAGGAGAAGGGGTGAAGGCGGCCACTGGCGCCTTAAAACCAGTCGCTTCGGGTAGATGGGGCTCGTAAACCTTGGATGGTAGCTCATCTAGGAGAAGGAAAACTCTGATCCCAAACCTCAGCTGCCTTGCGGCTATAACCACTCACGGGAAGGCTAAGGGAGTAAACCCCGACAGAAAATCCGGAGACGGAGTCCCTAAGGCGGTCTGACGTTGACTTCAACTTCATTCCAGCAACTCCTGCGACGCCGTTGGTGCCAAGCTGTAGCGATATTTGTCGTTCCCTTGGGTCCACCAGCTGCGTGGAGAGGGGGGGATCTGCTGCATGGGCAACAGCTGATTCTCCATTCTAGACTGCCCAGGCTTTGTAGCTCTACTGGAGAGGACACTCATGCGTCGTCTTAAGGTGTCGGCACAACACGGTACAACACGGGAAGCAGCAGTCTACCGGTTATAAGCCATAGCTCGATTGACGTAGAACTTGGCACCAGGGGCTGCTTTCGACGGTGGGAGAGATCGCCTCATTGGAAGCTACCGCCCGCCTCAAGCTGGCATCCCCCAGTCAATAAGGTGCTTCCCGCCATGCCCTGCCTGCTTCACTGGGTGCATGGAGCTTAGAGAACCATCTCGACAAGCAGGCCAAAAAACACCAAGCAGGATACAAAGAGGAAACAAGAAGACTCCAGCTCTTCGTTTCGCAAGCTGGAACATCAGAACCTTGTGCCCTGGACTCACCACTGACCTGCAGAAGATCAACGACGCACGGAAGACTGCCGTCATTGACAGAGAACTCTCCCGACTGAATTTCGACATTGTCTGTCTTCAAGAGACCCGACTGGCCGACAGCGGCACCATCAGGAAAGCCAACTACACCTTCTTCTGGCAAGGAAAACCATCAGACGAACCCAGGCAGCATGGTGTCGGCTTCGCTGTAAAGTACACCCTCGTCGCCTTCATTGAGCCTCCATCATCAGGCACTGAGAGGATCCTTGCCCTCCGGCTATCAACATCCTCAGGCCCAGCCAACATCTTCAGCGTGAATGCCCCAACCCTCTACTCAAACCCAGAAGAAAAAGACCAAATCTACGAGGCTGTGGATCAAAGCAATATCAAACATCCCCAGTACCGAGGGCCTCTACTTACTAGGAGACCTCAATGCGCGAGTGGGAGCTAACTACGAGGCATGGCCCATCTGTCTCGGCCCGCACGGAAGAAGCAAAATCAACGAGAATGGCCAGCGACTGCTGGAGATGTGCTGCACTCACAGCTTATGTGTGACCAACACCTTCTTCAAATGCAAGAAGATCCACCAGGTATCATGGAGACACCCACGTTCCCGCCACTTGCACCAGCTAGATCTAGTCATCACCAGGCGCGCGGAACTAGCCAGCGTCCTTCTCACCCACAGCTACCACAGTGCTGACTGCGACACGGACCACTCCCTTGTGGCCAGCAAGGTGCGAATAATACCCAAGAAACTGCACCACGCCAAGAAGAATGGTCGCCCACGTATCAACACCTGCTGTGCAAGCAATCCAGAGAAGACACAGCAGTTCATCTGCAAACTTCACGAGGCTCTCACCAAACAGACACCTGATGACACCATCGACTCCAAGTGGCCCCACCTCCGAGACGCTGTGTAGAACTCAGCCATTACTGCCTATGGGAAGAAAGAGCACAAAAACACAGACTGGTATGAGGCCAGCTGGGAGGAGATGGAACCCGTGACTGAGGCGAAGAGGAAAGCCCTCCTGGCTTACAAGGCTGCGCCTAGCCTTGGTACGTTACAGGCCCTCAGGACTGCCAGAAAAAATTCCCAGCTGACCGCCCGGCACTGCGTTAACACCTACTGGCTGAACCTCTGCACCAGTATACAGATAGCTGCCGAAACTGGGGATGCAAGGGGCATGTACGAGGGTATCAAGAAGGCAACAGGCCTACCCACCTCCAAGATCGCCCTACTCAAGTCCAAGACTGGCGAAGTCATCAAAGACCAGGGCAAGCAGCTGCAGCGCTGGGTTGAGCACTATCTTGAGCTGTATGCAACCCAAAACGTCGTCACGGACACCGCCCTAGACGCCATCCCAGACCTGCCAGTCTTGGAGGAACTAGACACACCACCCACCCTGGAAGAGCTTAGCAAAGCCATCGACTGCCTCGCTTGTGGGAAGGCCCCTGGGAGTGACGGCAACCGCCTGAAGTCCTAAAGATAGGGAAACCAGCACTAATCCAGCCTCTGCACGAACTCCTCTGCTGGGGACAAGGACGCATCCCCCAGGACATGCGAGATGCAAACATTGTCACTCTATACAAGAACAAAGGAGACCGCAGTGACTGCAACAACTACCGGGGCATCTCTCTTCTCAGTATTGTTGGACGTCCTGGCGCGCTTGCAGACCCTAGCATCCCGAGTCTACCCCGAGTCCCAGTGTGGCTTCCGAGCAGGTAGGTCAACTGTAGACATGATCTTCTCACTACGACAGCTGCAGGAGAAGTGTCGTGAGCAGCAGATGCCCCTCTACATTGCCTTCATAGACCTGACCAAGGCATTTGACCTGGTCAGCCGGAGCGGGCTCTTCAGGATCATTAAGAAGATAAGCTGCCCCCCACGACTGCTCGCTATCATAACATCATTCCACGAGAACATGCACAGCACAGTGTGCTTCAATGGCGCAACATCAGAGGCCTTCCCAGTCAGCAGCGGAGTGAAGCAAGGCTGTGTCCTTGCGCCAACTCTCTTTGCCATCTTCTTTTCCATTCTCCTCCAGTACGCCTTCAAGGACTGCAGCGAGGGTGTGTATATACACACCAGGACTGACGGAAAGCTGTTTAACATCGCCCGTCTCCGTGCAAAGACTAAAGTTATAAAGGTTCTCATCCGTGAATTGCTCTTCGCCGACGATGCAGCCTTGACATCACACACGGAAGATGGACTGCAGCAGCTAGTATGCAGCCTCTCCCACGCCTGCAAGGAGTTCGGACTGACCATCAGTCTGAAGAAGACGAATGTAATGGTGCAGGATGCAGACTCCTCTCCCACCATCGCCATTGATGGGTACAACCTGGAAGTTGTTGAGGACTACACATACCTTGGGTCCACCATCTCCAACTCGCTTTCCGTTGATACTGATGTAAATGGCCGGATTGCCAAGGCATCAGCAGTTATGGCGAGACTGAACCAGAGAGTCTGGGACAATCACAACCTCAACGAGAAGACCAAACTGCGCTTCTACCAGGCATGCGTGGTCAGCACACTCCTTTACAGCAGCGAGGGATGGACACCTATGCGAGTCACGTGAGGAAACTCAACAGCTTCCACCTGAGATGCTTGCGGCGCATTCTGCGTTTCCAGTGGCAGGACAAAGTTCCCAACACAGAGGTTCTCAAACGCACCGGCATGAACAGCATGTTCTCCATTCTCAGTGAGAGGCGCCTTCGCTGGCTAGGCCATGTTAGGAGAATGGACCCAGGCCGCATACCCAAGGACCTGCTGTACGGCGAGCTAGTAGAAGGTGCACGAATGACTGGAAGGCCACGTCTGCGATACAAAGATGTCTGCAAAAAGGACACGAAGACAGCCAACATCAACATAAACAATTGGGAGAGCTGTGCTGACGACCGCTCCGCGTGGCGTCTTGCTGTCAGACAGGGCACTCAGAAAGCTGAGGAGATGAGAAACACAAACCTCGCTGCAAAGAGAGCCAGGAGGAAGGCGAACCAAAAACATCCTCAGCAAGCATCAGCATACACCTGCAGCACGTGCAACAGAGACTGTCACTCAAGGGTCGGACTCTTCAGCCACTCGCCAAGGTGCAGATAGGACACCCAAATCGGAAGCTACACCATCGTCTCTCGAAGACGGACGGATGCCGACGTATATAATTATATAAAGTACAGTCGTATACATAATTATATAAGAAACAGTCGTATACATGATTATAAAAGGTATAGTCGTATATATAATTATATAAGAAACAGTCGTATATATAATTATATCATGGAACTAGTTAGTCGTATGAATAATTATATCAGGTACAGTCGCTTGTTCTAATATTTTTAAAAAGGTACATTTATAGGATAAACTGCAGATAAAATGAAAAGCAGAAATTATATAACCTAAATTCAGGCTCAAGGAAACAGTGCGACTACAATATTTTGGGGGTTATTTGTATATGTGTATACTACTACTACTACTACTACTACTACTACTACTACTACTACTAATAATAATAATAATAATTATAATACAACTTTGTTTTGGTGTGGATTGACTAAAAAGCCTATAGCAAATACCCCGCTCACGGATTTAAGAATAAACGTTAGGATGTCTGATATTAGTAAAAGGAGAAATTAACATTACAGATGGGTCGATATGGGTACAATGGTACATTAATATTATTGAATAGGTACTAGTAAATTGGTTAAACCTGATCGTCCTTTTATACGAGTACAAGGGGAATGACAGTAGGATACCTTCTAGATCATGCTGCATTGCACATGTTGCATGATATAACATCAATCTCATTGCAGTGACATATTCATATTGTTTCTTTGTTAAGTATTTTGTAAATCTCGATGAGTGTATATTCTCAAAATGATCTTTCTTTGTTGTTGTTGGGTTTTGTTGTTATTTTTCACGTTTTTGCTGTTGTGTGTTTTTTTTTGTGGTTTTTTTGGGGTGGTGTTGGTGGTTGTGGCTTATTACGAAAGTACGGTGACCGTAATTTAACCTTTCGTTATCGGAAGTTACAGTTGTTTTCGTCAATGATAAGATACACTTTTTCTAAGGTCTTGTTGATGATCTAATGATCTGCCAAATGTACATTTAGATTGAAATTTAGGACACAAAAGTCTAGATTTTGACTTGACTTTACTGCTTCTTTTCACATGTAAACGTTTGCTACACGACTTGAATGACTTAAACGATAGTACAATGCCACTCCTTTCACTTTGCATTCACTATGAAGTTGTCACTGATTGTCACTATACTTGTAACCACAGGGCAAAGGGGGTGGGTGCTATCTTGTATATACCGCCCGTAAGAGGGCCCGGGACTAAAAACACTTTTTAATTTTATGAAAGATAAAGTTTGTTTGAACAAGAACTAGTAAATACCCTGGTGTTTCTTAATCCATGGCTAGTGATTGCTCTCTAAGGCATGGGTAACCGTAGTATTTAGGTCCGCCACTTGCAAAATGTATATTTATTTTCTTTGGGATGTTCGTCGATTAACGCTCGTAAACCTTCGTCTTCTATGTGTGTGGAAATGTCCAGTTCGATCAATATACATGCAGCTATCAGTGTAAAAGTAAAGGACTCAGCCTCCTTAAGGTGCCAAGATGGAGCACAATTCTGAATGGGCATCGGCTATGGAGTATCAATGATGACATTGTCAAACTCATCGAGTATCAATGATGACATTGTCTAACGCATCGAGTATCAATGATGACATTGTCAAATGCATCGAGTATTAATGATGACATTGCCAAACTCATCGAGTGGAGCAAACTGTGACTTACTTTTAAATCACCAAGATTAAATCGTCACATTATGATTTATCGTTGTTCAATGCGTTTTCATTTATCGTCGATGAGCCTAACGTATTGACTTATAGTGTACACCTATGAATTTTATTCAAGAAACATTCCGAATTTTACCGTCATTTCCATAAAGTTAACATTGATAATATCTTTTTCCAAATTCAAATCACTGCAATCTGATGCAGTGCTGGAAATATTTTTCTTCAATGTTTCCAGGTTAGAATTGATTAGGCTCACTCGACATGCAAATAGCAATGAGTAACATTCTTTGCAACAAATCTGTAACATCACGTTCAAACAGTTTGTTCGATTCCGTTGTAAATAACCCTCACAGCACAATACTAATCTCTTTCCCAACCCAAGTCCTATGAGTTTGGCTTGGGATTAAAGAGCAGCTTCTCGAGTGATTCATCTGTTGAAATCTTCCGTGGTGCAATATTTGAGAACTTCACAAAAACTGTAAATCATATATCTCTGTCCGCCGTCCCCTTTTGTGTAAGAATACGTGTTCTTAAAATTGACCACACTATACATTAGTGACTGTTGTTTCACGTCCTTTATTCATAAACTTCGGTTAATGCTTTAGGATGAAGTTCGTCGTAAGTGGTTGAAATGATCGACACTTTTCATTTTTGACGGTTAAATATGGTGATTTTAATAAATTTTCTTAAAATTGCTAGATAGGTAACAAAATACCAATATCTTATGTTACGTATATTTGATTTAAATCATTTATTTTTAATTGTCAGATTCCAATTTGTCATTTTGGGTTTTAAATTCATTAATTGTGAAATTATTC
Organism: Unio delphinus; assembly: GCA_029339505.1. Classification (NCBI taxonomy): domain Eukaryota; kingdom Metazoa; phylum Mollusca; class Bivalvia; order Unionida; family Unionidae; genus Unio; species Unio delphinus. The sequence goes on along the minus strand of JAQISU010000034.1, from coordinate 7,641,577 downwards.
TAGAAAAATCTCTATGACCGTACTTTATCTGTAAACATATTTTTGACCTTGGCTTGTTGACCTAATTTCTGACCCTGCTTCAGACAGCGTCAACAAGCACCTAAAACGATTGGCTGAATTTCTGATGATTCTCATGGGGGGAGTACCTGACTTACTGAAAGTAGCCTCTTTCTATGACCTTCTATGAACTTCCATAAAATAACGTGATCACTTGTTTACGAAAAAAAAACCAGGTATATAAATTATTGAAGAGAACAATTTAGTAGAATCTGGGCTTTTAAGTTAATAGTTGTGTTTTGAGTTATATTGGAATTTGTGTCAATTCGTTGAAGCAAGACAAAATTATTTTATTTATATGGAAAAGAACATGTGCTCATAATTTTATTTGGATGATAAAAACAAGAACTGCATCATGTGACATCGTCAGCCATTATGGATTACATCGTAAAGATTCGAACCGGGAACTATTAGAACATTTATTTATCAGGACTCTTGCAATTCCATTAGTGGATTATGTTTGTGAATTCTATATTGGATTAATGTTGGATTTGATTCTCTAAAACCGTAAGTTTATTTATTTTATGAAAAAAATTGTACTTAATAAATTTATTGTTAAAGTTTTACAAGCTTGATAGTTTTCACTCTTTCTGTGTTGCTGCTTATTCGAGCCTAAGCAGGTAACACTTAGTACTTCGAGCCTTATTACTAGATCACGTTAGGTTGTCAGCATAAGAAATACAGATCATGACTACGCTTCTTGTCTCATGATAATCCAGAGTTTCTAATGCTGAAAACTCGACGTGATCTAGCCATCAAGATTTAATTACTGTAATAATAATAAATATGAATCCACGAAGTAGTCGGTCTTTGGAAATATCGTGGACGGATTGTTACCCACAAACAATTCAGTCTACCAAAGTGTCGTTTTCTTTTATTCCGCATGCTCCGAGATGCCTTCAAAAGATCGATACTGCTCTTTGAACTGTTTTTCTTTCTTCTGAAATGTTACCCGAGGAAGGACAACCGATGGCTTCCTTCTTCAATTTTAAATAAAAGTGTTGACGTTATAACCTAAACAAAATCCCTGCACTCGAATTGTTGTCTAGTTTGTACATGTACTGTTATGTGGTAGGAAAGTGTCAAATTTTACAAGCTGCGTCTGAATTCAGCGCCACAACAGCTCAGTAGCTAAGGCATTGAACTCGTTACAGGAAGAGTACCGGCTCTGTTCCTAAACTCGGATCAGCTTGGACCACTTACAATGGTGAATCATTGGGCATTGTACTTTACTCTGCTTGTCTATCCACCATTTAACCTACAAAGAGGTGCTGTCCAGTTAAATAAACAAAAGCAGCTTTATAAAGACAATGGCCATTTACTATTTTTATTTTTTGAATGTACCATTTATAAGTACATACGTTAAACTCTTATATTCTCTTCTCGCCCACCTAAACAAGGAACGCAAAGCCCTTTTTTTTATCAAGATAGAGCAACATAACTCTTTGACTTTAGATTTTATTGAAACATGTATATTGTGTAAGTTTTAACTAAGTCACAATATCCCTATAATTGGTATAATTTAAAGCTAAAAGTTTTTAAAGATTCTTTATAGTTCTTATACGGCTGTCTTTGATATATATGACAAAGAAGACAATTTAGTTAAATCTTCGGATTTATTTCATTTTACTTTATTGCAAATATAAAACTGAAAATTGCCATATTTCTCTGCTATCTTTAAAATAGACTTTAAAGTTTGAGAATGTCATGAGTGTGGGGATATGTTTGAAAACCTTCAGTGTTCTGTACTTGTCATCTAAAAAGGTCATTCTGTAAGAAACCTCAACATATCCTTCAAATATCTAGTGCAAGACGCAGTCCCAAATTTTGTGGACACGTTCTTTTTCCATTGAGCACAATTGGTTAGTATTATTGATCTCGACACAACTAAATGCAATGATATAACGTATTTAATTTACATCCCTGTTCTTTCTATGTATAATATTGCGGTTATATTTTTATTTTCCCATTACACTATGACTGGGGAATGAAAATGCGATAACTGCATAAGTCTAATGAACCATATCGCAACAAATATTGTTTGTTATATAGTGTATGCAAAGGTCAAAGGTCGAATCGGGTTTTCTCTGGATGACTCACTTTGAGGTGTTTTATTTTGAAACCATACTTGTTAGTACTTACCGTTGGTGCCTATAAAAGTACACATTTATCTTACATTATGATTTATGGGACTGCCATGAGGGAAGAAAATGAATTATTGTACAAATCGTTAGAGTTAATTTTGCCATTATTTTAAAAAAATGTAGAAACCTCTTATTTAAAACGTTCTGACATTCTTATTTTGTACATATGGTGGGGGATAGTGTTTGAAGGGATTCCCCGTTGAAAGACACTCACAATCTATTAAATATCTATATACAATAGGTAACATGTTAAATAGTAATGCAAAACTAACACAAAATATTGTAGCAAAAACGACAGGAGAAGTAAAAGTTAATGTGACAGAAAGAATATATAATTTATTTATAAACTGTTAAAATTACCTTTTCCTAATTGGAGATGTTTACTAATGATATGACTAGGGTACATCAATTAGGTTACATAGTAAGGCCCGCAATTACAAGACTGCATCTATTAGTTTAGGTGGTAAAGCCTTTGATTTGAAGGCTACATTATTTAGTTTGAATATATTATAAAACTCACACCAATAATATCAAAGAAAACTCGAACAACTAGAGTTATCTTATTTATGGATTGTTTGGTGAAAAAGATGGTAAATGTTGCAAGGATTACCAGACTTGCATTCCATGTATCATATGTTTGCCTTTATTTCAATTGTTTTATATTGTTTTATATTTGGCTGTAGGGGCTGTAAAAAAAAGAAGTCTAGATTCTTGTACATACTAGACAAATTTCAAAAACTAATTTCAAGATAATTTATGTTGAATTTCTTTTACAAGATCATTTTGTATTAAAAATGCAGTTTAAATATGAAATATACCGCAATATAGCTGACATAATTAAATTCGTTTAGTACAATTTTCAAATTCTTCATTGATGCTAATACACAGTTACGTGCTTGTCTTGAAGTTGAACGAAACATTTTCAAGAGGGTAACTGTTAATTAAACATTTACACATCGAATTAAATATTTTGAGCGAGACAGATGAAACATGTAAAAAGAGACATTTGTTATTTTCCGAGTACCTTGTCACCCTTGTAATGTGTAATGAATACTGCAAATGAAAATAAGGAGATAGCTAAAGAAAAAGTAAAAAAATTGAGAAAAAAGTTGATACAGAATTGTAGGTTATATAACTACCACGTCACGCGATATTTTTAAACCTTTTCGTCGACATTCTTTGTGCATGTGTTTTCTCTTCAGCAAAGCTTATGATTTGCTCAATTGGCACAACACAGCTCTTACAAAGCACCACAAGAAAAAACAGTATGTAGCATAAGTTTCAACTGTAGCAGGAGAGAGAGAGAGAGAGAGAGAGAGAGAGAGAGAGAGAGAGAGAGAGAGAGAGAGAGAGAGAGAGAGAGTTCTCCTTTGTCGATGATTGCTGAATTATATAAAAATTATAATGACTATACTAAATTGTTGCGTTCACTTTTATTGCCCATAAAGACACAATATAATCAAACTGTAGAAGTTAAAGGTAAGATTTTTCTATTCACAATGTTTTCCGTACGATGCTCCAAATTTATGTGCCATAGACGTGATATTATTGTCAATATGAGTTTGGAACCTGTTTTGTTCGAGGTTTTTTCCAGACCTAAGTAAATGTTATCTCGTGATTTTGTGTACCTGTAACAAATTATAATTCTCATTCATCTCCGACTAGACATTTCTTAAACGAATGAAAGAACACGTGACAAATTATTACACATCTGGCATTTTTCAAAATAATATCGCAATAAAATTTCAAGATATATTTCATAAGTGAATGCTTTAGAATGCTAGTGTTAAGTTATAAACCATATATATAGTTACGGTTGTTAAATCTGACTCCTCCGTACACATTAAACTATACTTAAATGATGGTTACCGTACCACTCAATCGAATCCGCACAGTCACTAACAGTTGTTATATACCAAGATCCTAATCTTTCCCTTCATATTTTATTTGCATCGTGCACATGACCCGTGCTTCCAATCAACCAATCTACCAATATGTGTGTGTATGTGTTTGTATGGATGTATGTGTGTGTCTGTTTGTTTGAGAGTGAGTGTACTCTTAAATGGATATGTTTCAGAATTGCTTTCTAATTTAAATAAAGAAATGAAAAATGAAATGCATATGGTGTAGCTATATATATATATATATATATATATATATATATATATATATATATATAGAGAGAGAGAGAGAGAGAGAGAGAGAGAGAGAGAGAGAGAGAGAGAGAGAGAGAGAGAGAGAGATTTCCTCTTCATTGTTTCGACCTTAATTAGTGTGCGGACACTATAGATTCTCAGCGAGAAAATATTATTATACTTTATCTGGTAAATTTTATTCGCAGTGAAAATAATAATGCTTTTTAAAAAAATGTCTAGGGAGTGTTTACATTTTCGTGCATCGTCAGTCATCAATCAATCTGTCTGGATGTTTTGTGTTAGTGTTGTGTATTTGTTTCGCTAAGTTCCTCATGGGTGGTGGGTTAAAAATCTAATTGACGTATACCAAATTGCTATTTTTATGTACCAAATTGTTTTTTTAAAATGTATATCCAACTGTTATTGATGTGTGCATAATATTAATTTGTAGACAATAAATTGCTCCTTGGCAGGTCCTTATATGTTGCAATATTTGCTTGTTGTAGGTGCATTTGTTTTCCTGTTACTTTGTTAATGATGGCAGTAAGACGATAATGTTTACGTCCCGGGACTAAAGAAACTCATACGATATTAATGCATCCATAGTAACAAATCTTCAACTGTATTATGGATAAAAAGACGTTTTGGCAACGCAAACTTAAGATTATTTCGATTATAGTTCAAATACTGCTTAATAATTAATTCCTACTACTTTACAGGCATGATATTTGTCATTGATACAAGCACAAATACACCCATGATATTTGTCATTGATACAAGCACAAATGCAATGCCATCAGTAGGAATATATGAGAACTGAATGTTTACTCTTGTGGGATACAGCTTAAACATTTCGTGGTACATTTAACATTGCTAGAAGTGTTTGACCTCAAATGGATCACAATTACGGTTATCAATATATTCTCTCTATCTGTTTTTCTGTACTTAATTTTTCTTTGTGCCCAAATTCTAATAGATCATATGTGAATTTAAAATAACTTCAAAGATGAACTACTGGAATCACCTCACAAATAATACTTCCAGTTCAGTACGAATGTAGTTCTAGTCTATTTTTAGAACATTTTTCCTCTCTCCTTTTGGTGGTGATAGAAGAGTTATATTGATGCATCTTTGGTATGGATTTAAAGTTAATTGTTTATTCTTGAGAATAGGAGCTCTGAGAGTGGTTGTCTGTATGTATTTTGGCGACAGTGCACACTGTGTAATTAGGCCTTATTGATGATCCGGAAGTGAAATCAGTGTTCTGTGTACATGCTGCTCTGTTTACAGTGCAGCCACTCAAAAAAATGCCGGTGAACCCTTGACAAGAATTTCACCGTGAAGTCATCTTTGGGAGTATTTTAGATTTTCATATGATTTGTATTGATTGTCACACTGTGGAAAGGTCAGTGCTGAGAAATATATGTAGAGAACATATAGTAAAATTAATTGTGGTGTATGGCCTGTACAGGTCATGCTCTTGTCATAGGTGTTTCCGGCATTTGTTTGTGACGCTGGATTACAAACAAACCAACGTCCACTGTGATATGCATCAATGCCTCATTAGTATTTACTCACTTAGTCTGGTTCGCTGCTTAGTTTGCTCCCATGCGTTGCACTCCGCACTATACTACGTATAGCGGAGTGCAACGCATGGGAGCATACTAAGCAGGGAACCAGACTATTACTCGATGTCAATAGCTTTATTAAAGATCGTGTAATTGTCCAATACAATTTAGAAATAGTGGCTTTTGCCTAGTAATTTGTAATATATGAGTTTTTTTTAAAAAAAATTATTGTATATTAGTGCGCTGTACAACGAAGCTCTTTATTAGAAAACAATACCTCAGCGCGTCTCTCTAACATATTGCTCATGCGCCTACATATTTTTTTCAGTCCCACTTTCCGAGTATTAACTGCCATTTGGATTTTCTATTTGGTATTTTGTTCATACTCTAGAATCATATACTTAGAACCGCACAGCAGTTTTCGACTGGTCTGCCCCTAGGCATATCTTTCTAACTAGATTCAGCCAAACAAATCATTTGGAGCTCAATCAGAGCTTTGGCAATGATGTAGCAGTGGCAGAGCTTGGGAAATGTGCACCTTTAGGAAATCTGCCACGACGGCTGATTTGTGCGCCGGTGTGCTGTCGATAATGTTTATCAACGACTTGTATACATATAAATGTCCAACGCACTAGCAGAGTCAGACACATGTACTCGGATGACCTTCATGTGCTCGGATACATAATCATTCTAAATACTTAACGAATTTTCCCACAGCTATACAAATTACACACACTTTTTTTTAATGGATTGCTTATGATAATCGTCTTCGTTTCTCCTGTAACTTAAGGATTATGGGGCGTATAGTTCTGTAAACTTCATTGTTAACACAATTCATGTAATATTACCTGGCCTAATAAAAAGCACAAATAAATGCTTTCTGTTCAAATCACTCGCTATAATACGATGTATAATTGTCCTTATTTAGTCCAATGTGATGTATATTTTGTCCATTTGTCTGTCTATTACTACGTATGGAGTAAGGTGGATATATTAGTAAATGTCAGCATGTTTTTTGTCAAAACAATTATACATAAAAAATATATAATTTTTATATGAGAGCTTCTAATAAAATTTGAAAAATTGTTTCGATTTTTTTTTTTACAGTTTGGTAACATTAGGCAGCCTTCGTATTTCTTATATTAATAATGTTATATCAAAGGACAATTGCCCAACATGTCGACCTTGATCAGGTGCAACCCACTCACGTACATCTAACCAATTGACATTTTTCAACTAGGACAAATGTCTTTAAATCATAGAAAATATCTTTTTGGGAAATAAAACCTTGCGGTGATGTTGCGTTCTGGACACCAGGCAATACAGTCATTTAAGACCTTACCTATTATACCACTGAATAGTGTCTGAAGCAATCGCCCAAGAACACATAGCGTAACAATTTTGTCCTTTTCGAAAAACTTTTGATATCCATTTCATTTTAGTTGAGTTATTAATGGTGGGATATAATGATCAGGATCAAAAGGAATGGTGGATACAGTTGCTAACTTCGTTAAAATGTGTTCTTCGTGGTATAGCAGTGTTAGGGACCAGCTTCGCACAGCGAAAATACATAGCCGTAAAGCAGAGAGGCTTTGGCTTTCCAATAGATTTACTATTCATAAATAAATCTATGAATCCGCTAAGAAGAACGTCGCAAATATAGTCCATTTAGCCAAATTATCGCACTACAGTGCTAAGATCACGGAGAGTTCCAGCTGCGAAGAGCTCTTCGAGATAACTTACAAACGAATGTCAAGGAACAAATGTACACCAATTCCAACTACCTTCGCTCCAGTAGAACTTCCGGACCTATTTGCAAATTTCTTCCGTGACAAAGTACAAACCATTAGAGATACACTTGACAACACAATTTCAATTTACTCCTCACCAAACAGTTATGATACAGATATTTAGCGACAACAATTAGGAGCATTTGATCCTGTCTATATGGATTTAGTACCGAAAATAGTGATGAAGAGTGCACCAAAAGACGTGTGAACTTGATTCAGTTCCAACATCACTGCTGCTTGAGTGCTTAGACCCAATATTGTATTCAGTAACTGATGGTATAAATACCTCTCTCTCATCGGAGAAATTCCCATCATTTTTCAAAACTGCCATTGTATTTAATGACATTCTCTCTACCTTGGATAGCGAAAAGATTACAGTCCTCACCATCCTTGATTTGCCTGCAGCATTTGACACAATACACCATGATATATTACTTCACCGTCTCCAACATGTATTTGGCATTCAGAATACAGCCTTACAGTGATTCAAGTCCCACTTAGTCAACAGGACACAGATTGTATATGTAAATGGAATACACTCCAGCCCAGTTGATCTATGTTGTTGTGTTGCACAGGGCTCTGTTCTTGAACCTGTTCTCTTCATTCAATACCCTCAGCCGCTCTCAAATGTCATAGATAATCTCCCAGTGTCTCGCCAATTTTATACTGTTGACATCCAAATATACAAGTCTAGCCAACCAACTGAAGTTGATGCTACCATCCAGGAAGTAGAGAGGTGCATTTCTGATGTGAAATCCCGTATGAAATGTTATAAGCTGCAGATGAATGATGATAAAACTGAGGCTATTCTGATTCTGATCATAACAAAAAGACATTATCATTCACATCCTAATTTTCATAAACAATAAATATAAGCAACACCAAAATTAAATTCACACAGTGAGTTCAAAACCTAGGTGTTACGCTAGACAGTACTCTCACATTGCACCAACATGCCATGAACAAATGCAAGGCTGCATATCTTGAGCTGAGATGTATCAGCTCCATTAGAAAATAGATTTCAGTTGATGCCACTATAATACTTATGTGTTTATTAGTACTTTCAAGACAGGACTAAATTGTAACTCAGTTCTGGCTGGTTTGTCTCAAAATCTACTTCAGAAACTTCAAAAAGTTAAAAACACAGCTGTTCTGATAATCTTTACAAAACCATGATCAGAGCATAACTCCACGCTGCTCTGTACCTTATATTGGCTATCCTTTTGATCCAGAATTAAACACAAAATTTGTTCTCTGTGCTACTTTTTACTGAATGACTCCAATCCATGATACCTATCTGGCTTCACCCATGTGTACACACCAGCAATATACTTTCTCTCCTCTTCTGACAATCGATTACTCATTATTCCCACTATGAAAACAAAATGATATGGATAACGATCTTTTGCATATCAGGGCCCGGCAATGTGGAACTAATTGCCCATTGAAATTAGATACAAAGACAGTGATCCCTTTCAAGAGTGCTCTTAAATCTCACCTTTCTCGACTGCAAGGACAAACTTAAAGACCTAAAAATGTTTCCTACCTTAAATATTTTCAGCATTGTTATGTTTTCTAATTGCATGGTGTTTGCTTTGTGTTGTTTCTTTTTTGTAGTTATATCATTATAAATGTTGTAAAGCGATTAGAGCTTCTAAAGATCATGCGCTATACAAAGTCCTCATTATTCTTATTGTTATTATTAATTGATATTGAAGCTAATATCCAACTTATATCTAAATATTTTACGTAATTTAAATATTGCCTTTAGTATGATTAAAATTTGGCTTTTGCAAAAAAACGTGATCTTTCATTAATTTAAATTTCCTCAGTTGTATTTGCTTCAATATTTTATTAAAAGCGTTTGAGATTTTTTCCAGTGCTTTCGCTGCTTCTCTTCTACTTCATTGCTTTATTCCATCTCGCATCGATTTGTATGTCTCTCAGTCGGTCTGTCGGTCGGTCTCTCTCACCGTCTTTATGTCTGTCTGTCTCTGTCTGTCTGTCTCTGTCTCTGTCTGTCTCTCTCACTCACTCTATCTGCCTCTCCGTGTTTTTGTCTCGGTATCAGTGTCCTTGTTTCTCTCTGTTTTTGTCTTTCTCTCCATGTCTGTGTGTGTGTGTATATATATATATATATATATATATATATATATATATATATATATATATATATATATATATTACATATAAATGTATAATTGATCAGAAAGTCTTCAGCTCGTCGGCACTGAAGTACCTACTGTTACAAACATGATTTAGGAATAAATCGTTTTTTAAGCTACTACTTTTTTGATTCTCAGTCGATTATACAATAGGTTGATCCACCCGAGCACCAAACAATAAGAATGATTTTTATGCTTAACCAGATTCTTGTAAGTTACAAAAATTGACATCAACCCTACGCTAAATGCACATTGTTCATTCAATTTCTACGTTCATTCAAGTTCTAAACGCACCAAAGTAAATCCCTCGATCCGCTTTATGTGGTACGGTCACGTGAGCTGTTAATAGGTTTGGGGAAAACGTCTGATGCATGGATGAATAATTTTTACCTTTCGTGAAAACTATGTCAAAACCTCTGACATTATCTAACTTGTTTCACAGAAAACGTAAATGTACTTAATCGGTAGTCAAGCTGTTTGGTATCAGATTTACAGTCACGTGTCACCTTACGTCTCAAGAAAATGAATTGTCAGCATGCCCATCCCAGAGTTGTACAAAGCAGTATATGTCGATAAACGAATTTCATCCAGATGCACTAAAGAATGGTCATTCTGTCATGTTCCTGCACTGGTTATTGTATAGATTATTCATCTTTGCTGTACTGATGTATAATTTATCTGATGTACTTATTCATCATCCCTTACGTAACTATGTATCATAAGTTATATACCAATGCATCTCTCACTACTGATGCTATTGACAGATGGAGAGTGCAAGGACTTCAATCAAGGCTTAAATGTGTTACGTTTGGATTGCCCTCTATTGTTCATCATATTCACCATCATCATCACCCTTTTCGTCATTGTTTTTGTGGTTAACATCACATTCCCATCAAGGCGCAACATCTTTATCATCATCATCTTTGATAGTATTGTAATAAATTTGGAGTATGCGCATTTAGTTGTAACGCCCCGTTTTAAAGGAATTTTTAGATTTGTGTGATTATTGGTATTCGGTGCAATGGAAATATTTTTAAGCTCGAAAAAATTAGCCAATTACTAGGAGCAAACATCAATTTGTGAAGTGTTAGAGAGTTTTCATGATGCTATGGTTGACTCGTAGTGAATTCAGGTCTAAACCGAACGAGTGTTCCTGAAATAAAAATAGTCTCTATTGAAATCTAGTGGTGTACATTAGTACCATGACTGGAGTGGCAGTAGTTATGGTAGGAAACCGGTAAATTACACGAAGGAATAAAAAAGAAGGGATTCGGCAGATACCGTTTATGTCGCCACGGTATCAAATACAGTGCAGTTTTACTGGGAAAAAAAAACATGGAAACCATAAATTGTCTGGCCTAAGGTGCCGGATTTTGAATAGTCTCCTGTGTTAGGAGAAAGTTGTATAATTTCTAGGGCGTAAACTGATGGCGGTAAGGAAGCCTACCGAAGAGAAACAATGCAGATGTGCGGTTGATAATTTCTTTTTGGCAAGTTGTGAGAATTGTGGTCTGAAATTGATCATAGTCAAATTTATGTAAAAGAAGGAACCGCCAAGCTTTCTAACTTGCAACTAAAGTTGTATGGAAGTCTTTGGAAATTTGGGGTAAACTTATGACTTCAAGCGTGAATCGTGCCAGGGTTGGACGCCGTTCGGTCAAGTAAAGGCCCTTGGCTTATAACAGTATTATAGTAATATTTTTCTCATTTTCATTGGTCATTTCTCAATATGAATTCAAAACAGCAATAAAAACTAATGCAAATATATCACAAATTAATCATAAAAGACTCAAGTTTACGCATGCATGTGATTATCTCGTCCTTATTTACCCATTTTGTCTTAGTTCTGTTTGGGGATTTGTTCTGTGAGTGAAGGCATCTGGAATATATGTAATAATTTTAAAACAGCGGATTCTTGTTTTACAAGAACAATATAAAATTTGGAATAATATTTTGGGTATTGTGTTTGTTTTTGTTTCTTCGGGGGTGAGGTAGGGGTGGCTTCTATGAATGTACTTTGTCACAATACTAATGAAGCAAGCATTACATTAATTTGTCACATTATTATGGCGACCCAATAGATGCATACATGCTCCATCGATTCACCACAAGTAATAGATAATGCTGTTTGAGAAAGATGCATTTCATAAATTAATCATTTGCACAAATAACTCAAAGATTTAATCTAGTATGACTGAAAGATAGAAGCATCAGTAACAGAAATGGCTGTTGTTAATTTGCCACTCTTTCACAGTAAAAGTCCATACAGTCATTACGAAACCTAGGTGTTACTCTAAACAGTACTCTCACATTGCACCAACATGTATGAACATATGCAAGGCTGCAAATCTTGAACTGAGACGCATCAGCTCCATTCGCAAATATCTTTCAGTTGAAGCCACTAAAACACTTGTGTGTTTTTTTTAGTATTTTCAAGACTGGATTATTGTAACTAAGTTTTGTCTGGTTTGTCTCAATATCTACTCCAGAAACTTCAAAAAGTTCCCAAAACAGCTTTTCGGATCATATTTAGAGTATCACGATCAGAGCACACCTCCCCGCTGCTCTGTACCCTAAACTGGCTATACATTCGATCTAGAATCAAACACAACATTTGGTCTCTGTGCTATGTTTCACTGACGGACTCCAGTCCAACATACTTCTCACCCATGTGTACAAACCAACAAGATACTTACGTTTCTCTGCTGACAATCGTAGACTCATTATTCCCAATATGAAAACGAAGTCATATGGACGACGTTCTTTTGTTTACCAGGGCCCATCAACGTGGAAAGAATGGCCCATTGAAATTAGACACAAAGACACAGTGATTCCTTTCAAGTGTGCTCTTAAAACGCACATATTTCGACTGCAAGAACAAACTTAAAGACATAATATTATTGCCTACCTTACATTTCTTCAACATGTTTTATGTTTCCTAATTTCATGGTGTTTGTTTTTATAATTTGTTTTTTGTAGTCATGTCACTATATATGTTGTAAAGCGATTAGAGCTTCTTAAGATTAACCGTTATACAAAGTCCTCATTATTATTATTATTATTATTATTATTATTATTATTATTATTATTATTATTTATCACCAAAGCATTATTAAGGCACACATAGCTAAATATCTATGAGGTAACTACATTGTATGTGCAAGCCATACATGTATGAAGTCACAATAATGTATGTTTAAGCTATACATATATGACGTATCCGCATTGTATGTAAACGCTGTACATTTATGACTTCCCTACAAACTAGAAATATAACCATTTTCATAAAGGAAATCTAGAAGTAGCAACTTCAAGATCAGGATGTCTTTGCGGCTTTTGTGTTTGTTTGTTTGACCAAAGCAAGCAGTATGTGCACGATTCTGACTTGATGTTGTTTTCCCTGTTTCCATGAACTTCGTGAATTCAGTCGTTGCCAACTGAAAAACGAAAATAGAAAAAAATAACTTTCCTCTGATCAAAGACAACACATTCAGGAGATTCTATTTTAATACTTTTTATTACTTCACCTTTGTATGATTTATCATTATGCATTTTTAGGCCGTGGATAGGTATAGCTTATACTATAAACCATTCATACAAGCACATACTATTAATAATAATAATAATAATAATAATAATAATAATAATAATAATAATAATAATAATAATGAGGACTTTGTACAGTGCCTAATCTTATGAAGCTCTACGCGCTTTACACCATCAATAATGATATGACTACACTACAGAACAACAAATGACAAAAACAATGAAATTGGAAAACATAAAAACATGCTGAAAGCATATAAGATACAAATTACGATTAGGTCGCTAAGTTTGTCCCTGCAGTCGAAACAGGTGAGTCTTAAGAGCACTCTTAAAAGGGACCACTGTGTCTTTGTGTCTAATTTCAATGGGCAATTCGTTCCACGTCGCTGGGCCCTGGTGTGCAAACGAATGTTGTCCATATGACTTTGTTTGCACCTTGGGAACAATGAGTATTCGATTATCAGAAGAAGAGCGTAAGGATCTAGCTGGTGAATACACATGGATGAGGCTGGATAGGTATGTTTGACTGGAGTCTGTCACTGAATCATAGCACAGAGAACAAATTTTGTGTTTGATTCTGTATCGAATTGATAGCCAATGTAGGATACAGAGCAGTGGTGAGGTGTGCTCTGATTGAGGTACTCTAAAGATTATCCGTGCAGCTGTGTTTTGAACTTTTTGAAGTTTCTGGAGTAAATATTGTGACGAACCAGACATAATTGAGTTAGAAAATCCAGTCTTGAAAGTACCAATGAACACACAAGTGTTTTAGTGGCATCAACTGAAAGATATTCACAAATGGAACTGATGCGTCTCAATTCATGATATGCACATAATGCAGTGAATTGACCTGCTACGTATATGTGAGGATATACCAATAATTTTTGTGTTCGGACATTAGGAAGGGTCAGTTTTATGAAACTAGTCCATGCTATCATTAAGTCTCGTGAACACTGTATTTGTCTTGATACTAAATAGCCTTCATGTGATGCTGTTCCTCATAAGAACAAAGCAAACAAATGAAAGTACCCTCTGATAATAGCTGCAATTTACAAGGTAGTGCGAATTAGTATGTACTGATGACAGTTAATTAGCAGCACGGAACCATGACCAGACTACTAATAACAGTAATGCTATTGGATTGCCGATAACTATGACTGTTTGACCTAAACTCTACACTGTAAGTATACATTGTTCGTTCGAATTTCTAAACACAGAATCACATCACTCGATCGTTTTTATGTAGTAGGAGTCACGTAAGACTAACTTTACGTAATCATTTAACAGGTGCGGCCAAAAACACGATACCTGGATGAATGAATCTAGCCTTTCGTGAAAACTTTGTCAACAACTCTAACATTATCTAACGACTTTCAATAACAACGTTAAGTGTCCTTGTAGGTAGTCAAGCTGCTCCGCAGCATATTTACAGCCACGTGTCACCTTGCTTAAAACGGAAAGGAATTGTGTAAGCATGCCCACCTAAAAGTCGACCATGTACCGATAAATGACTTCGATACAAATGCACTAACAATGCTCATCCTTTCATGTGCCTGTGATAGTTAGTGCATAGGTCATGGCATGCAACATGTCATACAAAGATATCCGTTTGCTGCATATTTGTAGATTTAATGATAAATTGGAAAGGTGGACATACATGTCATTACTCGCTGCTCCAACGGTGCCATTTTTTGCGATAACCTTATCTCAGATACCGATGCATCACCTCTTATCCACTGTTCCATCATTTCGTATGTACTAACGCATCATCTCTCGCGTACCTAAGCATCATCTATTCCATCGTCTCTCACATGCCTATGCATTATGGCTTATGTAATGATATATCATGACCCATCTACAAAGTATTACCCCAGTTGCCTAATAAGGTCTCAGTCGCAGACCGGTGCAAAATAATTGTTACATATCATTACATATGTATTTTAATAGACGTCTGAAGGACTGTGGGCATACATATTTGCTATCCCATGTGATGGCAATCTAGATCGTATTAGAAAATGTCCCCAAAAATGTCTTCCAAAGCATGAGTTTTAGAGTTAATAAATGCACAAAAATGCGTCCATTGATTTTTTACAATACTTTTTGTGCGAAACTTTAAGCATGTAAGATTTACTTCAATCGAATATAATTGTCTTTTTAACAAACTTAAAAGGGAATGAATTTGACTATAACTAACCGATCCATTTTAGACATGCAAATGAGCCTGATAAGCCTGACAAATGTTCCTATGATCACTGGTGCATTAAAAGCAGACCACTTTTCATTTAAATTTAATAGCAACAAGGTTATTAGCCTTGCTCCCCGCCCCTCTAAATGTTTCTTTCCATCCGAACCAAACAATAATGTGACGCATTCGTCCGTTATGTAGGAAATCGTATGCTTATGCTATTTTATCACAAAGTCTGCTCACCCAAAAGTGAGACCTCTTGTTTCTTGTCTAAGTGACAAAAAGTAACATTTTAATAAATTATGCGGAAAAAAAAGAAGCTATCGTGTCGTAATAAAAAAATATTAAACCTACTTCTCAAAGCGACAATACAACATTGAAAAATCTACAAGGCTACACTACTTTTAATTAACCTCTTTATTTCAAAAGAAAAACTCTAAAACAAAAATTAGGTGCAGAAGGCAGGATAAGTAGACCTGATAAATGTTTTGAAGCAAGAATGTTGGAATCACGACGAGCATGTATAACTTTGAGGTGCGATAGTTTGGGTCTTATGATTAAAAGTGTATTCCATATATCGATATAATGTGTAATCTAAATATCATTATTATTAAGTGTAATCCATATGTCGTTATTATGTGCAATCCATATATCGTTATTATTAAGTGTAATCAATATATCGTTATTACGTTTATTCCATATATCGTTATTATTAAGCGTATTCCATATATCATTATTAGGTGTGTCCCATATATCGTTATTATTAAGTGTAATCCATATATCGTTAATAAGTGTATTCCATATATCGTTAATATTACGTGTAATCCATATATCGTTAATAAGTGTATTCTATGTATCGTTATTAAGTGTATTCCATATATCGTTAATATTAAATGTATTCCATGTGTCGTTATTACTAAGTGTATTCCATATATCATGTCAAATTAATAATACACAAACTATTTTATCTGACAGAAAAAACGGCCTGAAAGTTGAAACATAACTGTAGTTACACTTAATGACGTGACACAAGTAATTCAATCAGTTGTGTTTGTAGCCTTCGAATTATGGCAAGCAAACGGTAGTACCTTGTTTGTATTTATTCGCTTCATAACTGATACTCCCGTCAAAAGCTAGGACAGTCTTGCGTACTCAGTTTATACAGATGTGTTGTAACTTTCGGGTGTAACCAATTTTAAGCAGCATTTTAATTTCAGATGCTTTGATATAGTTTTAAAAATAAAAGCAATGGATCTTCAACATTTCAGTTACATTGATAATATACAAATTTAAGTTGAAAATGGATCATGGTTGAAATTTCTGGAATCTAGGTTCAAAGTTCAATATGTCTGCGTTGTTGTTGTTGTGGGTAGAACTCCATTTTGTAACGCATGATACGCTAAACAAGTCAGCCAATATATCTGATAGAGCCCCCCCCCCCAAAAAAAAAAAACAAACAAAAAAAACAACAAAAGACAAAAACAAAAAGCAAACACAAGAAGTACCACCGACCAACTAGCGACCTTTTTGATATACATGCACACGTTGGGTGAGATGCAGAAGTAAACCATAGCTAACAGAGGTGATATCTCAGTGATGTATAAAAGCAAGTTCCTTAGACCTTCCCCCCCCCCCTCAATTTGTCCATTTGCCACACTAAAAACCTTCCACGCCACAGAAAAAAAAACGACATAGTTAATAGCAGATTCATACATAGCTTTGTCCAGTTTATTAGTTGGGGTAGGAGAGACTTATAAACTGTTCTATTTATATTGTAATTTTGCCATATGCCCTTAATTCACAAACGTCAAAAAAGAAATGCCCGTTGAATTATCTTGCTCAAGGTGTATCAGTTTAAATTTAATTTCAGTTAATTAAATCAGTCAAACCTATGAGAACTAAGATTACTTGCTGACTTTATGATGTAAGAAATTGCATGTGTTGTGTATAGCGGGATCATATAGGGTCTACAGGACTTGCATATTAAAATGTACCGCGGCCCTTTGGGGTCGATGGGACTTGAACATGGTTGGTCTGTATAGGGTAAGGTGTAATTGAACATAGGAAATGGATTGGGTCTGTATTGGGTCAATATAAATTGAGCAGGGGTGACTTCACGGTACTGAAAATCGCAAAACAATGTTGCAACAATGTTGCAAGTGGCTTCCCTCAGTCGGGCCGAACTACAGTAGAAAAGCTAGAACACTTCGCGGAGCGGGACACATAATTTCTTTATAGACAGAGACATAAACATATCACGCAAACAAAACACAAAACAAAAACACAAACACAAACAAACGCATGCAAACACACACATCATCATCATCATCATCATTAAAGGAATTGGAGTTTTAGGCCTCACTACTTTACATTCACATACATTGGCAATTTGATCAGTCTCTTTCCTAGAAATCTGATTAGTCACGAGATAAACTTTATTGGAATTCCAAATACACCTGGAAAATGTTGGCATCTCCCTGGTCGAGCACCACAGACACATATGCGGTTCCAGTTAATACGTCCACAATGGGTAACCAGACTCAATCAATATTCGGATTAAAGTGCTTTGCGCCCACTTCAGAGGCGTAGCTAGGGGGGTGCAGGGGGGTACATATGTCCCCGGGCGCCACGGTACAGGGGCACCAAAATGAGGCTTACAAAGTTACATTATAATAAGTAAACAATGGTAATAAATCGGTCATAGAAGAATGTGATTAAACGAGGAAGGGGCTGGGGCGCCAATTTTATAGTTCGTCCCCGGGCGCAAAATATCATAGCTGACGCCTCTGGCCCACTGGGGGCTTGTAGCACTGGTTACTTCCAGTTCTGCTGGATATTTAATTATTCATGGGGGAAGGAATTGGAGCCAATAATTTGGGGCCCTATCCCTTGATTATTAATTTGTAATTTGTAGCCAGTATTACTACTGTAAAACGAAATGTTAGTCAGTAGCCAGACTGAATCGAATAGTGTAATTAATGTGCTTCGTTACACGAGGAACATTTAGCACTGTTTAATGCCAACAATGTTGGCTATTTAATTAATCTCGTGGGGTAAGGAATGAAGCCACATCCTTATAGGCGTTAATGCACAAATAGTGTGCTATTTAATTTGTCATGTCGCGCCCCTATTAAGGGGCTATCGACATGAATGAAAGACATTCAAGTGAGTGGGAGTATAGACTCAACACACTAGAGCTGTACCGATGTCACTACAATTTGAGGCAATATGTTTAAAAAGTTACACACGTTTGATTGCACAAGGCACATAACCATCATAATTTACATGCTCACGAAGAGGGGTAATAATGAAAGCTGAAATTCTCATATAAATCGACTAAAATCAAGATCAATCAATTTTAGTTTCGTCTTTTGGCTGAATAAACATCATAACGTTCCACACAATGGAAAGCTTGATGTTTCGGCGTCTTCTTTGATGATAGTAGGCGAATTTCTCTATACTTTTGCGACAGCAGTACAGGCCAGTTAATCATTAAAATGCCTGAATCTGGCTTGTGACAAGAGGAATTTTGAATGCTAACTATACCAGTACATTGACGCAGAGGCGTAGCTAGAGTGTTTGGAGCCCGGAGACAAGATTCATTTTCACGTTCCCGGGTTCTTCCTCCACCAATAATACTGGCCGCCATGTATACCTATCGTGTGCTGAAAAATGGCGTTAAACTCTACAACAACAGCTACAACAACATTTAACGATGGTAATTAACATTAGTATATAGGATCTAAAAATGCCAGATGTTAACTCGTGTAAGTTTTTTTTCGTGGGAATGGCGCTAGTAGTAATATGGGGCACTATAGCGACAATGGAAAATCCAGTCAAAAAGTGCTTGGGGCACTATGGCGACAAGATTTATAGCGACAAGGGAAAATCCAGTCAAAAACAGCTTGGGGCACTATAGCGACAAAACAGCTTGGGGTATTATAGCGACAAGGGAAATTGAACATAGTGGGCCTGTATAGCGACAAGGGAAATTGAACAGGGTGGGCCTGTATAGCGTCAAGGGAAATGGAACATAGTGGGTCTATATAGCGTCAAGGGAAATTGAACATGGCGGGTCTGTATAGGGACAAGGGAAAAAAGGGTGGCAATGAAAGCTACTATCTTTTCGAGACCTATGAGTGGCCCTGAAAAGGGCCGTTATGTGTAATGTTAACGTTGTCTTGTTAACACAGAGGACATCTCACAGATCTTCTTCTCTTCCTTAAACTTCTCCTTACTGTGGGTCCATAGAAGAGAACTCTCTTCAAGCAACCTTGTCTTTCCACATAGACTCTTCTCTTCCAATAGGCTGTCTCCGTCCTATGAATGACACTCCATGATGATCTGACATACATGGGTATGTCAGTCCTAAACAGCATACTTGACACAAGGGTTGACGATTCAACATTAGTCCACATCTTCTGATGAGAACAGGTGAATCGAATGCCGTGTACTGCGGTTATTTATAGGGGAAGAGCGGATTGAAACGGATTGAGTGTATCCACCAATCCAAACGTGCGTTACAATAGTCAGACACAGCCATCCAATCGGAAGAGAGCAGCCTGTGACGTCACCTTTTCTATATAGAGGTACTAGCGCCTGTGCGCAGTCAATCGATTCAAGAGAGTTGTCAATCATGGCGGACAGTAAGAAGACAATGAATTGGAGTGAGACAGGAGTAGAGACAGCAAGTCATGGACCAACAGTGACTACTAAAGTCATGACAAATCTACATCCAGAAGAAGTTGATTTTAACTGGGATATTGTGGATTTTTTAACATCGCAAGAATTTATTCCGGAACCTTCGTTGCCTTCTGTATCTTCTTATGGACACGTCGATGATTTTAAACAAAGACAAAAAGAAGCATTGGAGCGATTTTTACAACAACAGAAAGTAGAAGAACAAGATTTTCTTATGCAACAGCAGGAAGAAGAAGAAGCAAGAAGAAAACACCAGGAAGAAACAGTAGCAGCAGCAGCAGCAACGGAGAAGAAGAATGAAGACCAAGGACAGAAAGAAAATAGTGAAAATCAAACGGTTACGACGGTACTTTTAGATATTTTAGCTGAGTTAAAGAGTCTGAAACAAATGTATCAGACTTCTTTATCACGACCGAAGAGAAAAAGACCTTCTCGAGCGAAACAACCTGATCTCTCTGTGACTACGTCTACCTTACCACCGTTAGTGATTTCTACCAAATCATTGACAGGAACCACCAGTCCCGAAGTAGGCCTTGGCCGTGGCAAAGGCTTAAGACAGCTCAAGAGGATTTCATCCCGTTTCTGAGTTTGTTTTGTTTTAAACACACAAAACACCAACGGTCCTTTTCAGGACCACTCCAATTATTTCGAAAAGAAATACTATGTCAATTGCCTATTTCAATGAAAACTCAAAAGTCCTTTATTTTTTTAAAAACCCATGATGTACGTGTGAGTGAATGAATGTGTGAGTGTAGGTAATTATACTATCAAATCAAAACCAAGAGACACTTACGTTTTTTCTCTTTAGTTTATTCTAGTACAAACGTCACAATTCAAAATCACAACATAACATAACACAAGACCACTTTAAAAAAGTTCATAGGTTTTCTTCTGTTTCACTCTTTCTGTTTTTTCATTTTCTTTACTGTCACAGCTTTTTTTTCTTCCTCTTCACTTTCGTTTCGTCTTCTTTTCTTGTGAACGTGCCGGGGTTCTTCCTTGGGGGAGGGTACCTCTTCTTCCTCCTGTTCAGAATTTCTTTCCTCCTCCTCCTTCTCCTCCTCCTGTTCCTGTTGTTTCTTAGGGCAGTTTGGAGACCAATGTCCTTTCTCTTTACAATAATAACAGGTATCTTGACTTTTGTCTCTATTGTAGCCTTTTTTATTTTTGTCACGATCTGAACATTCTGTAGCCCAATGTCCTTTCTTCTTACAGATATAGCAAGTATCTTGACTTTTATCTCGATAGGAAGGAGAGTAGGCCGTCGGCTGGTCTGACGAAAACTTTCGTATGACCCCACGTAAAGCTCTAATGAGAAGTTCCACTTGTGTAGGTTCTTCCATCGTTCTGGTCAATGTGAGAGTGAAAGGAATACTGAACCGTTAGACACTAACCCTTTATATATATATGCACGGATCGAACATGAATATATAGGGGTTATGGTCTTTAAAAGGTAGTCATTTGACTTTTTGCAGACAAGATGAAAAGGCCACATCATGTTGTGGAGAAAAGAGAAAACAGTAAGAGACAGAAACGTAATGTATCGCCTAGCACAGTAGCTGAAGTCTTGGCTCAAATTCATGCCAGTGATTTTGAAGATGACATGAGTGAGCCCGAATCCACACCCAGACAATCCACGTCCAAGCAAAGTGCACCACCCTTAGTAAACCCTAAAAATTACTATCACATTCGAGAGACAGAAAAGCGTTCCTCTCGAAAATTTAGAACAACGGCTTACACGTATGCCGTAAAGTTTAACGATTTCAAGGCCAATGTACCTTTGGAGAATACAGAAGGGTTCATTACTGAGGTGTGGGATTCTGTATTAACTGCATTGAAACAGCAATGTCAAGCCAAAGAAGACGATCGCTTGAGACTTTCTATTCATCACGATAATTTAAAGTTTCCCGTTTGGATCGAGTTTACTAGCCCATCAGAATTAACACCTTCCAAAGTCATCGACAAAATTCAACATGTGCAACAATCCAACGACAAGTTTCACATTGACGATGGAAAAGCCACACTGTTTATGACCCACGTGTCTCTTCCCCAGGGGACAGGACGCAAAAAAGTATTATTGGTCGACAACCTTCGCAGCATGAAGCGAAGCCTCGTCCAAATTAACAATCCTCAAGACCAGATGTGTTTAGCCCGTGCTGTCGTCGTGGGACGAACGTATGTCAACAAGAACGACACGACAGAATGGAAAAGAGCCTGGAAAACTATTCAACGATCGGACCGAGCCAAACAACGAAGTGAAGCAGAACTTCTGTTACAGCAAGCGGGGATATCCAAAGACACCCTTAGCGGCATTCCAGAAATGCAAAAATTGCAAGACGTCTTGTCTCCACATTACACTTTGAAAGTACACCCTCAAGAAGTGCGTGGACCTCTTTTGTTTCGAGGCCACGATTTCAAAGACGGAAAATACATTCACGTCTATCATCACGATGGTCATTTTGATACCATTACCAGTATCACTGGATTTCTGAAATTCAGTTACTACTGTGAAAAATGTGACTATGGTTATAACAATCGAGAACAACACAAGCATTGTGGATCGAAATGTGAGGGATGTTTGGCCTCTCAACCTTGTCTGGACCAAGGACAAGAAAGAGTGCATTGCCTTGTGTGTCAGCGCACTTTTGTCAGTCTTACCTGTTACCAACAACATTTGAAGATGCAAGGTTCACAGCAGAAAAGTGCTTGTCAACTGCTGAGATTGTGCCCTACTTGTGGACAAGGCATACGTACTAGTAATGCCAAGTTTCACGTTTGTCGAGGGAAGAAACGATGTCACATTTGTCGCCAAATTGTGGACTTGGAGCACGAATGCTTCATTCAAAAATATCAACCCCAACCAAAAGATACCCAGAAGAAAGGGAATTTTATCTTTTTTGATTTCGAATGCATGCAAGAGACCGGTATTCACATTCCCAATTTCTGCGTGGCTCACCGTGCGTGCGAGCAGTGCATCCAAGAACCTATCTTTAGTCATTGCCCTTACTGCAGCAAGATTCCTGGAGGACGTGAAAAAATCTTTCGAGGGTCAAATACGCTAGCCGATTTTGCCCAATGGATCCTAAATCCCATCGACGAAACGTGGAGTCCAGAAGACATCGAACGTTACGGAGAGTGTCATCGCCATGCCACGGTCATGGCTCACAATTTCTCGGGATACGATGGGCAATTTCTGCTCAGATACTATGCGGAACAAAGTACCGAACGGCCTCAAGTGACTTTAAACGGAGTCAAAATCATTTCTATGCAAGTAGGACAAGTACAGTTTAAAGATTCGATGTGTTACTTGGCCATGCCATTAAGTCGCATGCCTAAAACGTTTGGAATGACAGAAATGGCTAAAGGTTATTTTCCACACTTTTTTAATACCAAAGCCAATCAACATGCCGTTCTACCCCATTTGCCGGAGGCTGACGACTACGACCCCGACAACATGCGCACCGAACAACGAGAAGCTTTCTATGCTTGGTACCAGACTCACGCCTCAGACCCTTTTGACTTTCAAGAAGAAATGTTAAAGTACTGTCGATCTGACGTGGACATTTTACGACGTTGCTGTGGAAAATTTCGAGAATTGTTCATGGAATACGGAGGGATCGATCCTTTGAAAGAAGCTTGTACCATCGCCAAAGCGTGTTCCTTAGTGTACCGAAAACGCTTTATGCCTGAAAATACTTTAGCGGTCATCAGTCCTCAAACGACAAATTTTGTCAAACGTCAATACTCGGTCAAAGCCTTACGCTGGCTCCATTACTTGTGCGACAAGGAAGACAAATGGATCCAACACGCTCGCAACGGAGGAGGCGAAAAGACCATCGGAACGTATTCGGTAGATGGTTGGGACTTAGAAAACCCTCAGATTGTGTACGAGTTTAACGGATGTTTATTTCACGGATGTCCCCTATGCTACCCTCAACGAGACACCAAAAATCAGTTTTTACAACGAACCATGGAAGACTTGTACCAGACCACGTGTCAGCGACGTTTGAAGTTAGAACAGCAAGGATACCAGGTGGTGGAAATGTGGGAACACGAGTACGATCAGCGTTTGAAAACTGATCCCGAGTTTAAACGCATCGTAGAAAGTTACAAGTGGGTGGACCCCCTGAACCCTCGGGATAGTTTATACGGAGGACGAACGAATGCTACTTGTTTGCTGTACCAAGCGGACGAGGAGAAGGGAGAAGAAATCAAATACTTGGACGTGTGTTCGTTGTATCCTTACGTGTGCAAATATTGTCACTTTCCCGTAGGGCATCCAGAATTGATGACAGAACACATTGACTTGGACCACATTCGACAGTACGAAGGATTGATCAAGTGTAAAGTCTTACCACCCACAGACTTGTACCATCCCGTATTACCTCACCATTGCCAAGGAAAACTGATGTTTCCTTTGTGTCGCACATGTGCCGAAACGTGCAACCAAGACCAACCTTGTCATCACACTCAGGAAGAACGTGCCTTGACAGGAACGTGGGTGAGCGTGGAATTGTTTAAAGCTCTGGACCTGGAATATCAACTGTTAGAAGTGTACGAAATTTACCACTTTCCCAAAACACAACAATACTGCAAGGGCGACGAGAGACAGAAAGGTATTTTTGCAGACTACGTGGATGCTTTTTTAAAACTAAAACAAGAAGCTAGTGGCTATCCTTCCTGGTGTCACACTCCCGAAGACCAAAAGATATTCAAAGCAAAATATTGGGAGCAGGAAGGTATCACTTTAGACCACATCGAGAAAAATGAAGGAAGGCGATCGTTTGCCAAAGTGATGCTCAATTGTTTGTGGGGTAAAATGGCACAACGTCCGTCTTTACCCAAGACGGAGTATTTGTCCGAACCGTCTCGCTACTTCCAGATGATTCACAACCCAACCAAAGTCATCAAACACGTGGACGTCATTCGTGAGGACTTGATCTTAGTCAATTACGAAGAAGAACTAGACTTTGTAGAAGCCGACACATTTGGAAATGTCATCATTGCGGCTTACGTGACAGCCCACGCTCGCTTAAAATTGTACGAAGTGTTAGAACTGTTAGGAGATCGTGTGTTGTATTTTGACACGGACAGTTGCATTTACATTCACTGACCGAACCAGTGTAACCCTACCATCGAAGGAGACCGTTTAGGAGCCTGGACCGATGAACATCCCGACGACAAGATTCTATGTTTTGCAAGTGGCGGTCCTAAAAATTACGGCTACGAATACCGAGACCCACAAGGAAAAATGCACACTGAATGTAAAGTGAAAGGATTGACTCTTAATTATCGCACCAGTCAAGTGGTGAACTTTGACGTGCTACAAGAAGCCTTGCAGTCGGGACAGGATGAAACGTTTCAAGTGACTACCCACGAACCGCACAAGATTGTCCGTTTACCCACACACCAAATTGTTAGCCGACCTTTGGAAAAAGTCTACCAAATCGTGTACCAAAAGAGAGTACGACTTCCCAATCACTTCACTCTACCGTACGGTCACGTCGAAATTGGGCAGCATATAAAAAGGGACATTGTCCAAGACCAATAGTTCATTGTGACTAACACAGCCAAGCGAAAAGAAGATGAATCCATTTAAACAGACATCATTCAAATTTGGGAATTCTCAAGTGGAGTGCGATGCTAAACCTTACGATTGTAGTGATGCCAGGCGCTGTGACATTAGCGATTCAGCAGGATATCGTGGGAACTTTGCTATGACTACTACCCCTATATCTACCCTGGAAAGTGATGCTGTGCGTGTCAAACCTGAGGGATGCGAAAGCGGTGCGACACGTTATCGTGGACTCCTAGGAATTTCACCGTACCTGCATCGAACAGAAGTGAGGAGAGTCGAATATTCGTTCCCGACGAGTTTGCCTGAATACTGTCACTTTAAAAGTCGATTCCAAACCTTCAAAGATAAATGGCCAAAATATCTGCCTGGACCAACTCCTGAAGAATTAGCCAGAGCTGGATTTTTCTACTTGGGCGAAGGAGATAAAGTCAAGTGTTTCAGTTGTGGTGTATCCATTTACGAGTGGGAAGAGAAAGATTCCGCTTACTTGGAACATGCTCGATGGTCTCCGAATTGTCAATACCTACCTTTAGTAGGACCTAGTGATTGGAAGTGACACTACTGCTCCATGTCGTGTAACACACCTAGACCAGTATATAAACCCTCTCTAAAACATTATATTCAAGGATTACCACACGAATTGCAAGAGAAGATCTACAAGGACGTTTGGCAGGGTCTTGCTAAAGAAAAATCGCAATGGGTGACTGTAGAACTTTTGTGTCGTGAAATTCACAAGAGGCAAGTGACAAAAATTAACCAACGTGTCAGATTTCTCTGGATCAAAGGTATTTTTTTGCTCTGTTTCCAATTTAGTACGTTTACCTCTGAAGATGCTTTGATCCTTCTTGACCGTTACCCTGAATGGCAGTGGGACGAAATTACACGTTATATTAATCACTTTTGCTTTTTGTGCAAATTTAATTCTGTGTTTAATTCTGGGTTGAATCTACACTGATAGTCTTCGACCTAAAAAAGAAGTATAAAAGAGAACGACCATGCCACAACCTTTATCATTGGTGATCCAACAGATTCCGTGGAAGGATATCAATGAGAAGATTCACACGGTGAAAGATTACGAACACTTATTGCAAGAACTGTACCCTATGAATTGGGGTCGACGTGTCGTGTGTGTTTTAGTGACTTGCTTTCTAGGATTTCGTTTACCTGTCGATTCCTTGTGGACACTTTACGAACACTACCTATCAAAAAAATAAGACAGTATGGTGACTCCTTTAAATGTCCACGAGAGACTTATTCTGTTCAAAGCCTTACGTTTTCATCTGGATACGTCTCGACCTTTCCAAGAAAAAAAGATTCGTCAACTTTTACGTACGGAAGCAGTGTACGAAGATGTGTGTGTAGCTTGTGAATTACACCCTCATTGGACAGATGTACGTGACTGGAAAAGTTGGGATTTTGAGGCTTGGACAAACGAAGTATCCCATTATGCCCAAGCGTTGTGTTCCTAAAATTCATCGTCGTGTGAAAAAAGTCACTTTTAATCCTGTGTTAGTAACAGTACCAGAAGAAGAAAAAGAAAAAGAATCTATCACCCAAGACAATCCTTCTGTTCAAGACAAAACTGTCATGGACATTCCCCCACAAAGACCCTTTCGAGAAGACACCTATGTGACTGTACCCCCTGTAGAGGAGACTATAAGAACATTACATACTACCTCTAGGACACCTTCGTTACCCAAACCACGTTGTACAGTGACTTGTTTATATTCCACTTTGATCGTTTGCCTATGTCTTTTATTCTTGTATTTATCCATTTGGCTTTTATGTATTTTTGTCTTTCGTGTTGCATTCAAATAAACGTGTCTTGAAAAAAGTATAAAAACCTCTTGTCTTGTCTGTTTTTGTGTCAATACTGACATACCACTACACGACTATGGCTCACTCTACTCTTTCTACTACTCCTTCCTCCTCCACATTCAAAGTCATTGACGAACACTTAGATCAGGCTAGTTGGAAAGCCTTGTATCTTCGTCATCCTTTTAACATGTTAATTGCTGGACCGAGCGGTTCAGGCAAAACCGAATTTGTCAAACGTTTGATCGAACATAAACATCATTTGATCGATCGTCCACCTCAACGCATCGTGTGGTGTTACAAAGAGTGGCAATCGGCATACAGCCTCTTGCAAGAAAGTCAAGGTGATTCCATTGTGTTTGTAGCAGGCATTCCTAAAGAAGACGAGGGGATCGTGTCTGACCCTAGTCAAACTCATTGGGTTATTTTTGACGACATGTTAGGAGAAGACGAAGAAGAAATTAAACTGTGGTTTACACGTAAAGGGCATCATCGTAATGCCAGTGTCATTTACATTACACAAAATTTATTTCAACAAAGTAAAGCCCATCGTACCATTAGTCTTAATGCTCATTACGTGGTCTTGTTTAAAAGTCCTCGAGATAAATCACAAGTGCAAGTTTTAGCCAAACAGTTAGGAACACCTTGGCTAACTCATGCGTACGATGATGCCACTCAAACGCCACACGCCTATTTACTCGTGGATTTAAAACCCACTACCCCTGATTATTTGCGATTTCGTACCGATTTGTTTCACGACTGGTGTCAAGACGGAGGACCTGTCGTGTACACGTCCTCCTCGTTGACATAACACTATGAAGCACTAAAAAAATCTATAAAAACCTTGGGTTACTTTAACCTGGTCTCATACATCGTCAACATGACGTCCCTTCAGTCTCATCTTCCGATCAAATTGATTCGTGCCTTGTACGGCATCAGTCGCGAAAAAAATCCACAAAGACGTGCTCACGTCTTAGAAGCCAGTCTCAAAGAAGTCTTACGATGGTTTACGGTGACAGCACGTCAAATACTGCAAGGCATCATTCACATTCCACATCAAACCAAACACTTTTTTGACAGAAACAAAGTAGCCTTGACGCAACTGGCCAATCCTCGCATTGACACTCACACCAAAAAGCAAATGATATTGAAACCTGGAGGTAGTGGTTCTCTAGGAGGTGTCATCATTCGTTCCCTTTTAAAATGGGATCCCAATACTCCCAAAGTTCACCCCAAGAAGAAAACAAAAAAAGCCAAACAAACCCCAAAGAAAAAGAACAAGGGTACTAAGATCAAAGCACAGAAAAAGAAAAGTCCACAGAAAAAAGCGGTCACCCGCAAGAAAGGCACTTCGGCCAGGACACAACCTTACCTTCGTCAACCACGACCTGTAAGAAAAGATCTACAAGGACGTTTGGCAGGGACTACGTTGCCAGTAGCCTCAGGGGCTGCCACTTCTCCGTTGCGGGTGATGCCAGCCAAACCCAATTTGACACCCGTTTTTCCTAATTTGATGAAACATTGGAAATCTGCGTCTCCCAAAACGTCTCCTCCACCGGAGACACCCTCGTCCACCTTAGCGGCAGTAGCAGCTGCTCACAAAGTACCTGCCCCGAAAGTGAAAGTCCAAGAAAGATCTGGCATGTTAAAGAGTTTACTAGATTTGTCCAAACAAGAACTGTCCCGATTGAGTCCATTGCGAACTCCTTCACGACGTGTGTTACCTGCCATGAAGTTGATACGACGCAAAGATAATCAGTGGCGTCGCATTCCAGTATAAAAATATGACTTGAAGACCACGACGTCAATCAGTATTTTTTCTGTACCACTGCTGATCACTCCAGGATGCTTCCTCAAAAACGTGCACACCACCACCACCACCACCACCCTCGTCGTTCTGCTGCCCAAAAAGGAAAAGGAACAAGACAATCTCGTCATCGTACCAAAAGCTTTAAAACCAAACATCAACGTCCTTTCCTCCAAAGACGTAGTCTTTTAAAGAAAAAGAAGAGTCACCAAAAAGGAGGATCCTTTGGTAATTTTGTGAAAGACATTGTTACCTTTTTGACGAAGCGGTAGTTCCCCAAAAAGTAGATAAAAGAGAGTGTCTACCAAGTCATTGACACTAGTAATATTGTGAAACGAACAAGCAAAGATGTCACCTCGCAGAAAACATTCTTCTTCACCCCACAAAGGAAAGAAAAGGAAAGGACGTTTAGCCAAACATCGACACGTTCATCGTCCAAAGACCCAAAAGAAAATATCCGTCCGTCAAAAGAAAAAGATGCTGGTGCAACGCGGAGGATTTTTCCTACCCCATGATCTCTTTCCAGAAAAAGTGATACCACTTATAAATCAAGTGATGGCACAACAAAAAAAAAGATAAAAGAGGGTGTGTTTCAAGTCATGGACGTCAGTGGCATTGTGGAACGAACAAGCAAAGATGTCACCTCGCAGAAAATATTTTTCTACACCTCACAAAGGAAAGAAAAAGAAAGGACTACCTCCTCGTTTGGTCAAACACGGAGACGTGTTGTCTGTCCTGTCCAAAGCCTCTCCACCCATGCGAAAACAAATCATTAAAACGGCTTCCAAAGATGTCATCGATACCGTGTGCGAATGTTGTTTGAATGTCTTGAAAGGCACGATACCTTTGTCTTCACACCAGAAAAAATGCTTAGCCAAACATCGACACGTTCTTCGTCAAATGGTCCAAAAGAAAATACCCGTCCGTCAAAAGAAAAAAATGTTGGTGCAACGCGGAGGATTTTTACCTTTTCTTCTTCCTGTGTTGGGAGGATTAGCGAAATCCGGTATCCTATCCAGCATATTACCAGGTTTTTTACAAGGGATGACACAAGGGATGTCTCCAGGGATGCACCAAGGGATGGCCCCGGGGATGCACCAAGGGATGGCCCCAAGGTATGGGTAGCAATATGTATGATCCTTCCAGAAGATAAAAGGGATCCATGAAGCACCACGATCTCAGACGTAACCTTTGGAAGCCCATGGAAGGACGAAAACTGACTTTAGTTCCTTACAAACGATGGATGGAATACCATCGTTGGCAAGAACAACGTACCCCCCATTTACCACCCAATCCTGATTTGAACGAGATGTCCCAATTACAACACGAATTGCAATCCTTGCTGCATCGCCACGATTTGTCCGAAACCGAAAAATCGCAAAAGTACGGTCAACTTCTGCAACGACTACAACTCTTTCATCGAAAAGCTGTGGAACAAACAGCTCTACCCACACTGTCCGATTTGAAGGCACTAATGAATAATCCGTCGCCTTTACCCTCTACAGTAGCCAAAACAGACGTCACCCCACCATTACCCAAGGAAGAAAAAGAACCCCATGATCTCTTTCAAACACCCACTGCTACTCCCATTCCGAGTAAGATTGCCGCTTCCTTATTGACCCCTTCTCCCACGCCCCAACGAGAAGAACTCAAAACTTGGGTTAAAAAGATGATGGCTACTCCTGCTTCAACAGAAGTGAAAAAGAACGAAAGGAAACCAGAGGTGAGAAAAGAAAAGAAGACCAAAGCTATCTCATTACCTCCGCCACCACCACCACCACCACCAGCACCCTCGACGTCAACTCCTGTGGCACATCGGACACGTAAAACCGTTTCCAAACAACCCGCATTTCGTCCCACCCAAAGCAATATCCTCGAAGAGTGGGTCACTTATTAACCTAAACCATGGAGAAGGTCTTAGCCAGCATTTATTACGATCCAGCTCACCCTGCAGGTTACGGAGGCATTCAGAAATTGTATCGTGCTGCCAAAAGTCGCTTGAAAAAGCTCCGTTTACCTACAGTACAACGATGGTTACAAGAACAAGCGACGTACACTTTACACAAACCCATTCGACGAAAATTTCACAGAAGTCGCACTCAAGTGGAAGGCATCGATCATCAATGGCAAGCCGATTTAGCCGATGTCTCTCATTTAGCCACCTACAATCGTGGCTACAAATATTTGTTTTGTGTCATCGACGTCTTTTCTAAATTTGCCTGGGTCGTACCATTGACATCCAAATCGAGCGGAGAGTTAGTACGAGCTTTGCAACTGGTGTTGAAACAAAGTGGTCGTCACCCTCTTCGATGGCAAACCGACAAAGGCACCGAATTTCTAAACCAAGCTTTCCAACGAGAATTAAAGAAACGTGACATTCATTTTTTTACCACCGAAAATCCTGAAACCAAAGCCAGTATCGTGGAACGTTTTCAACGTACCTTGAAAGAACGCATGTGGAAATATTTTACGCATCAACACACTCTCAAGTACATCGACGTCTTACCGCACTTAGTCCAAGCCTACAATCAATCTTACCATAGAAGCATTGGACGTGCCCCACAAGAGGTGACACCCGACAACGAAGTGACTGTTTTTGAGCGTCTGTTTGGTACGTCCCGAACGAGGGCTGTCCCCAAGAAAGGTGGAGAAGTGTTAACCCCGGGAGATTGGGTACGCATTGGTAAAACCAAACGCACTTTCGACAAAGGTTACTTACCCAATTGGACCACCGAATTGTTTCGTGTTACTGAACGAGTGCGTGGCCGTCATCCTGCCGTCTATAAATTGGAAGACATGAACGGAGAAGTATTAAAAGGAACGTTTTACTTGCCTGAGTTACAACGTGTCACCAAAAAAGAAGACGACGTGTACGACATTGAAAGCATTCTCGAACGAAGAACCCGTAAAGTAGGAAAACGTCGTGTCAAAGAAGTCAAAGTACGTTGGAAAGGATATCCTCCTAGTTTTGATTCTTGGATTGACGCTGCCCAAGTCATCGACTATAAAAAGAAGTGACCATCATGCCCTTAAATACAGCTTCAGCAACCACAGTGACTACTCCTTCACCCACGTCATCTCTGCAAGATTTACAAAAGCAACCCTTGTGGGTGTGGTGTGGAGAACGTGTCCCTAAAACCCAAATCGTTTTTTTCTGTCAAATCTTTGTGGTATATTGTGTCATTGGTGCAGCCATTGCTAATTTGAGTTTGCAACAAGGAGACAAACAATTGTGGACCATTTTACTCAGCAGTTGCATCGGATATCTTCTTCCCAATCCTTCCCTGAAATACTCTTACAACGGGAACAACAATAACACTATTGGGAGCCTTGCGTCCAACGTTAGTCCTTCTCCTGGCAGTCACCCTTCCAATCACAATCCTCTTTTAGATACTCCTTTAACCTCGAGTGACTCCTCGGACAGAACAACATTGGAATTATGAACAACACTATTAACCAATTTTACTTAACGTTACCCAGTGACAGTTCCATGGAGGTGTTTCCTAAGAACACGTTGTGCTGTTACACGGCTAAATTACCTCAAACCATGCATTTGGATCAAGATGATCATTGGGAAGTAGCTTTAGTGGAAATAATACACCCGGCACAAATCAAAAACATCGTCGAAAATCAAAACACTTTTACAGTAGAAGTGCTTGACGAGCAATTGCAAAAGGCCTTAGACGCACGAGGTAAAGGTGGCGAAAAGAAATCAGTTGGATCCAAAACTAATGTCCTGTCCACTCATAAGTTCGTCATTCCTCCAGGTTATTATTTTAGTGGTCAACATTTAGTGACTACGATTGTAACCAGGTTCAATGTTGTGTTTGGTAAAGCCATGGAGTCCCTTGCATCCACAAAAACCCCAAAAAGTGTGACCATTGAGTACTATTCAGTGTCTCGTCGACTCATAATGACATTTTCAGAGGAGAAAATGATGACCATTACTTTTTGTCCTGAATTGTTTGATATTTTAGGTGGAGACGTCGAGATGCTCCCGAACAAAAAGCAAACACAAGACATATCCAGTAACTTGGATTTTGCAAAATATTTTCGATTCCCTATTGAATTGAACCAAGGTCTCAACTTGATGTTTGTGTACTCCGATGTGGTGGAGTACAATGTAGTAGGACACACCTCTGCACCGTTACTGCGTGTCATTCCTTTCAAAGTGGATTCTGACACTGCCGATAAAGAAGAAGGTGGAAATACCAATCACGTTCACCGTGAATTTGTACATCCTCATTATTTACCCGTCAGTAAGTCGTATTTCGACAGTGTCAACATTTCTATAAAAGGAGAACTAGGACAAAATATTCCATTTACCAAAGGAAAAGTCACAGTGAAACTCCATTTTCAAAAACGATTCTCCAACAACTGAAAAAGTGATGTATCCTGTGTACCGAGGAGTCACTCGACAACGAGGACATGGTTTAGGAGATATGTTTAAATCAGCCTTTCGTTCCGTGGTCCCTGTTTTGAAACCGATGGTGACACGAGGATTGCACGCCTTAAAAGATGCCGCATTGACTCACGGCAAAGATTTTCTCCACAATGTTCTCATTAACAAACAAAACCCTAAAGAAGCTTTTTTGAGAGCAGGCAAAAATGTCTTGCTTCAAACGGGTAAAGAGATTTTGGGTCGACGAGAAAGTCCTATAAATGCCCTGAACGGTACCGAGTCTGACATTTCTGCTTCCCTGACGACACAGCAAGGACAAGGTAGAAAGCGACGACGAAGACACCCTTTCAAAAGTCTCCGTACCTCTAAAGTGAGAAAGACGAAGAAAAAAAGAACCGCTCGAGACTTAGACATTTTTGATTATTAAAAGTGAAGAGAAAAAACATAAAGAAAAAATGATGCACCAAGAATCTTGTGCCTGTTCCAAGTCGGAACTAGATCTCTTTGCCATGCCACCCACGATGATGACCATGCAAGAAGCCCAATGGGTCGAATTTCATCCCGTCTCCTCTTTGACGGATTCAGCTCCCATCGAGTTTGAAATCAAAGGACAACCCGAAGATTACATCGATCTCAACAACAGTTACTTGTATTTGAAAGTGAAAGTGAGTAGAACGGACAACACCGATCCAGCAGCCGATGCCCAAGTAGCTCCCGTCAACAATTTCATGCATTCCTTGTTCAGCGAAGTGGATTTGTACATGAATAACAAACTGGTCAGCAGTAGCACGGATACTTACCCTTACCGAGCGTACCTCGAAAATCTCTTGACGTACGGAAAAGAAGCCAAGAACACTCATTTAGATGCTTGCGTGGTATGGAAACCTGACACCGCAGGTGAGAATACATTTAACGACACAGCCTTGTCCGTAGCAGCAGCAGCTGCTGAGGGCAACAATCCTCCCATTCCTGCCAATCCTCACAATGTGGGTTTTAACGAGCGTCGAAAGAAAATTCTGCGAGGACGTAGTTTAGAACTGTTCGATCGTTTGCATTTGGACATGTGGTTTCAAGAGAAGTATTTGCTGAACGGAGTAGATATTCGCTTGAGACTGAATCGTAGCAGTGCTGCTTTCCATTTGATGGCTGATGCCAACACATACAAAACCATCATCCAAGAAGCCAGGTTATACGTGCGTCGTGTGGAAGTGTTACCTAAAGTGGGAAATGATATCAGTCACACTTTGAGCAGAACGACAGCCAAGTATCCGATACGACGCGTGGAAGTCAAAACGTTCACCATTGCCAGGGACCTTAGATCCAAGATCGAAGATCATCTGTTCCAAGGACAGTTACCCAAACGTTTATTCATCGGTATCGTCAGCAATGCAGCCTTCAACGGTGCCCACAATATCAATCCTTTCGAGTTTAAGCACTGCAGAGTAACCAAAATCGAAGTCAGTCGCGATGGCAAAACTTTGTGTACCCGACCTTTCGAACCCAACTTTGCCGCGAAGAATTACTTGAGGTCGTACTTGTCGCTGTACGAAGCCACAGGACAGTTAGGAACCAACACCAGTCACGGTATTTCCTACGACGATTATGCAGGAGGTTACGCTTTGTGGGCTTTTGATTTCACTCCAGACCAAGGCAGTGACGAGGGACATTTCCACCCTATAAAATCTGGGCAACTGCGTGTGGAACTTCAGTTTGCAGAGACTCTTCCCGAAACGGTGAATGTCATTCTGTATGCTGAATTCGATAATACCATAGAAATCAACAGTTTGAGAGAAGTCATTCTAGACTATTAGACACTATGGAAGACCCTTGTCCTTCTTTGAATAGTGGAGAATCCATGGAATGGGAGGTTACAGAAAAAGCAGTTCCCGAAGACCAAAAAGAAGAAGTAGTGATCATGCAATCCAGATGGCCAGAACAGGAACAACCGTTAGTGGCTTGTTTTGCACAACACTTGGAAGATAAAATGAGAGACATGATTAAAAAAGATTGTTATGGATGTCAAATCGATCATCCCAGTCAAATTCAACACGATAAATGTATGATGATGAGTCAAGAAGAAAAATTGGATGATTATCTGAACGAAGCTTGGAGTCTCATTTCAGAAGAAGCCGTGTTACTTCAGTGGTATAAAGGCTTACGTGATCATTCCTCTCCTCCATTGTTTGCTCGAGAAATTGATCGCATCGAAGCTCTCTTGGCCCAGAGTAAAGAGACGAAGCAAACCATCAGTTACTTGTCAGACCGTTTCAAACAAAAAGTCTGGATTGAATTGATGACTTATCATCACCTGTGAAGAAAGGAGAAAAAAAAAATAAGGCTACACAACAAAAAATGGATACCTGGGAACTTTATTATCTTTTGAACCGTAGTTCGTACACTGCTTCTTGGAATCCTGTCGTGTGTGCTAAAGATGAACTACCTCATCGCAAACCTCAAGAGAATCAAGCTTATGTCATCAACACAGATGACAGTCATCTTCCAGGAACTCACTGGGTAGCTGTCTACTTTCCTCAAGAGGGATGTGCGGAGTATTTTGATTCGTATGGATTACCCCCTTTCGAAGATGATATCATTGACTTTGTGAGAAGAAATGCCCAGACGACACGATTCAATAATGTGAAATTACAAAGCACAGATTCTATGGTGTGTGGACAATATTGTGTCTATTATCTGCATCATCGCAGTCTTGGATATTCTTTAGAACATTTAGTGACTTATTTTGATCGTCATTCGTCTCGAAACGATGACAAAGTAGATCGATGGTTTTGTGACCATTATGGCTATCTGTTGTCTTTAGCTAGGAAACGTAGTGTACATCAATGGCCCAATGATTTCCATCAGTGGAAATCTCAATTTAATTCACAAGGTTGTCAACCATGTCAAAGATAATGTATTAGAGTTATAGAAGAAAAACATGTTTGTTCTTTGAAAAAATGTTTGTTCTTTGAAATAATGTTTGTTCTTTGAAATAATGTTTGTTATTTGAATAAAAATGTTGTGTTTTGAAAACCAATGCGTCTGTCGTTTGTTTTACATTTGTACTCATATAAATGCTCTTTGACTTTTCTTTCTATCCCTCACATCAAACTATCTAAACGTTTCAAAACCCTAAACCGCAGAGGGGTGTTTTCCATCACGTCCGCGCTTGAACCATATAAAGCAGGGGTAGTCTCCAGTCTGACCATCCATTGTTTGACTCATCCTACTACGAAGATGTGCTCAAGACTAGCTAAGCTGAACGAAGCTTATGTCACTCTGCATCGTATCAGACACAATCTGATGCCAAAGCCTGAAGAGATTGAGAATGTAAGAATGCTACAAGTAACGGAAGACCTCATAGAAGAACTCTTCAGAGAGGAAATTCAAAAAGAGAAAGAAGAATGGACTGAGAAGTATCGACTTCAAAAGCAGCAGAGAGAGCAGAGAGAACAGCATCAGCAACAGCAACAACATCAGCAGGAACCAGACAGAAGTTTTGTCGACTGTCGTGTGGACACGAAAGAGTTCTCTTTCTCTTTCCGAAGAAGCAGACCCTATCGTGTAGCCAAACGAGGACGCAATCTTAGACGATAAAAGATTGTCATCCTTCCTCGTACACACAAACACAAAAAAAACAGCCCTTTTCAGGGCTACCCAATATTCTCGAAAAGAATTAATCATTCAATTTGCTTATGGTATGTGAGGAAGTTAGAAAAAAATTAGAAGTGAGTCTATAATCACTATCTCATTTTACTTTTATTTTGAAGTGCGTCTATAAGCACAGCGTATTTTTTTTTCAAAATAACTTGTTCAATTTATAATTAATAGGAGTCAAGTATAAAAGTGTGGGGTGTTTTCTTTTAAATCCGCGTGTTTTGTTTTTTTTGGTAATGATGGGGATAATGTAAGTTTTTGGATCTAGGGGGTGTTTTCCATCACGTCCGCGCTTGTGCTATATATAAAAAAGCACTCGTCAGTCTGGCTACCTATCGTTGGCGCATCAAAGAAGATGA
Organism: Unio delphinus; assembly: GCA_029339505.1. Classification (NCBI taxonomy): domain Eukaryota; kingdom Metazoa; phylum Mollusca; class Bivalvia; order Unionida; family Unionidae; genus Unio; species Unio delphinus. The sequence goes on along the minus strand of JAQISU010000034.1, from coordinate 7,603,671 downwards.
ATAGAGTACAGAAATTAAGAGAACTTCAAATGCATCTGGAGAATGCTAGACGTCTCCTGGACGAACTGGCAATGGAGACCGAAGAAGAAGAGATCAGAGTTAAAGAAGAGGAGGAGAGGAAAAAGAAAGAAGAGGAGAAGGAAATGAAAAGGTCAATTTTGCCTCACCGCATGATGAGGCAAACTAGTGAAGTCAAGCCTATAGTGAGGACACCTTCACCAGAACCAGTTCGTTCACTACAGGCGCAGCCCCCACTGCCTCAGCCGCAACAACCACAGACTCATCCACGGTTGCGGAATAGAGGCAGAAATGAAGAGACTTTCACTATCCCTCAAACAGAAGATTGGGATAGTGAAGCCACTCATTCTCCCTCTGCGCTCCCAATCACAAGAGTGAATTGGGAGAATGATTGGAGTAGGAGATGTGTGTGTGGGGCTAGACCTGGGAGATGTCAGCATTAGCCAGGTGTAATTTGAAGTTTTAAAAACAGCCCTTCTCAGGGCTACCCAAATAACAAGAAAAGAAATACTATGTCAATTGCCAATGGGTATGAGAGAGGAGTAGTGTGATTATAAAAAACTGACTCTATTTAGATGGTATATGGTGTAATTTTGGATAGTATATAGTATGGTGTGTTTTGGCTGCTTCCCCGTGTGTGTGGTTAGTATAGGGTGTGATTTTGGATAGTATATAGTATGGTTTGTTTTGGCTGCTACCCCGTGTGTGTGGTTAGTATAGGGTGTGATTTTGGATAGTATATAGTATGGTTTTTTTTTGGCTGCTTCCCCGTGTGTGTGGTTAGTATAGGGTGTGATTTTGGATAGTATATAGTATGGTGTGTTTTGGCTGCTTCCCCGTGTGTGTGGTTAGTATAGGGTGTGATTTTGGATAGTATATAGTATGGTGTGTTTTGGCTGCTTCCCCGTGTGTGGTTAGTATAGGGTGTGATTTTGGATAGTATATAATAGGATTTGTGAATAGTATCTAATATGACAAGTGAATGTAGAGGTGTTTACTTTCACGTCCGTGCTTAAGATATATATACGCAATCGTCGGTCCTTGGAGCCATTCAATTTTGAACACATCAAGATGAATTTTGAATTGTTTATCCAACTCCGAGACAGCTGGTTTGGGATCCTTGATGCAGAATATCAAGTGGAAAGACTTGAGGAAGAATTTCAGAGTAACCATGGCTTTGTAAGCCAACTGAAATTAGCAAGAGATTTATTAGAAGGTATGATAGAGGAGGAAGACCAGAAATTAAGAAGACGTATTAAAAGAAAATATATAAGAATAGGGGACTTGAAGCAAGCACTTGATCATGTCATCAAAGTCAGGTGTTTTCTAGAAGAAACATTACATCTGATAGAGTGGGAATATGTGAAGTGGGGTCTAGACAGGCTAAAGAAAGCAGAAGCAATGATGAGAATGGTGATGGAAGAACAGGTGATCCAGATTAAAGAAAACTGGTCTAAGGAGAGAAAGGAAAAAAAGAACAAAAAGACGAAAGAGGACTTTGATCTACTCAATCTAAGATGGATGAGAGTTCAGGAAAAGTTTAGAGCTATGGGACATCCTGACTGGATTCCCGAAGAAGAAAAGAAGAAAAAAACAGGAATCATTGGTAAAATCAAAAGGTGGTGGAACAATGGCAGAAAATAAAAGAAGAAGAAGTATCCAAAGGCCCTTTTCAGGGCCACTCATAGGTCTCGAAAAGATAGTAGCTTTCATTGCCACCCTTTTTTCCCTTGTCCCTATACAGACCCGCCATGTTCAATTTCCCTTGACGCTATATAGACCCACTATGTTCCATTTCCCTTGACGCTATACAGGCCCACCCTGTTCAATTTCCCTTGTCGCTATACAGGCCCACTATGTTCAATTTCCCTTGTCGCTATAATACCCCAAGCTGTTTTGTCGCTATAGTGCCCCAAGCTGTTTTTGACTGGATTTTCCCTTGTCGCTATAAATCTTGTCGCCATAGTGCCCCAAGCACTTTTTGACTGGATTTTCCATTGTCGCTATAGTGCCCCATATTACTACTGGCGCTGTAGCATTGGAGTTAAGCATTTGTAGTGATCATTCATGGGATTTAAATTAATTGTGGACGATTTTATTGTTATGGCTTTTGTTTTCTGTTCTGGTTTATTTTTTATTTTTGGATTGTTGCATAGGTAAAAAAATCACTAAATTACGTGAATAATGTTTAAACTTAACATTCCATTTAGTCAAGATGCGAATTCTTTATAGAAAAGTAATTACTTCGTCACAACAATAATTCACAGGTGATGCAACAGAACATGTAGGACTTTTCTTGTTTAGAAGAAAATGAAAATCGAGGACATAATGTAATAATTGGGAGTTCTCAACAAAAATCAGCGGTAGTTTACAGCAGTGTGTTAAAACAGTAGTTACTTTTAGGAATATGTTGTTTTTCAATTAATCCCCAAATCAAATGTTTATTCCCTTGTTTCCACTATTTAATTCTGTTTTGAAATTCAAGCCATGTCAAGATGAATTTTATAATTGAAATTATATTTTGGAAATTTATTTGCATTGGCACCGATAATTTCTGCCGATACCGATTATTCCGATTGTTCTAATAATCGCCCCGATTATGAGTACGGGCAATTAATCGCTACAGCTCTACAACACACACTCAACCCTGTCAACCAATTGGCATGATGATACTAGAGGTGAAATTTCACCAAATAATGACGAGAGAAAAATGGTTTTCTCATATCGTCGTGTCGAGATGTACTGGTCGTGGAAAAAAGGAAAAAATCCCGGAAAGCCAGTGTACGGATGTTGTTAGCCTTGAAACGCACTAGCCATAATTATTTCAAATTTAGTCCAGTTTTACTAATGGACAAAAATGCCAAGGTTGTGTAAGCCACCTGTGCAATTAAATCAAATTCTAAAAGTTGTAGAATTTTCCTATCTCCTAGCATACCAATATTTATAGTACATAGTGTACGTAATTTAAGACCCTAACAAATTGAAATCTAAATGTCTAAGCGACATATGCAGTTTGGTCACTGTTAGGTTGAATAGATTGTAAATTTTGAGCGGTGTGATCAAATAGATCGAGTCAGATTTTTCCAAAGAGCTTGTTCGAATAGAGTTCTCGTACCAAATTAGAGCTCTGTATCGGTAATGGCAATATGGCAAGCCCTTAAAAGGGCTGTGAAGCAGCTCCGGTGAAGCTACCTCTTCTCTCCTCTACTGAAGCTATTTGTGTAGCTGTTTTCTCTTCTTCCCTGATCGCTTTGGGAAAGTAAAGTCCATGCAGGGTGGCTAGGTGCTGCGCCGCATCAAAGAGGTGGCTGAGTTGTCGCTGCTCAAAGACGTAGTAATACTGCGTAAGAATGGTTATGGCAAAATTCCATTGTGCAGATCTTGGTGGTGATGTTTGCAGTGACCAGAATCCTATTTAGGTGACGGCGTTAATGAAATGCCCAGCCTTCTTTTTATCCTTTAGCAGTTTGTGAAGTCCCAAGTCGCTGCAAAGTTTGGTCATGAGCTCATCTCTTGTTTTCTCAGGCATTCTGACCGTTTTCTTTGCTGGCGTAAATTCCTCCTCAAAAGACGTATGTACTTTTAAGTCCTTCTCCAAGCTGATTGCCACCCTTGGAGCCTGCTTTGGGGTAGAAGTTAATGGCTTATCCTTCCCCTTAGCCGGTGTTTTTTTTTTTGGCTTTCCCCTTTGGTGGTGGTGGTGTGGTGGTGGTGATAGTGGTGCAGTTTCAATTAAGATCTCTAACGTAGTGCCCTATTCCGCCGTTGCATTTAGGAGTAATTGAAGCTTGTTGGCAAAATCTGCCAAATGTTCATTAAGAACCTTTTCTACAATCTCTGTTACAGGTTCCTCCTTTTCAGGAGGGGGAGAGGCCGGTTTCTCAATCACTCGTGGTGTTAGGGGTGGGGTGATTTCTCGATCTGGCTGGGTCTTTCTCCTCTGCCGTAGTTTTCCCTATTTCTGTTGTAACACAGATTCCATTTGGCTTCTTTTTCGTCGTTATCCCATACCAAGAGTAGCTTAGTTCTTCTCTCGGCAGCATGAAGGCTCCAACCCGTGGCTAATTTCAGCCCAACACCCATAATGGCATTGAGCGTCTTGAGGGGGAGGGGAGAGAAATTATTCCAATCGCTGGCATAACATTCTCCATGACTTGCTTCTTGCTCGGTCGCCGCAGACTATGGTAGCCAGACTGATGATAATTAAATAATAGTGAATCGGCCACGGAGGGTCATTTTGCACTGTTTTATCTGTCATAGACAGTTTTTTGATTATTCCCGTGTGGTAAGGAATATGGCCACATCCCCACGGGTGTTTATGCGCAAATTTGGTCGTCATGTCGCGCCCCTATTGAGGGGCTATTGACATGAATGTAAGACCTTCAGGTGATTGGAAATAGTACCAACACACACTTAGCCCTATCAACCAATCGGTGTGAAGATACTAGAGATGCAGCGGCACCAAACAATCACTAGAGAAAAATAGTTTTCTCGTGTCGACATGTTGAGAGGTACTGGTCGTGAAAAAGGAGGAAAAAGACTCGGGAAGCCGGTGCATGGATGTTGTTAGCCTTGAAACGCTCTAGCCATACTTTTTTCAAATCAAGTCCAGTTATACTAATGGACAGAAAAAGTACCAATTATGTGTAAGCCACCTGTGCAATTGAGTCAAATATTTGAGTCGCAAATTTCTTTAACATCCTAACCATACCAGTTTTCTAGTACAAAGTGTACATATAGTAAGTCCCTAACAAATTTATTTAACGAATATGTCTATGCGACATATAAAAGTGTAGTCACTGTTTGGTAGTAAAGTTTGTTAATTTTCAGCGGTGTTCAAAATTGATCAAGTCTGGTTTCGTAATATAGATTGTTCAAAGAATGTTCTCGTAAACAAATGAGAATCCTATTATTCAAACAAATGAAAGACAATGTGAAAATTATTCACATCTTTGCTCCGCAGTCAGTTTTCTCGGGATGCAGGCCGTTAGCGGTGCCAGAACTTTCTCATGGCTCCGCAAGTATTTCCGTCTGCTGTTTTTTTTTTCTCCCAAGGCTCCGAAATTTTTCAGGTTTAATCAAATTAAGCCACTGGTCCCCTCCATTTCAGTCCCCACCGCTAGTGAAGTCATTTTAACCTCGTGTGGTGACATCCATCTTTGTTTTCTTCGTGGCAGCCGCCATTTTCCTTTGTTCGAGGCGTCGTGAAGAATGTTTTTTCTAAGTGGCCCTTTAGTGATGTAGCTTCGCAGAAGTATTCCTGTAAACTACCCCAGGTATTTTAATGCTCTATGGTTGCATTTAATTTTTTGCTATGCAATCCTAAATGGCACTATTTATCTGCTGAGAGCTCTCGCTCACCGTAGCCAGGTGAAGACCGTTCCTGCCTGCTACGTGTTCGCTGCCTGAATGAATGGTAGCCAGACTGAACGAACAGTTGAATTATTGTGCTTCGAATATGAAACATCATTTAGCACTGTTTAATGTCAGCACAGCTGACTATTTAATTAGTCATGTGGGGTAAGGAATGGTACCGCATCCCCACAGGCGTTTATGCGCACATAGTGCGCTATTTAATTTTGTCGTCATGTCGCGTCCCTATTGAGGGACGATCGACATGAAGAAAAGATCTTCAGGTGAGTGGGAATAGACCCAACACACACTCAAGCCTGTCAACCAATCATCAAGTTAGTAGAGGTGCAATGGCACCAAATAATGACGTGAGAAAAATAGTTTTCACATATCGTCATGTTGAGAGGTACTGGTCGTAGAAAAGGAGGAGAAAATCCCGGAAAGTCAGCCTATGGATATCGTTATCCTTGAAACGCCCTAGTCATACTTACATGTATATCAAATTCAGTCCAGTTATAATAATGGACAAGAAAATTACCAATAATGTGTAAGCCACCTGTGCAATTGAATCAAATTCTAAAAAGTTGTAGAATTTTCCTATCTCAAACATACCAATATTTCTAGTACGTATTGTACGAATTATAAATCCCTAACAAATTGATTCTAAAATGTCTAAGCGACATATATAGTTTTGTCACTGTTAGGTTTGACTGAAATCAATAGTTTAATTAAAGTGCTTAATTTTATGCCAAAAGTGCTAGCTATTTAATTAATCTCGTTGGGTAAGGAATAGTGCCACATCCCCTCGGGGGTTAATGCACACATAGTGTGCTATTTAATTTGGTCGTCGTGTCGCGCCCCTATTAAGGTGCTATCGAAATGAATGTAAGACCTTCCGGCTGAAGGTCTTACATTCATGTCGATAGCCCCTCAATAGGCTTTATGTGAGTGGGAATAGTACCAACACGCACTCAACTCTATCAACCCATCTGTACGAAGAAGGATAGTTTTCTCATATCGTCATGTTGAGAGTTACTGGTCTCAGAAAAGGAGGAGAAAGTCCCGGAAAGCCAGCCTATGGATGTCGTTTTAGCCCTGAAACGCTCTAGCCATACTTACTTCAAATTCAGTCCAGTTATACTAATGGACAAATAATATACCACTATTGTGTAAGCCACCTGTGTAATTGGATCAAATTCTAAAAAGTTGTAGAATTTTCCTATCTCTTAGCATACTAATATTTATAGTACGTAGTGTACATATTATAAGTCACTAACAATTTGTATACTAAAATGTCTAAGCGACATATGTAGTTTTGTCACTGTTAGATTGGATAGATTGTAAATTTGGAGCGGTATTTCGAAATTGATCAAGTCAGTTTTCTCAAAAGAGCTTGTTCGAATAGAGTTCTCGTACCAAATGAGAGCTAAATAAGACAAATGGCAATAATTTAGCTCTTAGAAGGGCTGTATAGCAGACGGGCCGATTGTGCCTCGTCTCTCTCTCTCTCTCTCTCTCTCTCTCTCTCTCTCTCTCTCTCTCTCTCTCTCTCTCTCTCTCTCTCTCTCTCTGTGCGATGAAGGCAGCGATTTTTTCTTTCTCCCTGTTTAGTGCTGCGCAGCATCGAAGAGGGGATGAAGGAGCCGTTCTTCGAATATATCGTAGTGTAAGTGCGTAAATATCTTGAGATTGAAGTGTCACTGGGCTGTTCTGGGCGTTCACGTTTGCAGTGACCTGAAACCTATGTAAGTAACGGCGCTTACGAAATGTCATGCCTTCTTTTTGTCACTTATAAGTTCAGCGAGTCCCATGTCACTGCAAAGTTTCCCCATGATTTAATCCTTCGTCTTTTTTGGCATACACACGGGTTTTACTGGTGACATAAATCCTTTTTGGGGCGAGGCTTCTTCCAGTTGTTTATCCAAATTAATTGCTAGATTTGGTGTCTGCTTAGGGGTAGGTGCACTGGTCTTTTCCTTCCCCTTTTTAGACTTCCCCTTTATTGGTGGTGGTGGTGGTAATGGTGTTGGATCAGGCGGTGGCGGCGACGTGGCACCCTCCTCCGTTTGAGCCGCAAAGAGAGCTTGAAGTTGAGATGATATCTCTGCCTTTAGATCCCTGAGGGCCTTTATTTCATCCTCCTGTACAGTTCCGTCTTTTTCAGGTGGGGTGGGGGCAGGTTGCTCAGTGATTCTTGGTTTTTGGAGTGGGGTACTCTCTCGGTCTAACTGGGTCTTTTTCCGCTGTTGTTGCCGTTTTCCCCGATTGATCCTGTACTTGAGATTCCCCTGTTTGTTTGGTTATGTTTCCTTGTTATCCCATATCAGGAGTAAAGTTGTCCTCTTCTCCTGTGCCCTTAAGCTCCATCCTGTTGCGATATTGAGACCCACTCCCATTATCTCACTCAGGGCTTGTGGCGGGATTATTCCATTCGCTGGCATGAATTGCTCCATTACGTGTTGCTTGTTGCACTGTTAGCCTCAGACTTAGGTTTGACTCGAATCGAATAGTTGAATTAAAGTGAACTCGTCTACTCAGAGACATCTGGCACTGTTTAATGTCAGCAAAGCTGACTATTTAATTAATCCCATGGGGAAGGAATAGTGCCACATCCCCAATGGCGTTAATGCATACAAAGTATGCTATTTAATTTGGTCGTCATGTCGAGTCCCTTACTAGGGACTATCGATATGAATGAAAGACCTTCAGGTGAGTGGGAATAGTACCAACACGCACTCAACCGAATCAACCAATCTGTGAAAGGTATACAGAGGTGCAAAGGCACCAAATAATAGCGAGAGAAAAATAGTTTTCTTATATCGCTATGTTGAGAGGTACTGGTCGCGGAAAAGGAGGAAGTAGTCCCGGAAATCCAGCCTAGCCATACTTATTTCAAATTCTTCAGTCCAGTTAGACTAATGGACAGAAAATATACCAATATTGTGTAAGCCACCTGTGTAATTGAATCAAATTCTAAAAAGTTGTAGAATTTTCCTATTACTTAACAAATCAATGTTTCTAGTACATAGTGTACATATAATAAGTCCCTAACAAATTGTGTTCTAATATGTCTACGCGACATATGTAGTTGGGTCATTGTTAGGTTTGAACAGATTGTAAATTTGGAGCGGTATTTCGACATGTTCAAGTCCGATTTGTCAATAGAGCTTGTTCAAATAGAGTTCTCGTGCCAAATTAGAACTCAATAAATAAATGGCAATTGATGAACCCTTAGAAGGGCTGTATATCAGACTGGCAGAAGGTGTTTCGTCTGTCCTCCATCTCTTCAAGGAATGCAGCAGTTTTTTCTTCCTCCATGGATACCGAAACAAAACACACTTTGCGTTTACTTTTGTTACCTACAATCACACTGTATGACCACTTATACATACAAAACATATTTCATGGAATATCTGAAAAGTCAGAGAAACAAAGTCCTGATAGATACACTTCTATCTTTATCACATACAATGACATCTTTATAGACACACTTCTATTTATTTAACTAACAACTTTAGGAATTTGACTAGTATATCTGTTTTTCGAGTATTGGGGTTGCCCTGAAACAAAAGACCATCTTTTGTCGACAATATTGTGCCAATCGTTTATCGCCAAAGAGTTAGTCCCCGTCTGACGGAAGGTCTGCATTTGCGGCGATGGAACTTCTTGGTATCTATTCGGCAGTCCACAAAACCTCTGTCTGGCTTCTGCTGCTACTGCTTATGTTCTCTCTGCTGCGTCTGAAGTATATACTTCTCCGTTCATTCTTCCTGTTACCTCTTGAGTTCCTCTTTAAATTTTAAACACCTTTCAATCAGGTCTTGGGTTGTTTTTAGCATCCTGATATTTTCTATCTCTTCAGGCTTGGGTATCCGATTTCGACCGACACAATTCAAATGCCCGTAAGCTTCGTTCAGCTTCCTTAGTCTTACATACATCTGGAGACTGTCCCTTTTTGTATGGTTCAAGCATTGTCCCAAGAGAAAACATCTCTACAGTATTTCTAAAAACAAAACAAACCACCAAGACATTTTTCAAAGCGAATATTATCTTTATTCAATTGAGCATGAATCATCATATAATTTCAAACAAACAAACTGGTTTCCAACTTTGTAAAATCATGTTAACCTTCCACTGATAGTCATTGGGTCGCTGATGTACACTATATGTCCTAGCTAAACGCAAAATATATCCATAATGGTCACACAATCATCGATCTACTTTTCCAACGTTTCTAGAAGAGTCACTATCAAATTAAGTTAGTAAATGTTCTTAGGGATATCCAAGAATGCGTTGATGAAGAAAATATAAAAATTATTGTCCATACACCATGGAGTCTGTGCCTTGTAATTTCACTTTATTGAATTGTTTTGTCTGGGCATCTCTTCTAAAAATGTCGATGATATCGTCTTCCAGTCGTAATCCATACAAATCAAATTACCTATTATTACAGGTATCGTAAGGGAAAAAGACGGCTATCTATTGGGTTTCTGGGTAATGACTGTCATCCGTGTTGATGACGTACGTTTAATTTTGTTTAGGTTTGCGATGATGTAGCTCATCTTTAACGCACACGATAGGATTCCAAGAAGCGATGTACGGACTATTGTTCAAAAAGTAATAAAGTTACCAGGTATCAGGTTTTTTTTTTTTAATTCTCGTTTTATAGATATAATGATAAGTCGTCAATTCAATCATGATTGCTGTCTTAAAAATGTGTTACAAATTTCCGTTTCTTTGTTTCGTCTCATCACTCTAAGCCAAGAGAGCTTTGATGTGACGAATCTCTACATTAATCATTTGAGGAGACGAATGATCCCGCAAGTCTTTATACCACTGATGCAACACTGATTCTTCCTAGATGAGACATCAAGCGTCCACGAGATACTCGTACAATTTGTCTTCTTGACTGATGCTGTTGATTTTGACTGAGATGATCATTTTGACATCAATAACACACGTTCCTGGTCGATTCCGTACTTTTGTGTGCCTGATGTTTGGCAAAATAGGAGACTAAATGTTATTCCGGTTCTGATTATTTGAACATTATTACTATGTCGTTTTACACGGCTTTTACGATATCCTACCACTGCTTTTCAAAAACTCTCCACCATCAAAGACGGATAAGAGTCTTCCATAGCTTGTAATAGTCTATAATCACTTCTCTCAAACTGTTGAATTATATCGTATAGTCGAATTTGGCATACTAGATGACGTTCACCGTGTGGTCTGAAATTTTGCAGTGAAAACGATTTGCGTTTTAGGCACACGTTTTCCACACCACACCAAGAAGGGTTGCTGTTACACAGAAAACCTAGATGGAGGAGTGGTCACTGCTGAAGTGACTGGGGCTGTTTTGAAGGGCATCATGGTCATTTATTTTATAGTCGATGACTTGCGAATCGTCGATTCAAGAATAAAAACAGGCAGAATATCCTTTCGAACTTACTTTGACTTTTCTGACACAGCGTTTTCCTACTTTACTGCATCTTCGTTCTAGAATGCTTTCTACGCTGTACACGTTTTCTTGTTAGGTTGCGCATTGAAACTCGGGCAAGTAAAACGTCCATTTTAACACTTCCCCGTTCATGTATTCCACTTTAGAGACGTCAGGATGATGTCAAGGCACTAGTCCTGTGACATGAAACAGTTCGGTGGTCCATTTGGGTAATTATTATTTATTGAAAGCGCGTTTGTTTTGGCCAATGCGCATTCAATCTCCTGCTGCCAACACTCCGCCTTTCTTGGGGACAGATACATTGTGGGATGTTCCAGACAGGTGCTCAAAGACTTACCTCGTTGTCGAGAGTCACTTCTTGGTGGTCACATCCGATGCTCTTATGGGATGATTGGTTGTATGCTTAGACTAAGTGTAGTAAAACGTCGATGTATTTGAGATTATGTTGATGCGTAAAATATTTCTCCATGTGTTGATTCAAGGCGTGTTGAATATGTTTCACGATGCTGGCTTTGGTTTCGGGAATCGCGGTGGTGCAAAAATTCTTCAACTCCTTTTGGAAAGAATGGTTCAGAAATTCGGTGCCTTTGTCGGATCTCTATTGAAAACGATAACGACCACTTTGTTTCAACACAAGTTTGAGGGCTCGCGATAACTTAGTGCTTGATTTGGAAGTCAGTTGCACGACCCAGGCAAATTTTAAAAGATGACACACAAAAATATTTGCTGTAACGATTGTTGGTGTTTGTGACGATTTTACCCCAACCCCTTGTATGTAGGTATAAGTTACTATAACTTGTGATTCTGACTGGCCTTGTACATGTATAAATTGTATGTCTGCCTGACCCCGCTGTGATGTTTCAAATTGTTCTAAGTTAGCTAATCCCCTTACGTAAGATGGTCTTTGTTAGCTCTCGAGGGGAAATTCTACGAGGAGACTGTGTCCATCGCGGACGGGTGACGTAACCACATCAAAGGACTGGAGAGCGCCAAATAAGAAGACTGTAACAATTGATAGACACACAGACAGACATTCGGATGATCGACAGTCGAACGACTGACCAGAGTCGATCGCCCTCCAATCGAAATGCGATGTGGGTGGGACTTGATTCGAAAATTTTAGATAATACCTAATGTTTAGTAGGAATTAGTCAGTTCGCTACAAGAAGTAACTGTGTTAAGAGAGGTAGAACTCCGTACGGCCAGACGAAAATTGGTGGCAGACTCAGATTTTGGAAAACAAGGAAATCTTAAGATAGCTTCAAAGGAAGCTTTCGGGTGACGTTGAGAGAATTCCGGGGGAATTCCGGATGACGTGGAAAGAATTCCGAGTGAATTTGAGAGATACCGAGTGAATTTCGGGTGACCTCAAGAGATACCGTCGAAGAGGAAACGGAAGTAGAGATAGAAGAGGAAACGGAAGTAGAGATAGAAGAGGAAACGGAAGTAGAGGAATCGGAAGGAGAGAAAGACGAAAGGAGACTTATTTAGATGAGTAACACTCAAGAAGGGAAAATATTCCTCACACTGAAATCAAATGATGATCTAGGGATCATTGGGTCAAGAGTGACATTGATTGCTTAATATCTTTAAAATTTTCATTTATTAAATTGTTGTTTAAATTTCATCTTTGTATTTCTTTTAATTTAACTGTCGGCATTGCTGACTGGGGGCTCGTAGCCATATATAATATATTGTCTAGAAGTAAACATTCTGAATGCGGACCAGGGGAACTTCCTCATAATTCTTTAAAGTCTATAGGAAGAACCCCACCCCTACTAAACGACCCTTCACAGTGTTCAAATGAGAGACATCGGCTACATCGGCTTGACATTGATGATCGATGCCTTTCACCCGGGTGCGATTTCTGGAAACGTTTGGTCGAGGGGGTTTATATAAGGCGTACGTGATTTGTTCTTGTAGCCATCGTTGAACTTGAAGTAAATGGACACTTCTAAATCAACTTGTGCCAGCCATCATATTCTCCATTTTTAAAAAAGTTACCCACTCTTGACAAATGCTTCTTTAGATGGCGTGAGGTGGTGGTTTTGAAAACGGCTTTACATGTTCGATGTACACGGGAGTATAAGTCGAGGATAGTGGTGTGTCGGTGGTGGTCGTAATGGAACAAATTTCGTCTTGCTTTCTTTCCTAACTAATGTTTTCCATTCGTTCTTTCTCATTTCTGTCGAAAAAGTAGTGGACATTATCTTTAAACCCAAATTGGTGAGTGGGGGAAGGGGTCAAAATGGACGATGCATACTTATTAGGGATTGAAGCCGCTCACATTGTTTGAAGGACTTGTCGAGCCTATTTTCCTCACTTATCCGTGTGGCTACATCTGTCCTGGTCACTGGGGGTGAGGTGGGGTGGGGTGATGGACATTTATTTAGGAACTTAAAATCATTCAGAGTCGTTCGAGCTGTTTTGTCCAAAGCTCTCTGGTAAAATGGTTGCAGTCACTGCAACACTTGACCGTATCTTTCCAATTTTAACGTTTCTGAAAAAGCGCTGTTATCCATAAACGATTAAAGTTAGTTTGTAACTGGGACAACTCGGTCAAATGAGGATTAGACGGTAAATGCGGGGTGCTTTGTTATTACCAAGGATGGAATTCATTCCATCATTTGTAAGTAAGTAAAGTTAGGTTTAGTACTTCCACCAGGTGACGTTTGAGATCTTTTGACCCCATAGACCCCTTTTATCTTCTTGATCCTACATATTTATTTACCTATCCCTTGAGAATAGCTCCCGTCCTGACTGATGTAATCAGGATACCATTGTGGCTTTTAGGATGGGTGCTAACTGTAAATGCACAAACCTCAACGTTGTATCAAGATCTTTTTCTTTTGACCGATGGGTATTTTATATTGGACCATTTGGTTATGCTTGGCTAAGCACTCTTTTGATATGGAGATAAAGGTGTCATTCACTTTAAGCCATTCAGACAACATTCACATAGGGTATCAACGACATCTTTGGAGGCGGTTTGAATGGGTTGTTTTTGCATAGGTTTATGGGGCATTGGAAAGGTTGTACTTCTCCCAATGCTTGTACAAACGAGGAAACAGTCTGTTTCTTTCCTTTCCTTTCGCGGTAGAAGAGGAATGACATCTTGGCGGTGACGTCTTTGTTTGCTTGTTCTAGGGCACACAAGTACACTTACGAAGATAACTTTAAATACTAAATTTTATCTAATTCTTTTAGTAGTTGTTTGAAAGTATGTGACCATTCTTTTGGAAAAAAAACTCCTGAACTATCGCTTCGTCAAAAATGTGGCGACTTTTTCTTTCATATCGTCATATATTTTCATATATTTTGCATTTAGGAGCACAAACAAAATATAGTGACGTCGATGAAATGGTACACGTCATTTTATCTTTTTTTTCTCAATTAGTATTTCTGGATTTCTGGAGAAGCTTATAACATGTGTGACCGGGCTGTTTGACGACCTTTTTGACTATTACATCATCGCCATAAATAGAGAATCCTCCCCTCTGGTTGCTTCACTTTTTCTTTAGACGATGGGGTCTTTTCTGGAGTAAACGTCGATGCTTGGCTAAAGGTTTTTTTCGGATGACGGGTCCAAAAGACGAGAATGTCCTTTTCTTTTACCTTTTCATTTTTAGACAGTATAACGACGATGGGTATGGTGTGCACTTCTTTTAGGTAACTTTTTTTGGTGTCCAGAGAAAGAACACTGATACCCAGCGTTTACCAAAGGCTTTTTATAATGGAATGTGTCGTCCCTGTCGCAGTTGCCTATGAATGTCTCAGTCGCAGACCGGTGCAAAGTAAGTGTTCCATATTATTACACACGGACTTTAAAACACGTCTGAATGACTGTGGGCATGCATATCCGATGTGATGGCAATCTAGGTCGTATTAGACCACCCACCCCCCCAAGGCCCCCAAAGCATGAATCTTAGAGGGAATAAATGCAGACAAGGGCGTTCATTAACTTTTGACAATATTTTTTATTGCAAACCATCATGCACGTAAGATTTACTTCACTAGAATATAATTCTCTATTTCACAAACATAAAAGGGAATGAATTTGAATGTAACAACATTATCCATCTAAGACACGCAGTTGAGCCTGACAAGCCTGACTAATGTTCCTATGATCACTAGTGCATCAAAAGTAGATCACTTTTCATTTAAATTTGATAGCAACAATGTTATTAGCCTCGCTCCCCACCCCTTGAATGTTTATTTCTATCCCAACCAAACAATAATGTGACGCATCCGTTAGTTATGTACAAAATGGTTTGCTTATGCCATATTGAAATTGGTTTTATCACATAGTCTGCTCACCCAAAGGTGAAATCTCTTGTTGCTTGTCTACATGACAAAAAGTAACATTTTAATAAGTTATGGAAAAAAAAATAAGAAGCTATCGCGTCGTTATGTAAATAACTAAACCTACCTCTCAAAGCGACAATAGAACATTTGAAACTCTACAAGGCTTCGCTAGTTCTAATGTACTGCTTTTAAAAAATATGAAAACAACTAAGACATTATTAGGGGCAGGAGGCAGGAGAAGTAGGCCCGATAGATGTTGAGGCAAGAATGCTGGAATCACGACGAGCATGTATAACTTTGAGGTGTGATAATTTGGGTCTTATGATTAATAAGTGTAATCTATATATCGTGTTAAATTAATACACAAACTAGTTTTTCTGACAAAAACGGCCTGAAAGTTGAAACCTAACTTCAGTCACTAATAATAATGAACTTTAATGACTTGACGAAATAAATTCAATCAGTTTTCCTGGTAGCGTTCTTTTATGGCGAGCAGAAAGTAGTGCCTTGTTTGTTTTTATTCGTTTCATAACTGATCCTCTTGTCAAAAGCTAGGACAGTCTTGCGTAATCAGTTTATGTAGATGTTTTGTAACATTACAGTTCAACAACGTTTAAGCTGCATGTTAAATGCAGAAAATGAAAAGCAGTGTATCTTCAACATTGTAATTACATTGATAATATACAGATTTCGGGTGAAAAGGGATCAAGGTTGCAATTACTGTAATCTAGGTTCAAAGTCCAATATGTGTGCGCTGTTGTTGTAGGTTTAACTCCACTTTGCAACACATGATACACTTAACACGTCAGCCGTTATATCTGATAGAGGATTCGCCCACCCTACAACAAAAGCACCAGAAGAACCACCGACCCACTAGTGAAAGTTTTTATATATACACACGCTGACCGAGATGTAGACGCAAAACAAAGCTAGTATAGGTGATATCTCAGTGTTGTTAGGTATAAAGGTGAATGACTTAGACCATATGTCCGCCCCCTTCTCTGGCATTTGTCCATTTCCCTTAATAAACACTTTCCATGCCACAGAACAAAACGACATAGTTACATAACATATTCATCAATAGCTTTGTCCCGTTTACTAGTTAGGGTAGGATAGATTTTATATACTAAATATATTCAATCATGCCATATGCCATAAATTCACAAACTTCAAACAAGAAATGGCCATTGAATTATCTTGCTCAAGGTGTATAAGTTTTGATTTTAATTTCAGTTAATTAAATCCTTCAAAGCTATGAGAACTAAGATTACAGACCGATTTTATGATGCTAGGAAATGCATTACTACTAGTATAGTGGGGTCATTTCTGGTCTACAGGACTTCCATATGAAAATATTTGCCTCGGCCCTTGTGGGTGTATGGTAATTGAACACGGTGGGTCTATATAAGGTGAGGTGTAATTTAACTATGAAATGAATTGGGTCTGTATATGATCATTATAAATGGAGCAGGAGTGACGTGAAGCAAAACAATGTTGCAACAATGCAGAATTCTGCATTCCTTCTTTTTCCTCAATTCTCTTCCTCTTATACCCTGATTTCCTCCTGGATCGCATCAATGGCCAACTCGTTAAGTATGCGCCTGGCATATTCCTGCTGCATTTGGAGTTCTATTTATTTTGAACTTTAACTCATTTTCTCGAAGTTCATACGTCAACGAGGGGTAGGCAGGCTGACGAACATTCCGCTTTATATTTCCGAAGAGCGAACGTGAAGGAAAGCACCCCCTGACACAAAAACGAGCAATACCCATATCACAATCACAAACATGGAACGCACAGACCGAAACAAAACACTTCTCGTTCACTTTTTATAACCTACAATCACACTTTATGACCACTCACAGATACAAATAAATACACGTGGACTATCTGAAAAGTCAGAGAAACAATGTCCTGACAGATACAATTCTATCTTCCTCACATAAAACGAAGTGCTTATAGGTTTACTTCTAATTTTTCAACTAAGAAACAAAACATTTAGGAATTAGAATAGGATCTTTTTTTCTAGAGTATTGGGGTTGCAATAAAAAGGCCTCTTTTGCTGACCATATCGTGGCAATTTTGTGTTGTCTAAGATTTAGTCACCGTCTGGCAGAAGGCTTTCCGACACGACAGATTGATTCTGCGACAGGAGAACTCCTTGGTATCTACTCGACAGTCCACAAATCCTCTGTCTGGCTCCTGCTGCTACTGCTGCTGTTCTCTATGATGCTTCTGAAGGATATACTTCTGTCAAATTTTCCTGTTCCTTCTTGAGTTCCTCTTTAAACACCTTTTAATCAGGTCTTGGGTTGTTTTTAACATCCTGATATTTTTTATCTCATCCGGCTTCGGTATCGGTATCGGGTTTTGCCTGACACAATTCAAATGCACGTAAGTTTCGTTCAGCTTACCTAGTCTTGAACACATCTTCATAGGCAAAAGAGTCAACAATAGATTATCAGACTGGAGACTGTCCCGCTTTGTGTGGTTCAAGCTTAGACGAGAAGGGAAACATCCCTACAATCTTTAGGGTCGGAACGCTATGAAACTTATCTTAGAGTGATGCACATAGAGTAGTCAAATAGCATATATTCCCAGTATTTTTTATTTAAAAAACACCAAGACTTTTTTCCAAACAGAACTTGTTTATGCAACTGACCATTATCAAACATTTAATTTCAATTTTAAAAAAATATTGCTGACAAACTTATAAAATCCTGGCTGCTTCATTTTTTCTTTAGACGAATGGGTCATTTCTGAAGTAAACATCGATGTTTATCTAATGTTTCTTCGGATGAATGGTCCAACGACGAGAATGTCATTTTCATTTACCTTTTCATTTTTTGACAGTGGAACGACGATGACAATGATGTGCACTTCTTTTAGCTAATGATAGGTTCTAGGCAGTACTCTAATGGATCATCATGAGATAGCATAGAACATTTGATTAAACGTACATTTAACCATACTCAAAATAAGAATTATTTAAATTTTTCATCAAACTGCAATAAAATTTAACGAATAAAATTAATTCTTACTAATCGGGGCAACTTTAAAAGTAAACTCTTTGGAATAATAACATACGTAAGTGGATCTCCCAGACAGAGAAAGAAACAGCTTGTCTCCCGTCAACTTTGAATAAATGTTATTTTGACAAAAAATAATGTTTGTGTTTTTTCCAATTAATAATACTTTGCTTGGTGGACTTTTTGTAAACATACAACTCGGAAATCATACTTTTAGATTTGCGTGAAAAATAAATGTTATTTTCAAAACAAATACATATTATTAAAACGTTTCATTAAAAGATCAAAACGGGATTCAAACGATCAACACAGAAAACTAATTAATATATACTACAGTTTGAAAGTTATTTACGAACCAATATTACCCAAAATGACACCTGGGCAAGAGGAGATAAATCGTGTACACCAATCTTGATGCAAGGTAAGATTATGACGCTTGACACGATTCAGACCGTTAGCACTGCACTATGGGATCGCAATGAGCCAAGAGAAAAGAGCAAGATCCGCCTTAGGCCGATTTGACCGATTTTGGTTCATATGGTCCAGCGCTCACATATTCCCAGTGAGTTAAGAGAGAGAGAGAGAGAGAGAGAGAGAGAGAGAGAGAGAGAGAGAGAGAGAGAGAGAGAGAGAGAGAGAGAGTTTAATGGGAGTGAAGAAACTTTTGAAGTTTCAATATCATACAAAACTTTCTTAAGAGTGTATTTATAAATGTCTCTCATACAGGTTGCCCCGCGTGTTAGGAGAAGGGGGCCCGCTAAAATGATCAAAAATGGGCCTCACGTTTGCTAATGCCGTTACCGGAAAAGAGACAAGGAAAATCGAGTGCTCTTATAACAGCAAACGAGACAAATTAAGAACAAATGCAAGTAATTGCAGCTGCAATAGCAGCGGTAAGGGATGTGGTTCATGAAAGTATAATATGAAGGCAAATATAGCAAATAATGATACACCAAACCCTAGTGATATGGCAAGGAAAACCTTACAATGAACAGAATGGGAAAACATTGGCAAGAAAGAAGGAGCTAATTTCCAACAACTACTACAAATTGATCATGGCAAAGAATTCTTGGTGTAGTATCGTCTTTGATGTAGTAGTACTGCCTTAGGGTATCCACTCCTGATTTTCTTTTAGAGTTTACGCCCTTAGCCTTTGGCTAATCAAAACCAACCATCCCCTTCTGGCAACTCATTGGTCTGGAGAGGGATGGGTTTTTGCCCAAGACACACTGATAACGCTGGACAACGCTGTTATCGCCTGGGTCAAGAAAGACCGCGCCAGGATGGAGGTGACAAATGTGATAATGTGTGTGTGTGTGTGTGTGAGAGAGAGAGAGAGAGAGAGAGAAAAAAAAAAAGAGAGAGAGAGAGAGAGAGAGAGAGAGTTTTAAGGTAGCTTTAACAATGTTTCAGTCAAATCACTACGATGTCTGCAGCGAGGAAGTTTATAGTGATGTCTACCACTGGGGCATCAAGCCGCAGACATGTAGCCTGATGTCCCACCCGGTCACATTATCCTGACACCAGACCAACCAGTCCTAACACTAACCTCGTAAAGCTGAGCGCCAAGCGAGGGAAGCTGTTAGTACCATTTTTGTAAGTTTTTGGTATGACTCGTTCGGGGATCGAAGTCACGACCTCCCGCATCCGCGGCGGACGTTCAAACCACTAGGCCACTGGAGCGGTTGACAAGTGTGCTACGGGTACTTTGGATAAAATCAGAGCGGGATACAGCATTGCCATCGCTACTTGCAACATTATTACTCTAGCGCAAATTGAAAGACCCCAAAAGTTGATACATGAGATGGAACGCTACACGTGTCACATTCTGAGAATCTAGGAAGTCAGATGGAAAGCCCAAGGAGAACACCAAACTGAAGATGGCCATATATCATACTAGGGTGGAGTGTTGGACAAGTCCATAAATGCAGTAGGCTTTCTTGTAAACAAAGCCATCAAGGGATCTGTGCTTGAATGTCACCCCATATCATGCAGAATCATTTCCATTCGTTTGAAAGAATCTCTGTTTAACATCACAAATATCCAAGTCTATGCTGCAGCTACAGATCATGATGAAGATGAAATAGAGGAATTTTACAACAAACTCCAGGATATAATAAACATGGTAAGTAAAAAAGACATCATCATCATCCAAGGAGACTGGAATGCCAAAGTTGGCAAAGATGCTCTAAAAGACTGGGATTATCATTGTTGGCATTCTTGCAGTGAGCTTCCCAATGAAAAAGAGAGACGGCTGCTCGAGTTCGCAAGCTACAACAACTTTATACTAGCCAACACCCTGGGCCAACATAAAGCCTTACGATTCTGGACATGGCACGCACCAAATGGAACCCATCATAACCAGATCGACTACATACTGGTTTAAAACCGTTACCGATCTGGAACCATTAGAGTAAAAACAAGAACGTTCCCAGGTGCTGATGTTGGGAATGATCACGACCTCGTTTTTGTGAACTTCCGAGTCAGGCTCAAATTCAACCTTGAAGAACTGAAGAATCTTAACATATGCAAGTCATTCCAAGTCACAACTGGAGGACAATGTGATCCACTCCTTGTAATGAATGTTGATGTTCAAGTGATGGCAGATACTTTCAACACAATCTGGACAATAGCTCTCAAGCAAATAATTGATCTCCATTGCCCAAAGGAAAAACTCTAGGTTACAGGAGAGGTTCTGATTCTGTGTGATGCCCGAATAGACCTCTAAAACACCAAAAACACGACAGGGGCAATGAAGTACCAAGAAATAAACAAAAATATCAGAAAAAAAAAACATGAGAAAACAAAAGAATATTGGATTTTGACAAAAGTTCACAGAAATAGAAAGCAGTCTGGTAAGGAATAACAGCAAAAGGCATTCCAAATTGTGATAGACCTTACCAGCATGATGCATCCAAGAGTCAGTACCATTCAAGATGAAAATGTAAAATTCCTCACAGAAGCTAGTGATATTGCAAAAAGATGGACTGAGTATTGTAAAGAATTCAACATCCATCCGTCCACGGGAGACACAGTGGTGCTTGGAGTTCCTAACTCGACAAATCATGATGATTTTCCCATTCTCAAAGAAGAGGTGGAGTCAGCAATAAGAGCACTGAAGAATTGGAGGGCAGCTGGAGTAGACAACATCCCAACTGAACCTATCAAGAATGTGGCTGGGTGGGAATCAGTGATAGAGCTACTAACAAAACTCTGCTAAAAGATCGGAAAAACAGGTGAATAGCCAACACTGTGGACCCAGTCACTGATTTTAACACTCCCCCCTCCCAACAAAAAAAGTCAATCTCCAGCTGTGCCAGAATTACAGAACTTTTAGTTTTATCAGCCATGCTAGTACGGTCATGCTGAAGATCATCTTGAACAGAATGAATCCACAAGCAGAATAAATAATCGCTGAAGAACAGGCATGGTTCCGGTGTCGAAGAAGCACAACAAAACAAATATTCATTCTCAAGGTTCTCTGTGAGTACTACTCGACATTAACAAGACATATATCATGTGTTCATAGATTTCAAAATGGTTTTTGAGAGAGAGTACAATGAGGCATTGTGAACCACAATGAGGAAGTACCACATGGAGCAAACGTTGACCAATACCATCAAACTGCTGTACGCCAAGGCTACTAGTGCAGTAATTGCTCAAGGTTCTGTGGGCGAATGGTTTAAGACAAGAGGTGGAGTACGTCAAGGTTGTCTTCTGTCACCCACGCTTTTCAACGTGAGCTTAGAGCGCATCATTAGTATAGCCATGGAAAACCACTGTAGCACAGTCAGCATTGGAAGGCGTAACATCACCGACCTACGCTTTGGAGACGACATTGATGGGCTGGCAGGCAGTCAAGAACCCAGACCAAACATCTTCCAGATTTGAAATGTAGATAAGCGCTAAGACGACAAAGCTGATGACGAATATGACCAACAAAGCTCATCCAAGATTGGTTCAGTAATCATCGAAGAGGGATCAAGAGCAGTAATTTTGTCACGAGCATCACAAACAACGGGAGCTATGTCAAAGCTACGACCCATCTGGAGAGACAAAATATGTCCGAAAACTAAAATCAGACTATTGAGAGCACTAGTCGTCTCAATCCTTTTTTATTCATGTGAGGCATGAACCCTGACAGAAGAATTACAAAGAAGAATCGAGGTACTTGAAATGAGATGCTACAAAACCAACCTTGGCATCTTATACACAGACCACATCACAAATGAAGAAGTGCGTAACACCATCAGGATCAAAGTAGGTTATTATGAAGACCTCCTCACCAGGTTGAAAAGGAGAAAGCTGAATTTTTGTATGGCCACGTCACTAGAGCCAAGTCTGTCCCCAACACTACTGCAGGACAGCGTCCAGGATGGCAGAAGGAGAGGTAAACATAGAAAACGTGGACTGACAACATCACAGAATGAACCAGGAAACGTGTTGCGGAGACACAGGCTTTGGCACATGATCTAGACGAGTGGAGGGAACTGTCAGATGTTCAACAGCACAGTGCCTCAACGACCACACTAGGTCAGCGGTAACATGCAACCATATCAACCGAGATAACATCAGTATGTTCGCATTTACTATTCCATAATCCAACGTGTCTGAATTCGACACAAATCGATATTATATCATTAAGAAATTCAAACTGAGTTGGTTTCCACGAGTTTTTCCTCTCTAGAAAAACAAGCCGCGATTGTAGTAACTGAAAACAAATTACTCAGTAATGGTTCTGCACTAATGACATGCTTCATCGCAAGATTTTTCATTTCTTCGTGGAGAGATTATGTGCGACAAATAGCGCATATTTTTCATCATAAGAACCTTGAAATAACCGTACTGTTACAGAATCATTTTTACCTATTTCGTTAATAAAATTAACAGCCCGATTTTGTGGAAATATTGTTACTGCATTATGCCACGTATGCGCATTATGATCAAAAATATGTATCGCTTCTTTTTTTGTATTGTTTCGAATCATGTAAAATCTCTCCTATTATTGCTTTTGCTATTATTGGAAATTGTATGGCTTTTCTCTTGCTCAGCGACGTCTATGACAGACGCTCCGGTATCATTATCTATTTATCGCCAATCATTTATTATTTTATATCTTTTATCCGTTAAAACGGATAGCAGAATGACAATATTGAACAATTACGACATAATTGTTTAACGTTAAACGTTAGATATATTCTGTTTGGAAATAATGTGTAATTCTACAAAGCTAAGATGCAGGCATCTTGTTAGGTTGTGTTTGCTGCTGGACTAGCACATTGATGTAGCTATTCATAATGCTTGTGAAGACAGTTTTCTTTTTACCTGTATGTATTTTCTGTTATTCTCTTAGGATTTAATAAAATGCAAATTAAATATTTTGTGTTATATTATTGCCTAATATTTTCAGTGGACTTGAAGAAAACATGAGTAATTATATTTTCAGCTAATTTAAAAGTCATAAAATTCCTTTCACTTGTTTAAGAATGTAAATGTTGCAAACAGTTATCTCAAAATAAAAAACTAACATAAATATTTAAGAAAAAAGAAAGAACTGTAATAAACTAAAGCTGCTGATTTCGGCTACTTCAAGGCAGCATGTCATGAGCACAAGAGCCATGGTATTTTCAAGCACAAACACTCAGAGTGTTTGGACTACTATGTGTTCTCCCACAACCCTGCTGAAAAAAGTGTAAGACTGAAACAGTACAGATACTAAAATTTCATAATTCAATATTTTTGATCTCAGTACTGTTTTCTCCACAAAAGTTCTATGTAAAATTAATGTAGATTTCTGCAATAAAGTTTTAATTACAAATTGGATATGGCAGATATGCATATTTTATTGGTGGTTTCTGAATGAAAAACAGTTTCAATATGTTCATAGTTAGTACATCAAGTTTACCATTGAAGGAAAATTTATCCTGTGGCATTATAGTTAGTGCTACAGAGGAGGAAAGGATCATAATCGGTAAGTTTAAGTGGCTTATTGTCTCAAATTGTAATTTAGTTGTGTGTACTATTCAATTTTTTAAGGTAGTTAAATCAAAATTAATAATAATAATAATAATAATAATAATAATAATAATAATAACAACAATAATAAAATAATAATAATATCAATAATAATAATAATAATAATATCAATAATACTAATATCAATAATAAGAATAATAATAATAATAATAATAATAATAATAATAACAACAATAATAAAATAATAATAATATCAATAATAATAATAATAATATCAATAATACTAATATCAATAATAATAATGATAATAATATTACATGTATTAATAATAATAAAAGTAATAATAATAATAATAATGACATCATAACCCAGATCAAATCAAGACTCAAACTGATCCAATAAGCTATCAGATATAATGTGACCATTCAGATACAAAATAAATGAACATAATGCATTTTTCATAATTAATTGTTGAAAAGGGTATGTTACAACTCTAATATGGTTTTAAACTACATAACAGAAGAAAGGTTTGTAAAATTCAACTAATAATATATTTAATTTGAATACAGAGAAAACATTTAAAAAGACTCTGCAGTATTGTGAATTAAATCACAAAAAGCCCTAAACATTCTATCACAAGTCCCAATGTATACAGTGTTCCTAATGCAGTGCAGTGGTGTTCTGATCAAATTCCAATACTGAATATGCTGTGTGCAAACAACCTCAAATGTACTAATATTTTGCAAACAATATTGCCATATTATGAGAATTAAATGTCAAATGTACTTAAACGAACTCACAATAATCCCCAAACAGTGATTTAGTCTGAAATTAATGATGAGAGCTATGTAATTCCAGTAAATAATTTAATTAAATGAATCCTTTCAAATTAAAACTTAGTACAACAATAAGATTGATTCTATTTGGATATTAATATAGGAGTGAGCTATATAGAAGTGGGCAACTGAAATATAATCAACCTTAATATAAAAACCTAAGGCACAATATGAGAATCAGGATGAAGGTCAAAAGTTCATTTTCAGAACGTTATAAGTTACAAACAGACTTCTACGGATCCCCACTACTCTGTCATCTTAATGAAAATTTACATTAAAATGTAAGCATAATTTATTTCTTGAATATTCCAAGGTCAGAATCAAAGCGGTATGTTGAAGTTGATAGACATGTATACTCTAACTGATTTAAGAGATTGCATGTCCAACTCTTACTTGCCATTACGGATAAAGGTCAATCACACAATGCAAATTATATATAAGGATTACAACAATGTATGGCAGGAAGCCATGCAGATATAAAATATAAATGCAAAAGTAATCAGCACCATAGAAAGTCTGTATTGCTAGGTGACAAGCACAGTTCTCATTAATAGCAATATAGGAGATTGGGTCACAAGCACAATTAAATTTAGACAAGAATGCCTCCTCTCACACTATATTCATCATCTACCTGGAAAAGACCATGTCTGATGATATTAGCAGTAGATGAGCAGGAACTGGAAACCTTAGTAACCCATCTAAACCAAGCATCACTACGGTATGAGATAGAGATCAGCACTGGAAAGACCAAGCTAATGAGAAACAACCCAAGTTGAATCCAAAAGAAACAAAACGAGGGAATGGACAGAAGCCAAGGATGATGATAATCTTCAAGTAACTAACTGATATCTCCCCTGATGAAGGTTCCAAACCTGAGGTTCATTCCAGGATTGCACAGACAATAGCTGCACCGGGTTGGCTGAAGCCTGTTTGGAATGAAAGTAACATCATGCTTGGGTCCAAGATCAAAAGATCAAGTATATGTATGTATTCCCTCTTTATATCAATATTCCTGTATGCATGTGAGACATGGACCCTGGCAGCAGAACTAGAGAGAATAATCCATGCCTTACACATGAGATGTTATTGAAGGTTCCTGAACATCTCATACTTCGACCACATTTCTAATGAGAAGATGTGCATTAGAATGAATGCAAAATGCATTAACCATTTAGACCAAGATTGTATTACAAACTTTGTTTATAAGATAATGTGTCTGGACACATACATCCCAAACATTTGTTGGACAAAACATGAACATAAACTTTAAACAAAACATCAGTCATGGTTTTTATGATATATGTATATCTTTGATACATGTATTCAACAAGTAATCTTTAATAAAGTGAACTTTTTTCCTCCTTTTCATTTGTTCACCAAGCCATGTTGATTATGTGTATTAGATGTTTAATTTTAGACAAAAGGCTTCCTGTTAATGATGAGTTACTATTACTGCTCATAAAGTGTGTTGAAAACATTTCTTAAAATGTGCATAATAAAGTATTAAAAAGTCATTCAATCCTGTGTCCTTAGATAAATAATTTCTCCAAGTGCATTGTACTTATGAAAATTTATCATTTATTTCTAAACATCAGATAAAGCCAAGACTTATGTTAGAGAAGCCCTAATGCTTTATAGTCTGGATATAGAGGACAGTTAAAATAAACAAGCACATCTCAGATCCTTTTCTTGTGGTCATAGAAAATTATTACACAAAAAGACATAAAAAAGACATAATTACTTTATGGACTTTAAAAATAATGTTTGACTGTAAATCATGCAGATTTTATACATTTTCTGTTTTGCTCTTACCTTATTTGTGTAGTTACATCTTTGTATCCTTAAGAAAGAATTCAGTAGATTTCAAAATTGCTTGGGCTGGTTTTGCACCAGTTTGTACCATTGTTTTTTGTTGTTGTTGTTGGCATCAGTTTTTCATTCCTATATATCATGATCAATATAGTCTATATGACCCAGTGCACATTATAATAACATATTTGCTGTGTGATTTGTAATGTGTGTGTGTGTGTGTGTGTGTGTGTGTGTGTGATTTGTAATCTGTGTGTGTTTAGTGTGTGTGTGTGTGTGTGTGATTTGGATTTTTAATGTAGCTTTAACAAATTTTCAATCATATCACTACAATGTCTGCAGTATGGCAGTTTATTGTGATGGGCATCATGTTGCAGACATATAGCATAATCTCCCACCCAGTCACATTATCCTGACACCAGGCTGACCAGTTCTAACACTAACCACTTAATGCTGAGCACTATGTGTGGCAGCTGCTAGTATAATTTTTTTTAATAAGTCTTTGGATGACTTGGCCAAGGTTTGAACCCACAACCTCCATCATCAAGGTCAAAACTCTAACCACTTAGTTTACTGGAGCAGTACTTTCCTAGATGAATACACTAGTGCTTTGAAATGGAGCAATAAAGACTCAACCAATGTCAGACATGCATGGGCATTTAGTGTAAAACTGTCAGTATAGTCAATTCTTTGTGAAGATTTTTCGATATTGTTTATTGCACATATATTGACAGACAGATCTTAAAGACTTGGTTTGTTCAGCTGCATGAAAATAACCAATGCAGTAAATACTGACATAATAACAAGAAGCTAGACCTGTACTTAAGCAGGAATGAAGAAAAGAAAATAGCAGAAAAACTGAATAAATGCAAAAGAAAAATAAATGCTTTTACTGTCTGTTACTAGACCTTTATTTTGAAGATATAATTGCCCTTGAAAAATCCAAATAAACTTCATAATATTTATGTGATTGTGCATTCAAATAACCAAAACATTTGCATAAAGCAGTGTTATTATCACATGTAGAACTAAAAGGCACACAAAAGAATAGGAATCTTTGCTAACATACCATTCACACATAAACATTCTGAAGACTTGCATGTAAACAAAGAAAATATTCATAATGATTTTTAAACTCATATACTCAAGAAGAAACTGATTCAAATCAAGCTGACATTTTGTGACATGTTAAACCATAAAGATCTCAAATAAACATCACCCTAGCACAGAGTTAATGACTTCATAAATAGATATTATTGTTATTTGATTATTGTCTCCCAATTATTGCAGTGACACACAGCATCAAAAGCTTACAAAACACAATCATTTTATATTTATAATCCTTCCATAGCTTGAATACCTGAAAGTATTAATTCAACATAACAATTAAACGAAAATGTTACAACATTTGATACATTGCCAACGAAACACAATTATGTATATAAAAATACTATTTAATATGGTAAAAATTCTATTCCTAAATGAATGTATGTACATTTCATGGATATCTTTGGAAACAAAACTTAAACATAAATGATTCAACCAGGAATAATACTATCTGTGAAGAAATGCAAACACCACTGACATGAAAAGTCAAAACATGAATCACATTTAAATGCATTTAACAAGCCACAGAGATCTCTTATTATTCAAAGCTGTATGTACCAAACATCAAGTCAAAAAATTTAGCCATGTTGTAAGAAACTTTACACATTTTCAAGAACTGGAAACAGATCTTCAGTCAATTTTGTTTATTGCATCAATCCATGTAAATTTTGTCATCTGAGTTAAAATATGGGGATATCAATTTATGATGAGCCCACATATGTGCATATATTTAGAGTTGTGGCAAGTATGGGTGCTTTCTCTATTCCACTTGAATTTTTCCTTTGAAAAAATGAAGGATGGTAATTCTTCAGTCCCAAAATAATGATAAATAATGAGTCAGCATGGAAGATAAACTAGTACACATATAGTTTGCACTTTGGAACGTCTTTGTCTTGACACTCTCTGCTTTTGTTGTAATAATACCAGTTTCCATCTTTTCTCATCAATTTTTTTATATATCAATTGTGTGGCCATCTGGTTGCCTGAAAATAAAGTGATAATTATTGTTTCTATCCATAAAAAAACAATTTTGTCATAATTTGTCAATAAAAGTAAAGCTAAACATGTCACTGTTTGACTTTCATTTTCATTGTGGCATGTTATATCTTTATATGTTCTATACACATGAAACAATCACTAAAATACCAAAATTGATGAGGAAAGTCTATAGTTCTAAGAGTGCAAGTTGTCACATATACAACACAGACATCTAAATATATATATATATTATATATATATATATATATATATATATATATATATATATATATATATATATATATATTCTGTTATTTCACAATACAATGAAAAGAGATTTTTGTTTTTATGTGACGGGTTAGTGGACATATTATTATATCCTTAATAACAAAATAACAAATGTCAATCTAAATCAGTAATTATGCCACGTAAAATGAAAGCAATAAAACATTTAAAAATAAATGGCTGTACCTCTGCTTTACAGACACTCTTGTACTCAACCTCATCTATGTAGCCTGCCAACTGGAAACGATATGCCTCTTCTACTTGATCACTCCATTCTTTTGTTTGCACCATTTTAGATGGCTGTGGCTGTGTTTCATACACTGCAGTTGTCATTTTATTGTATTAACTGATTAGAGAAAAAAGCAGATATAACAAAACTCAAATAACCTGAGAATAATCTGTGATTAGCTAAAAGAATCACTGGAAATTGTGTGTGTGTGTTATTTTATCTGAAACAAAAAACTCTTATTACAAAGATTGATCATCCTTCTAATTGAACTAAAATTGAATCAAATCATGGAAAAAGCTGACTGGGCTATCAAACACACACACACACACATATATATATATATATATATATATATATATATATATGTATATATATATATATATATATATATATATATATATATATATATATATATATATATATATATATATATGATTTCATAACGAATTTGTTTTATGTGGGATTTATTTGTGTGTGTGTGTGTGTGTGTGTGTGTATGTGTGTGGTGTATGTGTGTGTGTACCTCTATCATGATCCAAACAGAATGAAAAATAAAATATAGTGTTGAAGAATCATTCAATCTGACTTTCTGATCCCATTTGTTTTTTCTCAAGATAAGTTATTCCTTAAATCAGTATAAGGATGGTGTTCAGGATGAATCCAATAACATATTCAGACATTCATTTATAAATAAACAAAGAATGATATGTAAACTGATTTAGGCACAGACCATATCATTTATTGGAGGGTTGCTGGAATTTCAAAAAAATAAAAACGCCTGCTGTTCTGTGCTGGAGAAAATCTTAATCTGTTGATTTAAGCTTGATTTCCTTTACATCTTATATTATTGGATAAAATAAACCTAAATTTGCTCCTTCATTACAATACAAATACAATGCTCAGATTCCACAGAAAGTACTTAGCTCACCCCCCCCCCCCATACCCCCAATTAAATGGTTGGTGCCAAATGCCATGATATCAGAACAGATTTCTTTTGTAAGGGATTAGGTAAAATTTACCCATCAATAAATATCCAATCATGATCATTTAATCTCATAATAATGTTCTTTATTACAGTAGCATCACTTATTTTAATGGTATCAAGTTTTCATGTTTGGCAAAAATTCACATTATTGAGAGTATTTCATTATGTGGATTTAAACAAGACTCGTCAATGGAAAATCACAGTTTGATTAGTCTTTAAATTTGTGCTGGGTGAAAACCACGAGACCATGAAAATTGTTATAACAGTCAATATAATGAATTCACTGTATATAGATACAGTAGTATTATTTGGGAAATATTATAAACACCAGCTAAATTCAAGTTTATGTGAATTAAATCCGGTTTAAACTATTTATTTGATGTCTGTTGTTCATCCTCCATCTGTCAAACGAAATTGTCAATCTCTTAGCCCTTTGTAAACCTATAGCAGACCCCTTACTGAAATGCAAATAAAGCCATTAGTCAGTGCTTTGGTATTTTAAATGAAAGAAAGATCAGGTACCAGTTCCCCATGGTAATTTACCTGGTTCTTTATTACATGTGGACAACGTTTCAGAAATTTTGTATTGTTATGGAGATGATGTATGTTTTTGCTTCAAATCCATATTCTGATGTTCAGTTGTTAAAAGTCATTTCACACTGCATCAATAGATAATTAAATCCTTACTTTACATCAGATGGTAGATTTATGTAATGATTTATGTTTGAAAATAAATCTACAAGATATAGTCAAATAGAATCAATAGTGTTGTCAAGTCTAAATTTGTAAAAAAAAAATCAATCTGAAAAATTTGAAACAAATGAATGACAGTAGAATTATCATTACAAATTTGATTTCTATCCTACTAATATAAAAGGTACCCAACATTGGTTGATGAAGATACTTTTAAATAAATTCAAATGTTCAACTTTTGATGCAATGTTTCATTAAAACTAGCACACCAATTAAATTACTTACCTCATTGTACCAGTTATCAAACACCATTTGAGTTCAGACACAAACATAAAAATAAAATTTATTATAAATAAAAATACAATATATTAATATATTATCAAATATATATGAACATTATTTAAACAATCTTCCAAAACTTTCATTGCTAAGTTGTGTGGAGGGGAGTCAACATCAGAACACATCGCCTACTCTGACGAAATGAGTAACCAAAGAACACTTCAACATTTTAATACCATTTTCTGAGTGTTACCATGATAAGTAATTTATTTTGATCTTTCTCAGTGAGAACTGAATCTTCATTATCCTCTCCAATATTATCTAGAAGAACATACTAAACAGCATGAAATGCTGATTTTAAAATATTACACATGTTTGTGTTTATAGTTGTGAAATGGTGTTTTGGTACATTTAACCCCCATAAGATTATGTGATACTGTTGCATCCTGTCCTGTTTCAGTGATCAGTATGTATCATTCTTAGTATGCATTCTGAACCTAGGAAAGAATATTAAGGTTGTTATCAGTTTCTTGTTTTCTTTTTGTTTCTTGAGGGTAACCTGTGGTTTCATTTTTATTTTTGTGGATTTGCAAAACAATATATTTTTGAGGGTAACTAAATTTTGTTGAGTTCTTGATGTCAAAGTCCATATATTTATAATATTTCATGGATTAATCTTTACAACTTTCCAAAAAGATAATAAAAAAATCTGTATTAGTAAGAAATTATGTATGGGAGGAGGGGGCTTTTTGTATAATGTGGCTTAATTTGTAGTTGAGAGAAAATATGAAATCACAAAAAACAGCATCCCATGAAAATTGAAGCCACAGTATATAAAAAAACCTAATACAACAAGTAGGTGTGTACTACATTTTGCATTTTTAAGTACATGTATTGCTCATTCAGTTTCCAGTATTTGCCCTTCAGTTACAGGATCAAAATGTTGAGATATAAAAGCATACATGAGGTAAGGATAAAGTTATGGAGGGGTATGCTTTTAAATGTACAATTGTCATAAAAAAGGTGTTGCTGGGCATGATAAAAAAATATCATTTTTTTGCTCACTGAATGATGAAAGATGATATTTGTGCATTCTTCTTACATCTTGCTGTAGAATAGGATTTTATCTTACCATATAAATGAAACTTTTACTCTGAAAGTGCTATTGGATATGTTTTCCTAGCACAATTTCCGTCATTTGTAATATTGCACACTTAAAAATGGTAAGCTGCCTCAAAGCTCATGTTTATCTTTTGTACCATTATATATATTTAAACTCACATTAGATAATAATGTACATCAATGTGGTCATGGAAGTGCATTTACGAATCTTAAATAAAATATTCATTTTTGCTCAAAAATGTAATACCTGGTACTAATATAGTACAAACTAAGTTTATTAAGTCCTGATTACTGAATGCTCTACAAATAGTTTTCATGACAAAACTGCTAGATAAAAGTTACCGATTGCTATGGACTATTACAATGTCAGGTTGAAGCACTAATGCAGGGTAGTATGTTTGAAACACTGTACTTTCATGGCACATGGCATTCAATCCAATTCATACTGTAACATAACACCTTTTTGACCTCATCCAGTAATGTCAATGTACTTTAGAATTTAGTTTTTCAAAGTTTTCTTCAGTCCATTTATACTTGTATCTTGACAAGGAATGAAATAAAGTGAAAAATCAATATTCAAAGGTATGTATTATCAGATTTTTCAAAACGTTACACACCTTTAAAATAATCAGTAGTAAAAACAGTCATATTTAACCTTCTGGACATGTACTTTAGTAAAGTACATGTCAATGTGGTATGGTGGGTTCATTTACTCATCTTAAATATGTATTGTTGTTCTAAAGTTTAATACTAAAAAACTTTAACCAAAGCATATTCTATCCTTATTACTGAATACTCTATACATCAACTGACATTAAAAGGTTAAAAAAAATGTATTGATTGCTATGGATTTTTGCAGTGATGGCTCAATACAAATCTGGGCCTTAAAAAGAAGACCTTGGGTATAATCATAACAAATATCAGGATATCTGTAGTAAAAGTCATACAGCACATGTATGCATTCAGTTCCAACTATTTCAGTAACGATACTTCAGATGATGTCTTTGCTGTTAATGACTCAGCTTCCTTGTATCTACTTGCAACAGCAACGACGGTTAACGCGTATTTCTCAGTGCGTTTTTTGGCAATGTCATGCGGGAGAAATAATATATAGGCCTGATGAACCTCATTAAAATGTTAAAATCGAACGACCTATATTGAATCTTTGTTGGATGCGGTATATAAATTTGCCATATTGCTTGTCGGGATAACCAATCCGCCGCTGTTGCATATTTTACTTTTACCGCGCTGGAAAGTTTATCGACTTCTAATTTACCCTTCCAGTATCCGGTTGGAAATTAATAAACTGATTCAATGTTATTAAATACCGAAACATAACATTAATTTTACCTTTCATAGCTGTTTTTATTAATCAAGATGCTAATGTTTCTTTGAAAGATTTATCCGGGATTGAATCCAATGCATGGATCAATTTTATATCTGCGATGTGACGTTGTTGAAAATCCTTGCTTCGATATGCGACACCATGAGCATGACAGGCCTCATCGATAGCATTTATCGGATATTCGCCAGGACGAGGTTGATCCTGGTCATCAAGTCTGATATCTAATCGGGTTCCCGGTCCACAGTAACTTTATCTTGGAAAATGTTTTTCTCCTGGGTATATCTTCCATGGAGTTCCTGGAAATTTTGCTAACTTGGAGGCGATATCACCCGTTTTTCTTTATACTGACAAATCGGATTTTTTTTTCATACCACACTGAGCACACTTGCCGGTGACTGAATCTCTATTATTCTTTGTTGTGATAGGAGTTGGGTCAGTCGTTGGTGTACGTGACCTATATTTGACAAAATATAAATGCAGAATATATTTAGGTTATATCTACTGGAAATTATTGACTTTTCAGCGATGAAAAAACAAGAGCAAGTTAAACATCATCCAATGTTACCAAATTCAATTCGAATGATCATCATTGGCCTGTCAAGTAGTGGTAAAACATAGCTGCTACTTAATTTGATAATGAAGTGGGATTGAAGTGGGATAAACTATATTTGTTGGCACCAAGTGTAGACTATCAACATTGCTATGAAATGTTACAAGATTTCAACGAGAACACTGCAAAGATAACCGGGTAGGATATTATTGAGTTTATTACTGATATAGATGAGGCACATTCTGTTGAAGACATCGATGGGAGTATCAAAAATTTAGTTGTGTATGATGATGCGATGTTAGATAAACAAATAAAAACAACCAGCAAGGATATTTTCCAGCGGACGACACAAAAATACTGACGTGATATATATCACTCAACGATACACTCAAATTCCAAAGGTGATCAGAGACAATTGTAATATTCTTGCGGTGTTTAACAGAGTTGATACTTGTACACTCACTTAAAAATATTCATCAAACCTGGTGCTGTGGTGATTACGATTATAACAAAGTCAAAATCGTCATGGATATGTAACAATAAATGTATCTGATCCTACAACGCGATATCGAGTCGGATTAGATAAAATATATGGTTAATCCATCGCGGGGCTAAAATCCGGAGACAACGTCTCAAGGATGAACATCCAAAGGATTTCAACGATAACGATAATAACAACAACGATAATAAACAATAACAACAATTATAACAGTGTTTTATTCATTGAAAAATGCTCAAAATGGCAGAATAAGGGCTCCACAACAACAATAACATGTTACCCTGTTATCGATAACATAACGGTTCCACAAATTGTGTAGGGTTCAGCTCCTCTGCTGCTGGTCAACATACAGTTATGATCCAATACTAACCAGTTTGAATTTTTTTGCACACTGAGATGTTACAAGGAAAGCATTGTGTGTTGAAAACAAATGCATACTACTATGTTATCTGTTATGATAGGTCTGATCTCCTGGTAGAGTGGGCTACATCCGTCAGGTCGTTTGTCCAGAAATAGATTGTGACCGTGATGGTGACAATAAAGGTTAATTCGCCAATTGGATTCAGGACATGGTTATTTAAAAGTTATGCATTGGTACGCCACTGTCTTTTGAATGTATATGTATAGTTTTTCAGTCTTCTTGCGATTCTGAAGTGATAAAAGACTTGTGAGAAAAAGTCGAATCGAGCGAAGGGTTGTGGTCACGCTTGCACTCCTTGTGTTTATTTATATTACCGGTAAGGGGAATTCATGTTGTCAGAGATTTCGCCGTACTTTATTGATTAAACGTAAGACTCCTGTGATTGAACCAAGAATGAATTGCAGATAACGCATTAGAATAAAATAAGTCACATGGGTCATGTATGTGCATTTACTCATCTCAAATTGAACACTAATTTTATTTAAGCTAAGCGTATTCAATCCAGATTGTTTACTGCTCTGCACCTTAGCTGTCACCAAGTAACTTCCATACAAAAAATTATCTATTGTTTTGGACTTTTACAATGGTAGCCATATACTAAACTTAGGTCAAAACAAAAGTGCACCGAGTGAAACCACGGGAGTCTGACGTTTTATCAATAAAGTACGGTGATATGTCTGACAAAATGAAATACCCTTATATATATATATATATATATATATATATATATATATATATATATATATATATATATATATATATATATATATATATATATATATATATATATATATATATATATATATATATTATTGATAAGGGTATTTCATTTTGTCAGACATTTCGCCGTACTTTATTGATAAAACGTCAGACTCGTGTGGTACTGCTCTACGAGACGAAATGCCGGTTCACCAAGCATCAGAGGGATTAATAGTAGAGCAACAATAACGAAAATGCGGTCGATAACGTCTTGAACGGATGGACAGTGCTTTAGGTTTTATTAGACAACATTAGTCTCTTACTATAGTACAAAAGTTAGCCTCTAGATAGTAGAATTATTCAGGTATCCACGATTTATTTGGATTTCTTTTGTTATGGTTGGCAAACTTGGGAAGTGACATCCCTGTGGGGTGCATGTTTAAAGAGGGTTTTGAATTTCATTGTAACCCAAGGTACACACAGATACTGTCAAACTTGTGATTACCAGGCATACACACACACATACACTACAAGCAGGAATTGCTCTGGGCTTCACTAATGTCACAAATTGTGACTTTTTTCCTTATTGGAGGCAAAATATATTATCTGGTGATTTGTTTTGGTGATAACACTTTTGTGATCTGTTAAAAATTATATGTACAGTCTTAGGTTTAAAGTGGAGAAATTCAAATGCACTATGACAGGAAGCCACAGACTTATATAAAATTGCACTGGAATCTATTGTTACACAGACAAAATCCTTCCCTTTGTCTCTAGGGTGTTGAGATAAAAGGATAGTACTTTATTATGAAAAAAGCAAGACTTATTTTAAAATTGCAACAAACTATTGAGGTTGGTGATTTTTTGGGCAACAACATTGTTTAAGTCAATGTCAATCCTGCATAAGGTATACACACATATTGCCAAACAAGGTAATCAGATAAGAAAACACTAAAATGCATAAAATGTTCATTTGTCTTTGTTGGATACTCTTTTTGAGTTAATTTTTGGTACAATTCCTCAATTATTCCCGACACATTGTATATACAGCACATTTTCTCTGGTTGGAAGGGGGCTAGGAGACCAACTCTGGGATCTCAGGGTAGGTGTCTAAAGGTAAAACAAATTGGATGTCACCAAAAATATTGTCATGAGTATCAAATTTAAGGTTTTAAGAATACTCTTTAACTTTTAGCTCTATGGCCAGCATTGTGAAGTTAAAAGAAGTACAAAAGTACGGTGTCACAAAATAGTGTTATTACAGATATCAAATTGTAAGTCTTGTATATTTTATAAATGAATTTTGTAATCCACTGAATGGCTCCTTAGGCAGGTGTTGCATGCTGAAAGATTATTAGAATCTCCGGAAACAATATTGTCATATAATAAACAATCTCTAAGTATCCAAATATATAACCTAAAGTCTGTTTAAAAAAAAAAAAAAAAGTTTCGGATTTACATAGCTGCTTGATGCATAGTTATCGGTACTCATGGAATTCTTAACCACTGGACAATTGATATACAGTTTATTGTCATAGAGGTAATTAAATGGTAAAATCAACAGTTAAACATCCATCATTCCCTTAGAACAGATTGTTTAATTGCAGTAGGTAGGATTATTTGTTTGCAGGTTTTTTAATACTAGATTAATTTATTTGGTAAAGTGCACAAGGGGTTGTCCATAAAGGACGTCCACAAAGAAGGAGGGAGTGGGGTTGTTCACATGCGGACAAAGGGGTGGGGGTGTAAAGGACCTTGCAAACATCCGCAAGTTAGTATTTTTAAAAATGACATTTTGTGTTGAACAGCTGCTTAAAGAGCTTTATGCCTACTGCGTGTATTGCAGTATGTTATGTGGATGGCCTTAATTGGTGATCACTAAGTATCAATTATTTGTTAATTTCAATTTTTACGATTCATGCCAAGGAATACAATGCTGTCGGGGCATTTCTACGCACTTAGGATTTCAGTTATGTTCTCGTGTCTAACTGAGGGCTTTTCCGATTTCTGACATTTTCTTTAATCAGTGAATCACTTATGTTTATTTTTTATTTGAATTTTACTATTTAAAATTTAATTTGTGCATCAGAACTTCCATCAGTTTCTGGCATAGTTCTCTACCTAATGTATTACAAGGATGTTCATCATGCCTATTGCAAGTGAGTACAGATGCTCTGTTCTCGGGCTTGCCTAACACCTGTTCACCTTCTGATTTAGTTTCCGGTGCAAACTTTCAAGGCAGTGTAATGCTAAATATTAATTGTTGGTACTTTTTTATTTTATAGGAATGACTTACAGTACGGACAGATTAACTGACAAAGCTGCACTGTGCAATTTGGTGTACGATGTAAGATTCGTCCGTTTTGTAATTTGTTACGGGATAGTATTATTTATTTTTTAAAATTTCTTTTGATCATTTTCAAATTTCAAATATTTTTATTCAGGTCTTCATTTAACGTTGAAATGTAACGGTTTCAAAATTTAAAGCTTTAGCAAAAATCTGAAGAGTTACAAAATTATTTGAAAACAAGTTTTAAAAATATTAAATGGAGAAAAAGACATGCTTCAGATGTGACCAACTTAAAGGCCTGAGTTTCGTAAAATCAGTTATTGCAAAACCAGTATGGAGTACATAGAAATGTGATGGAAGGAAAACAAAGAACATTAGAAAGATAACGATGAAGTGCCTTGACAATGAAAACTTAGGTACATTTATAATGAAAAGAAAATATTGATTTCCACAGACTATATAATAATTTTTTTTTAGGGCAGATATGCTTTAAAAAAATTCTTGGTGTTCATTTAATTGTATTTATCATAACTGGATAAATTTTACAAAGTCTAAAATATATCATGTATTTCTTTTGCGTTTATTTTGACACTTAAGATCCTGAAAAACATTATTAAAACCCACAATATTTCAAAGATAGTTATAACATGGATACAAAGTTATTTTTTTTAAAGAATTTCAAATGAGAAAAGGTGGGATAACGTCTACTATGCATTCTCAGACATTACGGTTTCCATTTCTAATCAGATTTTCGCTACACATGTGCGTTCCTACGGTCTAATATAGCCATGGCCTTGGTCCTCATCTGAATCGTATATCTTTTTAAGTTGATAGTGTCTTGATTTCCACTTGACGGCGCTTTGGTAACCAGGTAATGGTTTGTATTTAATTCCCAGTTAGATCATCTCAAACGTGTTTTCTGACCTTGTGCACCCGACGACTATATTACCATTGATTTTGGCCTCCCACTTCGAATCAGATCTTCAACATAACCATGTTCATAAAATCTGTCAAGCATATGCAGATCAAAGACCTTGATATAGCTGTTACTTCAGATCTAAATAATATTACTGCCTGTCAAACTGTTCTCATATAAGCAAAGTATCCTGTGTTTCTGCTAAGTAGACAGCCGTGTGTTATGCGATGTGCGGATACCATACTGGATGTTTGAAGACCATTGTATCACTAGAGATTTAGAACTGGGTGTCACCAGAATTTTTGTATGACGTATATCTCGGTATTTCTAAATATATCGCGATACGTGACCAACAGTTTAGTGTTTTGGGGAAAAGGGCCTGACACTATTTTAAAGACATGATTTCCGTCTCTCAAGAGTTAGAAAAATATCTTTTTCTGATAAATAGCAAAATAATGAAATATTATTTCCATTTTATAATTGTCCAACATATAATAATCTTAATATAAAAGAAAAGAAAATATCTCACTTAAATGAAAACTGCAGCCTCCCCGAAACTTAAATGGTCAGTACCCTTTAGTAAATAAATATGTTATGCATATGTTTATTCTTTTACAAGTTGTAATCTAATAACTATAACTCAGGTGGGATTACTAACTGTACACTTTTGCTGATACAATGGAAAAGACACTGTGGTGAAATTGTTTCTTTTAAGAATGTGTCTATAAAACTCACCATTTAAAACTTCAGGAACAAACTTAGAGACCTAATAATGTTTTGCATCTTATATGTTTTCAGCATGTTTTTATGTTTTCCAATTTCATGGTTTTTGGTTTTTGTTTTTCTGTAGAGTAGTCATATCATAATAGATATTATAAAGCGCTTCGAGCTTCTAAAGATTAGACGCTATACAAAGTCCTCATTATTATTATTATTATTATTATTATTATTATTATTATTATTATTATTATATGAGAGAGCTTGTTTATAAAAAATACGAAGTGTTGACACTGTTATGTAAGTTTGTGTTGATGACTTATCATAACCTTCTTCTCATTTCTTGCTATGAGAATGAATTACTCATAAGTTAAGGAATGTCAATGTCTATGGAGAGAGAGAGAGAGAGAGAGAGAGAGAGAGAGAGAGACAGAGAGAGAGACAGAGAGAGAGAGAGACAGAGAAGAATAAAGAATAAGCTCATTAAAAGAGGTGTCGCTATGATGAGACACAGCTACGTTTATGAAATGAAATACGGGATATGTAATGTGAGAGGCGAGTCTTTCTAGCTTTAGAATGAAGGAACTTCATTTAAATAATCAACACACGTATTACTACATTCTAGAAATACATCTATAAACTTTATATTCAAAATACATGAAATACATATGAAATTACACTTTCCTTTCAAGCATACCAACGTTTTTTTGGTATAATTTCTGCGTCTTAGAATATATTACAAATAGTTAAATCTCGATTAATTTCACGATAGCCAAAGGGTATAAAATGTAATAGCTGCAATTAATGCAATAATCATTTTGAAGAAATGTAATTTACTCATTTAAAAATAAAATGTTGATTTAGAATATGTTACTAGATATTATTCTTTTCTACTTAAAGAATACTTTATTTCAACATTAAATCTAAACATGAAGTCGATCGCGAATTCGTCTTTTACAATAAAAATTAGCATAAATATAAATAAATATGAATTATTTAAAACAATTAAACTTTCCATTACATTTTAAAATAAAATAGAAGAGTTCAGTAAACAATGTTGCAACATATGAACTTTGCCGTTAAAATCTCAAGCAGTAAAAATTGCCTATTCCTTATAGAAGTTTACGAACATAGACAGTTCTTACCTGTAATGAGAGAGGTGAGTCTTTCTAGCTTCAGAATGAAGGAACTAACTTGCTCGGTCTGCATCGCTTTTTATGTGTAATCTGGGCGCAGCCACACGACCAAATATGGCCATCCCTTGATATACCGGTGTACACCTCATCCTAGCCAGAAAGATGCTCTTATTTTTCCGTTACACAAGAACGTCCATGTTGCTTTTACATCATTCTAAATAAAGCCTACTGGACTGGAATTCTGCCAGTGTATAGTCTTGTAATGTATGTGACTTGCTGAAAGCATATTTCTTGCTGAATTGCGAAACAGCGCGTAATGTACAATGCCTTTGCTTATAACGGCATACACTTTTATTTAATGAATGTATAGTTGTGATTTAGAAAAAAAATCTTAATATATTTTAGTAGGAATTACTTTAATATAAATTAGTGACAAATTTACTTTAATGCAAAGTAGAGAAAATGTCAATCTTATTACTTTTACCAAAACGTCTGTCCGAATAACACCATAGCCTACAATTTGCAGTCACTATTGGTATAATAGACAGGGAAGCTTTTAGTGGGATGCTAACACACGGGTATGGCAGCTATAATAAAGAGTTTTAAAACACGCTGACTCAACAAATTAGAAAATACTTTGTGGATTTGAGCAATTACATAAACTTCACACAGATAACATAATATCTCCTAAAAATCTTAGGAGGATTTGCAGTTGTTCAAAAGACTTTAATGCCCTTAATTTATGCTGGAAAAAAACTGCAAACAAATGAAATGTATGTTTTGGTGTTTAATCCGAATTTTTTATTTGGCCTGAATATTTTGCACAACATCCCATCTGGCCACCATGTTGACATCATTAAAGAATCATAATATAATTTTATTTGCAATATTCAAAAGTAATGTGTGATAGATTAAACTATTTTGCTAAGCAAAATAATAAGCTTTGGAATTAATTTCTTATGAACAGCAAAAACATACTTTTTGATAGCATTAAATTCATGAGTAGATTTTTCGAGAATTTCCGTACATTCATTCATGACGGAAACTACCAAAGTACCGATACAGTTGAATAGTACTAGAACTTACCACTGGACAATTTTTTTTTACCACGGTTAACCAGAACACCTGTAATACAG
The DNA here is from genome assembly GCA_029339505.1 of Unio delphinus. Classification (NCBI taxonomy): domain Eukaryota; kingdom Metazoa; phylum Mollusca; class Bivalvia; order Unionida; family Unionidae; genus Unio; species Unio delphinus. The sequence goes on along the minus strand of JAQISU010000034.1, from coordinate 7,561,501 downwards.
CGAATCCTACTCATTATTTTACAGTAGTGATCCTAAACAAACAGACTCCAATATGTCAGTCTAAAAGATGTCTTTCTTGCAAAATATTACAGTCAACATAACCTACTTACTAGCTACTCATTTTGTATGAGTTAATATTAAAATGTTACAGATTCATCCATTAATAAATGTAGAAGTAATTTGGAAAATAATGATAACTATATTTCAGTTGCTTCCCCCTACCTCCTCCCTCTTTAACAAAAAAGCAGCAGCAGTTTTGCATTCCTACTTTGATGGTGTAACACAATCCGGTCTTTTACCTAAGATTATATGATCCACTGTTTCAGTAAGTAGTAGCGAAATATTTCTCCAAAAACAAAGTTTAGTCTTGGTATTAATCTAACAGATATTGTAGAAATCACGTTATAAGTTTTCATCTGAGGTATAAACCTGCCATCATAATTTTTTTCTTCTTCATGCAATATTCTTTTCTTTGCGGTGCGGTCTCATTAACTGGAAAACCCAGAATTTAATATAAATGTTAGTTTGTACGCGATCACCTAAAATATGTATCACATAAAACATGATAATTTGATCTAATGTAGATATTCCTTCTGTCAGCCCGTTGCTATCTTCTAGAAATTAGTAAGTGCATATTTTTCGATCAGATGTCAACGTTGAATTTCTGTCTTCAGCTGACATTTTTTTGATCATTATGCAATAGTTCGACCTCCATTAGTATACTACCGTTGTATGCATTTCCCATATTAACTGGTGCATATTTATGGATCATGTGCCTTCAAAGAACATTGTACATTTCTTGCATTTTAGGTAAAAGGAAAACCCCATCTATTCTGGGGTCAACAGGTAAAAGAACAAGGTCACAATATTCATAATCTGGAATCCTTCAAGATCAATCGTTGAAACATTTAATGCGCAGGCCATTGTTAGGACCTTTAGGAGAATCGATATTATCAGTTATATCTGTTTCCTTTTGGAGTTTTAACGTTCCTTTACCAATACTAGTCATTGTCACAAGACAGACCGAGTCGGAACTGGATTAGTGAAGACACGGAACACAACTGCGTTAATAACAAGTTTATTTTATAAACGCAATTTTAAAAATGAACTCTGACACCAATATTTTACAATATATAAGAAAAATCTATTTATATAAATGTTCCTAACATGGAACTAAGACAAAAAAGAAGTATATGAATGAATTTACAAATATTAATATACATAAAAGGCTCGTATAACGAGATAGATGCAAATATGAAAAGAATGCGTCGTCAATATGACGAGACTAGAATGAAGATATTACATAATTAATACGTCGTCCATATAACGAGACATATGCAATTGTGAACCTTAAATTCTGAAGCTCACGTTCATGGAACGAGATTTGTGTAGAATGAAATTATGCAGGTGTCGTTCATATAACGAGACTGCAAAGAAGTTATTAAATACATAATAAAATTATGCAGGTGTCGTTCATATAACGAGACTGCAAAGAAGTTATTAAATAAATAGCAAAATTATGCAGGTGTCGTTCATATAACGAGACTGCAAAGAAGTGTTTAAATAATATGTCGTCCATATGACTAGATATATGCAATGGTGAAACCTAAATTCTGAAGCTCTCGTTCAGGGAACGAGATTTGTGTAGAATGAAATTATGCAGGTGTCATTCATATAACGAGACTGCAAAGAAGTTATTAAATAAATAATACAATTATGCAGGTGTCGTTCATATAACGAGACTGCAAAGAAGTTATTAAATAAATAATACAATTATGCAGGTGTCGTTCATATAACGAGACTGCAAAGTAGATATTAAATAAACAATACGTCGTCCGTATGACGAGATATATGCAATTGTGAACCCTAAGTTCTGAAGTTCTCGTTCATGGGACGAGATTTTGTGTAGAATGAAATTATGCAGGTGTCGTTCATATAATGAGACTGCAAAGAAGATATTTAAATAAATATTACGTCGTCCATATGACGAGATATATGCAATGGTGAAACCTAAATTCTGAAGCTCTCGTTCATGGAACGAGATTTGTGTAGAATGAAATTATGCAGGTGTCGTTCATATAACGAGACTGCAAAGAAGATATTAAATAAATAATAAAATTATGCAGGTGTCGTTCATATAACGAGACTGCAAAAAAGTTACTAAATAAATAATACAATTATGCAGGTGTCGTTCATATAACGAGACTGCAAAGAAGTGTTTAAATAATATGTCGTCCATATGACGAGATATATGCAATGGTGAAACCTAAATTCTGAAGCTCTCGTTCATGGAACGAGATTTGTGTAGAATGAAATTATGCAGGTGTCGTTCATATAACGAGACTGCAAAGAAGATATTAAATAAATAATAAAATAATGCAGGTGTCGTTCATATAACGAGACCGCAAAGAAGATATTAAATAAATAATAAAATTATGCAGGTGTCGTTCATATAACGAGGCTGCAAAGAAAAGGGAAATTATGAGTCGTTTAGATGACGAAACTGATACATGGATGTGAATTACTTGCTTAGATGGTAATAAAAAAATATGGAACACGTATACTACAACTATCATGGCGTCCTTTTGACGTCGAAGATGTATACCGCTCTAGTCAATGGTGGTGGAGTCGCCACGCATGGTCCACTCCCACGTCTGTTTGAAAGATCCCTCGGGAGCCCTTTACATTCAATACAGAGACGATGGTCGCGAAGCCTTGGTCCCTCGATTTGAGGACACCAGTACACTCTTCCGAAACATCGTCACCAAAACACAGCGCAACACTTCAGCACACCACGGGCAGCATAGACAAGCCCCCATGGTCGTCCATGGTCACCCCAACATGCACCACACACTGGCACCACTGGCCCCCACGGTCAGCCCACGGACACCACAACATGGCACCGCACCCGGGCACCAACGGCCCCCACTCAGCTCTGGACCACAGTCACCCACGGTCACCCCACGGACACCACAACATGGAACCGCACCCGGGAACCAACGGCCCCCACTCAGCTCTTTTAGCTGATAGATTGCTCCTTTAAGGATGGAAGCTTTTTCCGACAAGACTGGATCGTGATGTGTTTTCTGTCTTATAATTTCGTCCTTATATACCCCTAGCTGTGACATATGCGCAGCTAGGTACTTTAAACTGCAGGCAATTTCGCACGTGCAGCATGAGCTGAGTGTTCGCTCATTATGTCGAAATAAATAAAAATACCCCAAAAATAATAAACTACTCTCGGTAAGGCTGTACGCAGTAACGAAATAGAGACTAGATTTTTGACCACATATACATATTGAACATAGTCGTATACAATTCCGTGACATACCTCCCCCCTTCAAAAAAAAGTGGCAACACTTTTAGAAAAACACGGAATTGGCACACAAAAATACGAAATGAGACGTTATTTACATTACAGTAATAACGTGATACAATTAAGGAATAAAAAAAAAAAAAAAAAAAAAAAAAAAAAAAAAAAAATGCAAATCACAGTCTGCTAAGTAATCAGCCCCTACATTTTCCGACCCTCTGATTGCTTCAATCCGAAAACGATATGGCTGCAGGGTCAGTGCCCAACGCATCAATCTTTGAGTGACGACATGGTGAATGCTGTTGATAAGATAACCAATCCTAAATGCACTATCATATAACACATACAATTCTTGGGATTACGTGAACGAACCGTATATTACTCCTCCCAATGTATTCAATATGTATATATGTATCTATAAAACAGAAAATGAGTGAGGTATTAACTCACCAGCCTGATTTGTCCTGTAAGGAAGCTTCTGATCTGAAACATATCTTTAAAACAAAACTTACCACAATCCGGACCTATGCAATTTAAAATCCGTGCTTCGCCTAATCCAATTATAATCCCACTTCTGACACCATTTGTCACAAGACAGACCGAGTCGGAACTGGATTAGTGAAGACACGGAACACAACTGCGTTAATAACATGTTTATTTTATAAACGCAATTTTAAAAATGAACTCTGACACCAATATTTTACAATATATAAGAAAAATCTATTTATATAAATGTTCCTAACATGGAACTAAGACAAAAAAGAAGTATATGAATGAATTTACAAATATTAATATACATAAAAGGCTCGTATAACGAGATAGATGCAAATATGAAAAGAATGCGTCGTCAATATGACGAGACTAGAATGAAGATATTACATAATTAATACGTCGTCCATATAACGAGACATATGCAATTGTGAACCTTAAATTCTGAAGCTCACGTTCATGGAACGAGATTTGTGTAGAATGAAATTATGCAGGTGTCGTTCATATAACGAGACTGCAAAGAAGTGTTTAAATAATATGTCGTCCATATATCGAGATATATGCAATGGTGAACCCTAAATTCTGAAGTTCTCGTTCATGGAACGAGATTTGTGTAGAATGAAATTATGCAGGTGTCGTTCATATAACGAGACTGCAAAGAAGTTATTAAATACATAATAAAATTATGCAGGTGTCGTTCATATAACGAGACTGCAAAGAAGTTATTAAATAAATAACAAAATTATGCAGGTGTCGTTCATATAACGAGACTACAAAGAAGTGTTTAAATAATATGTCGTCCATATGACTAGATATATGCAATGGTGAAACCTAAATTCTGAAGCTCTCGTTCAGGGAACGAGATTTGTGTAGAATGAAATTATGCAGGTGTCATTCATATAACGAGACTGCAAAGAAGATATTAAATAAATAATAAAATTATGCAGGTGTCGTTCATATAACGAGACTGCAAAGAAGTTATTAAATAAATAATACAATTATGCAGGTGTCGTTCATATAACGAGACTGCAAAGTAGATATTAAATAAACAATACGTCGTCCATATGACGAGATATATGCAATTGTGAACCCTAAGTTCTGAAGTTCTCGTTCATGGGACGAGATTTTGTGTAGAATGAAATTATGCAGGTGTCGTTCATATAACGAGACTGCAAAGAAGATATTTAAATAAATATTACGTCGTCCATATGACGAGATATATGCAATGGTGAAACCTAAATTCTGAAGCTCTCGTTCATGGAACGAGATTTGTGTAGAATGAAATTATGCAGGTGTCGTTCATATAACGAGACTGCAAAGAAGATATTAAATAAATAATAAAATTATGCAGGTGTCGTTCATATAACGAGACTGCAAAAAAGTTACTAAATAAATAATACAATTATGCAGGTGTCGTTCATATAACGAGACTGCAAAGAAGTGTTTAAATAATATGTCGTCCATATGACGAGATATATGCAATGGTGAAACCTAAATTCTGAAGCTCTCGTTCATGGAACGAGATTTGTGTAGAATGAAATTATGCAGGTGTCGTTCATATAACGAGACTGCAAAGAAGATATTAAATAAATAATAAAATAATGCAGGTGTCGTTCATATAACGAGACCGCAAAGAAGATATTAAATAAATAATAAAATTATGCAGGTGTCGTTCATATAACGAGGCTGCAAAGAAAAGGGAAATTATGAGTCGTTTAGATGACGAAACTGATACATGGATGTGAATTACTTGCTTAGATGGTAATAAAAAAATATGGAACACGTATACTACAACTATCATGGCGTCCTTTTGACGTCGAAGATGTATACCGCTCTAGTCAATGGTGGTGGAGTCGCCACGCATGGTCCACTCCCACGTCTGTTTGAAAGATCCCTCGGGAGCCCTTTACATTCAATACAGAGACGATGGTCGCGAAGCCTTGGTCCCTCGATTTGAGGACACCAGTACACTCTTCCGAAACATCGTCACCAAAACACAGCGCAACACTTCAGCACACCACGGGCAGCATAGACAAGCCCCCATGGTCGTCCATGGTCACCTCAACATGCACCACACACTGGCACCACTGGCCCCCACGGTCAGCCCACGGACACCACAACATGGCACCGCAACCGGGCACCAACGGCCCCCACTCAGCTCCGGACCACAGTCACCCACGGTCACCCCACGGACACCACAACATGGAACCGCACCCGGGCACCAACGGCCCCCACTCAGCTCTTTTAGCTGATAGATTGCTCCTTTAAGGATGGAAGCTTTTTCCGACAAGACTGGATCGTGATGTGTTTTCTGTCGATTGATTGATATTATGAGTTTTAAGTGAATCGTCCACTTGGGCTCTTTCCACTGTTTTGTCTCCCAAAAGGGAGTTATTTACTTTATCCTGAGGGGAAGGAAATGTGCCACATCCCCTGCAGGCATTTATGCACTCATAGAGTGCTATTTACTTAGGCCATCACCACTGGGCAATACGTGTACTGCCTCTGGGTGTGACTTCGGCCGTCACCACGGGCAATAATTGTATTGCCTGGGTGAATGTAAGGCTATAAGCCATAGGCCATAGGGTGGGTAGGAATGGAACCTACTCACACCCACCCCTATCATTCTGTTGCCTACTGATCTGCAAGAGCAGTGAAGCGAGAGAAAATTAGTTTTCTCATATCGCTTATGTCGGCGTAATGTGGTCGTGCAAGCACGAGAAATTACGGCAGCAGGGAGTAAAGGTGATGAAAAGCCAAGCGCGCACCTGTATATCAAATTCAGTCCAGTTGTACTAATGGACAGCCTAACAAACCAATAATGTGTAAGCCACCTATTCAATTAACCAAATATCTGAGTTTCAAAATATGACCTATCATCCTAACGAAAATAGGGACTAGTACTAAGTGTACATGCGTAAGTCCCTATTGTATTTATACTAAGGTGTCTAAGCGACACATAGAAGTATAGTCAATGGTAGGGGAGTTTGGTTATAAATTTGTTCGCAGTGCCAAAACATGTCATATTATTTCTTTCAGGGCCAAATAGTTAGTCAAAGAGGGTAACTCTTAACCAAATGAGTACCCTATTTCACCATTCAAGCGGTTAAATGATGGCAAGTCCCTTTCATCATGCTCCCGGACGTCTTTTCTCGGCAGTAGGTCGGCTTTTTCAGTCGGTTTCCCTTTTTGTTCTGCATACTGGTGGATGAATGCTTCTGTATGTCGTTGCGAAGCATTTCAGGTGACGTCACTGGGCCCGCGGAATCCTTCAGAGAGTAAACGCCATCTTGAATTCCACATGGCTCTCCGTCCGCCAATTTGCCTAAGTCATCCATTTTCTGCAGAATAAATCTTTTCGCCGTGGCTGCTGGCCTAGGTTACAGTGGGTGTTTTTGTTAACACTAGGCGCTCATATGGCTGTATTCTTGGTCCGCAGTCCTAAATGGCGCCTTATCTCACTGCCTTAGTCAGCTAGCTCTCCGGGCTCCAAGACCGGTCCGTCCTCTTCAGAGCTCTCCTCTTGAATGATGTATGGTATGATTGATTGATATTATGCGTTTAAAGTGAGTCGTCCCGAGGGCTCTTATCACTGTTTTATCCGTCAAAAGACGGTTATTTACTTTATCCTGAGGGTGGGAATGGAGCCGCCACCCTGCAGGCATTTATGTGTTCATGGAACACTATTTACTTGGGCCGTCACATCGGAGTAGCTATTGAGCTACTACTGTGTGAATGTAGGGCCACATACAATATGAGTGGGAATAGTTCCAGCACACACTCATATTAATTCATACTGTTTCTGGTTGGTTGTTCAGGACGTGTTAAGCACGTGTAGTTGCTGCGGCAGGTTTTTGTGGGCGAGGCGAGGTGCCTGGCAAGGGCAGCTTCTTTGGACGTATCCTATCCCTATTTATATACTCTGTGCTGCTTTTGAGTGTACAACGTTTATGCAACAGTGTTTTATAATGTTGGGTGTTCGATGTGTATATTGGTGTAGTAGTTTGGTATGTGCAACCTTGTGTTGCTGGGCCTGATGATCTGGGCTTTGATCACCTAATATATACTATTTGGGGTTCTGAGTAAACCATATTTCTTAGGTAATTTAGTTAGTTTTGCAGCCTTGTGCTGCTGGCCCTGATAGTCTTATGTATGGTATGGTATAATTTCGTCCTTATATACCCCTAGCTGTGACATATGCGCAGCTAGGTACTTTAAACTGCAGGCAATTTCGCACGTGCAGCATGAGCTGAGTGTTCGCTCATTATGTCGAAATAAATAAAAATACCCCAAAAATAATCAACTACTCTCGGTAAGGCTGTACGCAGTAACGAAATAGAGACTAGATTTTTGACCACATATACATATTGAACATAGTCGTATACAATTCCGTGACAGTCATATCGCTAAGCAGCAGAGAGGGCGAGCCCACCGTTTTTAAATTGAAAATAAAGTACTTTTTGTTAAACTAGGGTTTCTTACAAAAACGAAAAAATTATTCCAATAACACCAAACTGCAGCTTAAAATAACCGAGAGTCTCTTTTACAGAGTCTCTCTTGGGGTTAGGTAATTTTGTTACTGTTTTTTTTTTCTCTTTCTTTCTTGTAGTTCGCATTTAAAATTCGTACGCGCATGAGTGTATCTGTCATGAAACTTATTCGAGGTCGCGCCCTCTCTGCTGATGTAAATTAGATCTATGTTATATCAAATAATGTCTAGAGTAATGCAATCTTAAACAACTAGATTAGGCCGAGAGCGATTAGAAGCAATTAAGAAACTTCTACCAGTTCGTGATCCTGTCAGACGAAAATTACAAGAACGTCAGGAATTTCAGGTGGATTTTGGATCGAGTTCTCAACAATTATTCAAACCTATTAGTGAAACAACTAAACTCCTTCTTCCTCAACTTGAAAATAAAAAAAGCTGAATAAACTTAAGAACATCAAGACTTTTACAAGACCTTCCTGATTAATCGCATCAACTAGCAAAACCTCCTGCTAAAGAGAAGAAGAAAAAAAAACTGATAAAGAAATAATCGAAGGATTACGTAATAAATTTACTGTAGATGCAGATGAATTTCCAGCTCTTGTTGTTGCCCACTATAAAATGAGAAAACAAATGTTGAGGCCGACATTTTGTTTACATTTTTGACAACATATACATATTGATACCAGTCATATACAATTTCGTGACAGTCACCATGATTAGATAAACGGATAAGAAATGAGATGATCATACACAATGCTCAACGTGGACCTGTACTAGTTAGGGTGATACATTCAAAATTACCAGTCTATAAAGCAGCTTATGGAGATGGACTGTTTAGAGTGTATTTAAAAGGATTGCCCCAAAAGCAATACCGGTCGCAAGACAAAATATCAATGAAAGCTGTTGCGTTGTTCGTGAAAAAGCTCCTGGTGATATTGGTAATATTGTTGGTTAAGAGTTTTTAGCAATCAAGGATATATTAAAAGGGTTAATTCGGCGAAAAGCATCAGCAGTACAATTACCGAGCACTGACGTGATGCTTGCAAGTGTTATTAAAGGAATAAATCAAGCGCAAATAAAAAAGATAGCAGAGTTTGCTGTAGACGCATTTTGTCCTGAAGCAGAACAAGATATAACTGGTAAGTCTGACAGCAAGAAGTTGTGTCCGTGTTCCCTTGACAAAGTCAAGGCGATCATGATCATCGCAATTATAATAGATATTTAAACGTGTATCCAGCATTCGGCATAGATGCACACGTTCTCAAAGATGAATTACAAGTATTATTCTTATGATGTACGGATGCCAAATCACCGTGGACGTGAACTTCAAGTTCAGGATACAAGTATGGATTTCTAACCGGTCGAAGTATTTATTGAAGTAAATGGTGAAATTATAAAAACAGACGATACTGAACATGACGCCGCTGACAGACTAGCTTTTGTTAATATCGGAATTTTATCGTTGTCTCACAGTGTTAAAAAAATGATTGATGGAAGAAATATTAATAATATTTAAAAGGACGTTGATGTTACTACAAAAATAATAGGTTTATCAAGATATTCTAATGATAATACAAGATCAGCTGGCCCAACACATATGTTTGCTAAAGACTCTTCTGACTTCCTAGAATATAAAACTTAAATACCGGTAACTTACGAGATGCTGCAGGAGCCTCAGAAACATCCGTAGTAATATAGTAATATCGCAGAATGCAAATTACAATTTAGGATTTGTAACACGTCGAACAATGTTGAGCAATATTCGTAAACGATTTTCATGCACAATTCCGTTGCCACATATTTGGATTTTGTAGAAATCTTAGAAAGGTTAATTTTGGAGCGAAACATACAGTTGTACTTTAGTAAAACTCTTGATGTTGGTAAAGTAATACTAACAAAACTCTCGTTGTGAATGCCGCTAATGACTCCAACAATTGCTAAAGAACAAAATTTATTCTCTTTTATGGATCAAGGCGGTAAATCAATATTATCGTGGTTGACAGTAACGTCAGATAGTGTTCAAAGTAATATTAATTTACACGACAGATCGCACCACAACAGGGTGTTTCCGCACTACCACATATATTTATTGCGCTACAAAATGCTGAACGGGTAAACTCGCAAGAAGAAAGTCATATGATATTTGACAAACTTGGAGTTAATGAAGTTTCTTTAAGAATAAACAGACATCAAGAACCATCTGAAGATTAATTGTTAGATTTTGAATTAAATTGTGTAGCGCGTACATATCATCGTTTAATGACATTTATGGAACATGATCAGAATATAGATACTGGTTTACAACTATCACCATTCGTACGGGTTAGCCCCACCAAAAAAGTTTATCAAATATATCAGCGTAGCAAGTACACCAATCTGGTATTTAACATTACCAACTTAGACAATAACTGACCCACCAATGTGCGGCAGTGAAGGAGTTGCTGTACTTGACGTTGTATCGAAATCAACCAATCCACACCATGAAGTAGTAAACGAATCTACGAGTAATCGCTATCGTTTTAAATAGATCTTATAGTATAATTATATATATTTACGGAAATTCATCCTGTAAACAAACTCCCACTGATGGAATATCACAAGAGAGTGTTATAAAAAAAAAACCTTTAACAATGAACTATCTGAATTACTAAATCTTGCAAATGCGGATCCAAGCCAGGTGGTTGTATTTTTCAGGATAAACAAGGAAAATAAAAATCGAGTATACTATCATTGCAGGATATTATCGTCAAAATTAGTTAAATAACTGAAAACAGTATCGCCGTGTTTGATAATAACGGAGAAATTAAACCCGGTGTTCTTATGTTAACGATCTCAAATAATATTCTCGCTCAAGTAAAAAAATCCGGTGAGACAATGCTCCGCTCCGTATAACTAATAATACAATTACTGGTCTTGGAGAACCAGACTCAAACAATGACCTCATTTAGAACCAACTTTTCTAATCATGTAACCACGTTATTGAGTTTTGGTAGAAATATAAATAGAGCCGTTAATGATATTTTAAAAGTTCAACAGTCACTGATATTAAGTTCGCTGACATAAAAAAGGTCACTGAAAACGTAGTATATACGGATAATCTGGACAAGTATTATATTCACCGCCTAATAATTTTATTAAACTTGGCGCTGAGGTTACCAGGTTATACATGTTGTCAGTGATAGGTGTTACAACATTAACGATATCCACCACAATACCAACGCGTTATATTTTGACTCGGTCAGTTGGGTCAGTTGGGTCGATTATAGTACTACTAGATCAAAACAAAGAAGTCACGTTTGAAGAGGATTAAAGACTTGGCATGGTTTATAATTGGTTAATTGAATTAATTGCTTGAGTAATTGAATAATGAACTAACCAATCAACGTGCAACAGTATAGATTCAATTAAGTGCGTGAATTACAAGCTAAACTAAAATATATTGTTGAAGAGCATACAAGAAAAATAAAAAAAATATCTCACACGTGTAGTTGTAGTTGATACAGTTGGCCGAATATCCGGTCAAAATCATTCGGGTTATCTACAATCGTATTCGCAAATAAAAATAAACCAGATGGAACACTCAATTGGGTAGTTGTTGGAATATCAACCGGTAGTTATCAGATTGGACAGATAGATCAAATTTGAATTTCAATTTTTAAATTTTTGAATTTAAAATCTATTACAGGAAAATAATGGAAGAAAGCTATTAGCAGGGTGGCGTAAATGCTGGTCAGTTGTGCTTCCTTACTCCAGGGTATCTTGGTCTAAACTGTTCCCTATTAATTTGGATAGACTCTGTGCTGTTGTTAATCAATAGTGTATACAACCCCGCATAACAGCCTAATTACATGATGTTTAATCACACGCTGCCCTGATGGTTCTAGGTTCTATACCACCTTATATTTCTTAAGTTAAGTAGTTAAGTACTGTCTAACAATATTGTTTGATGCAGCATTGTGCTGCTGTGTCTGATGGCCTTGGGGTTTTTTGACCACCTTATATTTATTGTTTCGAGCCCTAGGTCTTATACCTTAGTTTTGGATGCATCCTTGTGCTGATGGGCCTGATAGTCTTGGGCTTTGGACTACCTTATAGTATTAAGCTGCGGTATTGTGTTGCGTATAATGTCTAAAGAATTGTGTTGCGGCCTTGTGCCACGGTGTCTGATAGTTTTTGGTCTTTAGACTATCTTATAATTTCTATGTTGGTGCCTTAACACAGGTTTAGAATTTTACGTGGACTGGTCTCAGTCCGCTCATGTAAAATTTACTTTTATGGTACGTATCTTTCAATTTCCTTCATATTGGTTAGCTGTTAATGCTGTCAGCGAGGTTGTATATAGAGAAAACGTTAGAGATAGGTAGAAAGGAGGGTGTAAGGCCTAGACTCATTTATTTCCTACTATTTACGCCTATGCTGATGGTATCCAAGTTCCACACCTGCTTGGTCTTATTTGATGTTATTACACATTTATCTTCAATATTAATGCAGTTTCCAGTTAATGCTTATTTGATGCTACTTTTGTAACCTTCCATTACTTTTGTTGGTAATTTTTATTCTCGTAGTGGATTGGTTACTCAGAGTGCTTGGAGTAAGTTATCCTGTTTCCCAATTTTTGTTTGTTGGGTTACTCGCCTCTTACATTTTGGTTTGGTTGCTCAGGTCACGAACTTTTGTGATCAATGTGCCCAGCGTAGTGTAGGTGGGTCCATAAAGGAACGTCTCACCGTCCGTTGCTCGGGCTTCCATCCCTTTAAGTGGCTTTCATTCTTTTTTATTTCATACTTTGAAAAATATATTTTTGGTATCCCTATTTAGCCTATTTTGGTGTTAATTTTTCTATTCCCTTTTTAACGTTGTTTGTTATTATTCCCGAAGTGGTTGGTTACTCAGAGTGCTTTGAGTAATTAATTATATTTCCCAGTTTTTGTTTACTGGGTTACTCGCCTCTTTAATTTTTAGTTTGGTTGCTCAGTTCGCGGACTAGTACTTTTGTGAGCTGCATGCCCAGCGTAGTGTAGGTGGGTCCATAAAGGAACTGCTCAACGTCCGTTGATTGTGCTTCCATCCCTTAAAGTGGTTTACTGTTTTGGTTTCACACTTCATAAATGTTATGGCACTAGTTTTGGTTATAAGATAGTACTAGGGTTTGGATGTTTTAAGGGTGAAACTATTTCTATATTTTTTATATTAACCCTGTTGTTTTAATAAACTCAATTATGTTTTAATAATTGCCTTGAGGGTTGGTGTTGTTTAGTTGAATTATGTCTGGGTTTATACTTGGTGCTACTATGTTTTGTTGTTCTGATCTGATTTCTCAGTTTCCTTTTTGGTTAATCTTCAATTGTTGAAGATGTGGTGTAAATCTTCTGGGCTGTTACAATTGTAACAATTAATGTTATGCGGGATGGGTCCTATGTATTCTCCAAGGCTGTTTTTCAGTTTGGTTCTCCCTAATATTATTCTATTAATTTTAGATTGCTCATAGCCTGTGCACCTGGGTGGTTTTCTGATTCCACTTACTTCCTTAATGGTGTTATGTAATATTCTCCCTTGCTTATTTATGTCCCAATCGGTTTGCCATTTTTGATTTATCAATGTGGGGATTAAACTATATAGTTCAGTTTGGCTATATTTATGTAGCACGTAATTAGGTTTGTTGAGTTTATTTTTAGCGAGCGGGTCTGCTAGTTCGTTACCTTTTATATCTATGTGGGAAGGAATCCATATGAATTCTACTACTAAGTTGTTTGAATTTAGCTTTTTCAGTAACAGATTAATTTGATTTCAGAAATTTTCTCTAGATTTTGTGGTGTTATTTTGGATCGAGGTTAGGACGCTGAGCGAGTCACTGATAATTACAGTCTTATTTGGTTTATTTTCCTCAATCTATTTTAATGATTCTATGATGGCCAATAATTCAGCTGTATAAATGGAGCATAAGTCAGGTAGACGACTCCCGATTTGAATATTAAGCTCTGGTATGACCATTGCATCAGCTGTTTTGAACGGATTTGTTACTTCTGAGCCATCCGTGTAAATATTTGTATAATTTTTATATTGATTGTTAATTATTTCTAACGCTAATGTTTTTAGATAGTTTTCTTGGTTTTCCTTGTTTCCTTTATTTGATAGGGAGATGTTTACCTTTGATCTTACATTACTCCAAGGTTCTTGATTATACTCTGTGTCGTTCTCTGCTTGGAATATATCTATCGGAATTTGAGATTTTAGTTAGTGAACTAGTGTTCCCATAGATGTAGTTTTTAAAAGTATTTTTCTAAAGGGGGTGTTGCATTTATTGATGGTCAGGTAATTGGAGTACGTTTTTGCATGGGTCGAGATTCGAGCTGCATATTTTAATATGAGTTTCTGCCTTCTGAGGCTTAGTGGCAGTTCTCCTTTTAAAACCTGCAGCTCAGCGGACGAGGTTAATGGCAGTGAGCCGGTACCAGTTATGAGGGTCTTTTTCTGTATTTTATCTAATTTGTTTAACTGACGTTTGGGTGCCGTGGTATAAACATGGCACCCGCAGTCGAGTTTGGATCTTATTAAGGCCCTGTAGAGTGTTATGGTTGTTTTCTGGTTCGCACCCCACTGAGTGCCCGTGAGGCCTCTTAATAGATTAAGATCCTGGTTGCATCTTTTAATTAGTTTCTCTATATGATGTGCCCATGTTAAGTGTTTGTCAAAGTACATACACAGAAATGTAGCTACTTTTACAAATGTTTTTTCTTTATTTTGTATTGTTAGTTTGGGATATTTTTTAAATCTTGGATATGGGGTGAACAGTACAGCTACCGTCTTTTGGTGCGATAGTTTGAAACCCCATGTATCAGCCCATTTTCCTATGTTATTTAAGCTGGTTTGAATTTCAGCCAATTGTTTGTGGTTGGAGGGATCTCTCTATAGTCCACTATCATCAGCAAATTGTGATAATCCAAGTTTAGGTGATGCTAAATTTTGGCAAAGGTCATTTATCATTAAGTTAAAGAGGGTGGGGCTGAGTACGCTCCCTTGTGGAGTTCTATTTTCAATGGTGTGTTCCTCAGAGTAAGTTGCAACTACCATAGTTATAATTTTGCGGTTGGTCAGGATATTTTCTATAAAGTTGCACATTCGACCCCGTAATGCCATAATGATTTCATCTGGCTATGAGGCCTTTGGTCCATACGAGGTCGAAGGCTTTTTCCAGATCGAGAAATACCGCAATTAAGTTTCTATCTGCTCTTCTTGCTGAGTTGAATGCCAATTTGATAGCGGTTTCTAATCTTATTAGTTGATCTGTAGTGAACCTTATGTTTCTAAACCTAAACTGATTTTCAGATATTAAGTTGTTGCTTTCAAGGTGGTGTTTAAGTCTATTGGTAATAATGGTTTCCTTAATTTTACATACGTTATTAGTGAGTGAGATGGGTCTGTACGAATTAATATCGTTTCGATCTTTATTTGGTTTACGAATATCGCAGTTTTTTATTGTTTAGGTAGCCTTCCTGTGTCCCATATTCTGTTAGGCATTTGTATTATAGATTTAACTATGTGTAAGTGTAGATTTTTGTATATTACATATCCTATTTGATCTTCCCCAGGTGAAGTTTCTTTTTAAGTTTTAAGTGCCTGGTCCCATTCGTATAAAATGATATCTTTATTTAGATGTGATATTTAGGGTCCCAGGTCTTTGAAAAGTCCGCTATATATAATTTCTGTTTTAGCCCTGTGATTTTGGAATTCCTTGGTGTGGTTGTTATTACTGCTCATGTTTTTAAAATGTTGGACTAGTTAGTCAGCTTAATCCTTATTCTTACTTTTATTGTTTATTTTAGGGGTGTTATTGGTTTGCTTCCCCCTAATATTTCTAATCTTATCCCACACCTGTTTTGAGTTAGTCCTGAACTTTATACTAATGCAGTATTTCTGCCAAGTTGTTTCTTTTGACTGCTTGATTAAGTATTTGAGCTTGTTGTCCTGACATTCGTACTCTAGGAAGTGAGTAGTATTGTTAGATCTTTTTAATTTATTTAAAACTCTAATTTGTGTTTGTCTAGTTAATTTAATTTGGTCGTTCCACCATGGTACCCTTAGCTTTATCTTGTTTTTCTTCTAGTTTTGGGTATACTGTTGGTGGCTGCCTGAAAGTAACAAGATAACCGGGACGGATATTTCGGATTGATAACAGAACACGTTTGATGATACAGATATAAAGATTATGGTTTAAAGTGGTGATAATATATATAAGCAAAACAATGAAATGAGTGCGTTTTGTAATCCAAATATTAGATTTAATTATACATAATTACGCACAGACTAGAAGATGCGAACGAATTATATAATGATACAAAACAATGATACGAATCAATGATACAATGATACAAAAACAATGATACAAAACCCCAGCGAAAAAAATATACAAAAAAGAAAAAGATGAATACAGTTTACTCACGTAGTAAACAATGCAGGATTACTCATATAGTAAAAATGTATACGCTCAAGTAGCGAAAGTATATTTGAAAAATAACAGGACAGATAACTTTTTTTTCCAGTCCCAAACCATATACTGGGTTCCGCAAACCCACATTAGCCCACGGCTAACAAATTACGAATAAATATATATAATCAACTATTAGTATACAGCTCCATAACTGGTACAATAGAACTTCACAATTTCTACAGACTCCGGACACTCGGAATACTATGAATCATTAGACCCTCCAGACACTCTGGTCATTTAGATAGCTCCACAGCTGGGTCACCCTTGTCACCCTTGACATTAGACACTCCGGACGCTAAACATTAGACACTCCGGCACATTAAACAGCTCTGGACACACCAGTGCATTTAATCACAGCTCCCGACGTTTGACAGCTCCGGACACCCCGGACGTTTAACACCCTCGTACAATAGCTGAAAATATACCCGACACCGTATACTAACCTTGATACAGACATAACGTAATGACGTTATACACGGTAAATTATCAAGACTATTATTATCACAATGACAAAATGACAGGTTCTATAGTAAACCTTCCCTGTTCGGTAATGCTGAATAGTAAACAATTATATTTTAACAAATTATAGCTTTACATTACCAATCTAAATGCCTTGCAAACAAGAGTAAAAAATGCACGCATTATGCTGTGTAAAAACTATATAACAAACATGCTAAGGTAAATATAGTAATACAAAAAGCTATCACTCAGTACCAAAAATGTACTTACCCCTACAGCTAAAGTTGTGCAATCCTCCCTCCCTCGGATCTATAACCCTATAGCTACAGTCCTTGAAACCATTTTTTTTATTAGGGGGCACCAGACAGATGCCCCCTCCCCCTATTGAAAAAACTAGTAAAAATGTTTTATGTGTGTGTGTGTGTTCCCCCGATATGTAGTTTTGTGTTTTTTATGAAATTCCATTTAATTTTAACCTATCCTTAATTTTTTCCCATCGGGATTATATGATAATAGGAGGATATTTTGGTCCTTAGTGTTTTTCTATGACATTTTCACCCGAACCCATAGGTTCATCATGGGTGTCTGTCTCTAACTCTCAAAGTTAACCCTGGCTAGGTGTTTCCTGTATCCTGTGTATGCTATTTGTGTTGTGCTATATGTATGTTGCTATATGTATTCATATGAATACTGTATATTTTTGTAAGGATAGCCATTCTTATCAAATTTCCCAGTTTTTCTGAACATATAAATACCTCTAAACGGTATTTATTTCAATATATATATTTTAATTTCATTTAATTAATATATGTTTTAGCAATTTTGAATTTGGTACAAACACATGGTGTATTAAATTTAGTTTAATTCTGTTGAAACCAACCTTATTGTTTTAATGTTTGTTCTATGATGTTCCATGTTTTGTAATTTCCTTATTTATATACTAGATCACTTGGATCGAAATGGGATCCGTACAATTTCTTTATTATTTTTTGCACTTCACCCTTCTCGATCATTTTTTTGTGATCTTTAGTTATTTATTATTAATTCCTTATTCCATTCCAAAAGATTATTTTATATTTCCCTCTAAACGGGCTTTCTGTGTAGATTTTCTCAAATCTCCACAGAGTAAGAGTTTTTATCACCAGTGACTTTATATGATAGCATGCTTTTTTTTTGGGGGGGGGGGGAAAGATAATTCTTAACTAAAAAGCCTATCTAAACCGTGAGTTGTTTTTGTTGTGTATATGTCTCTAGGTGAGCTTTTTATCCAAACTCTTTCACGGGCCTGTCCACTTCGCGTAGCGCCATGTGATATAGCCCCGTGCTCTCATTGCTCGTACTTTTCTCCTCCTGAGTTCCCTGTCCCTCCCTTCTATCTAAATTTTTCCCCATATTTATAAACTGGGCCACATGCTATCATATTATTAACGATAAAATTTGTTAATTCGTATAAAATATCTTTGGAAAATTTCCCATCTTAGTATAATAGGTGGATGTTTTGGTATATTTGTTTTTTGTTAATATTTGTAATAATTTTATTTCTATCATCTTGGTTAAATGTACATTCAGTTATAACATGTGTTTTAGTGAATAAAAAGTTTTTGCATAGTGGACATTTTGGCGACACTGCGATCATATGCCGTCTCACTGCTATTTCCCCTGTCAACCATACATCATGCATGTATTTGAACAGGGTACTTTTCATTTTTATGGATCTGAGTTTGACCCAGTTCCCCCATGCCCTATCCCAGTTAATATTTATGTGTTTTTGTTCTACCTTATTTTTTTCCTTATTTATTGTGTTTTGTGTTAGCCATCTGTATGTGCATTTTGTATAAATTTCCCAAAATTCCTTTACATCCCTATATTTAAACAATAAATCTTTTATTGATCTTAATTTTCTTGGCACCTCTAAGATTTTTGTTAATTTATTATTCCTATATATGTCGTTTCTCTGCTTCATAGAGAAACCAAAGTAATAAATATAGAGCCCTTGCCAAGCTATTTTCGGCTCCACTTTAATCTCCCTAAATCTATTTAAGATGTTGGTGTATTTAATTAGGGTGGGATGGGGGAGACCTAAACCTCCCCTCATCCCCTCCCTATATAAAGTATCTTTGTTTGTATAATGTATTTTAAAAGCCCATAAGTATTTGATAATCTCGTTATCTATTTTTTTAAGTGTTGCATTTTTGATGTCTACTGTTTTTAATTTGTAATTTAGGTGCACATACATGTAATTTTTTGCAACTTGTGCTCGTTCCATTAAGCATATTGGCAATGGTGCCCAGATTGTCAAATTTTTTTTAATACTTTCCTTTATTTCTTTTAGATTATTTTCCATTTCGTCTTTTCCAAAATTGATACCTAATGTTTTTATATTGTCTTTAATAAGAGGAGTAGGCAGGCCATGTTTCTTACCTCTCCAGTTTCTTATTAATAAAATTTCTGTTTTCTCAGGATTTATCTTAGATCCTGAAACTTTCCCAAATTTGTCAAATTCCTTTATAAGTTCATTATAGGATTTTTCATCTTGGATAAAGTTTGTGCAATCGTCAGCGTGTTGTAGCATCTTAACAACTTCTTTGATGTTTGGAACTTTGATCCCTACAATATTTTGGTTGTTCCTAACTTTGATACTTAGAATTTCTATTGCTATTACATATAATAACATGGATAGTGGGCAACTTTGCCTCACTGATCTTTGAATTTCAAATTTTTCCGTTTTTGCTCCATTTACCTGTACAATCAAGTTTATATCATTATACAGGATTTTGGTCCAATTTTGGAAATTCTCTCCAAATCCAAATTTTTCTAGTGTTTTATATAGGTAGTTTTGCTCAAGTCTATCAAAAGCTTTTTCCTGGTCAATTAGTACCATAGCACTAGTAGCACCAGTGATATTTATATGATCTATTATAGTTTTAATGTTTAGAATGTTGTTTTGTATGTCTCTTCCTTTTGGCCCACTTGTTTGGTTTATATTTATAATTGGGTCAAGACACTTTTTGACCCTTTCCGCTAATATTTTACTAATAATTTTATAGTCAACATTAAGGAGTGAGATGGGTCCGTAATTCTTAATTTCATCCCTATTTCCCTTTCCCTTATATATTAATGTTATCATACCCTCCCTCATTGTGTTAGACATTTTTCTATTTCTAAGTGCAATATTATTATATAACCATTCTAAAACTGGCGACAGCTCCCTGCAGAATTTTTGATAGAATTCCGCTGAGAGTCCATCTCTCCCTGGTGATTTATTTTTGGATAATTTCCCTATTGTCTCTATTATTTCGTCTTGTGAGATAAATTCCTCACATTTGTTTCTATGTTCTGAGGTAATTTTCTCATAATTTGTCTCTCGTAAGTATGTTTCTATATCTTCGTCTGCTATTCTCTGTGAAGTATATAGGTCCTTATAGTAATTCCGTATGTAATCTAATATTTTAGTTTTGTCTCCCAGTATTTCCCTTCCCGTATTTAAAATTTCTAGTGTTCTTTCCCCCCCCCCTCTTCTTAATTCCTCCCTTTTATATAACCCCTCTGCAGTTTCATATAGTTCTGTAAAAATACCTGCTTTTATTTCCCTCCCTTTATAATAGTCTTTTTTTTAATTTTGCTAATCTTAACACTAATGTTTCTTTTGTGTTTTGTGTTGTTGTTGTGTTTATTAAATTTTCTATAGCTTCTATTTCTAATTTAAATTTCCTAACCCTTAATTTTGAATGATATATTGCTATATTTTTAAATTTAACTTTTAATTTATCCCATTCTTCTATTATATCTTTATTCCCTTTATTTTTAAAATCTGCTATTTCCCTTTTAATTTCTTCTATAAATTCCTCATTATTTAATATTTAGTTATTTAACTTCCATGATCTCCTTCCCCATTTAGTTCTTTTTATAATTCGTACCTTTAAATAAATTAGTTTATGATCCGAAATTATATAATCTGATATACCTGATTTTATATATGTATTTGTTCCAAAAGATGTGCCCCAAAATTTATCTAATCTACTTGCTCCATCTGCACGTGTATAAGTGTATTCCACCCTTGGTAAATTTAAATGTCTATATATGTCTATCAAATTTAGCGATTCCATTGTTAATTCCATTATGTCTTTAATGTGCAAGTCGTCGTGTTTCAGTATGCCCGTTCTGTCTATATCGTCCCCTACCCAATTAAAATCCCCTCCTATTATCAAATTTTCCCCTGTATAGTTTTCTAAGTACTCCATAAGTTGTGTTGCAAAGGCTCTTTTCAAATTTGTTTTGGCTGGCATATATATATTTAAAAAATGATTATTCCCTATTTTTAAATGAATGAGTCTTCCCCTAAAAAAATCCCCTTCCTCTATTCTTTCCCATTTAACTCCTACTTTATTTTTGATCATAATTGCTATCCCTCCTCCTTTATCCCACCCTACATAGTTGTTTTTAATTATTATGCAATCCAGCTCCTTTTCAAGTTGTTCTTTGATTTCGTCCGTTAGTCCATTATGCGTCTCTTGTATAAACAGTAGGTCAAAGTCCCCTATTTGTATTAACTTCGATACTTTTTCTTGATTTAATCCATTCACATTTAACGACAACAAACGGAAGTTTTGTTCTTCCATTTGTGGTTTTTCTCCCAGGTGGCCGCTTATTTTAGTAGTTATTAGTTATTGGCTATTGTTTATAATTAAGTACCGATATCTTCCCCTGTTTCAGGGGATCCCGGGTCATCCTTTTCTGATTGTGTGTCACTTGTTGGGATGTCAAAGTCACTGGTGACTTGTGAGGTGTAAAGTGTTTCATTGAATTTATCTTGTGTTTCCTGTGTTGCTGTAAATGTTTCATTATCTAGGGTTGTTTCCATTGTATCCATTTTGCTGTCCGTTTCATTTTCTTGTGTTTCTACTGTGGATAGGTTAACTTTTCCCACCATTCTTTTCCCTTTTCCTTTTCCTTTCCCTTTCATTTCTGCTTTTACTGGTTCCTGTTTTGATGATTCTATTACTATTTCTAGTTCATTCGAAGAGGAAGATAAACTAGCTACCTTCCTCTTCTTGGTGATACTGGTTTTTCTTATGGGCGTAGATGTTCCCACTGGTACTATTTCCTCCATTTCAGGTAATGTCAGTATTTCTTCATGTTGCAGTTTAGCAAAGGGATTGGTATTTGTGAAAATAGGTATTACCAATTTGGTTCTATTTTCCTTCCCCTTATTTTCCCTCCCTACCTTAGTCCACTTCTCATTTCCATTTTCCTGATTTATTGGTGCATTTTCTCTAGCAACATCTGCATAAGTATTCCCTTTTCTTCCACCCATTTCTTTTTGGCATTCCCAAGGCACATGTCCCTTTTCCCCACAATTGGAACACTTTCTATCTTTCTCTGAACCCCTATACCATGTTCGTACCCTGAAACCCATGATATAAAAAATGGGGGTATTTTGGGGGCTTGGTCTTTGTCCATTTTAAGAATTCTTACAGCTGTGTTAATTCCATTGAAACCCCAAAAATTACCCATTTTGGTTCCCTTGCATGTTACTTGGAATCTAGAAAGTATCTTGTATTCCAGTTCTTTTGTATCTATCTGATAGGGCAACCCGTGGAAGTGAACCTCTGTCATTTTTGGCCCAATCTCCCTTTCAAAAGGGGAGAAGGGCGTCATGCACATGGATGAGTTTACCTTTAACAATAAAGGTTTTACATGCCAAAACTTGTTCATTTTTGTCCCTCGGGTATATCATGAACCTCTTAGGCCCAGTACTTTGTAGTGCTTCTATTTTGTTCATATCTACTCCCATTTCCTTAAGGGCTACCAGAATTTCAATCTGTTTTGGTGCAGCTCCATCATCTCCATATACCAACATTTGGCATCCTTTTGGATGATGTGCTAATAGCAAATTGTCCTCTATCGTAACGTCAAAGTAAAGTTGTAAGCGTGATTGGGTTCTCCCTTGAACGTTAGAAGGACCCCCACCATTTCTCATTGATTCTGCCATCCTATATCTGATTGGATTGTATTCCAAAAATGTCAAATTGAAAAAACAAATGTGCAAAACAAAGAAAGAAAAAGGTGCAGTGATACTTAAACAATGAATTGTGATAAATAATTAAATAATAAACCTCTTTGAAATAACTCCTTTTCACATGTAATCCAAATGTAATCCAATGGCAATGTAATAATGATAATGATATTTGATTGTGTTAAACTTGATACAGACTATTCAACTTTGTTTCCGATCGCTTGTCCTTGAAACCTTTTTTTTTTGGGGGGGGGGGGGGCACCAGACAGATGCCTCCTCCCCCTATTGAAAAAACTAAAAAAAAAGTTTCATGTATGTGTGTGTTCCCCCCGATATGTAGTTGGGTGTTTTTTATAAATTCCATTTAAATTAACCTAACCTTAATTTTTCCCATCGGGATTATATGGTAATAGGAGGATATTTTTGTCCTTAGTGTTATTCTATGACATTTTCACCCGAACCCTAGGGTCCATCATGGGTGTCTGTCTCATTTCATAAAGTTAACCCTGGCTAGGGGTTTCCTACATCCTGTGTATGCTATTTGTGTTGTGCTATATGTATGTTGCTATATGTATTCATATGAATACTGTATATTTGTTAGGATAGCCATTCTTGTCAAATTTCCCAGTTTTCTAACCATATAAATACCTCTAAAACGGTATTTATTTCAGTATATATTTTATTTTCATTTAATTCATATATGTTCAAATAAATTTTGAATTTTAGTACAAAACATGGTGTCTTAAAAATAAAATGAAAAACCCTATTGTTTTACTGTTTGTTCTATGATGTTCCATATTTGTAATTTCCTTATTTATATACTAGATCACTTGGATCGAAATGGGATTCATGCAATTTATTTATTATTATTTGCACTTCACCCTTCTCGATCTGTTTTTTGATCTTTATTTATTTATAATTAATTCCTTATTCCATTCCAAAAATGTTTATAGTCCCTTTAAAACGGGCTTTCTGTGTAGATTAAACAAATCTCCACAGAGTAAAACATATATAACCAGTGATTTTGTATGATAGCATGCTTCCCATAAAATAAACAAACTAATTATAGATCCTATCTAAAAACGTGAGTTGTTGTAATGTAAATGTCCCTAGGTGAGCTTTGCTCCAAACTCTTTCACGGGCCTGTCCACTTCGCGTAGCGCCATGTGATATAGCCCCGTGCTCTCATTGCTCGTACTTTCTCCTCCCGAGTTCCCTGAACCCTCCTTATCTAACATTTTCTCTATAATTTTGAAATGGACCACATGCTATCATATACTTAATAATAAAGCTCGATATTTCTTCTAAAATTTTCCTTGTAAATATGCCATCTAGGTATAAAAGCTGTATATTGTCATATATTTGTTTTCGTATAATATTTGTGACAATTTTGTTTCTATCATTTAAAGTTATTAGACATTCAGTGATAATATGTTTTTTGGTAAAAAAGAAGTTTTTGCATAGTGGACATTTTGGCAACACTACGATCATACGCCGTCGCACTGCTATTTCCCCTGTCAACCATGCATCATGCATGTATTTGAACAAGGTACTTTGTATTTTAAGGGATCTGAGTTTGACCCAGTTTCCCCATGCCCTATCCCAGTTAATATTTATGTGTTTTTGCTCTACCTTGTTTTTGTCCTTATTTATTGTGTTTTGTACTAGCCATATGTATGTGCCTTTTGTATCAGTGTCCCAGAATTCTTTAACATCTCTATATTTAAATAATAAATCTTTTATTGATCTTAATTTCCTTGGCACTTCTAATAATTTAATTAATTTATTATTCCTATATATGTCGTTTCTCTGCTTCATAGAGAAACCAAAATAATATATATAAAGCCCTTGCCAAGCTATTTTGGGCTCAACTTTAATCTCCTTAAATCTATTTAAAATGTTGGTGTATTTAATTAGGGTGGGGTGGGGGAGACCTAGACCTCCCCTCTTCCCTTCCCTATATAAAGTGTCTTTGTTGGTATAATGGATTTTAAAAGCCCATAAATACTTAATAATATCGTTATCTATATGTTTTAGTGTTGCATTTTTTATGTCTACTGTTTTTAATTTGTAATTTAAGTGCACATACATATAGTTTTTAGCAGCTTGTGCTCGTTCCATTAAGCATAGTGGCAGTGGTGCCCAGATTGTCAAATTTTTCTTAATACTTTCTTTGATTTCTTTTAAATTGTTTTTAAGTTCGTCCTTCCCAAAATTTACCCCTAATGTTTTTATATTATCTTTAATAAGAAGAGCAGGCAGACCATGTTTCTTACCGCTCCAGTTTCCTATTAATAAAATTTCCGTTTTATCAGGATTTATCTTAGATCCTGAAACTTTTCCAAAGTTGTCAAATTCCTGTATTAGTTCAATATAGGATTTTCCATCTTGAATAAAGTTCGTGCAATCATCAGCATGTTGTAGCATCTTAAGTTCTTCTTTGATGTTTGGGACTTTAATCCCTACAATATTTTGGTTATTTCTTACTTTGATACTTAGAATTTCTATTGCTATTACATATAATAGCATCGATAGTGGGCAACCTTGCCGCACTGATCTTTGAATTTCAAATTTTTCCGTTTTTGCTCCATTTACCTGTACAATCGAGTTTATATCATTATACAGAATTTTAGTCCAATTTTGGAAATTTGCTCCAAATCCAAATTTTTCTAGTGTCTTATATATATAGTTTTGTTCAATTCTATCAAAGGCTTTTTCCTGATCAAGTAGTACCATAGCACTAGTATTACCAGTTATATTGATATGATCAATTATAGTTTTAATGTTTAAAATGTTATTTTGTATGTTTCTTCCTTTTGGCCCACTTGTTTGATTTATATTTATAATTGGGTCAAGACACTTTTTGACCCTTTCCGATAAGATTTTGCTAATAATTTTATAGTCAACATTAAGGAGTGAGATGGGTCTCCAGTTCTTTATTTCATCCCTATTACCCTTTCCCTTATATATTATTGTTATCATACCCTCCCTCATTGTGTTAGTCATTTTGCTATTCCTAAGTGCAATATTATTGTATAACCATTCTAAAATTGGCGACAACTCTCTACAGAATTTTTTGTAGAACTCCGCAGAAAGTCCATCTCTCCCTGGTGATTTATTCTTACCTAATTTCCCTATTGTCTCTATTATTTCGTCTTGTGATATAAATTCCTCACATTTGTCTCTATGTTCTGAGGTAATTTTTTCACAATTTGTCTCTCGTAAGTATGTTTCTATATCTTCGTCTGCTATTCTCTGTGAAGTATATAGGTCCTTATAGTAATTCCGTATGTAATCTAGTATTTGAGTTTTGTCTTCTAGTATTTCCCTTCCCGTGTTTAGACTTTCTAATGTTTTTTCTCCCCCCCCTTCTTAATTCCTCCCTTTTATATAAGCCCCCTGCAGTTTCATATAGTTTGTTAAATCTACCTGCTTTTATTTCCTTCCCTTTATAATAATCTAGTTTTAATTTCTCTAATCTTAAAACTATTGTTTCTTTTGTGTTCTGTGTTGTTGTTGTGTTTATTAAATTTTCCATAGCTTCTGTTTCTAATTTAAAGTTTTTAGCCCGTAATTTCGAATGTTTAATTGCTATTTTTTGAATTTAACTTTTAATTTATCCCATTCTGCCATGATATCATTATTCCCTTGAGTTTTAAAATCTTCTATTTCCCTTTTTATTTCTTCTATGAATTCCCCTATATTTAATAATTTAGTATTTAATTTCCATGATCCACGACCCCATTTAGTTCTCTTAGATATCCCTACTTCTAAATAAATTAATTTATGGTCCGAAACTTGATAATTTGATATCCCTGATTTTATGTATTTATTTGTTCCAAAACATGTGCCCCAAAAAATATCTATTCTACTTGCTGTATCCCCTTTTGTATAAGTATATTCCACCCTTAGTAAATTTAAACGTCTATATATGTCAACCAAATCTAAGGATTCCATAATAAGTTCCATGATGTTCATTATTTCTAAGTCTGATCTTGTTATTTTTTTCATTCGGTCTATGTCATGTCTTACCCAATTAAAATCCCCACCTATGATCAAATTTTCCCCTATATAGTTGTTCAAGTACTTCCTAAATCCTGTTGCAAAGGCTCGTTTCATATTAAGAGAGGCTGGCATAAATATATTTAAAAAATGACAATTCTCTATTTTTAAATGAATGAGTCTACCCTTAAAGAATACCCCTTCCTCTATTCTTTCCCATTTCATCCCTACTTTATTTTTAATCATAATCGCAATCCCACCTCCTTTATCCCTCCCTATATAGTCATTTTGAATTAGAATGCAATCCAGCTTTCTTTCAAGTTGTTCTTTTAATTTGTCTGTTAGTCCGTTATGTGTCTCTTGAATAAACAGTAAATCAAAATCCCCTATTTGTATTAACTTATTAACCTTTTCTTGGTTTAATCCATTAACATTAATTGACAGAACACGGAAGTTTTGTTCTTCCATTTCTGGTTTTTCCTCCCAGGTGGCCGCTACTTTTTTAGTGGTTATGTTTTATTGGTTATTGTTTATAATTTATTAATGAATTGTATCTTCCCCTTGTTGAGGGGACCCTGGGTCGTTGTTCTCAGCTTGGGTTTCACTACTGGGTAATTCAAAATCACTGGTGACATTAAGTGAAAAAAGGGTATTCTTAAACATATCATTCTCATTCTCAGTTTCAGTTTCCAAAGTTGTATTTATGGTATCCATGATAAAGTTGTTGTTTGGTTCCTGAGATGAATCTAAACTATATTTCTCAGGTTGAGACTCAAATTCTGATTGGTTTGGATTGGGTGTTTCATGCGTTCTTTTGTCTTGGGGAGATGTGGGTATGTTCCCTGTTCCCTCAACAGATGGAAGCGTTTTTTCAAGCTCCTCTGAGGAAGAAGACAGGCTTGCAGCCTTTCTCTTCTTATTCTGTTTTTTGGGATTCTTGATGGGAGTGGACGTTCTGGGGAGGGGGGGGGGTTTCATTCCCCTCATTGAAGGACCTTTCCACCTCCTCATTAATCAAGACTTCAAAGGGATTTTCTGATGTAAATGTTGGAGGAATTTGCTTAGTCTTAACTTACTTTCTGCTAACCACCGTGACCCACTGATTTGTTGGAACAATCTCTACATTTGGGGCTATATTGTCAGTAGATGGCCTATTTGTCCCTATATATTTATTGCAAGCCCATGGACCATGGCCTTTGTCCCCACATCTACTACATTTCCTGTCCTTCTCACAGTCTCTATACCATGAGCGGACTCGGAAGCCTAGCACATAAAAGAAAGGGGGTATTTTAATCTCCTGACCCTTTTCCATACGGATTATTCTGACCGCAGATGTTATTCCCGCAAAGCCCCATGAATCTCCTAGTTTATAGCCCTTGCTATTTACCCCAAATCTCTCATGTATTTTCATCTCTAGCTCCAAAGTATCTATATAAAATGGAAGCCCATGAAAATGCACTTCCATCATCTTTGGTCCCAATTCACGTTCAATTGGCGGAGCCTCATGTACAAACATCTTAACTCCCCTTACCATAAATGAGTCCACTGTCAAGATGGGGGTCACTTTATCCCTTGGATATAACATAAAACGCTTGGGCCCGGCATTTTGGAGCGCTACGATTTTTGTCATATCCACTGACATTGCTTTCAATGCTGCCAAAATTTCCAACTGCTTGGGTGTCTCATCAGAGCTTGAAACAAGCAATTGGCAACCCTTAGGGTGATGTGCCTGTAGGATATTGTCCACCACAGTACAGTGGTAATAAAGATTGAGACGGGACCTACTCCCCTTGGGATAAGAAGGATTTCTTCCATTCAACTCTTCCATTCCAAAGATAATTATAAAATGAAAATACAAAACTACAAAAAAGTAAGCAAAAAGGTGCAGTGATACTAATGAAAAATGTAACAAAAGTGATAATAAAGAAAAAGAACCTGTTAACAACAGAACCTGGAAAAGATATATCCCAAAAAAAAACATATAATCCTCTCCAATTTGCACTGATAGTCCTTTAAACTTTTTTTGGGGGGCACCAGACAGATGCCCCCTCTCCCTATTGAAAAATCTAATAAAAAAGTTTATGTGTATGTGTGTTCCCCCGATATGTAGTTGGGTGTTTTTTTTTTTAATGAAATTTCATTTAATTTAACCTAACCTTAATTTTTTCCCATCGGGATTATATAATAATAGGAAGATATTTTTTGTCCTTAGTGTTTTTCTATGACATTCCCACCCGAGCACAAGGGCCCATCATGGGTGTATGTCTCATACTTCAAAGTTAACCCTGGCTAGGGGTTTCCTGTATCCTGTGTTTGCTATTTGTGTTGTGCTATATGTGTGTTGCTATATGTATTCATATGAATACTGTATTATTTTGTAAGGATAGCCATACTTTGTCAATTTTCCCAGTTTTCTAACCATATAATTACCTCTAAACGGTAATTATTCCAATATATCTTTTTTTTTTTATTTCATTTAGTTAATATATTTTTTATTAATTTTGAATTTTGTACAAACCATGGTGTCTTAATTTTAATTTAATTTGGTTAAAACCAAACTATTGTTTTACTGTTTGTGATATTATGTTCCATGTTTTGTAATTTCCTTATTTATATACTAGATCACTTTGATCGAAATGGGATTCGTGCAATTTCTTTATTCTTTTTACACTTCACCCTTCTCGATACTATTTGTGATCTTTATTTATTTATCATTAAGTCCTTATTTTTTTCCAAAAGATTATTTTATATTTCCCTTTAAACGGGCTTTCTGTGTAGACTTGCACAATCTCCACAGAGTAAAAACATTTTCCACCAGTGATTTTGTATGATAGCATGCTTTTTTTCAAGAAAAGGAAAAGAAATAGAAAGGAAACAGATCTGAACTAAAGAGCCTATCTAATCCGTTAGTTGTTTTGTAGTGTATATGTCTCAGGTGAGTTTTATTCCAAACTCTTTCACGGGCCTGTCCACTTCGCGTAGCGCCATGTGATATAGCCCCGTGCTCTCATTGCTCGTACTTTCTCCTCCTGAGTTCCCTGAACCCTCCTTATCTAACATTTTCTCTATAATTTTGAAATGGACCGCATGCTATCATATACTTAATAATAAAGCTCGATATTTCTTCTAAAATTTTCCTTGTAAATATGCCATCTAGGTATAAAAGCTGTATATTGTCATATATTTGTTTTCGTATAATATTTGTGACAATTTTGTTTCTATCATTTAAAGTTATTAGACATTCAGTGATAATATGTTTTTTGGTAAAAAAAAAGTTTTTGCAAAGTGGACATTTTGGCAACACTACGATCATACGCCGTCGCACTGCTATTTCCCCTGTCAACCATGCATCATGCATGTATTTAAACAAGGTACTTTGTATTTTAAGGGTTCTGAGTTTGACCCAGTTTCCCCATGCCCTATCCCAGTTAATATTTATGTGTTTTTGCTCTACCTTGTTTTTGTCCTTATTTATTGTGTTTTGTACTAGCCATATGTATGTGCCTTTTGTATCAGTGTCCCAGAATTCTTTAAAATCTCTATATTTAAATAATAAATCTTTTATTGATCTTAATTTCCTTGGCACTTCTAATAATTTAATTAATTTATTATTCCTATATATGTCGTTTCTCTGCTTCATAGAGAAACCGAAATAATATATATAAAGCCCTTGCCAAGCTATTTTGGGCTCAACTTTAATCTCCTTAAATCTATTTAAAATGTTGGTGTATTTGATTAGGATGGGGTGGGGGAGACCTAGACCTCCCCTCTTCCCCTCTCTGTATAGAGTATCTTTGTTTGTGTAATGCGTTTTAAAAGCCCATAAGTATTTAATAATATCGTTATCTATTTCTTTTAGTGTTGCATTTTTTATGTCTACTGTTTTTAATTTGTAATTTAAGTGCACATACATATAGTTTTTTGCAGCTTGTGCTCGTTCCATTAAGCATAGTGGCAGTGGTGCCCAGATTGTCAAATTTTTCTTAATACTTTCTTTGATTTCTTTTAAATTGTTCTTAAGTTCGTCCTTCCCAAAATTTACCCCTAATGTTTTTATATTATCTTTAATAAGAGGAGCAGGCAGACCATGTTTCTTACCTCTCCAGTTTCCTATTAATAAAATTTCCGTTTTATCAGGATTTATCTTAGATCCTGAAACTTTTCCAAATTTGTCAAATTCCTTTATTAGTTCAATATAGGATTTTCCATCTTGAATAAAGTTCGTGCAATCATCAGCATGTTGTAGCATCTTAAGTTCTTCTTTGATGTTTGGAACTTTAATCCCTACAATATTTTGGTTATTTCTTACTTTGATACTTAGAATTTCTATTGCTATTACATATAATAGCATCGATAGTGGGCAACCTTGCCGCACTGATCTTTGAATTTCAAATTTTTCCGTTTTTGCTCCATTTACCTGTACAATCGAGTTAATATCATTATACAGAATTTTAGTCCAATTTTGGAAATTTGCTCCAAATCCAAATTTTTCTAGTGTCTTATATATATAGTTTTGTTCAATTCTATCAAAGGCTTTTTCCTGATCAAGTAGTACCATAGCACTAGTATTACCAGTTATATTGATATGTTCAATTATAGTCTTAATGTTTAAAATGTTATTTTGTATGTTTCTTCCTTTTGGCCCACTTGTTTGATTTATATTTATAATTGGGTCAAGACACTTTTTGACCCTTTCCGATAAAATTTTGCTAATAATTTTATAGTCAACATTAAGGAGTGAGATGGGTCTCCAGTTCTTTATTTCATCCCTATTACCCTTTCCCTTATATATTATTGTTATCATACCCTCCCTCATTGTGTTAGTCATTTTGCTATTCCTAAGTGCAATATTATTGTATAACCATTCTAAAATTGGCGACAACTCTCTACAGAATTTTTTGTAGAACTCCGCAGAAAGTCCATCTCTCCCTGGTGATTTATTCTTACCTAATTTCCCTATTGTCTCTATTATTTCGTCTTGTGATATAAATTCCTCACATTTGTCTCTATGTTCTGAGGTAATTTTTTCACAATTTGTCTCTCGTAAGTATGTTTCTATATCTTCGTCTGCTATTCTCTGTGAAGTATATAGGTCCTTATAGTAATTCCGTATGTAATCTAGTATTTGAGTTTTGTCTTCTAGTATTTCCCTTCCCGTGTTTAGACTTTCTAATGTTTTTTCTCCCCCCCCCCTTCTTAATTCCTCCCTTTTATATAAGCCCCCTGCAGTTTCATATAGTTTGGTAAATCTACCTGCTTTTATTTCCCTCCCTTTATAATAATCAAGTTTTAATTTCTCTAATCTTAATACTATTGTTTCTTTTGTGTTCTGTGTTGTTGTTGTGTTTATTAAATTTTCCATAGCTTCTGTTTCTAATTTAAAGTTTTTAGCCCTTAATTTCGAATGTTTAATTGCTATTTTTTTTAATTTAACTTTTAATTTATCCCATTCTGCCATAATATCATTATTCCCTTGAGTTTTAAAATCTTCTATTTCCCTTTTTATTTCTTCTATGAATTCCCCTATATTTAATAATTTAGTATTTAATTTCCATGACCCACGTCCCCATTTAGTTCTCTTAGATATCCCTACTTCTAAATAAATTAATTTATGGTCCGAAACTTGATAATTTGATATCCCTGATTTTATGTATTTATTTGTTCCAAAACATGTGCCCCAAAAAGTATCTATTCTACTTACTATATTCCCTCTTTTATAAGTATATTCCACCCTTAGTAAATTTAAACGTCTATATATGTCAACCAAATCTAAGGATTTCATAATAAGTTCCATGATGTCCATTATTTCTAAGTCTGTTCTTATTATTTTTTCCATTCGGTCTATGTCATGTCTTACCCAATTAAAATCCCCACCTATGATCAAATTTTCCCCTATATAGTTGTTCAAGTACTCCCTAAATCCTGTTGCAAAGGCTCGTTTCATATTACGAGAGGCTGGCATATATATATTTAAAAAATGACAATTATCTATTTTTAAATGAATGAGTCTACCCTTAAAAAAAAACCCTTCCTCTATTCTTTCCCATTTCATCCCTACTTTATTTTTAATCATAATCGCAATCCCACCTCCTTTATCCCTCCCTATATAGTCATTTTGAATTATAATGCAATCCAGCTTTCTTTCAAGTTGTTCTTTTAATTTGTCTGTTAGTCCGTTATGTGTCTCTTGGATAAACAGTAAATCAAAATCCCCTATTTGTATTAACTTATTAACCTTTTCTTGGTTTAATCCATTAACATTAATTGACAGAACACGGAAGTTTTGTTCTTCCATTTCTGGTTTTTCCTCCCAGGTGGCCGCTACTTTTTTAGTGGTTATGTTTTATTGGTTATTGTTTATAATTTATTAATGAATTGTATCTTCCCCTTGTTGAGGGGACCCTGGGTCATTGTTCTCAGCTTGGGTTTCACTACTGGGTAATTCAAAATCACTGGTGACATTAAGTGAAAAAAGGGTATTCTTAAACATATCATTCTCATTCTCAGTTTCAGTTTCCAAAGTTGTATTTATGATATCCATGCTAAAGTTGTTGTTTGGTTCCTGAGATGAATCTAAACTAGATTTCTCAGGTTGAGACTCAATTTCTGATTGGTTTGGATTGGGTGTTTCATGCGATCTTTTGTCTTGGGGAGATGTGGGTATGTTCCCTGTTCCCTCAACAGATGGAAGCGTTTTTTCAAGCTCCTCTGAGGAAGAAGACAGGCTTGCAGCCTTTCTCTTCTTATTCTGTTTTTGGGGATTCTTGATGGGAGTGGACGTTCTGGGGGGGGGGGGGGTTCATTCCCCTCATGGAAGGACCTTTCCACCTCCTCATTAATCAAGACTTCAAAGGGATTTTCTGATGTAAATGTTGGAGGAATTTGCTTAGTTTTTACTTCCTTTCTACTACCCACCGTGACCCACTGATTTGTTGGAACAATTTCTACATTTGGGGCTATATTGTCAGTAGATGGACTATTTGTCCCTATATTTCTATTGCAAGCCCATGGACCATGGCCTTTGTCCCCACATCTACTACATTTTCTGTCCTTCTCACAGTTTCTATACCATGAGCGGACTCGGAAGCCTAGCACATAAAAGAAAGGGGGTATTTTAATCTCCTGACCCTTTTCCATACGGATTATTCTGACCGCGGATGTTATTCCCTCAAAGCCCCATGAATCTCCTAGTTTATAGCCCTTGCTATTTACCCCAAATCTCTCATGTATTTTCATCTCTAGCTCCACAGTATCTATATAAAATGGGAGCCCATGAAAATGCACTTCCATCATCTTTGGTCCCAATTCACGTTCAATTGGCGGAGCCTCATGAACAAACATCTCAATTCCCCTTACCATAAATGAGTCTACTGTCAAGATGGGGGTCACTTTATCCCTTGGATATAACATAAAACGCTTGGGCCCGGCATTTTGGAGCGCTACGATTTTTGTCATATCCACTGACATTGCTTTCAATGCTGCCAAAATTTCCAACTGCTTGGGTGTCTCATCAGAGCTTGAAACAAGCAATTGGCAACCCTTAGGGTGATGTGCCTGTAGGATATTGTCCACCACAGTACAGTGGTAATAAAGATTGAGACGGGACCTACTCCCCTTGGGATAAGAAGGATTTCTTCCATTCAACTCTTCCATTCCAAAGATAATTGTAAAATGAAAATACAAAACTACAAAAAAAGCAAAAAGGTGCAGTGATACTAATGAAAATGTAACAAAAGTGATAATAAAGAAAAAGAACCTGTTAACAACAGATCCTTGAAAAGATATATCCAAAAACACAAACGTATAATCCTCTCCAATTTGCACTACAGAGTTCCTTTAAACCTTTTTTTTGGGGGGGGGCACCAGACAGATGCCCCCTCACCCTATTGAAAAAACTAATAAAAAAGTTTCATGTATGTGTGTGTTCCCCCCGATATGTAGTTGGGTGTTTTTTTTATAAATTCCATTTAATTTAACCTAACCTTAATTTTTCCCATCGGGATTATATGGTAATAGGAGGATATTTTTGTCCTTAGTGTTATTCTATGACATTTTCACCCGAACCCTAGGGTCCATCATGGGTGTCTGTATCATTTCATAAAGTTAACCCTGGCTAGGGGTTTCCTACATCCTGTGTATGCTATTTGTGTTGTGCTATATGGATGTTGCTATATGTATTCATATGAATACTGTATATTTGTTAGGATAGCCATTCTTGTCAAATTTCCCAGTTTTCTAACCATATAAATACCTCTAAAACGGTATTTATTTCAGTATATATTTTATTTTCATTTAATTCATATATGTCCAAATAAATTTTGAATTTAGTACAAAACATGGTGTCTTAAAATTAAAATGAAGAAACCCTATTGTTTTACTGTTTGTTCTATGATGTTCCATATTTGTAATTTCCTTATTTATATACTAGATCACTTGGATCGAAATGGGATTCATGCAATTTATTTATTATTATTTGCACTTCACCCTTCTCGATCTGTTTTTGGATCTTTATTTATTTATAATTAATTCCTTATTCCATTCCAAAAATGTTTATAGTCCCTTTAAAACGGGCTTTCTGTGTAGATTAAACAAATCTCCACAGAGTAAAAACATATATAACCAGTGATTTTGTATGATAGCATGCTTCCCATAAAATAAACAAACTAATTATAGATCCTATCTAAAAACGTGAGTTGTTGTAATGTAAATGTCCCTAGGTGAGCTTTGTTCCAAACTCTTTCACGGGCCTGTCCACTTCGCGTAGCGCCATGTGATATAGCCCCGTGCTCTCATTGCTCGTACTTTTCTCCTCCTTAGGTCCCTGTTCCCTCCTTATCTAAAAGTTTCCCCATAATTCTTTATTGGTCCGCATGCTATCATAGTTTTAGTAATAAAGTCTGTTATTTGTAGTAGTACATCATTTGTAAAATTACCATCTAGATATAATAGTTGTGTTTCTTCATATATTTGATTTCTCCTTATATTAGTTATAATTTTGTTCCGATCAATTTGATTTTTGGAACATTCCGTGATAACATGTTTCTTAGAAAATAAAAAATGTTTGCATAGTGGACATTTTGGCGACACTTCGATCATATGCCGTCTCACTGCTATTTCCCCTGTCAACCATGCATCATGCATGTATTTGAACAAGGTACTTTTTATTTTGATTGATTTAAGTTTATTCCAGTTCCCCCATGCCCTATCCCATTGAATATTTATGTATTTTTGTTCTATTCTATTTTTTTCCTTATTTATTGTTTCTTGTGTTAACCATTTGTATGTGCTTTTTGTATCGGTGTCCCAGAATTCCTTAGTATCCCTATATTTGAATAATAATTCTTTTATGTATCTTAATTTATTTGGCACTTCTACAGTTTTAATTAATTTATTATTCCTACATATTTCGTTTCTCTGCTTCATAGAGAAACCAAAGTAATATATATAGAGCCCTTGCCAAGCTATTTTGGGCTCCTCTTTAATCTCTTTAAATCTATTCAAAATGTTGGTATGTTTAATCAGGATTGGATGGGGGAGACCTAAACCTCCCCTCATCCCTTCCTTATATAAAGTGTTTTTGTTTGTATAATGTATTCTATAGCCCCATAAATATTTAATAATCTCGTTATCTATACTTTTTAGTGTATAATCTTTAATGTCTATTGTTTTTAATTTGTAATTAAAGTGCACATACATGTAATTTTTTGCAACTTGTGCTCGTTCCAATAAGCATATTGGCAAAGGTGCCCAGGTTGCCACATTTTTTATAATTTTTTCTTTTATTTCTTTCAAGTTGTTTTTCATTTCATTCTTTCCAAAATTTATTCCTAATGTTTTTATATTATCTCTAATAAGAAGAGCAGGCAGACCATGTGTCTTACCTCTCCAGTTTCCTATTAATAAAATTTCAGTCTTTTCAGGATTTATCTTAGAACCTGAGACTTTTCCAAATCTGTCAAATTCCTTTATAAGTTCATTATAGGATTTTCCATCTTGGATAAAGTTTGTGCAATCATCTGCATGTTGTAACATCTTAACTTCTTCTCGGATGTTTGGAACTTTTATCCCTACAATTTTTGGGTTATTCCTAACTTTGGTACTTAGAATTTCTATTGCTATTACATATAATAACATAGATAGTGGGCAGCCTTGCCTCACTGATCTTTGAATTTCAATTTTTTCCGTTTTTGCTCCATTAACCTGTACAATCTAGTTTATATCATTATACAGGATTTTAGTCCAATTTTGGAAATTTTCTCCAAAACCAAATTTTTCTAGTGTCTTATATATATAGTTTTGTTCAAGTCGATCAAAGGCTTTTTCTTGATCAATTAGTACCATAGCACTAGTAGTACCATTTGTATTTATATGATCAATTATAGTTCTAATGTTTAAAATGTTATTCTGTATGTTTCTCCCTTTCGGCCCACTAGTTTGATTTATATTTATAATTGGGTCAAGACACTTTTTGACCCTTTCCGTTAAAATTTTACTAATAATTTTATAATCTACATTAAGGAGTGAGATGGGTCTCCAATTCTTAATTTCGTCCCTATTTCCTTTCCCCTTATATATTATTGTTATCATACCCTCCCTCATTGTGTTTGACATTTTGCTATTCCTAAGTGCAATATTGTTATATAACCATTCTAAAATTGGCGACAATTCCTTACAGAATTTTTTATAGAATTCTGCAGAAAGTCCATCTCTTCCTGGTGATTTATTTTTACCTAATTTCCCTATTGTCTCAACAATTTCGTCTTGTGATATAAATTCCTCACATTTGTCTCTATGTTCTGAGGTAATTTTAAGTATGTTTCTATATCTTCGTCTGCTATTCTCTGTGAAGTATATAGGTCCTTATAGTAATTACGTATGTATTCTAATATTTGAGTTTTGTCTTCTAGTATTTCCATTCCCGTGTTTAATTTCTCTAATGTTTTCCCTCCCCCCCTTCTTAATTCTTCCCTTTTATAAAGACCCTCTGCATTTCCGTATAGTTCTGTAAATAACCCAGCATTTATTCCCCTCCCTTTATAAAAATCTTTCTTTAGTTTACCTAATCTTAATTCTAAGGTTTCTTTTGTGTCCTGTGTTGTTGTTGTTGTTATTAAATTTTCAAGAGCTTCTACTTCTAATTTAAATTTCCTAATCCGTAATTTTGAATGTTTTATGGCTATTTTTTTAAATTTAACTTTTAATTGATCCCACTCTTCTATGACATTTATATTCCCTATATTTTTAAAATCTTCTATTTCCCTATTAATTTCTTCTGTAAATTCTTTGATATTTAATATTTTAGTGTTTAACTTCCATGATCCCCGTCCCCATTTAGTTCTTTTGGATATCCCCACTTCTAAAAAAATTAATTTATGGTCCGAAACTTGATAATCTAAAATCCCTGATTTAATATATTTATTTGTGCCAAAACATGTACCGCAAAATTTATCTAATCTACTTCTTGTGTCTTCTCGTATAAAAGTGTACCCCACCCTTAATAAATTTAACCGTCTATATATGTCAACCAAATCTAATGATTCCATAATGAGTTTCATTATGTCCCTAATCTCTAAGTCATTTTTAGCTAATTTCCTTGACTGTCTGTCTATTTCGTCCTCAATCCAATTAAAGTCCCCACCTGTTATCAAATTTTCCCCAATATAGTTGTCTAAGTACTCCTTTAACCTCGTTGCAAAAGCACGTTTCATATTAATAGCAGCTGGCATATATATATTTATAAAATGACAATTTTCTATTTTTAAATGAATTAATCTCCCCTTAAAAAATAAACCCTCCTCTATTCTTTCCCATTTAATTCCTACTTTATTTTTAACCATAACAGCTACCCCTCCCCATTTATCCCTCCCATCAGGGTCATTTTTAATTATAATACAATCCAGCTTCCTTTCAAGTTGTTCTTTAAGTTTGTCAGTTAGTCCATAATGTGTCTCCTGAATAAAAAATAAGTCAAAGTCCTTAATTTGTATTAACTTTTTAACTTTCTCTTGGTTTAAACCATTAACATTTATTGACTTTAAACGGAAGTTTTGTTCTTCCATTTTTAGTTTATCTCCAGGTGGCCGCAAATTTTACATGGATATAATTTATTGTCTAGTGTTTATAATTTAATGCTTATATCTTCCCCAACTTGAGGGGAACCTGGATCTATATCCCCTGATTGGGTTTCTGTCTCACTTATCGGTATTTCAAAATCACTGGTTATGTTTGAATATATAGTATCAAGTAACTGGTCATTGTCGGATTCACTTTCAATAGTCGTAGTCAGGGTTTCCATATTGCCGTTGGGTTCGTTGTCCAAAGTGACTTCTAAATGAGAATTCACCTCAACCTCTGTGTTGGAACTATATTTGCTTCATTTTTTTGAGGTGTTTCTTCTACTACCTGACGAAGAGGAGAAGAAGGTTCCTTATCACACTCCACATTAAGGAAAAAAGATTCCTCATCAGAGGAGGACAAAGTCTCAGCCTTCCTTTTTTTTTGTTTTGGTTGTTTTTTTTTAGGGGATTTAATTGGAGTTGATGTTAATTTTGAGATCTTTTTTTCTCTCGGTCCCTTCCCTTTAGGAGAGGATCCCTCAATCCTTTCTTGTGGTAGTAATTCAAAAGGATTAGTGTGCGCAAATGTTGGTAAGTTAATTGGTTTGGCTCTAGAAACACTAACAACTTTTGCCCACGTATTTGGGTTATTTTCATGAGGAGTTTCAGTTGGTGTTACATTTTCCATCGAGGGTCCTTGCCTTACTACTTCTTTCCTACATTCCCACGGCCCATGACCTATTTCCCCACATTTAGAGCATTTCCGGTCTTTCTCACAGTCCCTGTACCATGATCTGAGTTTGAAACCTAAAACATAAAAAAAGGGTGGGATTTTTTTCTCATCACCTTTAACTACCTTTATCATTCTAACTGCCGAGGTTATCCCTTGGTAACCCCAGGAGTCCGCTAACTTTGTCCCTTTACTGGTTACCCCAAACCTTTCCTGTAATTTCATTTCTATCTCTTTTGTTTCAATGTAAAAGGGTAAGCCATGGAAATGGATCTCCACCATTTTGGGCCCCAATTCCCTTTCAATTGGCGGGGCTTCGTGAACATACATCCTTATGTTCTTAACCATGAAAGATTCTACATCAAGTATTGGTGTCTCTTGGTCCCTGGGATACAACATGTATCTTTTGGGTCCAGCATTTTGTAGACATACTATCTTCCTCATGTCAATGGACATGGCTTTTAAAGCAGCTAGGATTTCTAGCTGCTTCGGTGTTTCATCAGATCCAGAGATTAAAATCTGGCATCCTTTAGGGTGATGTGCTACTAGCACATTGTCGGATACTGTACACTTATAGTACAGATGCAATCTCGATCTCATCCCTCTATTCACGTCAGTGCCTTCTGCCTCTTGATGAGACATTATTAACATATAATCAAGGTAGCAAATATTGTATAAGAAAAGTGAATAAAATTGAAAAAGTGCAGTGAAAACTAATTGAAACAAATGTGAATATAAGAAAACGTAAACCCTTGTAATAATGAAAGAATAGAAATCCAAGTAATTCACAAATCCTTTGCACAGGTAATATACCAATCGTCAACAGCATTTTTTTTTTTTTTTTTTTTTTTGGGGGGCACCAGACAGATGCCCCCTCCCCCTATTGAAAAAACTAATAAAAAAGTTTCATGTGTGAGTGTGTTCCCCCCGATATGTAGTTTTGTGTTTTTTAATAAATTCCATTTAATTTAAACCTATCCTTAATTTTTTCCCATCGGGATTATATGATAATAGGAGGATATTTTGGTCCTTAGTGTTTTCCTATGACATTTCCACCCGAACCTAAAGGTCCATCATGGGTGTCTGTCTTTATTTTTTAAAGTTAACCTTGGCTAGGGGTTTTCCTGTATCCTGTGTATGCTATTTGTGTTGTGCTATGTGTATGTTGCTATATGTATTCATATGAATACTGTATGTTTTTGTAAGGATAGCCATTCTTGTCAAATATTTCCCAGTTTTTCTAACCATATAAATACCACTAAACGGTATTTATTTCAATATATATATTTAAGTTGTATTTAATTACTTTAAAAATTTTGAATTTGGTACTAAACATGGTGTCTTAGTTTTAATTTAAAATGGTTGAAACCAATCTATTGTTTTAATGTTAGTTCTATTATGTTCCATGTTTGGTAAGTTCCTTATTTATATACTAGATCACTTGGATCGAAATGGGATTCGTACAATTTTTTTATTATTGTTTGTACTTCACCCGTTTCGATCTGTTTTGTGATCTTTATTTATTTATTATTAATTCCTTATTCCATTCCAAAAGATTATTTTATATTTCCCTTTAAACGGGCTTTCTGTGTAGATTTTCACAAATCTCCACAGAGTAAACAATTAAATCACCAGTGATTTCATATGATAGCATGCTTTGTTGGGAAAAGAAACAATTCTAAACTATACAGCCTATCTAATCCGTGAGTTGTTTTGATAGTGGATATGTCTCTAGGTGAGCTTTATTCCAAACTCTGTCACGGGCCTGTCCACTTCGCGTAGCGCCATGTGATATAGCCCCGTGCTCTCATTGCTCGTACTTTTCTCCTCCTGAGTTCCCTGAACCCTTCTTATCTAAAATTTTCCCCATAATTTTTTATTGGTCCGCATGCTATCATATTCCTAATTATAAATGAGGTTATTTCGTCTAACAGTATCTTTTGAAATTTGCCATCTAAATATAATATTTGTATATTGCTATATAATTGATTTTGTATAATGTTATTCACAATTTTGTTTCTATCAGTTATATTTGTTAGACATTCTGTCATAACATGTTTTTTGGAAAAAGAAAAGTTTTTGCATAGTGGACATTTTGGCGACACTACGATCATATGCCGTCGCACTGCTATTTCCCCTGTCAACCATGCATCATGCATGTATTTGAACAAGGTACTTTTCATTTTAATGGATCGAATTTTGACCCAGTTTCCCCATGCCCTATCCCAGTTAATATTCATGTTTTTTTGTTCTACCTTATTTTTGTCCTTATTTATTGTGTTTTGTGCTAGCCATCTGTATGTGCATTTTGTATCAGTATCCCAAAATTCTTTAACATCCCTATATTTAAACAATAAATCTTTTATTGATCTTAATTTTCTTGGCACATCTAAGATTTTTGTTAATTTATTATTCCTATATATGTCATTTCTCTGCTTCATAGAGAAACCAAAATAATATATGTAGAGCCCTTGCCAAGCTATTTTTGGCTCCACTTGAATCTCCTTAAATCTATTTAAAATGTTGGTGTATTTAATTAGGGTGGGGTGGGGGAGACCTAGACCTCCCCTCTTCCCCTCCCTGTATAGAGTATCTTTGTTTGTGTAATGTATTTTAAAAGCCCATAAGTATTTAATAATATCGTTATCTATTTTTTTTAGTGTTGCATTTTTTATGTCTACTGTTTTTAATTTGTAATTTAAGTGCACATACATGTAATTCTTTGCAACCTGTGCTCGTTCCATTAAGCATATTGGCAATGGTGCCCAGATTGTCAAATTTTTCTTAAAACTTTCTTTTATTTCTCTTAGATTGTTTTTCAGTTCGTCTTTTCCAAAATTTATACCTAATGTTTTTATATTGTCTTTAATAAGAAGAGCAGGCAGATCATGTTTCTTACCTCTCCAGTTCCCTATTAATAAAATTTCAGTTTTATCAGGATTTATCTTAGATCCTGAAACTTTCCCAAATTTTTCAAATTCCTTTATTAGTTCAATATAGGATTTTCCATCTTGGATAAAGTTTGTGCAATCATCAGCATGTTGTAACATCTTAACTTCTTCTTTGATGTTTGGAACTTTTATCCCTACTATTTTTGAGTTATTCCTAACTTTGGTACTAAGAATTTCTATTGCTATTACGTATAATAGCATAGATAGTGGGCAACCTTGCCTCACTGATCTTTGAATTTCAAATTTTTCCGTTTTTGCTCCATTTACCTGTACAATCGAGTTTATATCATTATACAGAATTTTGGTCCAATTTTTGAAATTTTCTCCAAATCCAAATTTTTCTAGTGTCTTATATATATAGTTCTGCTCAAGTCGATCAAAGGCTTTCTCTTGATCAATTAGTACCATAGCACTAGTAGTACCATTTATATTAATGTGATCAATTATAGTTTTAATGTTTAAAATGTTATTTTGTATATCTCTTCCTTTTGGCCCACTTGTTTGATTTATATTTATAATTGGGTCAAGACACTTTTTGACCCTTTCCGTTAAGATTTTACTAACAATTTTATAATCTACATTAAGGAGTGAGATGGGTCTCCAGTTTTTTATTTCATCCCTCTTTCCCTTTCATATTAGTGTTATCATACCCTCCCTCATTGTGTTAGACATTTTACTATTTCTAAGTGCGATATTATTATA
The DNA here is from genome assembly GCA_029339505.1 of Unio delphinus. Lineage (NCBI taxonomy): Eukaryota > Metazoa > Mollusca > Bivalvia > Unionida > Unionidae > Unio > Unio delphinus. The sequence continues at coordinate 7,517,806 of JAQISU010000034.1, read as the reverse complement.
TAACCACTCTAAAATTGGTGACAACTCCCCATGGAATTTTTGATAGAATTCCGCAGAAAGTCCATCTCTCCCTGGTGATTTATTTTTCCCTAATTTCCCTATTGTCTCTATTATTTCGTCTTGTGATATAAATTCCTCACATTTGTTCCTATGTTCTGAGGTAATTTTCTCACAATTTGTCTCACGTAAGTATGTTTCTATATCTTCGTCTGCTATTCTCTGTGAAGTATATAGGTCTTTATAGTAATTCCGTATGTAATCCAGTATTTGAGTTTTGTCTTCAAGTATTTCCCTTCCCGTATTTAATCTTTCTAGTGTTCTTTCCCCCCCTCTTCTTAATTCTTCCCTTTTATATAAACCCCCTGCAGTTTCATATAGGTTTGTAAATATACCTGCTTTTATTTCCCTCCCTTTATGATAGTCTTTCTTTAATTTTTCTAATCTTAATACTAATGTTTCTTTTGTGTTCTGTGTTGTTGTTGTTTTTATTAAATTTTCTATAGCTTCTGTTTCTAGTTTAAAGTTCCTAACCCTTAATTTGGAATGATAAATTGCTATGTTTTTAAATTTAACTTTAAGTTTATCCCATTCTTCTATGATGTCATTATTCCCTTTATTTTTAAAATTCTCTATTTCCCTTTTTATCTCTTCTATAAATTCCACAGTATTTAATATTTTTATATTTAATTTCCATGATCCCTTACCCCATTTTGAGGTGTTTCTTCTACTACCTGACGAAGAGGAGAAGAAGGTTCCTTATCACACTCCACATTAAGGAAAAAAGATTCCTCATCAGAGGAGGACAAAGTCTCAGCCTTCCTTTTTTTTTGTTTTGGTTGTTTTTTTTTAGGGGATTTAATTGGAGTTGATGTTAATTTTGAGATCTTTTTTTCTCTCGGTCCCTTCCCTTTAGGAGAGGATCCCTCAATCCTTTCTTGTGGTAGTAATTCAAAAGGATTAGTGTGCGCAAATGTTGGTAAGTTAATTGGTTTGGCTCTAGAAACACTAACAACTTTTGCCCACGTATTTGGGTTATTTTCATGAGGAGTTTCAGTTGGTGTTACATTTTCCATCGAGGGTCCTTGCCTTACTACTTCTTTCCTACATTCCCACGGCCCATGACCTATTTCCCCACATTTAGAGCATTTCCGGTCTTTCTCACAGTCCCTGTACCATGATCTGAGTTTGAAACCTAAAACATAAAAAAGGGTGGGATTTTTTTCTCATCACCTTTAACTACCTTTATCATTCTAACTGCCGAGGTTATCCCTTGGTAACCCCAGGAGTCCGCTAACTTTGTCCCTTTACTGGTTACCCCAAACCTTTCCTGTAATTTCATTTCTATCTCTTTTGTTTCAATGTAAAAGGGTAAGCCATGGAAATGGATCTCCACCATTTTGGGCCCCAATTCCCTTTCAATTGGCGGGGCTTCGTGAACATACATCCTTATGTTCTTAACCATGAAAGATTCTACATCAAGTATTGGTGTCTCTTGGTCCCTGGGATACAACATGTATCTTTTGGGTCCAGCATTTTGTAGACATACTATCTTCCTCATGTCAATGGACATGGCTTTTAAAGCAGCTAGGATTTCTAGCTGCTTCGGTGTTTCATCAGATCCAGAGATTAAAATCTGGCATCCTTTAGGGTGATGTGCTACTAGCACATTGTCGGATACTGTACACTTATAGTACAGATGCAATCTCGATCTCATCCCTCTATTCACGTCAGTGCCTTCTGCCTCTTGATGAGACATTATTAACATATAATCAAGGTAGCAAATATTGTATAAGAAAAGTGAATAAAATTGAAAAAGTGCAGTGAAAACTAATTGAAACAAATGTGAATATAAGAAAACGTAAACCCTTGTAATAATGAAAGAATAGAAATCCAAGTAATTCACAAATCCTTTGCACAGGTAATATACCAATCGTCAACAGCAGCCGCTTGTTGACAAAACCCGTAGTAATGTAAAGATCCTTCCCATATAGCAAAGTATTTATACGGATCCGTTCTCCGTATCGAGAACATTCTGCACGTGCGGCATAGAGCGAATTGTACTCACGATTCCGAAGTACAACTGCCCATATATATAAAAATCACCCTCAGGTATCGTTGCACACGATAAACAAAACCCGAGTACATGGCTTTCCTAAATAAAAACTACAACATTCCGCGACACTGAATAATGATCTTAATTATGTTATCATAGTAGCTGTCTATGTCCTTTGTTTCTATATGTTCTATGTTAGTAATAGTTACTATTTGATGAAAAGTTTTCCAATCGGCTTTGGTATAGGTCCACCTGGGGATTTTGCTGTTTGTTTCGAGCTATACGGTCATTTGCAGGGTGACAATTATGGGGAGGTGGTCGCTCTCCATGGGGTCGGATTGATCCACTCCCCATTCCGTCACCTGTGCCAGTCTAGGTGTGCATAGGGTGAGGCCAATGGCGGATAGGGTGCCATCTACCGGACTAAGTCTGTTCTTGTCACCGTCGTTAAGTATGGTCAGGGTGGATTCGGTGGCCCATGTCTCCACCCACTTGCCCCTTCCATCCGTTATTCCCCCTCCCCAAAGCTCATTGTGGCCGTTAAAATAACCGGATATGATCGCAAGCTCGGATTTTATTTATTTAGTTAACTCTATTAAGGCTAGTTGGTGATTTCATTTAGTGTTACCTCCAGGGTTATAAACATTGATAATATGCAATTCACTTTTTCCGATGTTATCTAATGGAGACTGTATTTCTATTAGTGGATTGCTGATATCCCTAGATGTTATGGGTATGACGGTTGCATTTGGTATGTTGTTATTTACAAATATGGCTAATCTACCCACCTGGCCTTCCTTTCGATTTTGGAAATAGCCCGGGGAGTAGCCTTGAATTGATGGCAATGTTTTCGAGTTAGCTGAAAGTTTAGTTTCTTGAATGCAATCCTTTGCATGTCAGGGTTTTGCTCTGAATTTTTTAATTTCAGTTTTTATTCATTGATGTTGCCTGACAGTCCACTGGATTACACTGACATATAGTAGCGTTATCCTTGTGGTGTATTAGCTATTTTTATTGTGTTCATTTACTGTAATTTGGTTTTCCAGCTGAGTTTTGAAATTAGTTATTGACAGCTGGATGTCTGTTTGGAAATTTGGGTCTGTTAGATCCAGCTTGTCAATTAATTTGTCTAGTTGAGTAAAGACTTCACTCAGTTTTTTAAGTATACCAATCTGACTGGTTTTGTTGTTGTTTTTCCTACGTTTTTCTTGTGTGGCTATTTTATTAATTGGTTTTACTTTGGTTTGCTCTATGCACATGTGGCTCGCTTTAGTGCTTGCGCCTGTGCGTAGCTGGGTTTACTATACAGTTTAATCCCTACCGGTTTCTTAATAGGCGAAGCGGCCATTATTTGATAATTGGGGGTGGGAGAATTAAGTATACTGGTATCGCCTTGTATCAATGTGGTATCCAGAATTTCCTCTGTGATACTGTGATCGTGTAATTAGTAGTCAATTGGAAAAAGCGGGTTGAGTTTTTCCGCTTCTTTTCTAATTAAATTAAGCTCTGGGGTGGAATAAACATGGAGCTTTGTCTGCTGACAGCTTTAGTCATGTGCGATTTAGTTGTGTCTATTTGTCCTATCTTAATTTCTTTCCTAGCTTCCTGACACAAAGTTGAGTTCAGTTTCTCTACCTTTTTCCTAAGTTGATTGCCGATCCAGCTCTGGCGGCTTCTAGTATTGAAAGCTTTCTTTGTTGTTTTGGCATCCATTTTGTTTGTTACGTTAATTGGTTTGAATTTGAAAATTGTTTTATTGAAAAGTTGTTTTCTAGGTAATTGAATACTTATTGTGAAATTTCTTAGCTAAGAGTAACAGTGATATTAAGTTTGGTAGATAAATCTTAATAGTAGCTAAGGATAGATGGAGAGTTAGTTTTAGAAGTAATTAATTTGCTTGAATTATTGATACAAGATTACAGGCTTCGATTCCGAGAGGTCGTCTGGAAAACGGCGTGTTTCAAAGGCAACCCATGAATTTTCTTGTATGATTCCTAGTCCTGTGAAGCACAATAATTGGCAAATTAAGTTTTTAGTACAGAGCGGTAGTGATTAGAGAAAAAGTTGTAGCAATGATATGTTATAACAGCACAGAGTTTTTGATTCCCGAAGGTTGAACAATGGTACTTGAATTACTTGAATGGCGAGGTGGTTGAAGGCTTTCGGCTAGGCGGGCTGCTGAAGAGAAGAGTTGAAGAGTTGAGTTGGTGGTGGTTGCTGGATGGATGGCTGGAAAGACAGGCGGGGTTGTGGTGGCGGTTAAATGAGGCTTTGCGAAGACAAGCGATAAAAATACCGTCAAAACTACTCACTGTGGGGCGAAAACCTTCATCCTCGATAGTGCTTATTGGATCAAGTAAAATTCCTTTTACTAACGACAGTGCTTTCGTTAGTAAATAACTTGGTGTGAGTAATTTTGGAATAAGTAGCAGCAAAGAGGGTGGACAGACCGAAACTATTTCAACAAAATCCTAAAGGATTTCAAACCGAAACTATTCAAGCAAACCGAAACCATTTCAAGCAGACAAAAAAGAAAAATCCTTTAGGATTTTACGCTACAGATGTCGCTGCGGAGACGTTTTGTTATGGTAAAACTCTTGAGGACGAAAGTCTTAAGACGAAAATCCTTTTAGGATTTCACAAACAGACTAATTTGTAAAACCTCACCTCGTAAATCAATTAGATTATTGGATTGGTCAGTGAGTTTGAAATTAATTCTCGTTAACGAATCATTATGACATCGCATATAGATCGAATTAGTTGGATCCTCAATGATTAAAAATCCAGGTGGAGTTGTTGGTGCAAATGAGTATAAAATATATCCTTGTTGGGCTTGATTTGATCTTTCGAGATTTATTTGGTAACTTGCTTCGATGACATCATATATTAAATTCACTGCAATCACCGAGGATATATTGACGTTTTGAGGAGCAATATGCCTACCACCACCATCTGGATCATTATTATTTTTGAGGATAGTTGTTTGTGGTGGTGGTATTTTATTCCATGCGGCAAGTATTTGTGGGAAGTACTCATCGAAGTGGTCATTGGCTGTTTTTTTTAGTTCGTCTACATCATACCGGGGAGGCTTAAATTCGGAAATATCCTCTACGCGTATTTGATACTTATTTGCAAATTCTACTCTCTCAGGACCATCTCTGGCATTTAATACAGCCTGAATAAGTCGTAAGTTAAATAGTTCCATATCATATGTGATCTGATTTAGTATTTCCGTATATTTGATGATTGAGGTTTTGTATGATAAATCGATAATATGTTCTTACAAACTCTGCCGTAATTTATTTAGATACTCTTTGTGGTTTTTATAAAGAGAATCAAAAAAGTCTGAGATTGCAGGGGTTATTGCTAAAGAACCCACCCCTATCTTCAAAAACCGATTTCCGTTATTGTAACTAACAGGATTTGTCAAAAATTCTCGTTTATTAATCCAAGTAGTTACAAGGGAGATATCATGATATGATTTTACATCTGTTACGTAATCAGATTTTTTAGGTTCTGGTATTTGTAAAGATGTCCGAGGTGGGTTTTCAGGCCAACCCAATATTATTCTTATGGAGCTGTTATAGATGTCTACGGCATACCCGGGTGAGTTTCTCTCAATCGCCGATGATAGTGTTGGTTCATGAACAGTTATAGCGATTTTCGATTCTTTTCCAGTAATTGATTTTTTTTCAACGCTGTAATTCATTATTGATTTGTTCAATTTGGTATGACCCAGATGGTAACGAAACAATGTTCCAGTCAGGAGTCCCGTCTTGTTTATTCTTACTCGCAAACACCAGGGAATTATTCGATTGTTGACCACCGAAAGGTGCTGATCTAATGTTAGGCCAACTATGGTATACTCATAATTTTGCTAGTGCTATCTCCTTCACCGGAATCGCAGTAGGGAAATTGTCACTGAATTCAGGATTCGTTGAGGTTATTGAGATCATGCTGGTTTTTATTGGGTTTGTGTTTTCCGTTATTCGTTGAAGTAATTCCGTTGCCGCTATTGACATTGTTATTATACTCATGTTGTGTTTCTAATTTTGACATCGCGGAATCATAAATACGTACCATCGCTGAAAACTCATTATCTGATATTAATGTATCATCGAGGGAGGACGATATCATCGAGGATAATTGTGAGTGCGCGGTACAACATGGAACTTAACTACGTAATCTTGTAATTTACACTGGCTGCATGATGATATTTCGTTTGTTATAATCGAAATTATTCCCGCGATTGTTGTCGCCGCGGATATACAAATTGGAACAGCTATCGGGGCAACCATTGTCACCGAGGAGAGTATAATACCAGCTCCGGTGATTACACCTGATACCGAGTACACGGTAACGTCAACTGCGATGATTCTTCGTCGATATTTTTTATTTTTACTTGATACTCCTCAGTCAGTGTTTTGAGTTTATTTTGAAATTATCTGACCTGATCATAGCGATACTGTTGTGACGTTGCCAATGATGACATTTTATTTATTATATATATATATATTTCAAATTGCTGGCGTTAAATTTGCCAGCGAATTCAATTAGGTTGTTTACTTAAATCTGCTACGAATTCCACATACCATGTTATTGAAACCCTAGCCAAATTATTATCAGTGGATATTATTGTGAATCGTTCAATTGTTTGCTTGTCGATGATCGTTGATATCATATTGTTGACCTCAGATGAACTCGTTGATGAAATATTAAATTGAGTCAGCGACACTAGTGTCAATATATAAATACCTTTCACGGCCGCATGGATATTTAATATATTAGTGTATGGTATCTACGTAAATGATCCGTGTTGGATCGCGTACACATTATTTACGATATTTTTTTGTTCGTGAGGGATTTTTATTTTTTCATGTTTTTCTATCATCCTCGGTAGATCATCCCTGATGACATCATTGGTCGTTTTAATATCTTCGCGAACAACTTCTATTCGCCGATTAATCACTGTTATTTCATCGAGTTTCGTGATAATACCAACGAGATCTGTTTTGATTTCTTCGGGTTTAGCATTTTTACCAAAAAATGTATCGACGGCATCATGGTTTTTTAAAAAAAAAATTTACGTAACATAGTAAATTGTTTTATAAGAGCGTCATAATCGGATCGTAGTTTTGTCAAAACATCGATAGTCTTTTTCATGTGCGTGAGTTTCAGTGTGGTCACCAGTGGATTTCCAAAGAAATCTAATAGAGGTTTGTCAATATTGTCAACTATACTTCTTTGTAATTCAGACCGAATTTAGTTATATGGTCGTCATATTCATCGCGTAGATTTTTTAATGGTTTTAAATTGTTAATTCTATCCACAATAGTTGATGAAAACATGTGGTTTGAGTTTACCCTGATCGGAAAAAACCGCGATAGCATTTTCCGTTACACCGCGTTGTTTAACTAAAATATCATCAAGAAAAATATACTAGTTTTCAAATTACCCTGACGATCTTAAAATACAACTATTTCATTGGGGTCAACACTTGCGAGGTTTAACATCTCGGATATTTCATCTTCGATTATTTTTTTTAGAGAGGGATCTCCCTCAAATATCAATCATTATACTCTAAGATCTCTCTAAAAAGCGATTACTCGTATATTCGTGTACGGTTTTATGTGGTGGTTTCCCCGATGATAAAATAGCGTTGAGGACATTTAATACTTCTATGCCGCATATTGGTGGGTCATTCATTTTCTGTGTTGGTAGCGTGGAATACCAGATAGGAATTTTCAAGCGGTTTATATAACGCATAAACTCTTTAGGCGGCGCTAATCCATATGAATCGAAATAAACAATCACACGCGGATCAATCGCGTGTGCAACGCAGTGAGTTCCAGGCCTGGTGCTGTTATCGAGATTAATGATGCCTGTTCCAGCGTGTTTGGTTGTTGTGGTAATTGATCTCACATAAAGACACCTCTAAAGTGTTTTATCGCTAGTTTTTTAGCCGCATGGAGTAAATCAAAATTTGACATGGGAACTATAAGTTCTCGCGATGGAACCATCGGCGATATCTGCGATATTGGAGTTAGTAAACTGTTCCTAGTCTCAGGACATTTCCGCTGTACCATGAATACGGAGTTCCTGGTAGTCTTAGACCCTTTCCTGATCGTTTTTTTTTATACCCGCTTCCGGTAGCTTTCTTTAGTGCCATCCCTGCGGCTGTACCAACGGCTCATAACTCAGCAGCTTTCGCCACCTCTGGGGCCGCGGCCGAAATCAACGCTGGTAACGCAGCGAAAAGTGGGAATATACCACTTGATTTTATCATGTTCTTAATTGCGGCCGCAGAGAGAGTGACCTGAACATCTTTTTTTATCTTTGATTGCATCATTGAAGTGTTTTATCTGACGAGCTGTCAGTGGTAGTTTATTCTAACCACCAGACATCTGATTGTGCTTCAGCGATATTGTGGTTCCACATTTTTTAGCTGATTCCGATTTCAATTTTTTAATTTGACCAGGAATTAACGTAACACTAACATGACTATATGACATTTTATTTAATACGAGATTGATCTAATTGTCTACATGTTTTTGAAAATATTACATATTTTCCACTGGTCCATCAACTACTCTCATTCGTCCACCAACACCTTCGAGTAGCATTGACTTGTCACTGAGTATGACATGAACTGCTCTATAATTTCCGTAAACAATTGGTGGACCTGCAACAATAACAGGAAGAGCTGTTACACGAGGTCTGAAATGTATGTCAACGACGGATTGTCTGGTTAAGTCAAGATGTTCCAGCGAAAAGTAGTAGATGAGATATAGGTTTCTAAAATCCCATTGTGATATTTGCAGACCGGTATCTACATTATTATCGCTTCCCATAAATGTCAGCAACCGATGATACGCGCGTGCTATTTGGTTTTGATCGTAATTAAATAAAATATCCTCGGATGGCTTCTGTTGGCCGTTTATCCTCAACGAGACTTCATTAACACCGAGTTTATGAAATATCATATGGCTGCGTAATTGTGACCCAACTCTCGCCTTATCCTGTAACGCAATAAATATATGACGCGGCGCAGCAACACCTTGTTTTGATGCCATGTGCCAATTGAATACACCATTAACAGTAGACTGCATAATATCTGTTGTTGTTGTTAGACATGATATCAACAATTTTCCTCCATGATCCATAAATGATACTATTTCTTCCTCTGCGGTGATTGATGGAGACATTACTGGCATCCACAGTGGGAGTTTTGTTATACTGACTTTACCATCAACAGCACCGGTACGCCAGATTGCATCATTATCATCCCCCTTTTGCACGAGGATTACTGTATGTTTCACCCCATAGATAACTTTTCTAACATTTCTGCAAAATTCAAATATATGAGATTGTGGAATCGCGCATGAAAATAATCTACGCTGTCCTTGCAACATTGATACGCGTGTTGCAAACCCTAGGTTGTAACGAGTATTATCATTTTTTACAATATCAAAAGCAGCACCTGGTCTATCTTCATGATCACCATCATCAATTGGTTGTGGATCAGATGCAGTAGCTACTGGTGATCGTAATTTTATATACTTATTGTTCTCAGCGTAATCATTAACATCCTTAGCAAACATCATAGATGGACCTGCCGATCTTGTAAAATCATCAGAATACTTTGCCAACCCCACTATTGTTGTCGTAACATCAACATCATGTTCTATAGACTCGACTTGTCTTCCATCAATCATATATCTAGCACTCTCAAATAGCGCCATAATACCATTATTAACAAAGCCGACTTTGGCACCAAGTGCATATGGCGAATCATTAGCAGCATGATCATTTGTTACAATTTCCCCTTCTATTTCAATAAATGCTTCAGCTGGTACAAAGTATTTGCAGGTATTCTGGACTTGAAGTTCGATTCTTGATCGACTATTTGGTTGTATTGCATTATAGGAATAATACTGATAATCGCGTACAGAATCATTCTTGGGTACTAGGGCGTCCATATCAAACGCTGGGTCAAGAGCCGATTTGTACATATTATTATATATTTCTTGATCTAAATCGCGATCTCGCTCGCGATTTCGAACCACTTCCCGCTATCATATTTGCAGTAATATTTCCTTGAGTGTCATATCCATCATATATCCGTTATGCTATATTCTGATTCACTGCGTTGTTTACTTTTTTTACTAATACTCGCGGTCAAAAAGTTCCGTAGATGGTAGTTTCTCTAATGATTTTGTCATTGATGGTTTCTTTTCTCGCCGAACTAACGTTACTAGTTTTTCCTTAGCCGTGGAAAATGCTTTCCCGGCAACATCACCAACAGCGCTAATACCCTTATCATTTATAACATCAATGGCTTTAATTGATAACTGTTTTGCGATTGGTGCTATTTTTGGAGCCATTCTTGCTAATAAACCTGCAAAGGTATTGCCGAGACCATCTTCATAGTACGCTCTATAAACAGGCAATGGTGAGTTTACTACGTAAGTCATAGTTGGTTTATTGTGATTGTAGTGTATGATCATCTTATTGAAATGACATTTATCTAATCGCGAAATCTTAAATGATTTCCAATCCTTTGGATTTTCAGTCACTGTGGTAACCGTCCGCTAGCTTATCAATAAACTCTCGATATACACCAATATCCATGATAACACCCTCAAATAGTCGTCTGCAGATATCATGTGCCTCATTAATTATTTCCGGTGATTTATTTCCGGCTCGTTTCCCAACTACGAGAATTTCAAATCGTGATATATCCCCGAGAAAAATATTAGGACAACGAACAAGACCACTACTTGAAACCTCTCTTGGAACGGAGTTTCGAGTTCCAGTCTTAGAAAACTCCTTACCGTTAATACCAGTTGCACCTTGTATGAGATTAACTGCAGCTCTTAATTTTATTTCCTCGGGGGGTTATATGCTGGTAGTAAACCACTTTTTATAACATCTATTTTATTCATATAACGCCTTAACTCAACATCCTCTTTGATTCTAATTCCACCGTGATTTGCCAGAGGTTTTTATAGAGTCTTCAAATCCATCTTTTATATATTTTCATCTTACCTTTTTATAAATGAAAAATGCAGCAAAATTAGTTAATTCATCATCCGTGGAAATTTTTAAAAATTTCATCCAATGCCCCATTCTTAAATATCTTTTCAGGTGAATATTTTTTATCTCTCGAAAATTCTACTTCTTCAAGTTGTTGTTGTCGTTGTTGTTCCTGAAGTCGCGCAGCTTCTTCTTGTTCTAGTCGTTCTTGTTCTTGTTCAAGTCGTTCTTGTTCAAGTCCTTCACGTTATCCTTGTTCTTGTTGTTCCTTAAGTTGTACAGCGGCTACTATATCACCAAGAAGTGTTTTCCAAGATTCCTTTGTTTGCTTGGATCTCTTTGCTATTTTTTCAAGTACAGGAAGAAAGGCCGTTTATTTTCCATCGTTGTTCCTCAGAAATACCTCCCCATATAGCTTTTTCAGTGGTCGATACGACTTTCCTGGTTGCAGTGGTTATTGGTTTGAATAATTGTTCGGTTTTTATTGTGAAAGCAGTTTGAAATTCTTGTCTTGCTTTTAACTTGTTTCTAACAGAATCACGAACCGTAATAAATCTCTTAATCGCAGCCAATCTCTCGCAGGTTGATCTAGTTGTTAGGGCTTCAACTATCATATATATATATATATATATATATATATATATATATATATATATATATATATATATATATATATATATATATATATATATATATATATATATATATATATATATATATATATGATATAAATTGTAAGTAAAAAATCCACAGATAGCTACGCGTTTCATTTTTTTTCATGTGAAAATAGAAGGCGAAAATTCCAGGAATTCATTTAGAGAAAATCGATTTTCATGAAATTTTGTCAACGGATTAGCCAAAAACAGTACAAAATCAACGAAAAAAGCATGGATGATTACGATGAAAAATACCATAAAATTTGCATCACAAGGATAGAAATCTCATCAAAATCGATTTTCTCTAAATGAATTTTTGGGGTTTTCATCCTCGATTTTTACATGAAATCTTGTCGACGGATTGCAAAAAACACCACAAAAACGACCAAAAATTACCAAAAATCAATTAAAAATAATATAAAATCCCTGAAAATATTTCAGGAATTAACAAATAAAATCCGTGAATCCCCACCCACTCCGAAATTCTTTTTGAATTTCACTAGTGTTTTATTACTTCCTCTGCGTGAGTAAGCATACCTGTCTATAGAATTGTGGATTACTCATACTATGGGTATTGTACATGTCTGTGTTTAGAGTGTCAGAGATTTTTCACTGTGTTGCGGCAACCAAAAGGGGATTTTCATTTTGTCTGATGATTTCTTCTCTTATTGTTTTGATTTTCGAGTTTATTGTGCGCTTGATTTCATATTGTTTGCCCAATTCACTTCTCAACTTTTCGACAGCAATGAACAGCGGGATAAATTTGTTGATGTTGTTACAAAATGCGAGTGAGTCATTTACCGCGCGCTGAATTCGTTTGATCAACCCATACTGCCTTGGAAGGAAATACATATTATTCCGAGCGCTATCATCAAGATCATGAAATTCAGAGAGAATCTGATCACAATCTAATTTATCTGATAATTGTATTAATTGATTTTTCACATTTGAAGTCTCAATTATAATGACATTCATATTTTCGAAATTCATTATATGAAATGTTATATATCTAATATCTAATAAAGATATTAGGGGTCATTTTTTACCCTTTCTCGTATGATATGATTAACTTCATTCGTTCTAAGGTGTTATTCACATCTTATTGCGCCTAGAGATATTATGATTATACATGAAAAACCCCAGTTGGGACCCCTCAGGTGTTATTCACATCTGAGAGGCCCAGAGGTACCACGAAGCATAGTCTCCGAGAGGGGATCTAACTTGTCAAATAACGGGTTAGAACCCCAAGAAGGTATGCTTGGTGAATGGACGTCACGTTAACATATAGATATATAAATATATACATATTTACATATTTACAAGTATTTACATATTTACATATTTACAAGTATTTACAAGTATTTACAAGTATTTACATATTTACAATGATGATATATTTACAATGATGATAATATGAAATAAGACGGAACACACATAGACACAAGGGGCTGCTCTACTTTGAACTGAAACCACCATACCCCCAACAAAATCACCCGGGTTGAATGCAAAAACACATTCTCACCGTGTGACGGTGTGTGACATATAGTGGTTTCACGGTTGAATTTCGAATGGGTTAAAGCCCCAATAATATAGAAAAACCTTCCGATCGGTACCGCCGACAATAATACCTGCCATGAGATTCGAACGATGGGCCCTAGGACGAGATCCCAACCATGTGTGGAATACAATAGTGATCGTAATATACGGGTATATAATTTTGAATATAATATAAGTGTATAACGTGAAGGGTTTAACGGATGGTGTATAAACCACACTAAAAAAGCCATTCAGTTAGACCATGAGTCATTGAAAAATCACATTGAGATCCGGTGACAGTGTTTCAAAAACCAACACACAAAAAAAGCAATTCAGTCATTGAAAAATCCCATTGAGATCTGTGACTACAACAAAGGAGTTATCGCTGTTTCAAAACTACACACACAAGCCGACACGAGTTATTCCCCTTAATGCTACATATAATAATTCAGGTATATACGAATTGAATTATATGTCCGGTTCTCTTGGAAATCGATGATTGATATATTTCTTCTGCTACTTCTCGTACTGAGGATTCGCAAATATCAAAATAGCTACCGGCTTCATTCATTGGTTTAAATACTCTTTCTTCGCTAGTTGCTGTATTAAATGATTTTATAGGTTTCGCATTTTTCGAGTGTTTTCCAGTCCCTTCTCTTTTGATGTTTTCATTGAGTAATAGATTGTAGATTCGATAAAGAATTGTTTTTAGGATTAGAATCAATATGATCGATTACAAACCCATCTTTGATCAATCCATTGTAACAGTCATATATTATCCGGTGGTTGAGATATTTTTTCCCTCCAGCACCAAACATGAAATATCCAAGACTATTATCATACCCTAATGGTTTCTTCAGTCTGCGTTGTCCGTACCATCACGAGATGCTTCATAATTGGTAATCACGGGATGTGGTTGAAATTCTTGGTTCATTTAAATACTATAATATTATTTGTCTAATTCATTATTTGATTTAATTATTATTTGAGAATCTATCAATGTAGTCTTGAGGTGATCTTATGATTTTGTTCTTGACAGAGTCAAGGACGCTGACACAGTCAGAGTCATTGATGGAGTTTTTAACGGAGTCCTTGACTCGTTTGTCATAATAGCGCTTTAGCTCTCTGTATTGCTTACCACCGCAGTTGAGACATAACTGCGAGTTACCCCGCACACCTAACCCACATCGTATGCAAGGTAAGTGCCCTACACTTCCACGACGTACGCTTTGTAAATGATATCCACATAATTCATTTCTGCATGATTTGTTACAAGCGGTTACTGATCCTAACATAAGGCATTTGCAATAATTCATTATATAATTAATTTTTTATTTAAATACTTGTTTTATTTTTAATATGAAGAAGTTCGAGAGATCATCGAAAATTACGCCCTGGAAAAATGTTGAATTCAATCTCGATAGAGTCTCCACTGATGTACCAAAGAATCTAATAAGTGATAGAATCATGATAAGTAGAATACGTGATGGTTTTAATGAATTCAAGCGCGATGGTCTTTCTCACTGTTGGTCAACATTTCGAATTGATGGTAGTGCTACCATGAACGACGAAAGAGCAGCAGTGATAATCTCACATCTTGACAAGAAAGAGCATTTTTTTAGAGTGAAATTCATTATCCACTCAGAAACCGGGAATTGCATTATGCGCGCCAAATTTGAACCCATCCTGAAAAAAGAGAACCGTCACTGTGAGTCAGGATTCCAAACCAGGAATTCTGACTGGAATTGACAAACCGTATTACGAGAGATCCTTTTCTATAACCAAGGTTTTTTATGGGATCTATCCGATAAATGATAAACCAAGTATTGAAAAATTTAAACCCATGAAATATTCGTCGTTGAATTGTGTAGCAGAACGAATAATAGAGTATTTTACAAATGCGTTGCGTGGAAACAAATTGACAGATCTAAGACGCAAAAAAATAAATGAATGGGGATTAACAGTGAAGGAGAGCGGAGCAACAATTCAAAATGTGGCCGCATTAGAGCGGATACTAAAATTCGCAATATCCGTAGAGACAGTAACAGGCGAGATATTATATGAACCGAAATATAAATCGAGAGGATCTCCAATCAAAATTATTGACCATAGTGCACACGCTTGGACCTCCGCAGTAACAATATTTCCGCGGGATAGAACAATAAAATATCTACCTGTAGAGAATTCTGGGGGAAATTTATTTGATTTTATTTAAGAGTCGAGTAAAAACGATCCTGCGTCAGTGTGGTTATTTCATCAGAGTTTTGAAGACGAAGAGGGTAAATTCGATCAATTTGTAAAACCCAATGGAGAATTATATCGTACTGAAGCCCTACATGACGTGATGAAAAAACTAGCTAGAGGTTTTTCAACGGAACACGACTAACAATTATTAACAAACTGTTTTACAATACCGTCGGTTGCAGCTCATTTCACGAGAATGAGAAATCTATGGAAACCAACAAGAGTAGAATTTCTCTCAGATATCCAAGATAATTGTGTTGGTTATGGCCATAGTGGATTATGGAATACAACATACGACCCTAAAAGTATTATTTCGGTTGATATGATTGTGTGTTATCCAGGGAGTTTTCTAGGGTACAGAGAATATTCTGAGTATTTTAAACGAGATGACCCGTGTTGCGATTAATGGACCACTGCCCGATTTTCATTTAACCGGATTCGCTCGTGTGGTATCATTTGAATTGGCTACAGGACTTGATTCGTGTTGTTATGTTTGGTTTGGTAGACACATCTCTGAAAAACACTGGATGCCAATAGTGTTATTACGGTATATGATTGATTCTAAAATGCTAATATCGCTGATTGTCAGTGAAGCAATTATACCATATCGAAAACAAACTGAAGTCTGGTTACCACAACCCGATAGTTTACATAGTATAATCAGCGAAAACAAAACACAATTTCCTAATTTAGACAAAGAATATGTCGTAAGGTGGTTCAAGGAAATCTTTGAAGTTAGAAACAAACACGCAAAAGATCTCGGTAGAAGAATAATTGGTAAGTTCACACAGGGTGGAAAATACGACCATAAACGACATTTTACGCGGTTGATTATAGACGGTGCTGAATACGATTTTATAATCGCAGATGTAACATCTAGGGGTATATATGTAAATCGTAAAGCCGCTTTACGACGGAGAAAATCCTCAATATACTTACTTAACGTCGTCTATGCTGGCTTATGCTTCTATTAATTTACTTTCGATGATAAATAGATTTCCTGAATCCGCAGTTAGAGTAGCCACTGATTCATGTTATCTAGACGTAAAACATAAAGAAGCAGTGGCTGAATTCACTAATTAAAACGAGAGTTGGGTATCATGGAAAATTTAAAATGAAATACTGCGTAATTATTCTAAATCAGCAGATGTTACGATTGAAAACAATTACTTGAAAAATAATCAGATTATCAAAACTATCTAATGCACCGTCGTGTTCCGATCCAATATGTAGATATAAAACCAGTTGCTTAAACGGCTGTGGTGGGTCAGGGAAGACGGGAAGACGTTTCGTGTGCGATTGAATTATTTCGAGGGAAATCAAACATGACTGTGCTAACACCAACACACGGACTTGCAAGAGAGATGAAACAGCGAGGAATTAATGCTTGCACTTATCACAGTTTTTTTTCGATGGACGGCGACGAATGGACTTCTGATTGAATGGGCGAAAAATATATTCCTAAAAACATTATTTGGGATGAGATATGCACAGTGTCGTTAGATGTATTACAAAAGTTTCTCGAGTGGTTATTGCTAGCGAATACAAAAGTGACAATGTGTGGCGATCATGGTCAACCACCAAAATTTGTCGGTTTAGATTGTTATGAAAAAATTAGTACTGATCATAGAGCACTTGATAAACAATTACGCGAGTTCAAAAATAAATTAATCAGATTACAACCGGATAGAATCCAATGTGAAATAGCGCGTGAAATAATTTCGGAAACCCCATTAAATAATTTATGGGAAGCGTGGAGACCAAACAATTTAATAGTGGCAAGTAGAAAGATAGTCAGAGACACACTTCAGATGAAGTTATTTAACAAAAAAATAAAGAAAAATGTGCAACACTTCCAGTGCCGTTGTGTTATAGACCCTAGGATACACGAAGACAAAATATCGAAGTTGATATTTCATGCCTGACAGAGTCAAGGAAGCAGATTCTAGTGTAAAATAATGTTGTGTTCGTTGATATCAGTGTTTTCGAAGATGCATTGCGTGCTGATAAATCCCCAAGGAAGCTAGGATACGCAGCAACGATACATTCTTCGCAGGGGTTGACTATATCCGATACAATTGTTTGGATCATAGATAATCACATCGAGTGGTCGAATTTAGTTTATCTTGCAGTGTCCAGAGTACGAAGAATAAATCAACTTCGAAGAGTTGTTTTAGATGATAATGACACCAGCAACAATGATATTGTCAGCGATGACATAATCAGAAAAAACTAACTGGTTACAAACAGCATAATAAAAAAAAATTAACAGAAAATTTGACTTTGATGCCGAATCTATAATCACACTGAAACAACGACAGAATAATCACTGCGCGAGTTGTAATCGTATAATGAGCTGATGTTGGTCGGATAAAGACCCCTGCCAATTTACCGTAGCCAAAAAATAGCAGTGTTGGTCATACCACAGATAATGTGATGCTGACTTGTCTTGAGTGCAACAGACGCAGAGGTCCTAGTTATGACCACGCGTCGGTAATTGAGTATCCTCGGGTATCACTTGTAATCGTTCCCGAGTAAATCTTCGCTGAGGAGCAGTTGAAACCAACCTATAGACTAGCAGTCTACCCGTGGATCGTGTTTATGCTAGATATTTTATGCGTAGTGACACTCCAAATAAGATCAGTAGCTCTTTTTTTGCCACCTTCGAGCTCTCCTGGTTCATCTAAATATCTAACGGTGACATTGCCGAGTATACGCTGTTTTGAAAAATCATTTTGTGGATTTACGGGTATATACTTTTTTTAATCGCGTTGTTAGGTTTCATATTAATTGTTCGAGTAATCTCATTATTTAGCGCGGTAATTATGCCTGGTAATCTCTTGACCCATTCACTGCAGCGCTACCGAAATTCTATTCGCATGATTATAATCGGATCATCTGGAAGCGGCAAGTAAAGTTGTTAATTAATTTGATAACGAGATGGATGAAATGGGATAATTTGTATTTAATAGCCCCAAGTGTAGACGATCAGCAATGTTATGAGGTGTTAACAGATTTTAACGAGAAAACAAAATCGGAAATCGATGAGGATATTATTGAGTTTATAACCGATATCGAAGAAGCACCGAATATCGATGATATTGATAGAAGTATTAACAATTTAGTCGTATATGATGATGTCATGTTAGACAATCAAAAGAATCATGCTAGGATATTTTCCAGAGGTAGGCATAAAAATATCGATGTGATATATGTCACTCAACAATACACTCAAATACCAAAAGTGATCAGAGATAACTGCAATATTCTTGCTGTATTCAATGGAGTAGACACACATACGCTACGAAATATTTGGCAAACTTGGTGCGGCGGTGATATGGATTATAATCTCTTTAGCAAATTTCTTTAGTCGCGCTCAGTCAAACCCATATGGATTTGTAACGATAAATTTGCATGACCCGAAATCAAGATATTGTATCGGACTTGATAAAATATTTGGGTGAAATCGTAAAGGATTTTCATCGTAAAGACATTTACCATAACAATTCGTCTCCAAAACGCAATCAGCGTTGGGTCTGTTTGGAGACTCAATAGCATAAAATCCTAAAGGATTTCAACCGAAACCATTTCTCTTTTTTTCTGCCAGAATTGGTTTCGGTTTGAAATCTTTTAGGATTTTGTTTGAAATAGTTTCGGTTTGAAATCCTTTAGGACTTTGTTTGAAATAGTTTTGGCTTGTCTGAAATAGTTTCGGTCTGTCCACTCTCTTTGCTGCTTAAGTAGAAGCCGTGTAAACAGGATACGGCTTGATGGCAAATAGGTAGCGAAAACAGGTTTTTTTGTTTGAATTTTAACGGCGCACCAGCACGTTTAGGCTATTTAGCGCCATACAATAGGTTAGATGTTTAAAAATAAGAAAGGTTTAACATCGACCAGCGATATAAAAACCATAATAGTTAAATATAAAATGGTAAGATGTTGGTAGCAGGAAAATATGAAGCTTCCCAATCAACGGGAGATGTAAATAGTGTATGTTGATAATAAGACGTTGTAAATAAGAGGTGGTATTTGCATTAGATAAAATATTCTAGGTGATGGCATAGAAATTATAGTTTAAAATAGAGAATTTCTTCCTTCAGGAAATCTAAAATACAAGTGATTTGTATAGTATCAAAAAGTTCCTTCATGTCATGTACTTTATAGTACTTATCACGCGTAGGTTGCAGGTTGAACACTCAGCGAAAAGCGAAAACAGGAAACAGGTGGCTGGTGATTTGAGGTCCGTAGTAGTCCTATGCGTCCGATCTTGATAGTCGAGACTGGAGTGAGTATGATGACGCTCGTGTCGATCGATCGATAGTTGAATTAAAGTGCTACGTAAACTAGTACATTTAGCACTGTTTAATGTGGCAAAAGCCAGTTACTTAATTAATCCCGTGGCGTAAGGAATGTTGCCATATTGATTTTCCATTGATCCCTTCCCCATTTAGTTCTTTTAATTTTCCCTATTTTTAAATATATTAATTTGTGGTCCGAAAGTTTATAATGTATTATCCCTGATTTAATGTATTTATTGGTTCCGAAAGATGTGCCCCAAAATGTATCTATTCTGCTACCCTTGTTTCCCTTATAATCAAAAGTATAATCCACCCTTAGTATATTTAAACTTCTGTATGTATCAATTAGTTTTTGCGTCTTCATAATATATTCCATTTTGTCCTTGAATCATATGTCCTCTGTCGTCAGTTGACCCGTTCTGTCTATCTTGTCCCCTACCCAATTAAAATCCCCTCCTAATATCAAATTTACCATTGTGTAGTTCTCTAAATATTTTGCCAGCTTATCCAAGAATTCCTATATTTTGTATCTATTGGCTGGGTCATATACATTAAATATCCCTTTCTAATATATATAAACCTCCCCTTACTAAAAAACCCTTCTTCTATTCTCTCCCGTTTAATTCCCTGTTTGTTTTTTTTTATTACCGTAGCTATCCCTTCCCTGGTATTTCTTCCCTGTGAAATTACTGGTTATTATTATACTGTCCATGTCACGTTCTATTTCTTCTTTTAATTCGTCCGTAAACCTGGTATGCGTCTCCTGCAGAAGTAATATGTCATATTACCCGATTGTTTTAATTTCTCTGCTTTTGTCTTGTCTATCCCATTTATATTTATCGACAATAAACGAAAGTTTTATCCTTCCATCTTTGTTGGTCACTCAGGTTGCCGCTTTATAATCCGTTATAAGTCAGTATTATTTGGTTGTATTTAGTTTTTAATGTTTATTGTTATTATAGTTGCAATTTTTTTTATAACCCTTTTTCTGGAGACTATGGGTCGTCCCCTATAGTTTTATTTGTGCTTCTCGACATGTAGAAGTCGCTAGTGACCTGCGAAGTGTATAGGGTATCCTTGTGTTCATTGTCAGTCAGTCAGGGGTCCTCAGAGGCACTAACGTAGTCTGTTGCCAGATCTTCTTCATCCTCCGCGCTAACTTCACTTGTTTCTCTAGTTTTTTTTTCTTCTTTAGTGTCTTTTCCTGGTTTTGTTTTGGGTTTCTCCCTATCCTCTTATTTTCCATCAATGCCCTCCATATCCTTCATACATTTGGCTACATCAGTGGAGGACGTGGATAAGTTGCTCGCTTTCCCTTTTTTCACTTGTCCTTTCTTCCTGTTATTTGGAGTTAAAATAGTTAACGCTATTAGTTCTTCTCCCGTTAAGTCCAGCACTTCCTTCCCTATTATGTTCTCTCTCTCAATTTCTAATCATTCAAATGATTTTTTGTTGCCATTTCTCTGATTCCCTTTATGGGAGTTCTTACGTTTGTTCTATTCGGCGTTAAAATCTCAATCCATCTTTCTGTACGTTCTGTTTTGTTCGGTATTCTGTTGTGCTCTTGGGTTTCTTTGGTCTCTTGACCTCTTGCCTCCATTAGCATGTCTCCTATTTATGTTGCCGATTTACCTGGTCCCTTTGGCGATCTCCGTGCCGCTACATTGGCAAATGTGCTTTCCTGTTGGTTAGGTTGCTGTTTTCCACAGTACCATGGTCCGTCTCCTAACATTTCGGGTATTTGCGGTCTTCCTCGCAATCTCTGTACCATGCGCGCAGATTGAACCCCATGCAATACAAGAAGGGTGATATCTTTTTGGCATCTTGTCTCGATACGTTTATGATCCTTCCACCTGATGCTATGGGGTTGAAACCCCACATGTATGCCAGCTTGTGTGAGATGATTCTGGCCTTTAATTTAGTATATATTTTCTCTAGTATTTCCTCTGTTTCAACTTGTAGAGAGAGAGAGAGAGAGAGAGAGAGAGAGAGAGAGAGAGAGAGAGAGAGAGAGAGAGAGAGAGAGAGTCCATTTAAGTGCACTTCTACTGATTTTGGCCCAATTTCTCTGGTGAAAGGGGTGGATGTTTTATCTCCGCCGTCTGTCCTTATACGTTTATGGTTCCTTGTGTGAACAGCGGTATTTCCAGGACTCCCGGGTACAGCATATATCTGTTGAAACCGGCATTTTGTAATTCCGCAATCTTTTTCATATCTACACCCATGGCCTGTAGTGTAGCCAAGATTTCGGCTTGTCTTGGTGCTTTTGCTGTATTACCAAAGTCTAGTAGCTGACATCACGGCTGGTGGTAGGCATACAGTATGTTACCCCCCACTTGCATGTGGAAGTACACATTTAATTTTGATCTGCTTCCTTTCATGTTGTGGTTTTGGCATGGTTTCTGAGGCTGTCCGTCTCTTGTCCCTGTAATAGTGGGTCTCACTCCACTATTGATTCCTTCGCTCACTTTCTCCCCCATTCCTTCCATATTGAGCCGGTCAACCCTACGCGATTCATGAACCATATTTTGCATATTTATCTAACAATGATAAAGCACTGTAAGAAATGTTGGGTTTCAATGTATTTGTTTCCTACAAGTTAATAACTACAGCTAAAACCTATGTTACAAAAACAGATGTACAGGTATCTATTACAGAAGTGAGTAAAGTTTAGAATATAGAATAAAGAGAGAGTACGTCTTACAATATGAAAAATGTTCTTCTTTTGGTATGATAATCCTTCCTTGCTTTTAGAAACACTCACTTTGCTTTTCAACAAGAAGTATCAAATAAAGTCCACTTTTACTAATGGACAGAAAAAATCAAAATATTGTGTAAGCCACCTGTGCAATCAAGTAAAATTTAAAAAAGTCGTAAACTTTTCCTACCTCCTATCATACCAATGTTTCTAGTACAAAGTGTACATAATGTAAGTCCCTAACAAATTTAAATGCTAACAATGTCTAAGCGACATATATAGTTTGGTCACTGCTTGGTTAAATGGTTTGTAAATTTTGAGCGGTGGTCAAAATTGATCAAGTCAGATTTCTCAAAAGAGCTTGTTCAAATAGAGTTCTCGTACCAAATGAGAACTCAGTTAGATAAATGGCAATATGGCATAACCCCTTAGAAAGGCTTTTTAGCAGCTCCCGTCAAGATCCTTCGTCTCTCCTCTATTTGAGCTACATGAGCCGCAGTCTTTTCTTCTTCCCTTATGGCTCTAGGGAAGTAGATCCCATGCAAGGTAGCTATGTATTCCGTCACATCAAATAGGTGGGTGAGTGGTCGCTGTTCTAAGATCTCGTAGTAGTACTACGTTAGTATTGTAATGGCGAAATTCCATTGTGCAGCTCGTGGTCGTGAAGTTTGCAGGGACCGGAATCCTACATTATAATGGCTCTAATGAAATGACCAGCCTTCTTCTTATCCTTACGTAGTTCGTTGAGTTCAAGGTCGCTGCAAAGTTTTAACACGAGCTCATCTTTGGTTTTCGTGGGCATTCTTTGCATGCGTAAACTCCTCTTCAAAAGAGGAAGAAACTTCAAGATCATTCTCCAAGTTTATTGCTACACTTGGAGTCTGCTTTGGGGCATGTGTTTGTGGCTTTTCCTTCCTCTTAGCTGGTGTTTTCTTTGTCTTCCCCTTTTTGGTGGGCATGAGGCTTCAATCAAAGGCGGTGACGTGGCACTCTGATCTGACGTGTCCGTTAGAAGTAGTCGAAGCTTATATGACAAATCTGCCAATGTTCGCCGAGAACCTTTGCTACATCTTCTGATACAGTAACCCCCGGTTGGGGGTGGGGTGAAGAGGCAGGTTTCTCGATGACTCGCGGTGGTGGGGGTTGGGTGGTATCTCGGTATGGCTGGGACAAGTTTGTTTTTAGCTGCACCATCTGTAGATGATCAGCGATGCTACGAAGTGTTAAGAGACTCTAATGAAAATGCAAAGACGATAAATGAAGACGGTGGTGATATTGTTAACTTTATCACTGATATCGATGAAGAGCCGAAAGTATATGATCTTGATGAATTTATTTTTAATTTAGCTGTGTATGATTATGTAATGCTGGATAAACAATCAAATCTGGCAAGAATATTTTCTCGAGGTAGACATAAAAATACTGATGTGATTAATGTTACTCAGCGATATACACAAATAGCAAAAGAAATCAGAGATAACTGTAATATTTTAGCTGTGTTTAACGTAGTTGATACACATACGTTACGAAATATTCATCAGACTTAGCGGAGACATGACTATAATTAGATTCAAAACCTTCTTCTCGCGTGCATAAACTACCCCGCAAGGATTTAGAAATATAACTTTACATGATCCTAGATCACGATATCCAATCGGTCTTGATAAAACCATTATATAAATTACAGCAGCAGGGGGGTGGAGGGCACGACCTAGAATAAGTGTCATGTCGGATAAACTCACGCGCGTACAAATTTTAAAAGCAAAAGTACGACAAAAAACAGCAACAATATTAACTAACCCCAAGAGAGACTCTTTGAAAGAGACTCGGTTAGTTAGACGCTGCGGTTTGGTGTTATTGGCATAATGTTTTCGTTTTTGCAACAAGCCCTACGTTAACAAATGAGACCTTTTCGAAAAGGTGGGCTCGCCCTCCCTGCAGCTCGCTATGATATCTGCAGTGTGGCAATTCACAGTAATAATTAGTACTGGGATATATTTTCATAGACATATCCCACTCAAGCACATTACCCTGACACCAGGCCGACCAGTCCTAACACGTGACATCTTAATGCTGAGCGTAATGTGAGGCAGCTGCTAGTATAAGTTGTAGAAACCTTTGCTAAGACTCGGTCGGGGTTTGAAACCGTGACCTCACACATCCAGGGCTGAAGCGCTAACCATTTAAGTACTAGTTTGATAAATCCTTGTTAATCTAATGTTTTAAGGTTGTTTTTTTTTACACAGGCCCCTTCAGAGGTCAAGAGCGGCACAGGCTACTACGAGAGTTTGAGGACCCTTTGCCCTGGTTACATTGAAATTTGGAATGCGAAAACAAGCCCATATAATTTACGATATATATATTTAAAGGAGAACCAAGCACACAACGAGGTATATTTAGTATTTTCAGAACTATTTATTTTTGTATTATTAAAATAATAATTCTAGGTCCATTAGGGGTTTTGGCCTGGGCCAATGGCCTCCACTCCCAGCCTCGTTGATTCTGTTTTAACACAAGATTAAATTTAAAAGCTATTTGCTTTACATTATGAAAAACATGGTTTGTTTTATAGAAATTACATTCATGGTTGATTTGATCAAATTTCGGTGATTTCGATATTAGTACACAACATACAATTAATTTTTCGATTGCTTACAATTTATTTAATGACATTTTAAGTAGCTTCATGCATGTCGTGTATGTGCTCAAATTAAGATGGACTCTTATTCGAACTACCAACAACCCATTAGCCCCAAAAGTGGCTTTTACCAAATAGCATTCTTCCGTTTCCAGTCCGTTGGTGTCGACAAAGCGAGGTTGAAATGATCTTTTTTTCTCGCCAAACTTTTTTAATTTAAAATTTTGTTGTGCTACAAAATTAATTTTAAAACGTTTGATAGAAAAGTAAATAATTTATAAGTTTGATAGAAAAATAAATAATTTATTAAGGTTAATACTTTTCAGATCTCTATTATAAAAGATCATACATTTAAGAAATAGAATAATTAAAGTTTATATACATATGCCGATACAAAAAATTTCAAAAGGTGCTTGCGGCAAACCCCGAGAATTCTGTGTTCAACTACAAAGTTTAAAAGTATATTTTTTTAAGGAATAATTACTTTATTTGATAATTAGGAGAATTTGAATACAATGTTCTGAACATCTGCAGTCTTAGCTAGACGACGAATATTTTCAAAAGAATTTTATGCCAATTTCAGATTTCCAGGGTCTTCTTTTAATACGTTTTCTCCTACAATATCAGAGTGCAGCGCCGCACTAAATACATGCTACAATGAAAATAAAGTGATTTGAAACATGTTAATTAATTGAAAATACGGCTTTTTCGGGGGAAGGGGGAGCAGAGCTTTGTGTCGTCATATTTGAAGGGGGTCTGACTTTTGATGACGAGGAGGGGGAGGGGGGTCAAAATCAGCCAAAATTGCGTGACGTCATTTATGGATGGCCCCTTACGTCACAAAAAAATAAACATTTTCCAAATGCACGTGCTACTATCGGTCGATTTTGCTCGTGTCTCACAAAATTCGACATTTTTGGTTAGCTTGCCAAGTGAGATAAATTGCATAAATGTAGACATTTCAGCGCTCTTACCGGCTTAATTTAGCAAAAGATACGATGGTAAGTGATATCGATTGCATGATTAACTTTCTTGTCAATACTCTCCTGAAAACTTGAACTAAAAAATCCCCAAAGAATCCTGTATTAAATTCACCTTTTATTACTTAAATATTCGTATGCAATATTTAACGGAGGTCTAGACAGATACAAGCAACATCGGGGAATATCACGATCGGAAAGTCCATACATGCTGACGAGGAATATCCGGCTACTGACGATGATGATAATGATGACAAAAGAGATTTTATGTCATGTTTCGGATGTAATTACATAAGGGCGTTAAACTACCAACTCAAACACGAATTCATATCTGTATAAGTAAGCCCTCTTGACGACCTTCTTGGCTTCATATCCGAATACGGAAACACTCACCCACTCCTTGTCTCTTGAGTTTTAAGAACATGTATTTTTCTTTTATTGATTGAATACAAAAGGGCATGTGCGACGGTATTATCCCCGCATATCGGGATGCTAAATGCTCCTGGGGGAAGGAATTAACGCCACTTCATCCAGGCGTTTATGTGCTCAAGGAGCACTGCTAATTTAGTCGTCAGGTCGTAGGACTATATGTCACCTCCGGACACCAAGCTTTAGGCGGGTGGAAATTGTTCCACTTTTCCGTCGTTATAAGATGTCCGAGAGGGGCAAGAGGGCAAGGAACTCGACAACCAAGTATGAACCATGGATGTCGTGCACTCCCAAGAATGCCAGGCCGTACTTAGTGTAGTTGTACTAATGGACAATTTAAAAAAATATGCTAATAATGTGTTAATCATCTGTGCAATTGGGTCAAATCAAAAACAAGTTAAAAAAATTTCCTACGTTCTAACAATTGGAAAAATTCTAGTACATAGTGTACTTTGTATATGCCCTACAGATTTATAATAACTTATATGTCTGAACGACATATATAAAGTTTGGTTACTGTTAGGTCGTAAAGGGTTTGAATTTTGAAGCGGTGGATCGAAGGTTGACGTTAATAATGTACATAATAGTTTAATCGAAAGGGATACCAAGCCAAAATGGTTCTCTGGATAAGAGCAATATTGGTAGCCCTTAGAAGAGCTTTTTGAAGCAAAAGTTTCCCGTTTTTCTTCTGATTCTTTACATTTCTCCGCAGTCCTTTTTTCTTCTCTGGAAATTTGGGGAATGGTAGATGTGTAGCGCAGAAATGTAGTTAGTTGCTGGACTGGGTAGTTCTTGTAGCCTCATTTTTGCTTCTTGAACCTGCTTTTATGTTTTATTCTTCCTGACATGCAGAAAAAATAACTGCAACAAGGATTCTCACAGTATCTTTTCACAAAAATAAACATCATTATTATTATTATTATTATTATTATTATTATTATTATTATTATTATTATTATTATTATTAAATTTAGGGGTGCGTTAGGATCCAATCGAAATAGAAACCATAACGGTTTTCGAACATGTAATTAAGTTTGTGAAAATGCGTTAGGATCCAGCCGATTCCTGTAATGTTTTCGATTCTGTAGATTTTCCAGTTATCTCCTGCCTCAGAACAAAATAAAAAAAAATAATAAGCAGTCCTAGAAATGTAATGATGTTTCAATTCATTGACGAATAATATTTGCAATTTTGAAACAATCATCGAAATTTGCTGATTATGTTGATTGCGACAACAATTAATTGTACCCAGATGTATTCATCAAGATTCAAATACGAACCAGTTAGTATAAATCTTTTGTTTTTCTTTGACCATTGAGCAGTGTAACAATCTCCCACATAATATCACTTACTAAACTTGCGTTATTAGTTGAGACATAGGTGCAGATAACGGAAAAGAGTTAATCCACAAAGAGGGCGCTCCAAACCAGGAACAGTCAGCTGCGGTGCAAGAGATGCAAGAGTCCAACAAGTTTATCTTAAGTGTTATTTAGTGTAAAAGTTACTTGAGTATATTGGAAAAATTAATACAGTACGATATTCAACAGTTCTGGACTTTTTGGTAAGTATAGATTTCCAGTTAAATTATTTTAATTATTATTTTTTATTTGCTCGCAAGATGTGATATGACAGCTGGGACTACAAATTGGAAAAGAAGGACGGTAGGAGCATAGAAGTCTGACGTTTTATCAATACAGTAAGATAAAATTTGTGACAACATGAAGTAACATTATCCGTACTTCTGTACTCTAAGCGTGTATTGTATTATATAGATTATGCTATTTCGTGTTGACGAAATCTGTGACAACACGAGATAACTATCTGTACCATAAATGTCTATTTTACAAATTATACAGAAGGTTATTTCATATTATCGTATTTTATTGATAAAACACCACACTTCTGTGTTAGGAGTACTAGTAATTGTACTGTCTGCCTGCCACTGTCATTTAATTTCTTCTTCTTCTTCTTCTTCTTCTTCTTCTTCTTCTTCTTCTTCTTCTTCTTCTTCTTCTTCTTCTTCTTCTTCTATACAGGGTATGGTCCTAGAAAAAAGTAAACATTATTATTATTAGTAGTAGTAGTAGTAGTAGTAGTAGTAGTAGTAGTAGTGGTAGTAGTAGTAGTAGTAGTAGTAGTAGTAGTAGTAGTAGTAGTAGTAGTAGTAGTATAGAGGTTATCATCCTGGAAAAAAAAGGCCCTGTAACCATTTGTGGCTGACATAACCATTTTTTCCCTTACAAAAATGACCATAAAGAACAAAAGTCATGTTGAGTGACAAAAGTCTCTCAGATAGAACACTGTTATGACCCATTATGAGACTGTACCCAGTGGCTGTATGTACTAATTTGAGGAAAATTTGTCATTTGGTATATACAATTTTGTGTATTAAGACTTAGTTTTGGTCACTGCATAATTTGTGTCAGATCCCTTTGTATCCAAAATCAAACATCAATGGTCTCATGTTGCGCTAAACAGTTTTGGGCGGATGTACACTCTCACTTTGGAATTCACCTGCTTTAGAAAAAAAAGCACAGTAACCATCATCATATATATTAAGATCGACTCATATATAAATCAAATTGGTAAAAGGATTGGCATGACAAGCCCAATCCTTTGATAGCCACCCCCTCCCCCTCAGAAACAACATTAACAATAATATTGTTCATACTAACATTATTTAATGACATAAATCATTTTCCAAACAACTTCTGATAATTATTGATAGTTGCAAGAACCTATATTAAATAAAATCAGGCAATATTTCACCTTTAAGACAAGGACAGTTTATCCCAGATAGTACATTAGTGAAGAAGTAAGTGGACTTGTGGTGGATCGATTTCTTGCAAACTCTATTGGGTCGGTAACCAACTCCATCACACCCACCCACATTACTAATAGTGTCTGCGACATGATGACCCGAAAGCAAAACATCACTATAAACTGTCACTGCAGACATCGTAGCGATATGACTGACAAATTGTTAAAGTTACGTTAAAAATCTAAATCACACACACTTTGGCTATTGCATCATCGAGATTTAGTATTGGATACGACTACGCATATTGTGTAATTGTTTTTGTCTCGTGGAATATGAAATGTGTAATACGCTCGCTGCTGTACATTGTAAGAGGCGAGAGTGCACGCCGATCTCGCGACAGAAAGTGTGCGGGTTCGAAAATTACCATATATTTACCACGGACATGCTATTATGGTGTTTCCTTCGTACGTAAGTATGCTCCGTTCATCTTGGAAATAATAAACATAGACGCTGTGCCATACAACACCAAGCCATATTCAACATCAACGCCTTTTTTGTTGTCACCACTTGAAGTAATTCCCTCAAAATCAAAATCTCCCATTTACAACAAAATGAAAGGTCTGCCATTTGTTACCAAATAGGATTCATAAAATATATGTTGTCAGTGTAATGCGCTTCTACCATGTATGTGAAAAGAAGGTTTTATTCTGGTTTCCAACTGTCAAAATATTATCATATTCCTTCCATTTTACGAGTCAATATTAAGTCTCCAAAATATATTCAGCTTTTTACATTGTTTTTTTTTCTGGCAAACCTTTAATTATTGCAACTAAGCTAGTATGTTATTTTGATCATCTTCAAGCTTACGAGGAAACAGCTAAATCACCTGGTATCACTTGCAGGAATTTGAAAAATTTATTTGGCGGAGTTGAGTTGTGGCCCTTTGCAATCACCGGTCTGTATCTTGAAAATATTACTCGTTTTATATTGGGCAAGTAAACGTTAAGTTGCGTCATATATTTTCCGAATACAAATATGTATATTTTCCAACATCAAACTAATTTAAACCCCCCCCCCTCACCACCGTTTTGCAAAGTTTAGAAAATGCTACAATCAGAACTTACACTGCTTATACCAGTAAAACAACTTTTACGTATATCTGATTTAATATTTATTTAATTGTTTGTTTTGTCAGTTTTAAATATTAAAAAATTCATTCCTTACTGTTGTAATAAAAATTTATATTTGATGTGCTCATACAGCATTTTCGGACAACGACAATCAAAATCAAACTTTCATTCGGATTTCCAACACAGAATTGTTAAATATTGTGTTTCTAGTAGGAAATGTAGATAAGCACAAAACAGACCTCAGCATACGTTCTCGTCTTACAGCTTGAATTTTCCATTAGAACATTTTAGCACTAAGACTTTTTAAAATTTTAATTCGTGGATTACTTATGGTTTTGATTCTTAACACTGTAAGATCTTTTTCCATTTTTACAATCTTTTTCAGGGAAATAAATTATATGTTTAGTTTTGCAAAGCTTTTTGTTCTTTTTCACTT
The DNA here is from genome assembly GCA_029339505.1 of Unio delphinus. Classification (NCBI taxonomy): domain Eukaryota; kingdom Metazoa; phylum Mollusca; class Bivalvia; order Unionida; family Unionidae; genus Unio; species Unio delphinus. The sequence continues at coordinate 7,486,911 of JAQISU010000034.1, read as the reverse complement.
TTTATGTGGGACTGTTTGTTAAAGCCTAAACACATAACACAACGGTGTCATAAGTGTATTCAACCAGCAAATCAGCACGTATTTTGTTTAGTTTTGAAATAGTACATCGTTATACAGATATTGTCGCTTATCTGTTGAACTAAATAACTAGTTATAACATCTCGTAAACAGACTGCTAAATTGATTATTATATAGCTTAATTCCATCAAGTAACTTGTTCCAGAACTTCAATTTATTTTGTGTTGGGATTTGAAGTGCAATAATTATAGGAGTATATCAGCTCCGTTTCATGGAGTAAAAAGATTTCATTTGTATGTCGAATTTCAGTATAAAGTACTAAGAACACGTGTTTTTTTGAAAAAAAAAATACTTCATAGCTGTGTTTCAGTAGTTTAATAAGTGTTTGAGCATGTTTGTATTTCAGGTTTGAGGCTTTTTCAAGTAGCTTTGGATTTAAGTTATGTTCTCGTGTCTAACTGAAGGCTTTTCCGATTTTTTACATTTTCTTTAATCAGTGAATCACTTATGTTTTTTTTCAATTTTTTTACTTTTAAAAAAAAATATTTTACTATTTAAAATTTAATTTCTGCATCAGGACTTCAAATCAGTTACGTACTTTCTGGCATAAATTTCTAGCCAATGTCTAACAAGGATATTATTCATACCTTTTGCACGTGAGAGTACGGTTGCTCTGTTCTCGGGCATGCCTAACACCTTTTCACCTTCTGATTTAGATTCCCGTGCAAATTTTCAAGGCAGTGTAATGCTAAATACTAATTGTTGGTATTTTTCTAGGAATAGGAATGACTTACAAGTTACAATAAGGACAGATTAACTGACAAAGATGCACTGCGCAATTTGGTGTGCGATGTACGATTCGTCCGTTTTGTAATTTGCTGCGATATATTATTTGTATTTTTTAAAATTTCTTTTGATCATTTTCAAATTTCAGTAACAGTTTGAAACTTAAAGCTTGAACAAAAATTTGAAGAATACAAAATTATTTAAAAACAAGTTTTTAGAAGAGTAAATGGAAAAAAAAGATATGCTTCAGATGTGACCAACTTAAAGGCCTGAGTTCCGTAAAATCAGTTATTGCAAAACCAGAATGGAGTAAATAGATACGTGATGGAATGAAAACAAAGAACATTATACAGGTAACGATAAAGTGCCTATACAATGAAAACTTAAGTAGATTTCTAATGAAAAGAAAATATTGATTTCCACAGACTATGATATAATTTGTTTAGGGCAGATATGCTTTAAAAAATCTTGGTGTTCTGATAAATTGTATTTATCGTAACTGGATAAATTTTACAAAGTCTGAAATGGATCATTTATTTCTTTTGCTTGTATTTTGACACTTAAGATCCTGGACAACATTATTAAAACCCACAATATTTCAAAGATAGTTATAACATGGACAAAGTTATTCTTTTTAAATAATTTAAAATGACAAAAAGTAGAATAACGTCTACTGTGCATTCTCAGGCATTACGGTTTCAATTCCTCGTCAGATTTTCGCTACACATGTGTGTTCGTACGGTCTAATATAGCCATGGCCTCAGCAATGAAACAACATCGGGACAATTTGTCTTAACATCAGAGCCATCATATGAATTTTTTCGGGGAGATGGGAATTTAACGGGCTTGCTAGCTTTTGTATATAGGCTACATAATGTTTTACAGCACATGCAAATTCTGGGTGGGTGGGGGTAAAAGGTCCACCTGCCCTCCCCAAATGATGTCCCTGCTTAACAGTTCCGTTTCGTCGCTCACAAACCACGGCAATGGCAATTTGTTTACGAGACCGTGGTCCTCATTTGAATCGTATATCTTTTTAAGTTGATAACGTATCACTAGAGATTTAGAACTGGGTGTCACCAGAATTTTTGTATGACGTATATTTCGGTATTTCTAAATAACGCGATACGTCACCAACAGTTTAGTGTTTTGGGGGAAAGGGCCTGACAATAGTTTAAAGACATGATTTCCGTCTCTCAAGAGTTAGAAAAATATCTTTTTCTGATAAATAGCAAAATAATACCATATTATATCCATTTTATAATTATCCAAAATATAATAATCTTAATATAAAATAAAATAAAATATCTCACCTAAATGAAAACTACAGCCTCTCTGAAACTTGAATGGTCAGTACCCTTTAGTAAATAAATATATTATGTATTATTACGTGCTTAGGCTCGAATAAACAGTAACATAGAAAGAGTGAAAATAACAAGCTTGTAAAAACTTAATAAACAATTTATTGAGCACAAATATTTTCCAGAAAATAAAAGAATACTTACGGTTTTAAGAATCATTTCCAAAATTAATCCAAAAATAATTCCAAATATTATCCACTAGAGAAATTGCAAAAGTCCTGGTAATAAAATGTCCAAATAATTCCAAGTTCGAATCCCAGCGAAGTATCCAAGATGGAAGACAATGTCACTTGATGAAGTCAGTTCTTGGTAATTAAATTAAATGAGCACAATTCTTTTCCAGATAAATAACAAAATAAATCCTCTTGAATCCAAACGAATTGAAATAATTTCCAATACAAGGTAATTTAAAATAACTCAAAACGACACAACTTAATATTCTAACAGCCCAAGTTCTACTAAATAGTTCGCTCCAAAACATAATTTATATACCTGTTATTACGTAAACAAGAAAGGGGTCACATGATCTTCTATACTATTTTAGAACAAATTTACGTACAAAAAATCACATACACACCGTATGACCCAACTAAAAATTGAAAGATGTTTATAACAAAGCTCCATAATGCCCTTGGGATCAACCAATCATTTTGAAAGCTTGCTTACAACTCTGAACCCAGGTCAGAAATGAGGTCAACACCTAATGTTTCTTTGTAAAGTACAGGTCATCTCCCAATGAATGAATCTCAAACTCAAAATGTCAAACTTGAATCTGACAAACAGACAATAAAAATAATGTAAATTACTCAAATTAAATACACGTAACAGTATATGTTAATTCTTTTACAAGTTGAAATCTAATAACTATAACAAAGGTGTGATTACTAACTGTAGACTTTTGCTGACACAATCAAAAAGACATTGTGCTGATATTATTCCTCTTAAGATTGCTCCTAAAATTCACCTTTTCCAACTTCAGGAACAAACTTAGAGACCTAATAAAGTTTTGTATCTTATATGTTTTCAGCAGCATGGTTTTATGCTTTCCAATTTCATGGTTAATGTGTTTTGTTTTTCTGTAGTGTAGTCATAAATATAGATTTTGTAAAGCGTTTCGAGCTTCTAAAGATTAGGCGCTATACAAATTCCTATTATTATTATTATTATTATTATTATTATTATTAGTAGTAGTAGTAGTAGTAGTAGTAGTAGTAGTAGTAGTAGTAGTAGTAGTAGTAGTAGTATATGAGAGAGCTTCTTTATAAAAATATGAAGTGTTGACACTGTTATGTAAGTTTTTATTGATGACTTATAACCTTCTTCTCATTTCTTGCTATGAGAATGAATTACTCATAAGTTAAGGAATGTCAATGTCTATGGAGAGAGAGAGAGAGAGAGAGAGAGAGAGAGAGAGAGAGAGAGAGAGAGAGAGAGAGAGAGAGAGAGAAGAAGAAGAAGAAGAAGAAGAAGAAGAAGATGAAGAAAGAGTAATCTTAAAAGAGGTGTTGCTATGATGATGAGACACAGCTACGTCTGGGAAATGAAGTACGGGATATGTAATGTGAGAGGCGAGTCTTTCTAGCTTCAGAATGAAGGAACTTTATTTAAAAACACATATATTAATACTTTCTAGAAATACATCTATGAACTTTATATTCAAAATACATGAAATACATATGAAATTACACTTTCCTTTCAAGCTTGCCAACTTCATTCATTTGTATAATTTCTGCATCTTAGAATATAATACAAATAGTTAAATCTCGATTAATTTCACGATAGCCAAAGAGTATAAAATGTAATAGCTGCAATTAATGCAATAACCATTTTGAAGAAATGTAATTTACTCATTTAAAAATAAAATATTGATTTAGAATATGTTACTAGATATTATTCTTTGCTGCTTAAAGAATATTTTATTTCAACATTGAATCTAAAAATGAAACTGGTAGAGATTCGTCTTTTATACAAAAAAAATAGCATAAATATAAATAAATATGAATTCTTTAAAACAATTAAACTTTCCATTACATTATAAAATAAAATAGAAGAATTTAGTAAACAATATTCCAAACATATGAACTTTACCGTTAAAATCTCAAACATTAAAAAGTGCCTAAGCCTTAAAGAAATTTACGAACATAGTTCATACCTGTAATGAGAGAGGCCAGTCTTTGTAGTTTCAGAATGAAGGAACTAACTTGCACGGTCTGCATTGCTTTTTATGTGTAATCTGGATAAAGCCACAAGACCAAATATGGCCATCCCTCGATATACCGGTGTATACTTCGTCCTAGCCAGAAAGATGCTCTTATTTTCCATAACACAAGACCGCCCATGTTGCTTTTACATCATTCGACAGAAATGTCACTGCTTTAGCAGTTTACTGGATTGGAATTCTGCCCATGTATAGTCTTGTAATCTATGTGGCTTGCTGAGAGTATATTTCTTGCTGAAATTGCAATACAGCGCGTTATGTACAATGCCTTTGCGTATAACGGCATTTACTTTTATTTAATGATGTGATTTAGAAATAAATGAAACTAATCTTAATAAATAGTAGGAAATTACTTCAATATAAATTAGTGAAAAATTTACTTTAATACAATTTAAAGAAAATGTCAATCTTATTACTTGTACCATAAAGTATGTCTTAATAACACCAGAGCCTACAATTTACAGCCACTATTGGTATAAAATAGGCAGGGAAGCTTTTAGTGGGATGCTAACACCCAGGTAAGGCGGCTATAATAGAGAGTTTTAAAAACGCTGACTCAACAGATTAAAAAATACTTTGTGGATTTGAGAAATTTCATAAACTTCACACAGATAACATCTCCTGAAAATCTTAGTATGATTTGCAGTTCGAAAGACTTTAATGCCCTTAATTTATGCTGGAAAATAACTACAAACAAATGATGTTTGGTGTTTAATCCGAATTTTTTATTTGGCCTGAATATTTTCCACAACATCCCATCTGGCCACCATATTGACACGGGTAAAACATTTCAAATTGTGATTAAAGAATCATAATATAATTGTATTTGCAATATTCAAAAGTAATGTGTGATGGATAAAACTGTTTTGTTAGCAAAATAATAAGCTTTGGAATTATTTTCTCATGAACAGTGAAAATATACTTTTTGATAGTATTACATTCATAAATAGATTATTCGGGAATTTCCGTACATTCGTTCATGACGAAAATTGTCAGTCTAAGTGATGTCTTTCTTGCAAAATATTACAGTCACCATAACCTACGTAGTAGCTACTCATATTTTATGACTTTTTATCAAACTTTTACAGATTCATTCATTAATGAATATACAAATAATTTGGAAAATAATGTTAACTATATTTCAGTTGTTTCCCCCTACCGCCTCCCTCTTTAACAAAAAAGCAGCAGCAGTTTTGCATTCCTTCTTTGATGGTGTAACACAATCCGGTCTTTTACCTAAGATTATATGATCCACTGTTTAAGTAAGTAGTAGCGAAATATTTCGCCAATAACAAAGTTTAGTTTTGGTTTTGATCTAACATATATTGCAGAAATCATGTTATAAGTTTTCATTTGAGCCATAAACCTGCCATCATAAAAATAAATTTTCAAACATTCTTTTCTTTGCAGTCTCATGAACAGGAAAACAACTATATAATATATATGTTATTGTGTACGCGATTACCTAAAATGTGTATCACATAAAACCTGATAATTTGATCTAATGTAGATATTCCTTCTGTCAGCCCGTTGCTATCTTTTAGAAATTAGCAAGTGCATATTTTTCGATCAGATGTAAACGTTGAATTTCTGTCTTCAGCTGACATTTTTTTGATCATTATGCAATTGTTCGACCTCCATTAGTATACTACCGTTGTATGCATTTCCCATATTAACTGGTGCATATTTATAGATCATGTGCCTTCAAAGAACATTGTACATTTCTTGCATTTTGGGTAAAAGGAAAAACCCATCTATTCTGTGGTTAAAAGGTAAAAGAACAAGGTCACAATATTCTTAATCTGGAATCCTTCAAGATCAGTCGTTGAAACATTTAATGCAAAGATTATTGTTAAAACCTTTAGGAGAATTGATATTATCAGTTATATTTGTTTCCTTTTGGATTTTTAACGTTCCTTTACCAATTGTAGTCATATCGCTAAGCAGCAGAGAGGGCAAGCCCACCTTTTTGAAATATAAAAAACACGGTCCTATTTGTTAAACTAGGGCTTCTTACAAAAACGAAGAAATTATGCCAATAACACCAAACTGCACCTTCAACTAACCGAGAGCCTCTTTTAAAGAATCTCTCTTGGGGTTAGTTAATGTTGTTACTATTTTTTTCTTTCTTTCTCGTACTTTTCTTTTAAAATTTGTGCGCGCGTGGGTTTACCTGACATGAAACTTATTCGAGGTAATGCCCTCTCTGCTGATGTAAATTAGATCTATGTTATATCAAATAATAGCTACAGCATTGCAATCTTTGACAACTAGATTAGGCCGAGAGCGACTAGAAGCAATTAAGAAATTTCTACCAGTCCGTGATTCAGTTAGGCGAAAATTACAAGAACGACAGGAATTTCAGGTGGATTTTGGATTGAGTTCTCAACAATTATTCAAACCTATTAGTGAAACAACTAAACTCCTTCTTCCTCAACTTGAAAATAAGAAAGCTGAAAAAACTGAAGAACATCAAGAATTTTACAATGTTATTTAAGCTGGTTTGAATTTCCGACATTTGTTTGTGGTTGGAGGAGTCTCCTGCTCTCCATAGTCCACTATCATCAGCGAATTGTGATAATCCAATTTTAGGTGATGCCAAATTTTGGTCAAGGTCATTTATCATTAAGTTAAAGAGAGTGGGGCTGAGTACGCTCCCTTGTGGAGTTCCATTTTCAAAGGCGTGTTCCTTAGAGTAAGTTACCCCTACCCTATTGATACTTTTGCGGTTGGTCAGGAAAGTTTCTAAAAAGTTGTACATTCGACCCGTAATTCCATAATGATTTAATTTGGCTATGAAGCCTTTGGTTCAAAGGAGGTCGAAGGCTTTTTCCAGATCGAGAATTACCACAATTAAGTTTCTCTCTGCTCTTCTTGCTCAGTTGAATGCCAATTTGATAGCGGTTTCTAATCTTATTAGTTGATCTGTAGTGAACATTTTGCTTCTAAACCCAAACTGATTTTCAGATATTTAAATGATATCTTTATTTAGATGTGATATTTTGGGTCCCAGGTCTTTGAAAAGTTCGCTATATTATAGTATTGTTTGATCTTTAAAATTTATTTAAAGCTCTAATTTGTGTTTGTCTAGTTAATTTAATTTGGTTGTTCCACCATGGTACACTTAGCTTTGTTGTTTTTCTGCTAGTTTTGGGTATACTGTTGGTGGCTACCTGAGTAATGGTCTTAATTATGTTATAATAGTAGCTGTCTATGTCCTCTGTTTCTATGTGTTCTATGTTAGTATTAGTTATTATCTGATGAAATTTTTCCAATCTGCTTTGGTATAGTTCCACCTGGAGATTTTACTGTTTGTTTCGAGGTGTACGGCCATTTTCAGAGTGTCAATTATGGGGAAGTGATCGCTCCCCATTGGGTCGGATTGATCCTTTCCCCATTCCGTCACCTGTGCCAGTCTAGGTGTGCATAGGGTGAGATCAATGGCGGATAGGGTGCCATCTACCGGACTAAGTCTGGTCTTGACAACGTCGTTAAGTATGGTCAGGGTGGATTCGGTGGCCCATGCCTCCACCCACCTGCACCTTACATCGGTCATCCCCCCCCCTAAAAAAACCTCATTGTGGGCGTTGAAATCACCGCATATGATCGCAAGCTCGGATTTTATGTATTTAGTTAACTTTCTTAAGGCTAGTTGGTGATTTCATTTAGTGTTACCTCCTAGGTCATAAACATTGAAGATTTGCAATTCATTTTTTCCGGTGTTAACTAATACAGACTGTATTTCAGTGAATTGTTGATATCCTAGATGTTATGGGTATTACAGTTGCATTTGGTATGTTGCTATTTACAAATATGGCTAATCCACTCCCACCCCTCTGGCCTTCCTCCTTTTGATTATGGAAATAGCCCGGGGAGTAGCCTTGAATTGATGGCAATGTTTTCGAGTTAGGTGAAAGTTTAGTTTCTTGAATGCAGAGGATATCATGTTTTTGCACTGTATTTATTAATTTAAGTTTTAATTCATTGATGTTGCCTGACAGTCTCATGGCATTTAATTGCCATTTAGTAACGTTCCCTTTTGGTGTATTAACCATTTTTATTGGGTTCGTTAACTGTAATTTGGTTTTCCAGCTGAGTTTTGACATTAGTTTTTGACAACTGGATGTTTGTTTGGAAATTTGGTTTTAGATCCAGCTTGTCAATTAGTTTGTTTAGTTGAGTAAAGACTTCACTCAGTTCTTTAAGTATAGCAGTCTGACTGGGTTTGTTGTTGTTGTTGTTTTCCCTGCGTTTTTCTTGTGTGACTATTGTATTAATTGGTTTTACTTCCCTATTTGTTTGTATACTGCTTTGTTTTTGTTTTTTGTAATTTAGTTTAGCTGTCCTGCCTGTAGTCTAGATGTAGCGAATTCATAATCCCAACTATGTCGTGTTCCCTAATTGTAGCTGGACAGTCTGAGGATTGGTGTAGGTGGGGGCCCCTGCAGTGGGTGCACTTTGGGGTCTGTCTATTTAATTTCCCCCTATGTTCTCCTCCACATTTAGATTTATAATGTCCCCAGTGTTTACATTTGGGCCAGAATCTAGGTTTATTGATGTAAGATTCATTTCGGTACCTTGTCCCTGTGTTTCTTAGTTTGATTAGGGTTGGTAGAGGGGTCGAGGTTTCCAATATGGTGACGTTGGTTACCTTTTTCCTCTTTAGCTCCTATTTGGTAATTTTTGTTAATACTGTTCCCGCTCTCTTCTAATTTAGTTGCTAATTCTTTGTTGTTAAATTTGCCTAATTGACCCGTTAATTAGAGTACCGCTTTGTACTTAATAGGTTGCGGCTTTTCAGTGGTTGTTGTTGTGGTGGTTGTCGGGGTTGGTTGGTCTTTATTTGTGAAATTTAGTTTAGGCGGGTTGGGTGTTGTCTTAGTTTTATTATGCTGTTCTATTTGTATTGGCATACCGCACAGTTTTTCTATTTCCATATACTTGGCAACTTGAATGCTAGTACTACAATGTATAATGATGTAGTCATTATTTGGTCTAATTAAGCAGCTTTGTCCTGGGCGGACTTTAGTTAGGGGCCCCTGCAATACTATTTGATAATATATTGACGAATTTCTTTGTTTTGCTTTTGATATACAACGTCCATTCTAGTCTATGATATGTGTGGGCTTTGGTCTAACTGTTTGGTATTGGGGCGGCATTAGTCTGATTTGGTGTGTGTGTTATTCGTTTTCATGGTCTGTGTTTGTTTATTTTTTTCTTGTTTGCTTACATTGGGTTTGTTTATGGCTTGGATTTTCTGATTCATAGGTCTTTTTCCCTTTTCCTTAATATCCCACGTGTTGGGTATTTTAGTTGGTGCGGGAGTTGGGGTTTTGATAGTTTGGGTCCGATAGATTAATTCTGCCTCTGTTAACTGTATTGATGGGTCATGTGTTTGGCTATTATGGATTTTAGTTTTGTTATGTTTTGTCTTACTGTGGCCATTTACTGTGGGGCCTTTGTTTGATCTATGCACATGTGGCTCGCTTTAGTGCTTGCGGCCTATGCGTAGCTGGGTTTACTATACAGTTTAATCCCTATCGGTTTCTTAATAGGCGAAGCGGCCATTATTTGATAATCGGGGGTGGGAGAATTAAGTATACTGGTACCGCCTTGTATTAATGTGGCATCCATAATTTCATCTGTGATACTGTGATCGTGTAAGTAGTACTCAATTGAGAAAAGCGGGTTGAGCTTTTCCGCTTCTTTTCTAATTAAATTAAGCTCTGGGGTGGAATAAACATGGAGCTTTGTCTGCTGTACCCCTTTAGTCATGTGCGATGTAGTTGTGTCTTTTTGTCCTATCTTAATTTCTGTCCTAGCTTCCTGACACAAAGTTGAGTTCAGTTTCTCTACCTTTTTTCTAAGTTGATTGTCGTTCCAGCTCTGGCGGCTTCTAGTATTGAAAGCTTTCTTTTTGGAATCCATCTTGTGTCTTACGCTATTAGGCTTGAATTTGAAAAATGTAATATTGAAAAGCTGGTATCTAGGTAACTAAATACTTATTGTGAAATTTCTTAGCTAAGTATAACAGTGATAATAAATTTGCTAGATAAATCTTAATAGTAGCTAAGGATAGATGGAGAGTTAGTTTTAGAAGTAATTAATTTGCTTGAATTATTGATACAAGATTGCAGGCTTCGATCAGAGAGTTCGTTTGGAAAACGGCGTGTTTCAAAGGCAACCCATGATTTTTCTTGTACGATTCCTAGTCCTGTGAAATACAAGAATTGGCAAATTAAGTTTTTAGTACAGAGCGGTAGTGATTAGAGAAAAAGTGGTAGAAATAATGTTATACCAGCACAGAGTTAATTTATTCCAGAAGGTTTAACAATGGTACTTGAATTACTTAGATGGCGAGGTGATTGAAGGCTTTCGGCTAGGACCTAGACTTCCATTACAAACGCCTTGTAAACGCTGTCCGGAGAATTCATTTAGGTAGTGTTCGTAAAGTGTTCACAAGGAATCGACAGGTAAACGAAATCCCAGAAAGCAAGTTACTAAAACACACACTACACGTCGACCCCCCATTTATGGGACACAGTTCTTGTAATAAGTGTTCGTAATCCTTCACCGTGTGAATATTCTCATTGATATCCTTCCACGGAATCTGTTTGATCACAAGTGATAAAGGTTGTGGCATGGTCGTCCTATTTTATACTTCTTTATGTCGAAGACCATAAGTGTAGTTTCTGCACAGAATGATTTAAAATCTTCTCCTACTCCAAAAGCGAAAGTGATTAATATAACGTGTAATTTCGTCCCACTACCGTTCAGGGTAACGGTCAAGAAGGATCAAAACATTTTCAGATGTAAACGAACTAAATTCGAATTTGTGGAAGATAGACTTCATCCAGAGAAATCTGACACATTGGTTAATTTTTGTCACTTTCCTCTTCTGAATTTCACGACACAAAAGTTCTACAGTCACCCACTGAGATTTTTCTTTAGCAAGCCCCTGCCAAACGTCCTTGTAGATCTTCTCTTGCAATTCGTGTGGTAATCCTTGAATATTACATTTTAGAGAGGGCTTATATACTGGTCTAGGTTTGTTAAACGACATGGTACATAAATTGGCATGACCCAGAGCAATCTGACACGTTGGTTAATTTTTGTCACTTTCCTCTTGTGAATTTCACGACAAAAAAGTTCTACAGCTACCCATTGAGATTTTTCTTTAGCAAGCCCCTGCCAAACGTCCTTGTAGATCTTCTCTTGCAATTCGTGTGGTAATCCTTGAATATTATGTATTAGAGAGGGTTTATATATTGGTCTAGGTTTGTTAAACGACATGGAGCAGTATTGTCACTTTCAATCACTAGGTCCCACTAAAGGTAGGTATTGACAATTCGGAGACCATCGAGCATGTTCCAGGCAAGCGATATCTTTCTTTTCCCACTCGTAAATGGACACACCACAACTGAAACACTTGACTTTATCCCCTTCGCCCAAGGAGAAAAATCCGGCTCTGGCTAATTCTTCAGGAGTTGGCCCAGGCAGATATTTTGGCCATTTATCTTTGAAGGTTTGTAATCCACTTTTAAAGTGACAGTATTCAGGCAAACTCGTATGGAACGAATATTCGACCTCCTCACTTCAGTTCGATGCAGGTACGGTGAAATTCCTAAGAGTCCACGATAACGTGTGGCACCGCTTTCGCATCCCTCAGGTTTGACACGCACAGCATCACTTTCCATGGTAGATGTAGGGGTAGCAGTCATTGCAAAGTCCCCACGATATACTGCTGAATCGCTAAGGTCACAGCGTCTGGCATCACTACAATCGCAAGGTTTAGCATCGCACTCCACTTGAGAATTCCCAAATTTGAATGATGCCTGTTTAAATAGATTCATCTTCTTTTCGCTTGGTCGTTGTAGTTACAAACGAACTATTGCTCTTGGTCAATGTCCCTTTTTATATGTTGCACAATCTCAACGTGACCGTACGGTAAAGTGAAGTGATTGGGAAGTCGTACTCTTTTTTGGTACACGATTTGATATGATAGACTTTTTCCAAAGGTCGGCTAACGATTTGGTGTGTGTGTGTAAACGGACAATCTTGTGCGGTTCGTGGGTTGTCACTTTAAAAGTTTCATCCTGTCCAGACTGTAAGGCTTCTTGTAGCACGTTAAAGTTCACCACTCGAGTGGTGCGATAATGGAGAGTCAATCCTTTCACTTTACATTCGGTATGCATTTCTCCTTGTGGGTCTCGGTATTCGTAGCCGTAATTTTTAGGACCGCCACTTGCAAGACATAGAATCTTGTCGTCGGGATGTTCATTGGTCCAGGCTCCTAAACGGTCTCCTTCGATGACAGGGTTACACTGGTTCGGTCGGTGAATGTAGATGCAACTGTTCGTGTCAAAATACAACACACGATCTCCTAACAGTTCTAACACTTCGTACAATTTTAAGCGAGCGTGGGCTGTTACGTAAGCCGCAATGATGACATTTCCAAATTTATCGGCTTCTACAAAGTCTAGTTCTTCTTCGTAATTGACTAAGATCAAGTCCTCACGAATGACGTCCACGTGTTTCATGACTTTGGTGTTGTCGTGAATCATCTGGATGTAGCGAGAAGGTTCGGACAAATACTCCGTCTTGGGTAAAGACGGTCGTTGTGCCATTTTACCCCACAAGCAATTTAACATCACTTTGGCAAACGATCGTCTTCCTTCGTTTTTCTCGATGTTGTCTAAAGTGATGCCTTCCTGCTCCAGATATTTTTCTTTGGATTTATTTTGGCCTTCGGGAGTGTGACACTAGGAAGGATAGCCGCTAGCTTTTTGTTTTAGTTTTAAAAAGGCATCCACGTAGTCTGCAAAAATACCTTTCTGTGTCTCGTCGCCCTTGCGGTATTGTTGTGTCTTGGGAAAGTGGTAAATTTCGTACACTTCTAACAGTTGGTATCCCAGGTCCAGAGCTTTAAACAATTCCACGCTAACCCACGTTCCTGTCAAGGCGCGTTTTTCCTGGCTGTGCTGACAAGGTTGGCCTTGGTTGCACGTTCGGCACAAGTTCGACACAAAGGAAACATCAGTTTTCCTTGGCAATGGTGAGGTTAAACGGGATGGTACAAGTCTGTGGGAGGCAAGACTTTGCACTTGATCAATCCTTCGTACTGACGTATGTAGTCCAAGTCAATGTGTTCTCTCATCAATTCTCGATGCCCTACGGGAAAGTGACACTATTTGCACACGTAAGGATACAGCGAAAACACGTCCAAGTTTTTGATTTCTTCTCCCTTCTTCTCGTCCGCCTGGTACAGCGAACAAGTGGCATTTGTTCGTCCTCCGTACAAACTATCCCGAGGGTTCAATGGGTCTACCAACTTGTAACTTTCTACGATGCACTTAAACTCGGGATCGGTTTTCAAACGCTGATCGTATTCGTGTTCCCACATTTCCACCACCTGGTATCCTTGTTGTTCTAACTTCAAACGTCGTTGACAAGTGGTCTGGTACAAATCTTCCATAATCCGTTGTAAAAACTGATTTTTGGTGTCACGCTGAGGGTAGCACATAGGACATTCGTGAAATAAGCATCCATTAAACTCGTACACGATCTGAGGATTTTCTAAGTCCCAGCCATCCACCGAATACGTTCCGATGGTCTTTTCGCCTCCTCCTTTGCGAGCGTGTTGGATCCATTTGTCTTCCTTGTCGCACAAGTAATGAAGCCAGCGTAGGGCTTTGACCGAGTATTGACATTTGACAAACTTCGTCGTTTGAGGACTGATGACAGCTAGAGTATTTTCGGGCATGAAGCGTTTTCGGTACCTAAGGAACATACTTTGGCAATGGTACAAGCTTCTTTCAAAGAATCGATCCCTCCGTGTTCCATGAACAATTCTCGAAATTTTCCACAGATACGTCGTACAATGTCCAAGTCAGATCGACAGTACTTTAATATTTATTCTTGAAAGTCGAAGGGGTCCGAGGCGTGAGTCTGATACCGAGCATGGAAAGCTTCTCGTTGTTTGATGCGCATGTTATCGGGGTCGTAGTCGTCAGCCTCAGGCAAAAGGGGTAGAACGGCATGTTGATTGTCTTCGGTATTGAAAAAGTGTGGAAAATAACGTTTTGCCATTTCTGTCATTCCAAACGTTTTAGGCATGCGACTCAAAGGCATGGCCAAGTAACATATCGAATCTTTAAACTGTACTTGTCCTACTTGCATAGAAATGATTTTGGCTCCGTTTAAAGTCACTTGAGGACGTTCGGTACTTTGTTCCGCATAGTATCTGAGCAGAAATTGCCCATCGTATCCCGAGAAATTGTGATCCATGACCGTGGCATGGCGATGACAATCACCGTAACGTTCGATGTCTTCTGGACTCCACGTTTCGTCAGTGGGGTTTAGGATCAATTGGGCAAAAAATGGGCAAAATCGGCTAGCGTGTTTGACCCTCGAAAGATTTTTTCACGTCCTCTAGGAATCTTGCTACAGTGAGGGCAATGACTAAAGACACCGTGAGCCACGCAGAAATTAGGAATGTGAATACCAGTGTCTCGCATGCATTAGAAATAAAAAAAAGATAAAATTCCCTTTCTTCTGGGTATCTTCTGGTCGAGGTTGATATTTTTGAATGAAGCATTCGTGCTCCAAGTCCACGATTTGGTGACAAATGTGACATCGTTTCTTCCCTCGACAAACGTGAAACTTGGCATTACTGGTACGTATGCCTTGTCCACAAGTAGGGCACAATCTCAGAAGCTGACAAGTACTTTTCTGTTGTGAACCTTGCATCTTCAAATGTTGTTGGTAACAGGTAAGACTGACAAAAGTGCGCTGACAAACAGGGCAATGCACTCTTTCTTGTCCTTTGTCCAGACAGGGTTGAGAGGCCGAACATCCCTCACATTTCGGTCCACAATGCTTGTGTTGTTCTCGATTGTTATTACCATAGTCACATTTTTCACAGTAGTAACTGTATCCCAGGAATGCAGTGATACTGGTAATGGTATCAAAATGACCATCGTGATGATAGACGTGAATGTATTTTCCGTCTTTGAAATCGTGGCCTCGAAACAAAAGAGGACCACACACTTCTTGAGGGTGTACTTTCAAGGTGTAATGTGGAGCCAAGGCACCTTGCAATTGTTGCATTTATGGAATACCGCAAGGGGTGTCATTGGATATCCCTGCTTGCTGCAACAGTTCTGCTTCACTTCGTTGTTTGGCTCGGCCCGATTTTCGAATAGTTGTCCAGGCTCTTTTCCATTCTATCGTCTCGTTCTTGTTGGCATACGTTTGTCCCACGACGATGGCCCGGGTTAAACACATATGGTCTTGAGGATTGTTAATTTGGACGAGGCTTCGCTTAATGTTGTGTTATGTAAAGAAAAGTCGTTGTAATCATCACAAGGGAGAGAGAGAGAAGAAGAAAGAAGGCTCTCTTAAAAGCGTGCCGTCACGATGTTAAAACAGCTACACTACATCTGAAATGAAAAGTAAAACATCCATTCTCTGCTGACATGGAGAACTAATCTGACCTGATCGCGCATCTGTATTTATAGTGTCAGGGTCAGAGAAGGTCATACCCTCCATGCATCAGTCAGAAAAGATGTCTACTTACTTTCAGGTATAAACCAGTTTTGACCGACAGGAACCAATTATCTTACGTCATAACACTTAGTCTATAGTTTATTTATATTCGTTTCATGTCGTCACACCAAATATGGTTAGCTGTTAGTTGGAAGCCATCTTGTTTCTGTATCGTCTAGAGAAATCTTACTTCACCTTCATTAACCGAATTGAACCTATGCCAATTCTAGGTCAAAAACATATTTTTACTGTTGGTACTTAGAACTGTAGCTAGGCAAAATTCATGTATTATGTTTTTTTTATATGCTTCCACACAGCTTATACATTGGGAAGCTTTAAGTTATCTATATACACTGCCTTTTTTTTTACTTGCCCAGCAATCCTTCTATTCTATATAGTTGTGCTTGAAAAACAAGTGAAATTACCTTTAATATCTTTTAGAATATAAACAAATAAAACATTACTTTAATATAATTCAAAGAAAATATCAATCTTTATTAATTTTACTAAAAATTAAATCCTAACAATACCCTCTGTTTTATTGAGCCGAGACCTCGAGGCTCGAAAAGAAAAATCAATTTTATTCATCAAAACAAGATAAAGGGTGAAAGGTCAAAAATACAATGATTAAAAAAAACATTGCGAGACATTTTCGCAAGTGTAAAGATACAATGTAAAACACTGCAAATACATTGCAAAATACCAGGTAAAATACATAAAAAATACAATAAGAAGTACATTGCAAAACACTCAGTCAAATTCAAAAAGTACAATACAATGAAAAATATTTGATAAAATTCCCAAACACAATGGGAAGTGTTTTGCACAATACTCAGTCAAATTCCCCCCCCCAAAAAATACAATAAAAAGACAATGCAAAACTCGTGATAAAATTCCCCAAAAATACAATGGAAAAACCTAGCAAACATTGGATACCTTCATAAAATAGAGTGAAATAGCGTGGTAAGACATTAAATAAAAATTTAAAAGTTTACGTAACTTAAATAGCTTTACAATATAAAATTCTACAAAACTTACATATAAACTAGTCTTGTCAGACGATTGTAACACAAAATAGTAGCATGCAGTTCTTGGTATCTTTGTTTTTCTTTTTCTATTTTAGTTTACTCTTTTTATTTATTTTTTCTTTCTTATTTTCTTCTTTTGTCTCTTCTTCTCTTTTATATTCATTTGCATAACATCAGCAGAACATATATATGGGTGACTACGTTATTTGCTTCAGCCAAGTGTAATGAAAGAATTCTTGTTCGTATGAATAATGCTAGTAAGCCGATATTGAGCTGATCTTCCTAGTGCATATATAATATCAACAAAGAATTAACAGGAACGTTTGGAGTAAGAATGGATGCAATGAAGATGACGTAAAAATTTAGTATTAATTAAGAGTTAGGAAACTGACAATATAATGTTGTGCTAGCCTTAATAATCATGAAGTATGTTCACTTACAATCAAACTTTGACCTGTACGTGTGTGAAATATGTAACGCCTTTGAATTAACCTAAGAACAGTAAGTGAATATTATTTAATCGCTTGGTACCTATTTTCTAATGCAGCTTTGGAATGTACGTGTTTTAACGTTATCTGTGACGATGTAAAGAGAATGTATTGCCATTTCGTTTTGAACTAATTTGACTCAGAAGCTGGCCGTATATAGACCAATAGCTGCTCATATCGTGAGAGCTATGCATTACGTTAACTCGGATTCGAGTAATCGCTAGGACACTTTGACTATTTTATATCATTTCAACATATATTTAAGTCAACATCAATGGATGTTGCAAAACCATAGAAGGAAAAGCACCTCTTCTACTGGCTAGGAGGTAGGCATTAAAACCGTTCCTATATGGCGAATTCACCAAGACACAGTACCATAAGGTACATAATTCATGCAACGGTATGATAATTGTGAGAGAAAAACCTCTAAAACATTGTCAAACCATTTGGCTGAGCAGCAGAGGAGGTGAACAGACCAAGTTTTCAAGCAAAAATAAGGCTTCTACGGAAACCGAAAATATCTAACAAAATGCAGAGGAGGTGAACAGACCAACTTTTACAGGCGTCGATTTAGCAAACTGAGGCTTTCTCGAAAATGCTTAATATAAGCCTCCATTCATCAAAATAAAATTAAAAAAAAAACGACGCCATTTTTGTTGTCACCATCCCCTTTGCTGCTACTATGCTTGGAAAATTCGTGGAGTTTTCGGGTAAAAAAAAAAGACGCCATTTAGTTGACGTTCACCTCCTCGGCTGCTAATGCGCTAACTAAATATTTGATCAAGTCCGACACGATATCTTGTCCGAGGGTCTGATAAATTTATCGTCACAAATCCGTGTGGGATTGACTGAGCGCGGCTAAAGAAATTTTTAAATTGATTATGATCCATATCACCACCGCACCAAGTTTGCCAAATATTTCTAAGAGTATGAGTATCAACTCCGTTAAATACACACAGCATATTGCAGTTATCTCTGATCACTTTTGGTATTTGAGTGTAACGTTGAGTGATATATATCACATCGGTGTTTTTATGTCTGCCTCTGGAAAATATTCTAGCAGGATTCTTTTGATTATCTAACATGATATCATCATATACGACTAAATTGTTAATACTTCCATCAATATCATCAATACTAGGTGCCTCTTCGATATCGGTTATAAACTCAATAACACCATCGCCGTTAATTTCTTGCGCGGCATCATTAAAATCCTTTAATACTTCATAACATCGTTGATCGTCTACACTCGGAGCAATCATGTACAATTTATCCCACTTCATCCATCTCGTTATCAAATTAAGTAGCAATTGTGTTTTACCACTTCCAGATGGTCCGATGATAATCGCGCGAATAGAATTTGGTAACATTGCATGGTGTCTAATAGGTTCCCGTCGTCGAGTAGCTGAATAATCAATTACATTCATAACTGTTATATATAAATTATGGATCTATATTGTGTGAAGTGTAGGACGCGTACTGGCACAAATGACTTGACGACGATTACAACGAAAAATAATCGATCAGCGCTTTCTGGTAAATGCGTACAATGTAGTACGAAAAAATTTAGATTTACTTCCACGAAACCTTTAAAAAAAAACGAGGAGGTGATATTGCAGCCAAATTGACAAAACTCCCAGGAACACCGTGGGCAAAGTATCCAGGAGAAAAGCACCTTCCAGGATATAGCTACTGTGGACCGGGAACACGATTAGATATCAGACTTGATGATCAAAATCAGCCCCGACCCGGCGAGTATCCAATAAACGCTATTGATAAGGCGTGTCATGCTCATGATGTCGCTTATAAAAGCAGCAATCTTCAACATAGACATCTCGCAGATGTAAAATTAATTCATGCGTTAAATGCTATTCCTGATAAATCCTTCAAAGAAAAATTGGCTTCTTGGTTGGTAAAATCTGCTATGAAGGGTAAATTGATGTTAGGTGCTGGTAATTGAAAATGCTAGCATTTTAATATGGAATCTATTTATTATTCTCCGAGAGGATACTGGAGAGGTTACGCAGCAATCAATAAACTAGCTAGTGCATCAAAGGTGAAAAAAACTACAGCGGCAAACTGGTTATCTAAACAGGCAATATGGCAAATTTATCTACCAGCGCCTAAACAAATTAACTATTCGCATTTTGATGTTACAACACCTAATGAAGTTCATCAAGCTGATATACTATTTCTGCCGCATGACAACGGTTACAAATACGCGTTAACGTTAGTTGATATTGCAAGTCGATACAAAGAAGCAGAACCGTTAAGGACAAAATCATCTACTGAAGTAGCTTCTGCATTTGAGAGGATTTATCGACGAGGTCCTCTGCGCTGGCCAAATCTGTTACAAGTTGATCCTGGTAAGGAATTTCAAGGTGTTGTTACATCTACGATGAAACATCATAATGTCGCCATCAGACGAGGACACACTGCGCTACATCGCGATCAGGCAATTGTTGAACGGTTTAATAAAACCCTTGCTGAGCGGTTATTCGGATATCAATACGCAAAAGAATTCATCCAGGATAAACGATCCCGTGAATGGGTCAAGAGATTACCAGCTGTGATTACCGCAATCAATAATGAGATTACTAGAACAATTAATATGAAACCTGTCAACGCTATTAAGAAGGCGTCTATCAAAATGGAAATCCAAGGAATTTCACAAAAAGAACCAATTCTTGGTAGTAATGTCATTGTAAGGTACTTATATGAACCAGGAGAGCTTGAGGGTGGTAAAAAAAGAGCTACTGATCCTATTTGGAGCGTCACTACGCATAATATATCCGGTATAACACGATCAACTGGTAGACCTCCAATCTATAGACTGGATTCAACTGCTCCTCAGCGGGGTTTTACACGCGAACAATTACAAGTGATTCCCGAGGATACTCAATTACCACCGCGTGGTCTTAATTAGCACCTAAGGTGCTGTCACCCCGGCGTCTGTTGCACTCAAGACAAGTCAACCTCACATTGTTTCTGACATGACCGAGATTGTTATCTTTTCTATCTACGGTGAATTGGCGAGGATCTTTATCCGACCAATTCCAACTCATTATACAATTACAACTCGCGCAGTGATTGTTCTGTTGTTGCTTTAGTGTCTTAATTAATTCAGCATCAATGTCAAATTCTCTTTTATTTTTTTTATCCTGTTGTTTATAACCAGAGAGTTTTTTTCTGATTATATTATCATCGGTGTGTATATTACTTATTGTATTGTCATTATCATTAACCACAATTCTTCGAAGTTGGTTTATTCGCCGTACTCTGGATACTGCGAGATAAACTAAATTTGACCACTCAATATGATTATCTACTATCCAAAGAGTTGTATCGGATATAGTCAATCCCTGTGAAGAGTGTATTGTTGCTGCATAACCTAACGTCCACGGGGATTTATCAGCACCTAATGCATCTTTAACGACGCTGATATCAACCAACACAATATCATTTAATACTAAATTCTGCTTTTGTTGTTGTCCAGGAATGTCAACATCGATATTCTGCTTTCGTGTATCCTTAGGTCTATAACAGAGTGGTACTGAAAGCGTTGCAAATTTTTCTTTATGTAGCGCAAACAACTTCATCTGAAGTGCGTCTCTGACTATTTTTCTACTCGCGATTATTAAATCATTTGGCTTCCACATTTCCCAAAAATCATTCATGGGAGTTTCTGAAATTATTTCACGCGCTATTTCACATTGGATTTTATCCGGTTGTAATCTAATTAGCGCTTTGAATTCTCGTAATTGTTCATCAAGTGATCTATGGTCGGTATTAATCTCTTCATAATAATCTACAAATCCTTTTAACCATTCATGTGGAGATCCACCAACAAATGGCTGCGGTTGGCCGTGATCCCCGCACATGACGACTTTTGTATTTTTCAATAACAACCATTCAAGAAATATCTGTAATACTGTTAACGATACCGTGCATATTTCATCCCAGATTATTATTTCAGGAATAAATTTATCGCCCATTCGATCAGGAGTCCATGTATCGCCTTTCCATCGAAAGAAGCTGTGATAAGTACAGGCTTTTACCCCCCGCGCTATCATCTCTCTGGCGAGTCTGTGAGTTGGTGTTAACACAATCATGTTAGAAACGCTAGCGTTTCTACGGAATAATTCGATTGCACGAGTTGTCTTTCCTGATCCACCACAGCCGTTTAAATAAACTGTCTTGTATCTACAAATCGGATCTGATACGGGCGGTGCAGTAGAAAATTCTGATTGAATCTCTGAGATATTATGGTTACTTTTCAAGTATTTATCATCCATAGCAACATCTGCGGATTTACAATACTCATGTAGTGTTTCTTTTTTAAACCTCCAATTCCCCCACGCTTCCTTAGGATCTGTGAATTTAGCTACATCTGATTTATATTTCTCATGGATATACATCGAATCAGTAGCTACTCTAACCGCGGTATTAGGAAATCTATTTATCATCGAGAATAGATTAATACAAGAATAGGCTAGCATAGAACTTCTCAATTGTGTGTATTGACAACTTTTTCCATCACAGTAGGTAACAACCGTACCTAATTTCTTACCATTTCGAAGGACATCATCTACCCAAACATTATTAGTTCCGCTCGCAGATTTGTAAGCTTCCTCATCTAATTCCCCTGATAGAAAAGCATTCTTACGGGTTACAAATTTCCCTTTTTTTATTAAATCAGATATTATGAAATTGTATTCTTCATCGTCTATGATTAATCTAGAAGAGTATTTTGCATTATCAAATCTTCCACCTTGAGTGAATTTACCGATTATTTTTCGTCCGAGATCTTTAGCCTCTCTATTACTACCTTCGAATAATTTCTTAGACCAATCTATGATTTGTTCCTCGCTGAAATTCTTCGAATTTCCATCTAGAAATTGTTTTCGTTGTTCGTTAATTATTTTTTCTAGATCAGGTTTTGGTAACCAAACATCTTTCTGAGCGTTATAACAAATAATCGCTTCACTGACAATTAACGATATTAGCATACCACAATCGATCATATACCGCAATAGCACAATTGGCATCCACGCTTTTTCATACATATGTCTACCAAGCCAAAGATAACTACACGGATGTAACCCTGTAGCTAATTCGAATGATATCACACGAGCGAACCCGGTTAAATCAAAATCAGGCAATGGACCATTAATCGCAACACGAGTCATTTCATGTGTGGGATGTCCAAATCGTTTAAAATATTCAGAGCATTCTCCATATCCGAGAAAACTTCCAGGATAACACGCGGATATATCAATTGAAATCATACCATCACGTGAGTATTTCGTATTCCACAATCCTCCATGACCAAATTCGACGCAACTCAACTTCACGTCATTGAGAAAATCACTTCGTGTTGGGCGCCATGAATTCTTTTCTCTTGCGAAGTGAGCTACCACTGATGGAATAGTAAAACTATCCGTAAGTAGTTTTTCTGTAGAAATGCTAGTGTTTCCTTCTAAATACTCATTAGCGATTTTTCTCATTCTAGTATCTAATTCTTCAGTTCGATATAATTCACCATTTGGTTTTACAAACTGATCAAATCCTATTTCCGGATCCTCATTACTCCTGAGTAACCATACTGACACAGGGTCGTCTTTGGTTAATGTGTGATTAGCATCAAATAATTTCTCTTCATAGAAACCATCCCTAGAAAATTCTTTAGGGATATATCGAACAGTTCTTTCTCGTGGAAATATATTTACCGCGGGTGTCCACGCGTGTTTGTTATGATCAATAATTTCAATTGGAGCTCCTCGCGATTGATATTTCGGTTCGTATAATACTTCTCCGGTTATTGTCGCTACCGATATTGGAAATTTTAATAATGCTTCTAATTTAGCTATATCGGAAATCGTTGCCCCGCGTTGATTCACTGTTAGTTCCCATTCGGTTATTTTTTTTCTTCGTAGATCAGTTAATTTGTTTCCCCGGGATGCATTTTTGAAGTGTTCTATTAACCGTGTTGCTACACAATTAAGTGGCAAAGCCACTGATGATGAAAACATTGGAGCTAGTTTTGCAATACTTGGATTATTATTTATTGGATATAACCCATACACAACTGCTGTTACAGGGTAAGATTTCTCATAGTATGGTTTGTCAATTCCAGTTAGAATTCCTGGTTTGGAATCTCTACTCACAATAACAGTTTTTTTATCCTTAAGGATTGGGTCAAATTTATCTCTGATAATCCATTCACCTTCCTCTTCGATAATGAATTTTATTCTAAAAAAATACCTCCGTAGAAATTGCTTTGCAATTTCACCAAGGTGTGAAAGTATCACAGCTGCTCTTATATCATTCATAGTAGCATCAATTACAGGTACATTGACATCTTCATCAATAATTCGAAATGTCGACCACGTATGAGATGCTCCATCACGCTTAAACTCATTAAAACAGTCGCTGATTTTACTCAATAGTGGTTTATCATCTACTAGACTTTTAGGTATATCAGAGATTCTATCGAGATTAAATCTAACATTTTTCCAAGGCTTAATTTTCGATAATCTCTTGAACTCCTTCATATTATAATTAAAACAAGTATTTAAATAAGAAAATTTTATATAATGAATCATTGCAAATGGCTTATGATTGGATCAAAGACTCCGTGTAACAAATCATGCAGAAATGAATTCTGTGGGTATCATATGCAGAGTGTGAGAAACGGTTCGGAGGGACCTCTACCATGCTTGCATTGTGGGGTAGGTGTAAGAGGCAAGTCGCAGTTATGCATTAATTGCGGGGGTAAGCGTTATAGAGAGTTAAAACGTTATTATGACAAGCGAAGAATCAAAAATCCTGACGACGTCAATAGCAAAATCATAAAAACTACGGATGACTATATAAAAAGATTTGTTAATGTTATAATTCAGCCAATTAATGAATTAGACAAATAGATATATTATATATACAAATGAGCCAAGAATTTCAAAGACATCCTGTTATTAAAAATTACGAAGCTTCTCGTGATGGTATTGTCAGACACAGTAAAAATAAGAAATCTGTTGGGCGGGATAATGGTATGGGGTATTTGATATTTAAAGCTGGAGGGAAAATGTATCTCAATCACCGTTTCGTTTATGAAGTGTATAATGGATTAATCAAGGATGGTTTTGTTATTGATCATATTGATTCTAATCCCAAGAATAACAAATTGAACAACCTTCAAGTTATTTCTCAATGTGAAAACACAAAACGAGGAAGAACTGGGAAATACCCGAAAATTGCTAGACCTGTAAGATCGTTTAATACTGACACGGAGATGGTATTTCAATCAATGTCAGAAGCTGGTAGGTATTTCGATATTCACACCTCCTCAGTACAAAAAGTAGCAGAGGGAATTTATAAGACCGCTTTTTCAAAGCGTTTTAAAAACAAAATTCAGTTTGTTTATGTATAATTTGCATTGGAAATTGCTTCGTGAAATTGTGAAAGAATTTCCATTGAAAATCTTCAATTTTGCAATTTCATATGGGAGATAACTCCGTTAGGTATAACGCGTGTGAAATCCGTAGGATTTCCACCAATGACAGAGTTACGGATCTTAAACACGGAAACGCTAGTGTTGGAAAATCTTCGATTTTTCATTGGCTGTTATAATTAAATAAATCTGAACAAAACATAATCAATTTTGTCTTTTTTCAAGTATTAACAGAACTGTTTTATAAACACGTCGTATTTAAACATTTTTTTTAGTGTCTATTTCAAGTATTATGCGTGTTTTCAACATTGTCAGTGATCGCTAATAAACAAACAAATAATTACAATCACTACACCTATTTTATATCACCTCGTCGTAATGAGTGTATATATACAAATTCGTTCTTATTATAATTGGGCATTTAGCCGAAATTCAAGTGTAAACAAAACCACACCGTCACACGTGGTATGAACGTTATTATTGACATTCAAAACCAAAGTTTCGATTTTGCGGTTTTGTTTACACTTGAATGTAGAATAGCCCGCGTCATCCATTGTCATTGAAATCAATTCATTGTTCACCTATAATCTATTGTTGTACCGTCGTCATTGTCATTGAAATCAATTCATTGTATATACCATTGTCATTGTTCACCTATAATCTATTGTTGTACCGTCGTCATTGTCATTGAAATCAATTCATTGTATATACCATTGTCATTGTTCACCTATAATCTATTGTTGTACCGTCGTCATTGTCATTGAAATCAATTCATTCATTGTTCACCTATAATCTATTGTTATATGTTTGTCGGTTGTAACCGTTGAGCGCTGCTTGATGTATAAAACACCAAGGGGGTTCAAACGGTGAATTGTGCCGTCTTCATTCATTATATATAATCATAATCACCTATAATCGCATTAAGCTTCTGGGTATACTAAGATGATCAACACCTTAGTGTATCCAGAATTCATTTTGAAAATACTTTGTATTTGAAATATTTTGTATTTTTAATTCTAAAGAATTTTCATACTTTGCATTTAAACAAATATATTTTTATATATATATGAATCTTGAAAATCTCAAATTGATTATTATTGAAATCAATAAACTTAAGGATGAAAATGTAAAATTATGTTCAGGTTTGGATTGTGATCAAATTATGACCAATTTCGAGGATATACAATTTGCAGAACAGACAGGAAAATATGTCCTATCTAAGAAATATTTTTTAATTAAGAATATCCAAAAGCTTATACGTGAGAGCTTAGTAAATACTGAAGATGTTAATGTCTTCGTACCATTATGTAGCATCGTTGAACGTGTACGTAAGCAATTAGGATTAGAATATGAACAAAAGAGACTTATTAATTGTAAAGTGAGACAATTAAAAACATTAATGGAAAACTCTGAAGGTGATGAGCCCACGCGTAGAGAGCCTCCTTTGTTTGTATAACCAGTACGGTATGAGGAAGTAAAATTATGTGTGTAACAACAAGGAAGTATTAAAATGATTTGCATTTTTTAGTTAGTGATTTCTTTCGAAATGATTTGGATTTGAAAATCCAAAGGATTTTTATTTGACAATTAGTAATACTCTTTCAATAATGGTAGGAGAATCATTAACAACGAGATTAGCTAGAGAAAGACTTGAAGCTCTTAAGAAAATATTACCCCTTCGTGATAGAATCCGTGAAAAACTTCAACAACGGCAATTATTTCAGACTGACTTCACAGAGGATACAGAACAACTCTTCAAACCTATTGTTAGTGCAACTGAGGGTGTGAAAACAGCAACTGAACGGGCGATATATGGAGATGTCCCCCAAGAAGGAAAACGAATAGAGAGGCCTCTTCTTGGTGAACTTGAAAAAATAGCAATCGAAACTGGACAAACAAAACAGGCTGTACAAAAACTTTCAGGTGATATGGCAACTCAGATGGAAATACAACGACAAAGCGGTATTGATGTCGGTGATGAATTGCCACTTGAATCAAAAAGAACAGTAGAGGGTTTACGGGAGAGATTTAACGAGGCGGGGATAGCAGAAATTGATAACACTAAACCAGATAAAATTCCTGCGTTTGTTGTTACGAGTTATGAAAACAGAAAAAAACTGTTGAAAAAGGAGCAATATAAGTATATTAAGGATTTACAACATTACGCTGATGTGATTTACAAAATAAAAACTGGGAAAAGTCAAATTAAAACAGATAGTGCATCATACATTAAATATATGGAAATAGTGGGTAGTGTATACAATCAATATGAAGAACTAAAACAACAACAAAAACCACAAAAATTACAGCGGCGGAAACATCCCTCGAAGAAAATATCCTTCTCACCTAAAAAATCAAAACCCGGTTCAAAAATAGATGATGATGATGATCTTTTAAAAATCCTTCTAGATGAGAGATCTTCTACACAAGGTGCAACTGGTACAACTGAAAAAACAGGCAGTGGCTTAGTTGGAAACTCTAATGTTAGAAACTCTTCGAGTGGAAATACAAGTATTTCTTGCCCTGGCAATATTCTCGGTGATATAGCACGATTAGAAGTACTTGTAGGAGGAAAACGAGCCGGGAATAACTCACCAGAAATAATCAATGAAGCAGCTGATATCTGTAGGAGGTTATTTCAAGGTGGTATCATGGATATTGCAACATATAGAGATTTCATTGAGGAGTTAGCCGAAAATTCTTCGAATTTCTACGGTTATCATAGTGACTAGATAATTGGAAATGCTTTAGCATTTGGAAACACTAGTGTTAGAAGTATAATACTTCTATATAGAGAATGATCATACACTACAACCATGATAAACCAACTAACGTCTACGTGGTAAACTCACGATTACCAAAATACCGAGTATACTATGGAGATGGTCTCGGTAATACTATAATGGGATTATTTTCAAGAATGGCTCCAAAAGTGGCTCCATTTGCAAAACAGGCAGCAATGAAAGCAATTGATGTTATCCGAGATAAGGGTATTAACACTGTTGGTGATCTTGCTAGTAAGGCATTTTCAGCCGCTCGGGATAAACTAACAGCGCTAGTGAAATCACGAAGTGATTTTCGACGAAATTCTTCGAATTTCCAATCAAACCCCAGAAACACTAGTGTTTCTGGAATGACTTCACTGCCATCTACTGCAGTAATGCCTACACAGGTTAGTAAAATAATAAATAACGCCGTGGATAAAAAACTACAGTCGTTAATGACTAACGCCCAGGATAATATAACAGCAAATATGATAGCCGGAAGTGGGCTTTCGGGAAGTGGTTTTAAGAAGATTCGCCGGAAACGTTAGAAATATTTATTTGAACAGGATTTCCAATTATGATAGTTATTGTAGAAATATTTATGTTTCTAATACTAGCATTAGAAATATTTGTGTCAGAATCACTTATGATTCTATTTATTTGAATAGGATGCTCAGTTGTTATGGTTATTGTAGAAACACTAGCATTAGAAATATTTGTGTCAGAATCACTTGTGTCAGAAACATTAATGTCAGAATCACTTGTGATTCTACTAACGCTATCTTCATTATCAGATATTTTCATCATCATTATTAAAATACACCCAACTAAATATTTATTTTTATATTATAAAATATTTATTTTTTGCTAATTTTGTTAGATTTTTTACTTTTTTTACTCATTTTTCTAGTGTTTTTACTCATTTTTCTAGTGTTTTTATGCAATCCGTCGACAAAATTTCATGAAAATCGAGGATGAAAACCCCACGAATTCATTTAGAGAAAATCGATTTTGATCAGATTTTTTATCCTGTGAGGCTAAAAATATGTTGTTTCATCGAATTTTCGATGTTTTTTTTATTGATTTTGTATTGTTTTTTGGCTAATCCGTCGACATAATTTCATGAAAATCGATTTTCTCTAAATGAATTCCTTGGGTTTTCAAGTCAAAATTCCTTCAGAATTCTTTCAGAATTTTTGATTTAGACCATCGGATATATAATAAAAATGTTCAAACAAAACCCTGATGTTGCATTTGACATGGAAGCCCCAGTGCTTAAAGATACTTCTGTACGTGATTATCAATTTTTTGCTTATCACGCAGTACAACCTGATCTTCGTGGAAGAATTGAACTTCAGGTTCATGATACCAGTAAATACTTTTTACCCGCTGAAGCTTTTATTGAAGTCGAAGGTGAACTCGTACAAAATATTCCACTTAATACAGTATATGGGCCTAATTTACAAGTTGGTTTTGTTAATAATGGTATTATGGCATTATTTGAAAGCGCAAGATATCTCATTGATGGAAAAGAAATCGAATCTATTGAACGTGAAGTTGATGTAGCAACAACAATATTAGGGCTAGCAAGATACTCTGATGACTATACTAGATCAGCGGGTCCATCTATGATGTTCACGAAGGATATTACTGATAATCCTGATGGTACTCCATATATAAGAAGAATACCACAAAATCGTGTTGCTGCTGGTGTTGGTGGTGCTGGCAACTTTGCTGTTAATCCTGCTGCTGTTGTTGCAAGCGGTCAGATTGAAGATTTAGTTGTAGATGGTAATCCTAATTACAACCTAGGATTTGCAACAAGAGTAGCAACGTTGCAAGGAGCTCGTCGACATTTTTCATGTGCAATCCCATTACATCATATATTTGGATTTTGTAGAAACGTCAGAAAGGTTATTTATGGAGTAAAACATACAGTTGCACTAGTAAGAAAAGGTGATGATAATAATGCAATCTGGCGCGCTGTTGGCGTTGCCGCTGGTAAAGTCATTTTATCAAAACTAACATTATGGATGCCAGTATTAACTCCATCATTATCAGTAGAACCGCGGTTGCTATCATTTATGGATCAAGGGGGAAAGAGATTATTAAGCTGGTTGACAACGTCCACAGATACCATGGATTCTAGTATTGATGGTACATTTACATGGCATTTGGCAGCACGACAGGGTGTTTCAGCTCCACGGCATATTTTTATTGCTCTACAGGATATTACGAGATTAAACAATCAAGAAAGAAGTCATATGATATTTGATCAACTTGAGTGTAGTGAAGTCTCGCTGAAAATAAACGGACAACAAGAACCAGCAGAGGATATACAACTTAACTATGAAAATAACCACATTGCACGAGTTTATCATCGATTGCTATCATTTATGGGACGTGATCAAAATGTAGATACTGGTCTACAAATATCACAATTGGATTTTAAAGGTCTGTATCCGATTTATTACTTTTCCCTAGAACATCTTGACTTGATGAAACAATCCGTAGTTGATATACACTTCCGAGCTCGTGTACATCCTGGTGTTCACCCTGATCCTGCTCCTCCTGGGGCTACTGCTGGTAATGATGTTAATTATAGAGCAGTTGCTGTTATTCTTAGTGATAAATCAATGATACTCGAAGGTGTTGGTGGACGAATGAGACTAGTAGATGCACCAGTGGAAAATCTGTAAGATTTTCTTAATCCAAAATTCTTTAAAAATGACTCGCGATTTAGAATCAACCTGTTTTGTATAATGTCGTATAGTAATATCAATGTCACATTGACACCTGGTCAAATAAAAAAATTACAATCCAAATCAGCTAAACAATGCGGAACCACAATAACGCTGAAACCTAATCAAATGAATGGCGGAGGGAATAAACTATCGCTGACGAAAACTCAGACTAATCATTTTAATAAAGCGCTGAAAGAAAAAAAGGGAGTTCAGATTACTCTTTCTACGAGCGCGATCCGTAACATGGAAAAGACTGGTGGTATATTCCCGTTGTTAGGGTTGATTCCAGGGTTGATTGCCGCAGCAGCCCCAGCGGTAGCGAAGGCAGCAGCGTTAGGAGCCATTGGTACCGCAGCAGGAATGGCATTGAAAAAGGCAACTGGAAAAGGGTATAAAAAAAAAGGAAAGGGTCTAAGACTACCAGGAACCCCGAGTTCATGGTACAGCGGAAAGGGTCTTCGAATTCCAGGAACGATATAGTTCAGGAACCGATGGTTCCCATGTCCAATTTTGATTTAATTGATACCGCTAAAAAATTAAAAATAAAAAATTTCAGAGGGGTTTTTATGAGAGATCAGTTACCGGCACAACCAAATGATGTTGAAACCGGTATTATTAATTTAGATAACAGCGATGGACCTGGAACACATTGGGTTTGTTACGCAATTGATCCACGTGGGATTATTTATTTTGACTCATATGGATTAGCGCCGCCAAAAGAATTTATGCGTTATATAAAAGATTTTCCAATGAGGACTTGGTATTCTACGTTACCAACACAAACAATGCTTGATCCACCAATATGTGGTAATGAAGTATTAAACGTACTTGATGCTATATCCAAAAGATTTTCGAAACCACC
Source organism: Unio delphinus (assembly GCA_029339505.1). Lineage (NCBI taxonomy): Eukaryota > Metazoa > Mollusca > Bivalvia > Unionida > Unionidae > Unio > Unio delphinus. Next base: position 7,455,644 of record JAQISU010000034.1, on the reverse strand, counting down.
TCATATAGTAGTAAATGAGTATACTAGCGGTAGAAACGCTAGCGTTTCTCGGATTAGAAATCCATAGGATTTAAATGATAAAAAGATTTCTATAATAATGATTGATATTTGGGGACGACCTTTATCATCGCTGAAGAAACCTGATAGTGGAGTTGAAACCGTTGATAACAAGGATATTAAAAAACTAATCGAAGATGAAATATCCGAAATATTAAACCTAGCAAATATTGATCCTGGTGAAATAGTTGTATTTCAAGATCGTCAGGGTAAGTTGAAAAGTAGTAATATCTCTCTTAATGATATTTTGGTTAAACGACGAGACGCAGCAGAGGATACTATCGCGTTATTTTCTGATGGGGGTAAACTCAAACCAGGTGTACTTGTTTCAACGATTACGGATAAATTAGCAACATATGATAACACAGTGAATTCATTAAAATCGCTTAATGATAAGTATGATGATCATATAATTGTATTTGACCAGTTTAGTGAAACACAAAGAAATACAATTAACAAAATTGACAAACCCATACTAGAATTTTTTGGAAATCCACCAGTAACCACACCAAAACTCACCTTAATAAAAGATTCTATGTTAGAACTAACAAGTCTTCAATCCGAATATGAAAAACACACGAAACTATTTATGACGTTTCGTAAAAACCTCATAGACAAGTTTATTGGGAGCCCATTTGATAAAATTGAAATAACCCTTCCTGATATTAAAAAATCCATCGATGAACTTAAAACATTCAACAGCGCAATAAAGGATGATGCAACGAGGATGATAAGCGTTGTTGAAAAAGTAAAAATTCCTCATGATAAATCTATCGTCAACAACGTAGTACACACGATTCAACACGGATCATATACGTGGACTCCCACAAACAACAAACTAGATATCACCGCAACCGTAAAGGGTATTTATCGATTAACAATAATATCACCGACTCAGTTTGATATATCATCAAGTAGTTCATCTGGAGTCAATAATACGATATCAACGATCATCGACAAAGGAACAACTGAACTATTCACGATAACGACTACAGATAGAAATCTAGCCAGGGTTTCAGTAACGTGGTACGTAGAATTCGTAGTGGATTTAAGTAAACAATTAAATTAATTTAAAAATTCTTTCACGATTCAAAATTACAAAGTAATTTGTAATTGAAAATGCTAGCACCTTTAAAATAAAATGACTCCATCATCGAATCAGTATCGCTATGATCAAGTCAGAGAATTTCAAACTAAACTCAGTTCTCTCTGTGAAGAATATCAAATAAAAATCAAAAAATACAAACGAAGAATAACCACAGTTGATATCACAGTGTACTCGGTGTCAGGAGTAATCACTGCTGCTGGAATAATACTATCTTCGGTTACAATGATTGCTCCGGTCGTAGTTCCAATCGCTATTTCCGCAGTGGCTACAATTGCTGGTATATTAACTGGGATCACAAAAAACTATCATCGTGTAGCCAGAGTAAACTACATGATTATTTAATTAAATATCATATTGCATCTTCCGGTTACTCGCAATTATCCTCGTTGATATCATCGTCGTTGGATGACACAACAATATCAGATAGTGAATTTTCAACTATGGCTCAATTGTATAAATCAACAATGCTGAAATTAGAGCAGAATAATAATAATAATGTCGTCGCAAGAACTACTTCAACAAATAGTAACAAATACAACACCGGTGAAAACAAGCACGATATCAGTAACCTCAACGCGTCCCGAATTTAGTGTTAATTTTCCAAACCCCGTCCCCGTGAGCGAGATCGCATTAGCAAAACTACGAGTATATCATAGCTGGCCTAATATTAGATCGGTAGCATTTGGTAGTCAACAACCAAATAATTCCTTGGTATTCGCGTGGAAAAATCGTGAAGACGGAACTCCAGACTGGAACGTTGTCTCGTTACCAACTGGGTCATACCAAATCGAACAGATCAATGCTGAATTTCAACGCAGAATAAAATCTCTCACCGGAAAAGAATCGAAAATCGCTATAACGGTTCACGAGCCGACGTTATCATCTGCGATCGAGATTAATTCCCCTGGGTATGTTGTAGATATTTATCAAAGTTCTATAAGATCAGTGTTAGGATGGCCTGAACTACCACCACCGGATGACTCAGAAAATATTATTATACCACCTGAACCTAAAAAATCCGATTATATCACCGACAAAATAAAACCCATCAATGAAGTCAAGAGTTATCAAGATTTTTCTCCCAAATTTATAGGATACGACAATAAAAATAATATGATATTTTACACCCACCTAATCAAAGAAAACTTAACAGCGATGAATAATGATTTTTCATTATTGTTAATATCCATCAAATCCGGCTCTCTCACCAAAAACGAGTTTATTAGTGTAGTACAAACAGGTAACAAAATCATCAACGATATGGAAACATTTCATACGCAAATTATTCAACAAGTATTAATGAGTGAAATTTATAAAGAAGTGTTTGCGGTAGAATTCAATATCCCAAAAGAGGATATTCAAACATCTAAAATCCCTGGATATAATCCGGATAAACTAAAGAAACAACTTGACGATGCTATTAATATTGGGTTCAAAAGAATCCACGATAATTGGAAAAAATCGAAGAATCCTACAGAAAATATTCTGAAATATAATAATGATCCAGAAGGCGGCGGTAGACATATTGCTCCGAACAATGTGAATATTTCAACAGTGATTGCGCTCAATTTAGTATGTGATGTTATCGAAGGAAATTATCAAATAAATCTCGAACAATCAAATCAAGCTCAGCAAGGATATATTTTATATTCATTTGCACCAACGGCTCCTCCAGGATTTCTAATTATTGAAGACCCAACTAATCTAGTCTATATGCGATGTCATAATAATTTGTTAACGAGAATTAATTTCAAACTCACTGACCAATCTAATAATCTGATTGATTTACGAGGTGAGGTTTTACAAATTAGTTTGTTTGTGAAATCTTAAGGACTTGATCAAATATTTAGTTAGCGCATTAGCAGCCGAGGAGGTGAACGTCAACTAAATGGCGTCTTTTTTTTTTACCCGAAAACTCCACGAATTTTCCAAGCATAGTAGCAGCAAAGGGGATGGTGACAACAAAAATGGCGTCGTTTTTTTTTAAATTTTATTTTGATGAATGGAGGCTTATATTAAGCATTTTCGAGAAAGCCTCAGTTTGCTAAATCGACGCCTGTAAAAGTTGGTCTGTTCACCTCCTCTGCATTTTGTTAGATATTTTCGGTTTCCGTAGAAGCCTTATTTTTGCTTGAAAACTTGGTCTGTTCACCTCCTCTGCTGCTGGCTGACAAACAAAAAACATCTGAAGTCAATAAGTTCGAGACGGCTAGGCGAATTACAATTCTCCCTCACTTAGGTAAATACGGTAATGTTGAATGTGCTAGCAGCGAATCATATACACGATGGTTTCGGATTTCAGTACGAACAGGTCTGTATGAAAGCTTCGTCTATAGAATACAAGAAACGTCATTTGGTTCTCATTAAGGCTATGTACGCAGAACATTACAACTATAATGAAGGTTACTGTAGTATATATAGATAATAAGAATGTTACTACATAAGAAATACAGCAAAAAATTAGATCATTTGTTTAGGAATATCAATTAACGCATTAACCTCATAATATTTGTATTATAAGAAACAAAATAAGATTAAGCAAAAAAAAAAACATACCTGTGTGTGTGAATTACCACTGTCCAGAAATATTATTCCTATGAATGAATGGTATATTAAGGAATAGTAAACAATGCACGTATTGTCTGTAATAATGAAATAGTTCAAATTGTAAAAAGTTCAAGTCACTGTCAATGCAGCTATCCTTGAGTCTGGGTCCGGCGGAGATGCTGCTGTTATGTCCACGGAAATTTCTGTTTAAGGCATGGATAGGTGTATTTCAGTCTGAATTGCAAGGATCTTGATTTCGTCACTGGACTAGGTATATGTACATTCGACATGTGTGATGTTTCAAACGATACTTCGGGAAGAATACTTATCGGCAATATGCATTGTATGCTGGTAAACGTCTTAGTTGTACTTGTTGTTATTCACATGTGATGATATTGGCGCTGATGTCTTAGAACTGACCCTTCGTGTGGGCGAAAAAATACGAAAATCACAGAAGAGTTGTTCTGTCATTCCTGAGTTCACGAAGTGTAGCTGACGGCGTAATGTCTCATGATAGCAAAGATGTTGGTGCGAGTCTCTCCCATGGATCATAGTTATACGTGTGACACCTGTATTCATGATGTTAGTCCACTCATGTCGTTTTTTCAAAGAATCTTCTCCCATAATTTTATGAAAACACTGTCTCAAAATAAATAGTCACTCATAACGGTGTAGATAGGCTACCTCTTGAGGACATTGGCTCTGCGAGAGGTTCCAGAGATCTGTAACGTTCTCCATCCACTTGTTATGTATAGAAAAGTCGTTGTAATCATCACAAGGGAGAGAGAGAGAGAGAGAGAGAGAGAGAGAGAGAGAGAGAGAGAGAGAGAAGAAGAAAGAAGGCTCTCTTAAAAGCGTGCCGTCACGATGTTAAAACAGCTACACTACATCTGAAATGAAAAGTAAAACATCCATTCTCTGCTGACATGGAGAACTAATCTGACCTGATCGCGCATCTGTATTTATAGTGTCAGGGTCAGAGAAGGTCATACCCTCCATGCATCAGTCAGAAAAGATGTCTACTTACTTTCAGGTATAAACCAGTTTTGACCGACAGGAACCAATTATCTTACGTCATAACACTTAGTCTATAGTTTATTTATATTCGTTTCATGTCGTCACACCAAATATGGTTAGCTGTTAGTTGGAAGCCATCTTGTTTCTGTATCGTCTAGAGAAATCTTACTTCACCTTCATTAACCGAATTGAACCTATGCCAATTCTAGGTCAAAAACATATTTTTACTGTTGGTACTTAGAACTGTAGCTAGGCAAAATTCATGTATTATGTTTTTTTTATATGCTTCCACACAGCTTATACATTGGGAAGCTTTTAGTTATCTATATACACTGCCTTTTTTTTTACTTGCCCAGCAATCCTTCTATTCTATATAGTTGTGCTTGAAAAACAAGTGAAATTACCTTTAATATATTTTAGAATATAAACAAATAAAACATTACTTTAATATAATTCAAAGAAAATATCAATCTTTATTAATTTTACTAAAAATTAAATCCTAACAATACCCTCTGTTTTATTGAGCCGAGACCTCGAGGCTCGAAAAGAAAAATCAATTTTATTCATCAAAACAAGATAAAGGGTGAAAGGTCAAAAATACAATGATTAAAAAAAACATTGCGAGACATTTTCGCAAGTGTAAAGATACAATGTAAAACACTGCAAATACATTGCAAAATACCAGGTAAAATACATAAAAAATACAATAAGAAGTACATTGCAAAATACTCAGTCAAATTCAAAAAGTACAATACAATGAAAAATATTTGATAAAATTCCCAAACACAATGGGAAGTGTTTTGCACAATACTCAGTCAAATTCCCCCCAAAAAAATACAATAAAAAGACAATGCAAAACTCGTGATAAAATTCCCCAAAAATACAATGGAAAAACCTAGCAAACATTGGATACCTTCATAAAATAGAGTGAAATAGCGTGGTAAGACATTAAATAAAAATTTAAAAGTTTACGTAACTTAAATAGCTTTACAATATAAAATTCTACAAAACTTACATATAAACTAGTCTTGTCAGACGATTGTAACACAAAATAGTAGCATGCAGTTCTTGGTATCTTTGTTTTTCTTTTTCTATTTTAGTTTACTCTTTTTATTTATTTTTTCTTTCTTATTTTCTTCTTTTGTCTCTTCTTCTCTTTTATATTCATTTGCATAACATCAGCAGAACATATATATGGGTGACTACGTTATTTGCTTCAGCCAAGTGTAATGAAAGAATTCTTGTTCGTATGAATAATGCTAGTAAGCCGATATTGAGCTGATCTTCCTAGTGCATATATAATATCAACAAAGAATTAACAGGAACGTTTGGAGTAAGAATGGATGCAATGAAGATGACGTAAAAATTTAGTATTAATTAAGAGTTAGGAAACTGACAATATAATGTTGTGCTAGCCTTAATAATCATGAAGTATGTTCACTTACAATCAAACTTTGACCTGTACGTGTGTGAAATATGTAACGCCTTTGAATTAACCTAAGAACAGTAAGTGAATATTATTTAATCGCTTGGTACCTATTTTCTAATGCAGCTTTGGAATGTACGTGTTTTAACGTTATCTGTGACGATGTAAAGAGAATGTATTGCCATTTCGTTTTGAACTAATTTGACTCAGAAGCTGGCCGTATATAAACCAATAGCTGCTCATATCGTGAGAGCTATGCATTACGTTAACTCGGATTCGAGTAATCGCTAGGACACTTTGACTATTTTATATCATTTCAACATATATTTAAGTCAACATCAATGGATGTTGCAAAACCATAGAAGGAAAAGCACCTCTTCTACTGGCTAGGAGGTAGGCATTAAAACCGTTCCTATATGGCGAATTCACCAAGACACAGTACCATAAGGTACATAATTCATGCAACGGTATGATAATTGTGAGAGAAAAACCTCTAAAACATTGTCAAACCATTTGGCTGACAAACAAAAAACATCTGAAGTCAATAAGTTCGAGACGGCTAGGCGAATTACAATTCTCCCTCACTTAGGTAAATACGGTAATGTTGAATGTGCTAGCAGCGAATCATATACACGATGGTTTCGGATTTCAGTACGAACAGGTCTGTATGAAAGCTTCGTCTATAGAATACAAGAAACGTCATTTGGTTCTCATTAAGGCTATGTACGCAGAACATTACAACTATAATGAAGGTTACTGTAGTATATATAGATAATAAGAATGTTACTACATAAGAAATACAGCAAAAAATTAGATCATTTGTTTAGGAATATCAATTAACGCATTAACCTCATAATATTTGTATTATAAGAAACAAAATAAGATTAAGCAAAAAAAAAAAACATACCTGTGTGTGTGAATTACCACTGTCCAGAAATATTATTCCTATGAATGAATGGTATATTAAGGAATAGTAAACAATGCACGTATTGTCTGTAATAATGAAATAGTTCAAATTGTAAAAAGTTCAAGTCACTGTCAATGCAGCTATCCTTGAGTCTGGGTCCGGCGGAGATGCTGCTGTTATGTCCACGGAAATTTCTGTTTAAGGCATGGATAGGTGTATTTCAGTCTGAATTGCAAGGATCTTGATTTCGTCACTGGACTAGGTATATGTACATTCGACATGTGTGATGTTTCAAACGATACTTCGGGAAGAATACTTATCGGCAATATGCATTGTATGCTGGTAAACGTCTTAGTTGTACTTGTTGTTATTCACATGTGATGATATTGGCGCTGATGTCTTAGAACTGACCCTTCGTGTGGGCGAAAAAATACGAAAATCACAGAAGAGTTGTTCTGTCATTCCTGAGTTCACGAAGTGTAGCTGACGGCGTAATGTCTCATGATAGCAAAGATGTTGGTGCGAGTCTCTCCCATGGATCATAGTTATACGTGTGACACCTGTATTCATGATGTTAGTCCACTCATGTCGTTTTTTCAAAGAATCTTCTCCCATAATTTTATGAAAACACTGTCTCAAAATAAATAGTCACTCATAACGGTGTAGATAGGCTACCTCTTGAGGACATTGGCTCTGCGAGAGGTTCCAGAGATCTGTAACGTTCTCCATCCACTTGTTATGTATAGAAAAGTCGTTGTAATCATCACAAGGGAGAGAGAGAGAGAGAGAGAGAGAGAAGAAGAAAGAAGGCTCTCTTAAAAGCGTGCCGTCACGATGTTAAAACAGCTACACTACATCTGAAATGAAAAGTAAAACATCCATTCTCTGCTGACATGGAGAACTAATCTGACCTGATCGCGCATCTGTATTTATAGTGTCAGGGTCAGAGAAGGTCATACCCTCCATGCATCAGTCAGAAAAGATGTCTACTTACTTTCAGGTATAAACCAGTTTTGACCGACAGGAACCAATTATCTTACGTCATAACACTTAGTCTATAGTTTATTTATATTCGTTTCATGTCGTCACACCAAATATGGTTAGCTGTTAGTTGGAAGCCATCTTGTTTCTGTATCGTCTAGAGAAATCTTACTTCACCTTCATTAACCGAATTGAACCTATGCCAATTCTAGGTCAAAAACATATTTTTACTGTTGGTACTTAGAACTGTAGCTAGGCAAAATTCATGTATTATGTTTTTTTTATATGCTTCCACACAGCTTATACATTGGGAAGCTTTTAGTTATCTATATACACTGCCTTTTTTTTTTACTTGCCCAGCAATCCTTCTATTCTATATAGTTGTGCTTGAAAAACAAGTGAAATTACCTTTAATATCTTTTAGAATATAAACAAATAAAACATTACTTAAATATAATTCAAAGAAAATATCAATCTTTATTAATTTTACTAAAAATTAAATCCTAACAATTGCGAAGGCTGTCCACCAATAACACTTTCTTGTGTTGTCCGGACCCCCGAGGAAGAGACACGTGAGTCATGAACAGTGTGGGTTTTCCATTGGTGATGTGAAACTTGTCGTTGGATTGTTGCACATGTTGAATTTTGTCGATGACTTTGGAAGGTGTTAATTGTGATGGGCTGCTAAACTCGATCCAAACAGGAGACTTCAAATTATCGTGATGAATAGAAAGTCTCAAGCGATCGTCTTCTTTAGTTTGACATTGCTTTTTCAGTGCAGTTAACACAGAATCCCACACCTGTGTAATGAAGCCTTCTGTATTCTCCAAAGGTACATTGGACTTGAAATCTTTAAACTTTACAGCGTAAGTGTAAGCTGTAGTTCTAAATTTTCGAGAGGAACGCTTTTCCTTCTCTCGAATGTGATAGTACTTTTCAGGGTTTACTAAGGGTGGTGAACTTTGCTTTGACGTCGATTGTCTGGGTGTGGATTCGGTCTCACTCATGTCATCTTCAAAATCACTGGCATGAATTTGAGCCAAGACTTCAGCTACTGTACGAGGTGTTACATCACGTTTCTGTCTCTTACTGTCTTCTCTTTTCTCCACAACATGATGCGGTCTTTTCATCTTGTCTGCAAAAAGTCAAATGACTACATTTTTAAGACCATAACCCTATATATAAAGGGTCAGTGTCTAACCTTTCAGTATTCATTTTATTCTCACATTGACCAGAACGATGGAAGAACCTACACAAGTTGAACTTCTCATCAGAGCTTTACGTGGTGTCATACGAAAGTTTTCTTCAGACAAGCCTACGGACTACTCTCCCTCCTTTCGAGATAAAAGTCAAGATACTTGCTATATCTGTAAGAAGAAAGGACATTGGGCTACAGAATGTCCAGATCGTGAAAAAAACAAAAAAGGTGCCAATAGAGACAAAAGTCAAGATACCTGTTATACTTGTAAAAAGAAAGTTCATTGGTCTCCAACCTGCCCTAAGAAACAACATGAGCAGGAGGAGGGGGAGAGCAATTCTGAACAGGAGGAGAAAGAGGTACCCTCCCCCAAGGAAGAACCCCGACACGTTCATAAAGACAAGAAAAGAAGACGAAGCGAAAGTGAAGAGGAAGAAGAAAAAGAAAAACATGTGACAGTAAAGAAATTAAAGAAACAGAAAGAGTGAACAGAAGAAACCTATGAACTTTTTAAAGTGGTATTGTGTTATGTTATGTTGTGATATTGAATTGTAACGTTTGTACCAGAATACACGAGAGAGATACACGTAAGTGTCTCTTGGTTTTCATTTTATAGAATAAGAACCAACACTCACACACTCATTCACTCACATGTACATCATGAGTTTAAAAAAAATAAAAATACAATAAAAAAATTAAAAAGGACTTTTGAGTTTTCATTGAATTAGGCAATTGAAATATTATTTCTTTTCGAAATAGTTTGAGCGGCCCTGAAAAGGACCGTTCGTGTTTTGTTTGTTTAAAACAAAACAAACTCAGAAACGGGATGTAACCATCTTTAGCTGTCCTAAGCCTTTGCCACGGCCAAGGCCTACTTCGGGACTGGTGGCTCTTGTCAAAGATTTGGTAGAAATCACTAACGATTGCATGGTAGACGTAGTCACAGATAGATTGGGTTGTTTAGCTCGAGAAAGTCTTTTTCTCTTCGGTCGTGACAAAGAAGTCTGATACATTTGTTTCAGACTCCTTAACTCTGCTAAAATATCTAAAAGTACCGCCGTGACCGTTTGATTTTCACTATTCTCTTTCTGTCCTTGTTCTTCTTTCTTCTCTGTTGCTGCTACTGTTTCTTCCTCATGTTTCATTCTGGCTTCTTCTTCTTCCCACTGTTGAATAAGAAAAGCTTGTTCTTCTACTTTCTGTTGTTGTAAAAAAGGCTCCAATTCTTCTTTTTGTCTCTGCTTAAAATCATCGACGTGTACATAAGAAGAAGCAGAAGGTAACGAAGGCTCCGGAATAAATTCTTGTGATGTTAAAAAATCCACAATATCCCAGTTAAAATCAACTTCTTCTGGATGTAGATTTGTCATGACTTTAGTAGTCACTGCTGTCCCATTACTTGCTGTCTCTACTACTGGCTCACTCCAATTCATTGTCTTCTTAGTCTCCGACATCATTGACAACTCTGTCGCATCGATTGACAGCGTACAGACGCTAGTACCTCTATATAGGGAAGGTGACGTCACAAACTGCTCTCTTCTGATTGGATGACTGTGGGTGACTTTTATAACGCACGTTTGGATTGGTGAATACACTCAATCCGTTTCGATCCGCTCTCCCCTATAAATAACCGCAGTTCACGGTATTCGCTTCACCTGTTTCTCATCACAAGATGTGGACCAACGTATAATCTTCTACCCTTGTTTCCACCATGCTGTTTCGTACTGATTTACCCATGGATGTCAGATCATCGTGGACTATCATTGATATGACGGATACAGCCTTTTGGAAGAGAAGGATATATGTGGAGAGGCAAGGTTGTTTAAAAAGAGTTCTCCTCTATGACCCCACTGTGAGGAGAAGTTTAAGGAAGAGAAGAAGATCTGTGAGATGCCCTCTGTGTTAACAAGATACTGTTAACATTACACATACAGGCCCACGACCTTTTGTCCCCATACAGGCCCAAGCTGTTTTTGACTGGATTTTCCATTGTCCCCATATCGCCCCATATTACTACTCCTGGGCATGTTTTTCAAGCAATGAACGCAGGCAATTTTCGAGTTGTTCTGCTGTAAGAGGTAAGCAAGTTGTTAGGTTTGCTTGCATTAGTTTGGTTCTATTTATCACACAGATGTTTCTCTTTGTAGCAAATGGCATTAAGTGCAGATCTGATGCAAGTTCGTGGGATACAAGGGTAGACTGTTTAATATTATCATCAGGTCTATGAAGTATCCAGTCTAAATTGTGACCATGTTTATGGGTAGGTTGGATAACTGACTGTTTGAGGCTGAAAACATGAGTGGAATCTAGTTTTGATGTGTATGGATTTCCAGGACAAAGTGAAAGTTGAAATCTCCAAGAATAATCAGGTTGCCACCTATCGAATTTCCATACTCCAGGAGATTCAGAAACTGATAAAGAAAAGAGCGATTCAGTTTTTCTGCTATTAGAAGGGTGGTAGAGGCAGAAACACATAGACTGACCTTAATTTTTCAGTCTAAGTGTTGTTTGTACTAGTTTAAACGATGTGTGGTAGAAATTAAAGGTTGTGGTATAGTTAAGACGTTTGACCATGGAGTTCTTTGTGATGACAGCAATTCCACCTCTATGAGAGTGTATATATTGTGCTATTTATCCTGCGGCTTCAAGGCAATGTTCACAAGATTGTGATTCCACAGCTATTAACAGGTATTGCACACCCCAACCTGCCGAAGATTACCCAAGAACCCCCTTTTCCACAAAACCAGTAGTCAAGAACATTTGGCCCCACACAATGAGCTAATGAGTATCATTCCTCCAGTTGATGTCACCATATATAGCAGTATCCAGGTATTATGTACATCTATATTGGGTTCTTGATTTTTGTCTCTGATTGATGAGTGCACCTAAGTGACTTTTGTCATGAAATCTAAGAAGTAAACAAGATGTTTACTTGAATTTCAGTTCAAGACCTGACCTTGTCTATAAGTGTGTATTTCCGTAGGTAATCTATTACATTGCAGGTCAAGTGATATTTGTATATATAGAGACTGGGTAAACAAGCATTGATTCCACTTTCATGTCAGTCTTTGGGAATGGATGACCAGAGTTTGTAGTTGTGTTCCGATGTAATTTGAGGATTTTTTAATTGTTACTTATTGGAATTACAAAGTGCTTATTAACTTTTTGGACTAAAACTCAAAGTTTGTATTATTTGGAATTCATTCAAAGACATTTGTATTGTATGATTATGGTACACAAGGTCATTCAAGACTCTTGGTACATCAAGCATCTCAAGACTTGTAATCCATTCAAAACATTCTATACCTTTTGATTTGATAAAGGACACTTAATATCGTTTTGGTATTTAATTCATTGTACTATTAGTGTCTCTTAAATTTCACTGTGTAATTTAGAGAAAATTAATAATATGTTGAGTTTACTAAACTTGCCTGGTTTCACTTCTTTCTGTTACATTAAGACTTATTGTGATAACACCAGTTTACACAAAACCCAGATAGTGTGACGGTTCCTCATTACAGTTCTACAGCTTCAATAAAGTGGACAGCATCCTGGCAAAAGTTTGGACTAGGAGTATTATGATCATGGTCATCCACGTCCAGACGACTTGAGGCAAAACTGGTTTGTTATTGGCTGCACTTTGTATATGTATCAGTGAAACCCATTTATATTGTTCATATACCATGCATACCCATTGTTATACATGCTCCTCTAAGACAGATATAATGAGCGCATTACAGACTATATTGTTTTGATTGTATTGCAAGTTGATGATCGTATCTGAAACTGTTCATTCTCGTGTGTCATGATTGTCATTCCCGATAGGCGTAATTTCACTCTTTTGAAATCCGCTCTACTCCTGAATTTGTGTCATTCACAATGTGACATGAATATAATAAGAGTCAGCCAGATATTCCATGGCATAAGTTAAGGTTTTTGCCATATCCGATATGAACTCTGTCATTGTGACTTTTTGCAAAATATTTTTTAAAAAATAAAATAGTATATACCAGGTGTTGGTATCAGTGCTCTCTCAGGATGTGCTTAAATGCAGGTCTGAAATTGTGTTTATTGTATGCGGAAGATCCGGCTTGGGATTAGATTACAGTGAAGACACGAACATTAATTTTGTGGATGAGATGTTTATTTACAATGCGATTGAAGCAAAAATGAATCTGAGACGCCAGTATTATTTTCAGCGGAATTTCACTTGTATATTAAGCGGGTTAGACCACAGGTGCTCGACGCGAGCTTGATGTGGAAAAAACCCAACAAAAACCCCCAATAATCTAAAGGAACAAAATCATACAGAGTGACAAAAATACCTTAGATTACCCCATGACACATTCTGACATAGGACCCTCTCAATCATACTATAAAAAAGAGAAGTTTGCAACTTCCAAAAAATGGGTTCCACCCATGACCCTCGATTTCATGCTGCTATTTCCGTATTTAAAATCATACGTCCATTCTATATGGCTTGTTTTACTCCTGAGATACTTTTCTATTCATCAAGCCATCATTGACGTTTCTACGTTGTACCAAACTAAAGTTACGGCTTCGGAAATGATTGTCATTCCCGATAGGCGTAATTTCACTCTTTCTAGCTATGTTCAGACAGCATCTGTTTGAATCCTCATTACAGGCCTGGTCAAGCAAGATAGGTGATTCTACAACATATATGCTTATTTTAGATATTACAAGGTATTTTTAGAAATTGAAAAATACTGAACATTAGATCTACCTTTCATTTTCAGATAAACTTACATTTTTTTATGTTTTACACATCATTTAATCAATGAACAATAAAGACACTAAAATTGAGAGATGAAAGAGTTTGTAAATTGTCTCTTAACGAAGATGTCAGATGTGTATAAGATGAGTTTTATTTTGTATGTACTGTATGTGTAATTTTTATACCAATTTAAGATGGAAATATCACAAGATGTATTATATCAACCCTCAGTGGATAAAGCTACAGATTTAATGTCCACTCAGAAAATAAATCTAATTACAAATGTTTCACAGTTTTTATAGTTCCTTTAAAAGTAAGAGATGAGCTGTTAGAAAGTACAAATATCAACATATAAACAAATGTATTTTACAATACAGTTTAAGAACTATATAAACAAATGTATTTTACAATACAGTTTAAGAACTATATACTATAATCTGTTTAATTTGTTATGTATCATGGGCCCTAGGCCTAAAGTACTGAATACACTTTCTGTTCTGTTTTCTCTCGGAACTGTTTAATTTTGTACAGATGCTTCATTTTGACCTATCTTTTAGTTTTTCTGCAGTACATTTATTGGGGCAGATATTTAAATATGACCAAGAGAATCAACGTATAGAAAAATGTTGATGAAATAAATTCGGTTAGACTAATGCATTAAAAGCTGTAGATCCTGCCATAGAACCAGATACTTTCCTTAGAAGTTGGTGATGTCAGTTTTTATATTACCACTGATATCCACACTTGCATTATATGGATTTAGTCTGTTTAGTGTAATCCCAAAGGTATGGATAATTTTATTCACTTTATTGATTACATTCAGTAATCTTGATGTTTGAAAACAAAGAACACATTTATGTATAGGTTCCAGACTGAAAATAGTTTTTTTTTTACTTGTGCCAAACGTAAGCGTAATCACACAATTTTAGATAAAACAGGTTTTAAATCTGATATTTGAATCATGCAGTCTAAGTTTAGTGCTTTGTTCAGTGTATAGACATCTGACAAGGTTTTTCTGATATTAGAATCATGCAGTCTAAGTTTGGTGCTTTGTTCAGTGTATAGACATCTGACAAGGTTTTTCTGATATTAGAATCATGCAGTCTAAGTTTGGTGCTTTGTTCAGTGTATAGACATCTGACAAGGTTTTTCTGATATTAGAATCATGCAGTCTAAGTTTCGTGCTTTGTTCAGTATATAGACAGCTGACAAGGTTATTCTGATATTAGAATCATGCAGTCTAAGTTTGGTGCTTTGTTCAGTGTATAGGCAGCTGACAAGGTTTTTCTGATATTAGAATCATGCAGTGTAAGTTTCGTGCTTTGTTCAATGTATACACATCTGACAAGGTTTTTCTGATATTATAATCATGCAGTCTAAGTTTCGTGCTTTGTTCGGTGTATAGACATCTTACAAGGTTTTTCTGATATTAAAATCATGCAGTCTAATTTTGGTGATTTGTTCGGTGTATAGACATCTGACAGGGTTTTCTGATTTTAGTATCATGCAGTCTAAGTTTGGTGCTTTGATCGGTGTATAGACAGCTGACAAGGTTTTTACTATGAACACAATTGAAGATGCTACTACCATCAAGCTATTCAGTGTATGAGACAAAAATTGTTTTTGTTTTTCAACTTTGGACATTTTGAGCAAATACAGTTTATGTAGTAAATTTGATCCTATATTTTAAGGTTTTGTATTCTTTACGTTTAGTTTTTCTTTTCTCTAACTTGTACAGAATTATAGCATCTTTATCATTAGCTGATTCGTCTGCTTGTTAGCATTTATTAAGAAGGGTTTGTCTTTCAAAGTTGTTTGCGATTTCTTCATCTGTATTTTTTTAAAAAAAAAACTAAACATTTAATCTGCACTATATAAGCAGCATCATGTTGACTATATGAATATTGTTTAGTACTAGGGCAGAAAGAGCATGTATATGACTATTGTCTAGTACTAGGGCAGAAAGAGCATGTATATGCATATTGTCTAGTACTAGGGCAGAAAGAGCATGTATATGAATATTGTCTAGTACTAGGGCAGAAAGAGCATGTATATGCATATTGTCTAGTACTAGGGCAGAAAGAGCATGTATATGCATATTGTCTAGTACTAGGGCAGAAAGAGCATGTATATGCATATTGTCTAGTACTAGGGCAGAAAGAGCATGTATATGACTATTGTCTAGTACTAGGGCAGAAAGAGCATGTATATGCATATTGTCTAGTACTAGGGCAGAAAGAGCATGTATATGCATATTGTCTAGTACTAGGACAGAAAGAGCATGTATATGCATATTGTCTAGTACTAGGGCAGAAAGAGCAAGTATGTGAATATTGTCTAGTACTAGGGCAGAAAAAGCATGTTTATGACTATTGTCTAGTACTAGGGCAGAAAGAGCATGTATATGCATATTGTCTAGTACTAGGGCAGAAAGAGCATGTATATGACTATTGTCTAGTACTAGGGCAGAAAGAGCATGTATATGACTATTGTCTAGTACTAGGGCAGAAAGAGCATGTATATGCATATTGTCTAGTACTAGGGCAGAAAGAGCATGTATATGACTATTGTCTAGTACTAGGGCAGAAAGAGCATGTATATGCATATTGTCTAGTACTAGGGCAGAAAAAGCATGTATATGCATATTTTCTAGTACTAGGGCACTGTTTGATTAGTGTAAAACATCAAACAGCCCACCTGACTCAGAAATTCATATATGCATTAGTAATTGTTTATGTATTTCTGCTATTAATATACTTTGGGGGATGGGGTTGGGTGGGATGGGGTCAGGGGTTTGGTGAGTGGGAAACTATCATCAATTATATAAAACTGTACATATATCTGCCAATTTCCCTCCTTCCACCCAATGCCAATGTTCTGGCATAAATGGTTTCTGTGAAAGAGATGGCTGTTTTGCGAATGTGTATGCAAAGTGCATAGGTAGACTGTCCTGCTGACAATTCTCCACTCAGTGGGAGGATGTATCTACTTAAAAGTGGAAGAGGATTTTCATCATAAAATAAGAGTATTCTACACAGTACTGATGGGTAAATATTATGTAAATAAAATTAATTTCCCCCCCCCCCCCCAGCCTTCCAAATCCACTTTTTAGTTATTTGCATAATTTTCACAGGTTGAAATTTCCCACAGATAAAATATTAAAGTATCATGGACATGGGTTCAAGGTTACACTTTTATTACAACCTTCCACTCTCCCCCCTCCCCCCAGCACAGCCAATATGGTCTGCAGCCTCATATTGATTCTGTATGTTTTGAATACAGTATAAATAACCAGACTTCATATTCCATTTGATCCTAGTTTTGCTATTCTGTTCTGTCAAAGGTGATCCCATACCAGCTATGTTTCAGTTATGTGTATTTAGTGAAGCAATGCCTTTCATTTTTCAAAGTCAGTTTAGGATAGTATTCATTTTTATTATTAGCATCCTACCATACTGTTTTTTTTTGGTTAAGTTTTGTCTGCAATACTCCCAAGTTTTCTTGATGTCAATGTTATTAAAACATTTATATTGTAGTTGTTTTAATTCTTTTAATATAGACAACATCTGGGAACAGTTAGGATCTTGCTATTTAAATTGTTTTTACACAATGTCACATAAATAATTCATACAAGTTAGTTTTCTGTTAGAGCAATGGGAAAGCAGAGTGTGTAGTGTTGTGGGTGAAAGAAATCCCCCATGTAGACACCCCCACTAGCCACGCTTGTACAGATTATCAAAGGACATATGGATGGCCCTTTTTGCAATCTCTAGTTGGATGAGATCTGGGAAAATAGACAAAGTTACAAAGGGAAGACGTAATGTCACTCCTCTTCTTCCTCAATTTTTGGGTTTTTCAGTCACCATTTCACTTGCGTCTCAGTGTAAGATCGGAAGAATCTCAACAGAGATGTTTAAAGCCCATGGAGCCCCTCCCAAGGAATGAATTGCACCCCCCAGTGAATGTGCAGCATTTTCTCAAATCAATTGGGCTGAAAGTGAGTTGCAGCACCCTCTTCAGTCCCATAATACAGAAAAGGAATCATGCTCCATCTTTGAGGGAGTAGCAGCACCTTCTTCTGGCCTAGAGCTTGGTCATGGCTGAGAGTATGTAGTACCTTCTACTTGCCTAGAGCTTGGTCATGGCTGAGAGTAAGTAGTACCTTCTACTGGCTTAGAACTTGGTCATGGCTGAGAGTAAGTAGTACCTTCTACTAGCCTACAGCTTGGTCTGGCAGAGAGTAAGTAGTACCTTCTACTGGCCTAGAACTTGGTCATGGCTGAGAGTAAGTAGAACCTTCTACTGGCCTAGAGCTTGCTCATGGCTAAGAGTAAGTAGTACCTTCTGCTGGCCTAGAGCTTGGTCATGGCTGAGAGTAAGCAGTACCTTCTACTGGCCTAGAGCTTGGTCTGGCAGAGATTAAGTAGTACCTTCCTCTGGCCTAGAGCTTGGTCATGGCTGAAAGTATTACCTTCCTCTGGCCTAGAGCTTGGTCATGGCTGAGTAAGTAGTACCTTCTACTGGCCTAGAGTTTGACCATGGCTGAGAGTAAGTAGTACCTGCCAGTGATTGAGGAGCAGCACCCATTCAGTCCTCGAAGCCTGTAATTGTCAATAGGAACTAGCCACCAAGAAAAGAGAGAGCTTTGATAGAAATCCATTAGTTCTGAGGAATGGTCTTCCTATGAAGTAGAGTCGTCTGACCAGTCATCAGTCATTATTTGATTAGAAATCAGGTTGAGACACTCTTTCTTAGGCTACCATTGAATTTTGCTTGGGATTGGAAATAGGCTTACATACAGTAGATTAGGGAAAGAGATCATATTGACATCCCTTCCTTGCCTATAATCTTACTACATCTCTGACAATTTTGGAATCAGAAGACTTCAGAGAAGATTTTTGAATAACAAACAAAAAAGATTCAGTTGGAGTCCACTATAAAGACTGGTATTTCACCAAGAAGTTCATGAAATAGATAATAGCCATGCATCAAACATGTAGCTTCAGTTTGACATGTAATAGTTCTTTGCATTTAGAGATGATGTTAATACAAATTTACTTACATATACTTGTTATAAAACTTCTGTTGTCAGAATTGGACTAATTAGCAAGATCATCCAGTTATATATTATCAGATCACCAGAGTTAGGTTCAAATAATTTATTTTATTGGGATGAGGTTAAAGTGTTATACAACTTGTTACACTCACTATAAATAAAAAGTCACAATGCTTGAAATATAGTCCCATCTGAAAATTTAATTTTTTTTAAGGTTTTGTCTGAGAAGATACTTTTGATGATAAAACAATTCCTTCATTTTTCATAAATAGACCAACATCTTGGGGGAAATAAATAACTAAATGAATTAGTAATATATGAAAAGTTGATAAAATGTCATTGTAACTTCTCCATATGTAATTATCAATTTCAGGAACATCAGGTGATGGAGCTGATAATGATGTCTAAGACAAGTTTACTGTCCTTTTTGAGTCTGACAGTCCTTACAGCACTCTTTGGGCGGATCATTTCAGACAACAGTTTTAGCCATGATAATCTAAGAAACATTGTGGTGGATGAGGAAAATGGTGTTCTTTACTTAGGTGGAGATGGAGTCTTGTACAAGTTGCGTACTGATAACCTCAGTATCCTGAATTCAATTCCATATACATGTGGTTCATGCTACAGCAAGATGTTATTAAAGACAAATGAAAATACCCTGATTCTCTGTGGTATTGATGATAATGGAAAGTGTGCTTTGTATAATGCTACAAATCTTACCAGTGTTTCTGTTAAAATTGATTTATTCTTATATGGAAATCGGAACAAAACTGCTGTTGGTCTGCTTAATAGTGATGGTACAGATTTGTATGTTGGACTAACATATGGCCAAGAAGGAAATTCAAAAAACCTTTCATACTATATAATAACAAACAGGGCCACAGACTCCACATCTTTTAATATCATAGATAAAGATTTAAATGGTCCAAAAGTAATTAAAATTAAGGAGAATATAAAGAACAATTATCTTATTTACTTCAGAGCTGTATTTCAAACTGAAAAACACGTCTACTTTCTTACAAACCAAAGATTTCAAAATGATATTTACTCACCCTATGTATCAAAGTTGATTAGAATTTGTAAAGATGATCATAGTTTTTACTCATACATTGATTTAGAGTTGGAATGTAAGAACACAAAAGGAGATAAATTCAATCTTGTACAACATGGAGACCTGATAGAACTGGGAGACAAGTTGTCTACATCTCAAGAAAATCAGGCCCTGGTTGCCACCTTTGCTGCTGGTATTAATCCAGAAAATCCTTGGTCTAACATGAGTGCCATCTGTTTATATACACTGAAGGAAATCCAGGAGAAGATAATTGATGCTCAGACAAGGATTGTCTCCAAGTGTGTAAATGGCAATGTGGTTTATAATGACAGTGTTACATACATAGATAGATCTGATAAAAATGATCTTTTGCCACCATGCCAGAATGTAAGTACCAATTTTTCATTACATATAAGTATATCACGTGAGATATTGCTTTGAACAGTTATTAAATTATTGTTGATGACACATTATTGTAGGTTAAGTATGAATGATTGTAAATGCCGGGTGTCACAATGATAGTAAATATTTATAGATTCTGTTCAGGATTGAAATTTAATAGATATATCAACAACTTTTACCCCAACATTTTCAAAGAAATGGTATATCTGTACCCTTTTGAACTCTTCATCTCCACATCATACTGTCTTTCAGTTGGCTTAAGGATCTGAATATGAAAATTTTTGTTTTATAAGCTGATTTTTTGTTGTTGATTTTAATAACACATTTAACATTTTTGTTTTATAAGCTGATTTGTTTTTGCTGATTTTAATAACACATTTAACATTATTGTTTTATAAGCTGATTTGTTTTTGTTGATTTTAATAACACATTTAACATTATTGTTTTATAAGCTGATTTGTTTTTGTTGATTTTAATAACACATTTAACATTATTGTTTTATAAGCTGATTTGTTTTTGTTGATTTTAATAACATTTAACATTATTGTTTTATAAGCTAATTTGTTTTTGTTGATTTTAATAACACATTTAACATTTTTGTTTTATAAGCAGATTTTTTGTTGTTGATTTTAATAACACATTTAACATTATTGTTTTATAAGCTAATTTGTTTTTGTTGATTTTAATAACACATTTAACATATTATTGGCTATATCATGCTGATAAAAATGGAAGCTATGTACTTTTCCCAAGGACACAGTGAGGGTGGCCTGGTGTTGAATTAACCTGTGATGATTGTATTATGAGTGTGATGCTTTTCCAACTAGAGATAATGTGGCTGATAAAGGAGGTGAAATCAGTTTTGAATGACATGTGTTCAAACCTGATAGAACTTAGCAAAATGTTATCTTCATCTCATGGTAAAATAGTTTGGGTTGCCTTTTTGTGTACTGTTACTCGACATCCGGAAAATCACAGGTCTGATCAGAACATGATTCATGTCACAATAAGATTTTGCTACAGAAAAATAATACCCACTTTGTTGTATGGATTACAGTGTATTACTGTTACAAATCTGTGGTCTTAAACTAAGTACCGTAAAAGAGGGAATCTGAGATGTTTTGTAAAAAATAAATAAACATTTAAGTTATTTGCCTAGAATACAAAGTGATCATTTAAGAATACCTTTCAATATTGTGAATTAAATCCAAAATAGTCCTAAATGTTCTTGTACAAGTATAAAAGTATAGAGTATTCCAAAAGTATAGAGTATTCCAAAAGTATAGAGCAGTGGTCCCCAACCCCCAAGCCGCAGACCGGTACCGGTCCGTGGATCAAATGGTACCGGGCCGCCCAAGGAACATTAAATTATTTCCATTTTATTTACTGTGGTGTATTTCTCTCGGGTTTGTGCGACTTTCCATGGACGAGAAATTAACCGGGAGCTGAGAGACGTCACCTAAAGCCGCACCAATACCGCGCATGCACAAAATATCGTGATATGGGGCGGTTTTAGGTACAAATACAATTAAATTAAAATTATTAACTCAAAACAATCTAAAATATAAACAAACAACGTGCCCCACCCCCACCCCTCAGCGGGCTGCAATAAAATTATCAAACGTTGACCGGTCCGCAGCGATAAAAAGGTTGGGGATCACTGGTATAGAGTATTCCAAAAGTATAGAGTATTCCAAAAGTATAGAGTATTCCAAAAGTGGTGTTTGGAATGAATTCTTGTTTTGAATTTGCTTATGTACTAATAGCCTGGAATGTGGCAGTCTGCTAATTTTCTTGATGTATAACAAGAATATAATCCAAAATATTCTTGAATGAATTCACAATAATAGTAATTTAGTCTGAAAAGTATCAGCATTTTGTAATTCCAGTGAATAGTTGAAATAAACAAATAAAATTCTCAAATATTCAATGCAACACAAATTAATTAAACTTAAACTGTTGATAAAATAAGGAATGAGTTATTCTAAACAACCTTAATATAAAAACCTAAGATACAATTTGAGGACCAGGATGAGGGTCATCCTAATGGAAATTTTCTACAAACAGTAAATAAAACTTGTTGCTAGAAACTTCTTAGGTCAGAATCAAAGCTGTGTGGTCAAATTTCAGTTCTATCAAGCAGTGACACTACCAGGGATATGTTTGTATGTAATGGAATCAGAATAAAAACTGTTGGTCTGCTTACAAATATTTATACAGTTTTATAATTATATATTCAAGTAACATATCTTTATGACAAAAGCATTTTGCATTATTTATTAACCAGCTGCGACACAGATCCCACAAATGCTTTTGAAATCATAGAACAAACTCAATTATCTTATTTACTTCAGAGATATGTTTCAATCTGAAATCCATGTCTGCTTTCTTACAAACCAGAAATTTACAGATGATAGTATCTCATCATTTTTATCAAAGTTAATTAGAACTTATAAAGTACTTGTACTTTCATCTTTTATAAAAGGAAATAAATTCAATCTTGTACAGCATAAATTCCAGAACTATGCAGTCTTCATGTGAAGAAATCAGGCGCTGGTTGCCACCTTTGCTGTTGGTTGTTGTTGTAGTGTTTAATGCCATTTTTCAGCACACAATAGGCTATATATGGTGGAGGAAGAACCCGGGAAACTCCCCAGAAAGAACCACTGATCCACAAGAAGCTACTGTCAAGCTTGCTCACATACACAGATTGGCCAAATCTGAGACTCGAACCCATGCAGACAGAGGTGACATGGCAGTGATCTGTAACAAAGAGTACTTTAGACCACTTGGCCCTTTTGCTGTTGGTACAAATTAAGTAAAGCCATGGTCTAATATGAGTGCCATCTGTTTATATACACTGACGGAAATCCAGGAGAGGATAACCGATGCTCAAATAAGGATTGTCTCCATGTGTGATATTATTATCAATTTGGTTTTATAAACAAAACAATAGAAACATGGAAACACTTAGATCTGTTAGGTGCATTACTGATTTCAGCACATATAAGTATACAGTTAAGGTAATTATGTACATAGATCTCTGAATATAAACATCAAATTCTCAAAAGGAGTTAAAGTTAATCTTGTACACTATGAAAGACAGAAAGAACTGGGAGACCAGGTGTCTATATTTTAAGGAAATGGTTGGCACTACTCCAGAAAATCACAGGTCTGACCAGAGAGCTATCTGTAGACTCAGAAGAAAATCCAGGAAATGCTTAATGAGCCCCAGACAAGTTCTCTCACTGCATGGAATTTTTTGTCTTTATGATTCATGTTAAAGGTACACATACATGGATAAAAAAAATTTTTTAAAGGCACAATGACCAAAATTAAGTTGATATTTCAGGACTCATCATTATAGTTTTATAGGAAAACTATCATAATAATAATAATAATAATAATAATAATAATAATAATAATAATAATAATAATAATAAAAGAATAATAATAATAATAATAATAATAATAATAATAATAATAATAATAATAATACAGTGGGACCCCGCTATAACACGGTAGTTGGGAGCCATAGAATCCGACCGGGCTATGAACTGAACCGTGTTATAAGCAACCATGTACAATACCAACATATTTTTGGATTTAATTGGGGCGGGGGGGTTTACATAAAGACGGGTGCGAAAATGCATGGCACAATTACTATTTTTGATCAATATATATATTAAATGAGAAAAACATTTCCTGTGGTAACAGAAATTGCAGATATAATATATTACTTTATTCAGAGAACCATGCATTGGTACATACACGTGTCTAATTTATGTATACATGTATAATCTATTGCATGAAAAGAGTATCAACACCGTGTACTCACCAGCGAATCGTGTAACATACATTGAATCCATAATACAAATATTTCCATCGAAAATATCCACACACGGATGTAAAATATTCAATAATTTTGTCACAGATCATTATGTGACTGAATTCAATGAAAAGAAAAAAAACCACAAAAATTACATAATGGGTGTACGTAATGAATGATGAAATAGTACATGTCCATAGATTAAATAATGGAAGCTAAAGTGTATTCTTATAATAACTACATGTACATCTCAGGATTCTTCTGTCTCTGAATTTAGTCACTGTAAATTTCAGCACATTTCCCACCCAAGCTGCTAGTCAAAGTCCTTTGAACTTGCCGCCCAGTTATTGCGTCATATTCTTTTGATGTACTCTAATAAATACAGTAGGCAGAACTGAATTATGTCACTGTTTAGCTCGGCAGTTCACTTTGATGATAAAAAAATGTACTTAAATTAATTGATTTATACATTCTGGTGAGAATCTTTTATCAACTGCCACATTGGCTGTTGCTTAGTTGTGTATGAAATTAAGAGAACATATATTGGAGATTATTTGAGCAACGATTGTATTCGGAATGCATTCAAGACAAACACAAAGTAGACACGATGGCTTCATTACTCAGGAATCAGTAATTATAATATTGACACTTATGAGCTGTAATTTTTCAACAATAAACAAAGATCAAAGTTCTCAGTACACCCAGGAATTGGTTCGTATTTCCGACGTTTATTTTGGCACAAAACTAGAAGAAATTTGATAATACATTTTCTACACGTTCTTTTTTGCACTGTTTAGATGAATATGAGAATGATAATTAAACTCTTAATTTTTTTGTTCACAATTAAATTTTTTTTTTTTTTTTTTTTTTGGTCTTTGAGAAAAATACCTGTAATAAATTACCCGAAATTTCAGGAGCCATGCCACGACCGGGTTATATCCGAATTCGGGTTATAGCGGGGCGGGTTATAGCGGGGTTGCACTGTAACAATAATAATAATACAAAAATAATAATAATAATACTACTAATAATAAATGATAATAATAATAATAATAATAATAATAATAATAATAATAATAATAATAATAATTATGATGATAATATTACTAATAATAAATGATAACTGTAAATTAACAGAAGGTAAGTCAGTTATCTACAGGATCTAATAAACTGTCTATTATTTACCATGTATAGAGCAAATACAGTGCAATGTTTGGCTTAACAACACAACTATTCTAAAAACAATCTTTGAAGCCCAGAACACATGCAGTGATGTACATGCATCAGTGAGTACATAAACATATATGTTTGCTTCTCAGTCAAGTTTTTTGCCTGCATACTTCACAACAGTGACAAACTGTGATACATGGCTGATTGGAGATGCTTTATTTTGAGATAGGATCAAATAGCTTACAAAATGTCAGAAATGTAAGCCTTATCTCACCACTCTCTTAAGTCACTTATATTTTTATGATCAGCCTCAGAAAATGAGATGAATTTACAACAGTGAGATGTGGGTGTGGCTGCTGTACTGAAGCGTGAGTTTCATCTTCTAAACTTTTGCTTAAGGGGCAAGTTTGGTGTGAAATAAAAAGAAAATTAAGAGGAGTTATTGACATTATATTTAATTTATATTGTGTACTTGACTTTTGGCTTTGATTGCAGATAGCATTTTGTGTGACTTGAGTTTTGTCATGTTTGTAAGTTATAAATAAGTTGTTTACTGATATTTGAATTCAAGGTCTAGCCTTATTTACAAACTTAGAATGTTCTTGAAGCCTGATATTGTTTACAATTGTTGCAGTTTTCCAGAAAATACTATTGTATCATAGGTCAGGTGACAGTTTCTATATAAAGGTTTAAATAAAACTGATACCAATTTATTGTCCAGTCAATTGAACCATATACTGTTGTGTTGAGATATAAGTTAAGAGGTCTCATTTATTTGCATTATTCATTGTGTATTTTGGACTAAACCACTATTTTGGGATTATTCTGAATTCATTTCAAGACTTTCTGAATTATATTATTATTATGCATCGAGACTCTTGGTACATCAACCTATTCAAAGATATTGGTACATAAGGAAATTAAAGTATATTGAAATTTGGAAAATTCTTTATGATTGGACTTGTGATACAACATTTAGAATTAATTGGGATTTAATTCACAATATGGCAATTTCCACAGAAATTTTTACTTTTTCACTTAGAGGAATAAATTCAGTTTTTGATTTTACAAACTTTCTGGCTTTGGTTCTTTCTGTTACTTAATTTAATATCATAGAGTCACAACATAAATTGGGGGCTGATCTATAATATGAATTTCTTTAAAACATTTCTGAGATTAATTTAATGTACATTTATAAACAAAAACATTTCATTGTTCCAGGTACATATATTTAATTTCACACATTTGAGAAATCTTTAGTGAAACTATCAAGCATACACAATATCATCTAAAGTGGAGAACGTTAGGAATTGTTGTAACCTTTGAAAAGGGATGGGTTGCTTGAGCTTGACAGATATTTGAATCTCTCTGAAGCAATATCATCTTTAGCAAAGCAAGAGATAAAATATATTTTAATTCTTTATTTGGTGTGAAAGGAAATTTTGGATAATATAGCTTGGGGTTTGATGAGCTAGTCTATATTTGGTTTTGATATGAAATGGAATGAATTCCAGCTAGAAATGGAATGGAATTGAGAAAACATCAACTTCAGAAGATCTGAAAAATCATGTTTTGTGATACACATTAAACTTGAGTAGACATTGTTCTATTCCCATTGTTAATGCCTCCTCTTGCATCTACTGAGCTGACACCTGATTACTATTGCCCAAGAAGGGATTTCCATATATAGCTCTTCATTTTCATAGGCCTCATTGGTAAGTGAGTTCATCTTCCTTGAGCAAATTCACTTTGTGACCACCAAAGTTGTTATTTCAGGGTCTTCTGTCATTTTAAAAAAAAAACTGCACATGCGAAAATGAATCTTAGCATATTACAGGAAGTACATCTATACTCCAGTTGCACCAGTTTGTTAAGACTTAAGCATTTTGTAGTACTAAAAACTCTACCAATTTTTTCCCGTCTAATACATGCTTGGGTTATAGGGAATTCAAAGTACTGTTGTGACCAATACCCCAGGCACCATAGCAATACAAAAGCAGCTGCTGCCATCATATTTCCAGACTGCCTAGTATTCTCCTAGGCTGGCATTTACAATAGCTCTAAATGGCAGCTCAGTTCTGACTCTTGCCAACCACACCATCATGAAAAACCTCAGCTGAGGGGAATGAAGTGACCTCTGTTGATAATGCAAATGTCTGTGGTGTCTAGAAGGATCTCTGGTTGATGGACACATAGTGGACTAGCACAGTCTATCAGGGTAAACAAAATGTCAACACTGTTGCCATATGTTTTGAAACTTGCATTTTCACTGCCATACACAGCCTGATGCATATGTTATAGCTACATTTTGGAACATCTTTTACTTGCAGCTTTACTTCAGGCTGCTGATTGATCACATGCCATGCTTCTAAATCTGGCCTGTTAGACTGCCTCTTTAGAAGATTTGAGTACACAAAATGCCTACGCTGCCATGATACATGTAGGCACTGACAATGCTTTTGCTGATAACCCATCCAGATGTTGCTGTGGCATTTTTTGAACTGCTTTTACATATCTCATGATTCTGAGTTGCATAATGATTACATGCATACAACCAGATACAGTCTTTCAGGCTGCTTCTCCTTTGAACTGATGCTTCATGGCTGCAACAAGGTAATCCAGAGCAAGAAAGCAATCTACACCATAGCTACATATCCCTAGAGCTTGATGTTGTTTCCCACTTGTGACCTACATGCATTGCCAGGCACCAATACATGGAATAGGTGGCTATCCTTTACAACTAACTGCTCTGTCAACACAAGATGGTGCTGAACAAGTGTGACCCTGTGTGGAATAACAACCTGCAAAAAGAGTGTGAATGTGATGTTTTGTTGCTTGAGGATGCAACAAAGTATGCTAATTTCATGCATAATACCAAACATTTTTTCAATCAGCATGTTTTTACTGACAGTCAAGGCCATCTATGCCAGTGGACAGATGAAGTACCAGGAGAGGAAAGAGACCCAAACGATAATGACAGGAGATTATCTCAAGGGCATGGAGGCATCATTGGTTGATTGTACCAGCTTTTGTCAAATAGTTTACCCCCTGTCCTTGGAGCACCACACTTTTCACAGAAAATGCAACCAGCAAAGGTGTAACACATAGATGGAAATAGTCTGGATGACAGGTGTGTTAAAAACATGAATCTACAAATAGCCCAACATACAAAATGGACAGTTCATATCAACCTTCAACTAGCCTGCTTTTCCATTGTTCCAGCAATAAATCTTTGATAACTTAAGCCATTTTGTGCCATGATGCCATGGTTTTTGACTGATGCAGCTGTGGCAAGAGCATATTTACTTGTAAAGTGCTTAAATTTGCATTTTGTTGCAATTTGATTCAGTTGTTATTATATACTATATGCATACAAGAAATTTGGGATTTAGATGAAAATAGCTGTATTCCTAGTCAACCCTGGGGACTGCTGAGGGTAGCCTACTTTGTACACTTGCAAATGCTAAACATTTCAAGGAGAAAGACTAACTTTTTCTATTTGTTGGCTGGACCTTTTCTTTCTGTCATTAAGCATAACAAAACAACCCTTACACAACTAACTCATATCAGCCATTATGCTGACATTAGTATATTTTTTCCAACCCCAAAGTAAAATACCATTGCCCATTTAACTTTATGAGATGACCTTGTGGTTAACCTTTATTTGCTGCAGAAGCAGGCTATTTTAGCTTCATATTCAGTGAAAACATGTTTTAACTGAAAGGCTTTGTACAAAATATAGCTCAAATAAATAAACATTATGATGGTAAGGTGTGGCCATATTCAGAATCTTGTTATCTTGAAGGTTGGGTCATATCTTGATGAGGTTTTCACAATGTTTTTTTTTGTGGGGTTTAATGCCAATTTTAATACATGATTGGCTATACATGGCAGCCAGAATATTTAGTGAAGGAAGACTGGGTAGAAGAGAAACTATTGGAAACTTTTCTCACATACCCTTATTGGTCAAGCTGGCACTCAATCACCTTCAACCACTCAGCCACCTGGGGTTCTCAGGTTTTCACTAAAAGACTATTCATGATATATTAATGCTCCCCAGCCAGTATTGATACTGATATGACCTCCAACATGAAGACCATGGTAGCTATTTTGAATGTATTTTCATTGCTACTTCTCTTGAATTGATGATTGATTGTATCAGTATGTTTTGTTTTCTTAAAATCATCTTACTATATGATGTTTGGCCATTAAAGTTTAGGAGCCACAAGTTAAATGATCATTTAGGAATTATATAAAGTTTGAGGTGAAAGAGCATGACAGAGCATTATGTACTGCACAAACAGTTAGTTTGTGAATGAATAAGAAATAGTTTGCTTCCAAATTTGATATATTATAGAAAAACAGTGATGGTTTTAATACTCGGCAGTTGAAATGAATAAAATCGAATGGAAGAAATGCACTTCAAAGAAACATTGTATTATACATGAGCTTATTATTAAGACCAGTAAACAAAAGTTCAACATTTTTCCAGAAACTTCCAGATGTGCTTGACCAATGATTAAAAAATTCTGGAATTAGAACTATTGCATGTATGAGAGGGAGAGAGAGACCAAAAAAAGAAAAGAACTGTGTTATTTTTAAGTGTAATAACAGTGTGTTGTTCTTATTAACATGTAAAATGTAATTTAATATTGATAATTATGTCATAATTGTTTTGCGTGACAGAATTTAGATAACAATTTGAACTCATATGTTGGGATTAATAATTGAAAAATAAGTATTGCCAAAATAAAATGTTACTGATCTGACATAGCTTGCCATTAATAATTGTATTGATAAACCTTTTTTAAAAATTCTCTAAAGTAGCTTGATAAAATTTGAGGAAATTTTATTTATTCTTTATGGATACCTTTTGTAGTTTTAAAGGAAACTAAAGTAATATATTGTGGCAAAAAAGAGAACTTTTCCCTTTTTAAGGGTTGTATATTATTGACAACATCTGGACATACTAATTAATTATCATACAATAAAAATACAAATGTTTCCCTTTTATCCTATTCAGCAAAATTACCAAATGTTTCTCAAGTTATTGGGTGAAAATCTTATTTTCCCTAGTGATTTCATTTTGCTTGCTTGCATTTTGTTTGTTTTTCTTTTACTATTGTCATAACATTATATTTTTATTTTGATGTTGAGTCGCTTAATTTATTTCTTTTTTTTTGGTTTTAGGAATCTTTTGTGAAGACTTACATGACTTGTACTTCTAAAGCATTTCCATTGTATCGTTTCTTGACAAGCTTTGATACTACATTAAATAGTACAGCTATTTTCACTGCCGATGACATCCTATTGGGAAAGATTGCTGGTAGCAGTTTGGCAGAAGGATATTCTGAACTTTTAGTTGGAACAGACACAGGAAATGTCAAGAAGGTGGGTTGTTAACATTTCTCTCTCCTATATTAAATCAAAACTTCACCATGTAAAAATAATTGTGACTTATAAATAATCACGGTATACTGGTATTAAAATTATGTGTTTTCATCACTTTTTATTTCTCCTTACAGCAGTGTTATCTTTGAAAAGGAATTAAATTGCTTTTTTTTAAAATCAACAAACAAAAACCAAATTATGTTTTTGTTGTTGTTGTAACCATGATCAATAACACTGATAGACCAAATTGATGTGGTGTTGTCTAAAAACCTAAGAATTCAAACTTAGATACAAAATTCATTACCTTTGACTATTCTGTATAGTCCAACAACTGTAATGGTGACTGGAGAAAGGATGGACTGGCTGACAGTTTTGATCCAAATTATCAGTATACCAAGAATAGATGCCATATGAAATATCTATAGTATTGTGTATCCAGCCTAATTAAAAGTTATTACTCTCATGTGAAATTTAACATGGGAGGTAATCAGTATGCAAACCTTATTTAGTAAGTAGTACTGATATAAAAACTAGAAGGAATTTTCATAGGTATTTGGATACCTTAGTTTTGTCCACAGGGATAAAAGATCAACACTCATTCATTTAAGCTATGACCAGTCTATCATGTATACCTATAGGCCAAACATTGTTTCCATCATTCAGTGAACACCTGATTGGTAGTGCTTTTTCTTTTAAGAATAGACTTGAGGGGAGGTTAATGAGAATTCTGGAACCATTTTCAAATATATCACTAGTGTTGTTTTCTTTAATACCTGTTTACAAAGTATTTCGGGGGAGGGGTGGGTATGCAGTAAAATCATGTATAAATCAAGTTAAACATGGCAGACTTCTCAATCTGTCTTTCTTATACCATGGCATTAGAAGTATTGTTTTAGATGCTGTGATTGATCTTGGTATAAAATTGTAAAACATTGGTACACTGTTAAGTTAGTGAAAGAGCTATCCAAATCTTTTACTATGTTAATTGTTCTCTAAGTGAAGTGATTTGTCAGAAGAAATAATAATAATAATAATAATAATAATAATAATAATAATGACTGCATTTTAAGAACTCATCTGGTCAACAGGCCAATCTTTTCATTAGGTCTTTTAGAATAATATTATTTTGATGTACAATTATGATGGATATTTTCAGACTAGTTGCTGAGTAAGTCATATGTTTCCATGATTATTGTATTTAAGCCTTTTTATCTGAATATGAAAAAAGCCCAACATATCATTTCTGCTAAGACTTGATTTTTATACTTCATAAATTTGTGTATAAAATCCAACAATATTTTGGAGGCCCAGAGTGGCCGAGTGGTCTAAAGCGATATCCATTACGGATCACTGCCATCTCACCTCTGGCTGCATGGCTTTGAGTCTCAGATTTGGCTAATGTGGGTAGTGTGAAAGCTTGCCAATAGCTTCTCATGTGTTGGTGGTTCTTTCTGGTGATTTTCCTGGGTTCTTCCTCCACCACATATAGCCTATCAGCATTACTCTGTAAAGCAGATCGTCGCATGTACTGGACAAAATCATATGAATATTTACTTTCTCTTGGTAATACCCAATACTTCAGTGAAGCAGCAACAAAGTTATTTGGAAAAAGCAGTAAATTACTACTATTTGAAAATAGAATGAGATTTGATTGGCTGCTTATCTTTATTTAATCAAAGTAGCTTAGAATTTTTAAAGATTATTGACTAGTTAAAGAATTCTAAGCTGGTATAGCTTCTAGTTCAATGTTCAATGGTTCAATGCATTCATTTAAAATACATCCACAGAGATAGTTTACTCAAAAGTCTATACACATGGAATACCAGCCATTATTACAGTGAGGCCCAGGAAGGAAAATACTGGCGAAATTGTTGGCAAATACAGATTTACTAATTAGGAATCTAAAACATTGAATTGTGTTATAGTATGCATATTTAATTTATATTGTGTGATTAACATTTGTTCATGGTTGTAAGTTGTAAACAACATATTTTTTTAACAAGGGTTCAAGGTCAGTCTTGTTTACAGTTAGACTAGATTTCTTCTGTTGGAAATCTTCAAATTCTATTATGTTTTATAGGTCAAGTTAAAGTGTGTATAAGTGTGTATAATGATTCATTCCAGTATGCAGTTGTGTCAGATATAATTCAAGAGGAATTATTTATAAAATAAAACTTGAATTATTAGCATGCTCCTTTACTTTTTAGATTGATCTACACTACTTTGGAATTATTGTGAACTCATTCAAAGACAATCGGAAATGCACCATTGTGTTACATCAGGACATTCAAGATTGTTTGAATTCATTTGGACTTTTCTGTACTTTAGTACTTGAGTTAGAAATGGGAATTTAATACTGTCTTTTGAATTTTTATTTTGTATTGTAGGGAAATAAATAATTTGTGAATTTTATGTACACTGTTGGTTTCAGTTCTTCCTGTTGCATATTTTAAAATCTATAGTCATACCGGTATTATGTTTCTTCAAAAATCTGACTTTATTTTGATTCCTCTGAAAATGACTAACAAAATTTGGAATTTCTCCTTTGAACACATTCCCAAATCACATTATGTAAGGAATGGTAGTCTTCTACTTCGCAAATCTAGCCCTAAATAAAAAATAAAAATCTTCCTTTCCTGTTTATTTCATCAGACAAATGGCCATAGCATTTGATTATTAGCTCTCCTTGTCACAGGCAGTTATTGCTAGTGTTTAGCTTTGCTGCTGTACAGATCAGATCATACAGTTCATCTTCTGACATTCCAACCGTTTTTGTGTTCCTGTGGGCCCATACAATATTTCATTTGGATTTATTATACAGATTTACTGATCTACTGCATTTTTTATGCATTATTTTACAATTCTGTCAATTTTAATGATTTTGGGACTTCATCATTTTAAGACCATAATGTTATTGTTGACCCTATATGAGTTCATTATTAATTAGTGTAACTTTGACTTTATGTGCTTACTTCAACTGTTATAAGCAATAATTATTGCAATCTTCATATCATGTGCATTGTTATACTCTCCATAAGAGGGTCTCAAGGAAGAATAGTCCTTGACTAATGAGTCGACCTCTATCAATAAAGCAGTATTATTATTATTATTATTATTATTATTATTATTATTGAGCTCTTATTAGTAAAGCTTTAAAGTGCTGCTTAATATTTGTGCTTAGTTTAGTTGTATTTCATCCTGTTTTGAATTTTGGTTTAGTTATTAACTCAGCATTGTGCATAAGTTCATAACAGGGCCATAGGTTTCTCATATGAAACTTTCTTCCCTGTTAGTCACGATAGTGTTTTAGTGATGTAGTAATTTCAATACATTACTAGTTTCTGCTGACCACTCACTGTTCACACCAGCTAGTAGTCATCATGGCTATGTCGGACCTTCTATTAGTCACCGCCTACTCTCAAGGGAGAGATAATATGACTGGCCTGAGTGATCATTGCCACAATACCAGCTTTCAAGGCATCTTTGAGGAAATCCATCGAGTGTTGGCCATTTCGGAATGCCCTTCCCCCCCTATCATTGTTTAGCATTACAAAGTCAAGGCATCACTTGATTTTGGGGAGAAAGAAGAGACTAAGAACTGGCTTTTGAGTTGGATTGGCGACCAAGACAACTTTAAGGTATTTTTCACTTAAAGCCAGGTTTAAATGACTTTCTCCTCTCCCTGATATCAGGCGCACTCCAATGCCTTTAGTGTGTACCTTCTGGTTCTCGATGAGAATTTGGCCACATATCAGTTCCATTGTAATACAAAGTGTATAAGAACATGTTCCAGGCAGTATCTGGGCTGGTTCAGAACGTTGTGACAACATTCTTGTGTTAGATTTGGCCCTGTTGGCAATCTTCCAGCTCAATGAACATTCCAAAATTAACTGCGTGTGGAATGCGATGGCCATGATTGCTCAGATTCTTAACTGAGCAAATCACTATTGTAGTAATCTTAATTGTATGTTAGGATCAAAGGTCAATTGACTCCAGGTTATGTTGCTTATGTAATTAGGAGAACAGGTTATTGATCACGTCACACATCGTCACAAATGTGTGTTACCCCCCTCCCCCCCAGGTGCATGACGTCATTTATGGACAGTTTCTAATGTAATGTAATTGGGGATTCATAGGAGAAAGCAAATTTATAAGTAAATATATTTCTTTGAGAATACAAACCCAATCACATTACTTAAAAATCCTCCAAACCACTATACCATGCAAGCATCCACATTAGCATCTCACTTGGTTAAAAACAAACAGCACCTGGTGGTGCCAAGGGGGTTAATGGGCAAGACTTATTGCCCTTTGTTGAAATGGGCAAGTAGAGACAATTTTCTTCATTTAGTAGGGCTGGATTTGCCAAGTAGCAGGTGAATAATCCTAACATAGCATGATTGGGTAAGTATTCTCAGAGAAACTTAATTTACTTTAAAATTTGCTTTCTTAGGTTATATTTTACTAGTATTTTATTTTTTTAGCTTCCAATAGCATCCATAACAAAAATGTAACAACCAGGTGGAAAATGTATGTCAGACATCTGTTTGAAAACTACTAAACAAATTTTCAAGAAAAGAAAGTGCTAGATGTTCCCCAGATTATGTTTTATTAAACTTGTCTGTGGTTTTCCTAGCAGCCATGTGACTTAAACATATTACCATTGGTAGAAATGTGTTTTTATGTTTTACAGAATCTGAATTGTTAGTAGCTCTCAAAGTAAGCTTGTGACTTAAATACAGTTGGAAGATGCAGAAAATGTGTTTGTGATGTCTTCTTCTAAGCCTTTTACAAATTTACATAAATCTCGGCCTTTGTGGATGAAAACATTTGTCACAGTATGCCTTTCTCGTTATCACTTGCAATAGTACAATCATTTTTTTTTTCTTTTATGATTCAGATTGCTCTGTTTAACACCAGTTTGGCGGTCCAGTATGACACCTATAATGTGGACAGTGGTCAACCAGTTGAGGCCATACACCGTGGGAAAGATGCTGACTATATTCTCACTAGCAAAAAGGTGATAATTTTCAGATCTTTGCTAATAAACCAGAAATGGTTTTACAGAATGTTTAAATTAAAACCCACCTACATGCCTCTTTCAAACCATATAAAGACCCAGGGGAGATAATGCAAAGCTCTTTTGCATGTATGTTTTGTTTTCTTGCTGTTTGCATCTTTTATCATTGGTTTGAAAATAATTGAAGCTGCTACTCTGATTGGTATATCTTACCTTGGATCCATATCCTGGCATCCAATAGACAGATTGCATGGCTGATTCACATGTTGTACATAATGATATCAATTACAACATAACTACGTACAAAGTTTTGTGAATTTCTACTCAGTAGTTTAGGAGATGTTATAATGTAGAGACAGATGGACAGACAGTTAGAGGGCAGCACACTATCAACACTAAAGCATTTGGATAATTAGCTTACTGTCAAAAGAAGATAATATTTAGATCATCCAGACAGAAAATGCTGCTACATGTCTTACAATTTATGACTCCACAAATTATACATTGGTGATAGGTGAGTTTCGGAGACCTCAGTTTCATTACCTTTCTGACACTACACACAACCACATCGCACATGATTATTACTGGAAACTGCACAATATATGTAAATTGTTTTGGTTCATTTTCAGCTGGTGAAAGTTGCAGCAAATAACTGCTCTAAATATTCGACTTGTGATGAATGTCAAGCATCGAACAATCCGGTGGCTGGTGTATTCTGGAAAAAAAGTGAGTTCCAATCATATGTAATATCACATTATATGTATCATATTATATTGTGCTGTTTTGAGTTTAATGCCATTTTTTTCAGCACAAGAACTTTTTAAAAGCCAAGTAAGGAGACTGATTAAAAAAATTAGAGGTTGGTACCAAAAATCAGGATGTTTTTAATGGCATTTGTAAAGCCTTGTGTTCACTAAATATTGATTGATCTTTCTGGTCCAATATGCATGAAATTCGCAAAAAGACTTGCCGTTTCTCCATGACACTCCTATTTTCCCCCAGGAAATGCCTTATTTTCATATTCTTTTCAGCTCTGGCCAAACTGCACAATATTTAAAGATTGGTCTATAACCAGCAAGAAAGCCAGTGTGTCTAATTAAAAGTTAATCCTTACTGATGCAACTATTTTTGGAAAATAACTGGCCCTCCGTCATTATTCAAAGAAACATGGTGTGTTATGCAAGCAACAGCAATTGATTGGCAAATAAAGGATTCCATTTTTTGTTAATCTAAAGGCAGCTAAATAGGCAGCCTCATGGTAACGTAGTACATGTGGCAAATATTTTTCCCCTCATTGTATATCCGACCTTATTCCCTTATTGTCAACTCGTAAAGCATTTAGTATTGTTTACTATAAAACATGTATTCTGAATTAGTATTTTGAGGATACATTTGCTGCATGGTATGCATTTTCATTCCATTTAATTTAATGTTGGTAATTAACAGTTTGTATATATTTGGTATAAAAAATGCCAGGTGTTTCTTTCATGGCGATGTGCTTCAGCATATTTAGTTACTGCATTCATAGTGATCATTCTTGAGATTGAGATTAATTGTGGATGATTTTATTGTTGTGGTTTATTTTTGTTATTTTTTGTTTTGTTGTAGAGGTAAAAACAATCATCAATTGACATGAATAAAATTTTAATGTAACATTTTATTTAGTGAAGAAGCAGATTCTTTTCAGTAAAGTAATTATTTCATCACAACAATAAATCACAGGTGGTACAACAGAACATGTGTAAATTTTCTTGTTTAGAAGAAAGGTAAACACAGGAGGTAGGCATAGAGCAACCCTGAAAATCAAGACTATTTTTCATCCCTGCGTGAAAGTTGACAGGTATGGTGTAAGGTCACTCACATCAAAGCAAAGTCAGCTTTTACAGTATTGGCATAATTTTCGAAGCATTATTTCTGAAATTGTATTATTGTATTTTGGAGATATCATTAAAATTTAGCACAATGGTGCCCATTATTTGACTCCATGGGATGTACCTAATTCAGCGAGTAATCAAACCTATTATGTACATGCAGTGGTGACATTATATAAATATGTTCAGTAGCTTAATTGCAAGTTTTGAATTGAACCAGTGTTTTTCTTTTTGCTATCATACTGGGGTTAAGTTTTAATGAGTTAGGTATTTACATTTTCAAAGCAAAGTATAAAATTAATGTAATTATTGGTACACTGATATAAAATGTCCAATGCATTAAATGCATAAAAAACAATTGAGTCATAAGAGAGAGGTAGTGTTACAGCAACTCTCAATAGCTAAATTCTTGTCATTGGTCAATTAAATTATATACAAATCTAAATTAGGCAGAAATAATAATAAAACAGAAAATTAAATGAAATTTCAAATAAGTTTATACCATTTCTTTTTAATAATCATGCACACCCACCTATTATAAGTTTGCCTAAATAAATGCATTTAGAACTTATCTCGTGCATCTTGAGATGTCTTGGAGTTGTGGGTTGACTTATATGCGGGTCATATCTATTCATTTTTGGGGTCTGCTTATATGTGAATGGGCATACATGCGAGTATAGATGGTAAATAAATATGCCCTGTTTCTCAAATACATACAAGATCTGGTACATAGTATCAACATATTCTAAAATCTTATTCTTGTGGATGTGGCTGGTTGACATTACTAATTGACACCTGGGGCCAAATACAATTAATTACAGACATAATTCCTTTTCACATGCTGAATTCCATTTCGAAACATAAAGGCTGGACTCATTATGTTAATGTAAATTGTATAATGGTTAGTATTTTACCTGTGTAATGGAAGTACATAATATATTACTTATCAAGACATTTAGTAAAGCTAAATACATGAAAGTAATGTATTTCATTATTTATCATGCATACTTCATTTATTTGTGCTTGAGTGTTTGTGTGTGTTCTTGACATTACTTCTGGTCCACCTAAAACTGTTGTAACGTAATTGAGCTGACACCCTTTGAGACTGGGCTGGGTTTCAAGAAATAACAAACACGTATGCAAGTGACAATGAAAATGTATTACACTCTCACACTAATGAGTAAGGAACACAAGATTAACATAAATACGAAGGTACATAATATGGAGATAAAACAAATACATAATTGGACTCAAAGACTACAATACCAAACTCGTGTAGTCGAACACTACCATGTTGTCAAACACTTCTGTAATTAAATTCATGTAGTCAAACACTACTATTATTAAATTCATGTAGTCAAATACTACTGTATTAAATTCATGTAGTCAAACACTTCTGTGTTGTGGTAACATCAACATCATGTTCTATAGACTCGATTTCTCTTCCATCAATCATGTATCTAGCACTCTCGAATAGCGCCTTGATACCATTATTGACAAAGCCAACTCGGATTGTTTCATCATTTGCATATGGCGGATCATTAGCAGCATGATTATTTGTTACGAGTTCTCCCTCTACTTCAATAAACACTTCAGACGGTAGAAAGTATTTGCTGGTATCCTGGACTTGAAGTTCGATTCTTGATCGAAGATCCGGTTGTATTGCATTATAGGAATAAAACTGATAATCGCGTATAGAATCATGTTTGGGTACTGGGGTGTCCATATCAAACGCTAGGTCAGGAGCCGATTTGAACATATTATTAAATATTTCTTGATCTAAATCGTGATCTCACTTGCGATTTCAAACCACTTCCCCCTATCATATTTGCAGTAATAATTCCACGAGTGTCATACCGTGATGCTATATTCTGCTCCACCGCGTTGTTTATTATTTTGCTAATACTTGCAGGCATAATTTCCATAGATGGTAGTAACCCCATCGATTTTGTCATTGGTTTCTTTCGCTGCCGAACTAACGCTACTAGTTTTTCTTTAGCCGCGGAAAATGCTTTCCCGGCAATATCACCAACAGCGCTAATACCCTTATCACGAATAACAAAGAACCCTGCAATGGTATTGCCGAGACCATCTCCATAGTACGCTCTATAAACTAGCAATCGTGAATTTACTACATAGACCATGGTTGGTTTGTTGTGGTTGTAGTGTATGATCATCTTATTTAAATGCTATTTAACTAATCGTGAAATCGTAAACGATTTTCATTGCTAGCAATTTCGGTATTTAATCACTATGGTAACCGTCCGCTAGCTCATCAATAAAGTCTCGATATACACCAATATCCATGATACCACCCTCAAATAGTCGTCTGTTGATATCAGCTGCCTCATTAATTATTTCCGGTGAGTTATTTCCGGCTCTTTTCCCTCCTACGAGAATTTCTAATCGTGATATATCCTCAAGAATATTACTAGGACAACGAACTAGACCACTACCTGAAACCCCCTTGGATATCCACTCTGAGAAAACCCCTCCCCACTACTATAACCAGTTGCACCTTTTGCATCATCATCTTCTTCTTTTCGATCATATAGTGGTTGACCACTTCTTATTTTTTTAATTTTATTTATATACGAAATATACGAAATAAAATTATTATTATCTTTTGAGGTTCTAAATCCACTGTGTTTTGTCAAATAGATTTTTCTATACCAGGTGTCAGTGGTTTTTGTAGTCCTCTTCATATCCATCATTTATATATTTTTCCCTTTTTTCTTTTTTTAAATTTTTAACAGCAAAATCAGCTAATTCATTATCCGTGGAATTTTTTAAAATTTATTTATCGCTTCTTCCATAAATATCTCTTGAGGTAGATGTATTCTCTCTCTCTCGAAATTTCTTCTTTTTCTTCAATTTGTGGTTGTTCAATATCACCCTCTTCTTCAATACTATCACCCTGTTGTTGTTGTTCCTGAAGTCATGCAGTAGCTATTATATCACCAGGAAGTGTTTTTAAAGACTTTTTTGTTTGTTCAGTTTACATTGCTATTTTTTCAAGTATAGGAAGAAGGGCTGGGGTTTTTGTCTCTCGTTGTTCCTCAGGAATATCTCCCCATATGGCTTTTTCAGTGGTCGATACGACTTTCCCCATTGCAGTGGTTATTGGTTTGAATAATTGCTCAGTTCCCGTTATAAAATCATTTTGAAATTCTTGTCTCATTTGGAGCTTATTTCGAACGGAATCACGAACTGGAATAAACTTCTTAATCGTAGCTAATCGTTCTCGTGCTAATTTAGTCGTTAGTGCTTCACCTACCATTATAAATTAATGTACGATTTAAATTGTAAGTGAAAACTCGCCCTCGACACTCTGTTCATACTTCCGCGTAGTGATTAAATCACCTGTCTATAGAATTTCGTTCTAAGTGAGTAAACGCATACCTGTCTATAGAATTTATGTTCCGTACCTGTATATACTCATACTTGCAAACATGTATGGTTATGTTTAGAGTGTCAATTATCCATGGTGAGAATTTCATTTACTATGTTGAGGCAATCAAAGGGGAATTTTCATTTTGTTGGATAATCTCTTTTATTGTTTCGATTTCGAGTTAATTGTGCGTTTGATTTCATTTTGTTTCCCAAATTCACTTCTGACCTTTTCGACAGCAGTGAATAACGGGACGAACTTATTGATGTCATTACAGAATGCAAGGCAATTATTTACTGCGTGTTGAATTCGTTTGATCAGTCCATACTCCCTTGGAAGTACATATCTATTATTCCGAGCGCTATCATCAATATCTTGAAATTCAGAAAGAATCTGACTACAATCTAATTTATCTAACAATTGAATTCCTTGATATTTCAAATTTGAAATCTCATTAATAATGACATTCATATTTTCAAAATTCATTATATGAAATAGTGTATATCTAATATGATAAACAAAATAATTGGGGGTCAATTTTGATCTGTTTTTTCGTATGATATGATGAACTCCATTCGCTCAAAGGTGTTATTCACATCATATTAAGCCTAGAGATATTATGCATGAACTCCATTCGCTCTAAAGTGTTATACATGAAAAAACCCATTTGGAACCCCTCATGTGTTATTCACATCGGAGGGACCCAGAGGTACCACGAAACATAGTTTCCGAGATGAGATCTAACTCGTCAAATAACAGGTTAGAACTCCAAGAAGGTATGCTTTATGAATGGACATCACATTTACATATAGATATGTAGATATATACATGGTGTTTACAAGTATATACATAATGGTATTTACAATGAAATTATATGATATATACAAATAGGACAGCACAAGACAATACAACATATAACAATGGATTATAGGTGGACACACATCACATACACACACGGGGGCTGTTATACTTTCAAACTGAAACCACCATACCCCAACAAAATCTCACCGGGTTGACTGTAAAAACACATTCACACCGTGTGACGGTGTGTGACGTATGTTGGTTTCACGGTTTGAATTTCGAATGGCTTAAAGCCCCCAATTATATAGAAAAACCTTCCAAATCGGTACCATCGACAATAATGCCTGCCACGAAATTCGAACGATGGGCCCCAGGACGAGATCCCATCCATGTATGCAATCCACTAGTATTCGTAATCTACAGGTCTATAATTTTGAATACAATATATGTGTATCGCGTGAAGGGTTTAATGGACTAAGCTCAGTGATGACAACAAGAGATTCTCCCAAACATTGAATTATGCGGTTGACAAACTTCCGCCTGGTGAAACATTAAACCACACACAAAAAAAAAACATTCAGTCATCAAAAAATCCCATTGAGATACATGACTCTTATCTCTGTTTCAAAAACCGCATACAAGCCCACACGAGTTATTCCCCTTGATGTTATAACACATAGTACAGAACAGAATTCAGATGTAAACGAATTGAATTCTATGTCCGGTTCGCTTTGAAATCGCTAATTTGATATATTTGTTCTGCTACTTTTCGTACTGAGGCTCTTCAAATATCGGAATACCTACCGGCTTCAGTCATTTATTTAAATACTCTTTCTTCGTTATTTTCTGTATTAAATGATTTTATAAGTTTCGCATTTTTCGAGTGTTTTCCAGTCCCTCCTCGTTTGGAATTTTCACTCTGAGTAATAGACTGTAGATTCGATAAAATTTGAACCCATCCTGAAAAATAAGAAAACTGTCACTGTGAGTCAGGATTCCAAACCAGGAATTCTGACTGGGATTGACAAACCATATTACGAGAGATCCTATCCTGTAACCGTGGTTGTTTATGGGATCTATCTGATAAATGATAAACCGAGTATTGAAAAACTAAAACCCATGAAATTGTCAGGGAGATAAATTGTGTA
Organism: Unio delphinus; assembly: GCA_029339505.1. NCBI lineage: Eukaryota > Metazoa > Mollusca > Bivalvia > Unionida > Unionidae > Unio > Unio delphinus. Next base: position 7,412,538 of record JAQISU010000034.1, on the reverse strand, counting down.
GCAGAATGAATAATAGAGCATTTTACAAATCCGTTGCATGGAAACAAATTGACGGATCAAAGACACAAAAAAATAAATGAATGGGGATTAACAGTGAAGGAGAGCGGAGCAACAATTCAAGATATAGCCAAATTAGAAAGATCATTAAGATTCCCAATAACCATAATGACAATAACAGGAGGGGTATTACACGAATCGAAATATAAATCAAATGGAGCTCCAATCAAAATTATTGACCATAATGAACATGCGTGGACACCTGTGGTAACAATATTTCCACGGGATAGAACCATAAAATATTACACGGGAAATTTATTTGATTTTATTTACGAGTTAAGTAAAAACGATCCTATGTCAGTGTGGTTACTTCACAGTTTTGAAAACGAAGAGGGTAAATTCGATCAATTTGTAAAACCCAATGGCGAATTATACCGTACTGAAGCCCTCCACAAAGAGATGAAAAAACTAGCTAGTGGTTTTTCAACGGATTACGACGAACAATTATTAACAAACTGTTTTACAATACCGTCAGTTGCTGCTCATTTAACAAGAAAGAGAAATCTATGGAAACCAACACGTGCAGAATTTCTCTCAGATATCGAATCAAGCTGTGTAGAATATGGCCATAGTGAATTATGGAATACAAAATACGACCCTGAAAGTATTATTTCAGTTGATATGATTGCGTGTTATCCAGGGAGTTTTCTTGGGTATGGAGAGTGTTCTGAGTACTTCAAAAGATTTGAACATCCCACACGAGATGACCCGTTTTGCGATTAATGGACCACTGCCCGATTTTGATCTCACCGGATTCGCTCGTGTGGTATCATTGGAATTGGCTAAAAGACTTCATCCATGCTGTTATGTTTGGTTTGGAAGACACATCTCTGAAAAACACTGGATGCCAATAGTGTTATTACGGTATATGATTGATTCTATAATGCTGATATCGCTGATTGTCAGTGAAGCAATTATATCATATCGGAAACAAACTGAAGTCTGGTTACCACAACCCGATAGTTTACATAGTACAATCACCGAAAACAAAAAGCAATTCCCCAATCTCGACGAAGAATATATCGTAAAATGGTCCAAAGAAATCTTTGAAGTTAGAAATAAACACGCACTAGATTTCGATAGAAGAATAATTGGTAAGTTCACACAAGGTGGAAAATATGACCACACACGATATTCTTCGCGGTTGATTATAGATGATGCTGAATACGATTTTATAATCGCAAATGTAACATCTAGGGGTATATACATCGATCATAAAGAAGCTAGGATACGCAGCGACGATACATTCTTCGCAGTGGTTGAAGATATCCGATACAATTGTTTGGATCATAGATAATCACATCGAGTGGCCGAATTTAGTTTATCTTGCAGTGTCCAGAGTACGAAGAATAAATCAACTTCGAAGAGTTGTTTTAGATGATAATGACACTACAATAAGTGATATTGTCAGCGATGATATAATCAGAAAAAAAACTCTGGTTATAAACAAGACAAAAAAAATAACAGAAAATTTGATACTGATGCCAAATTTATAATCACACTGAAACAACAACAGAATAATCACTGCACGAGTTGTAATTGTATAATGCATTGGCGTTGATGAGATAAAGACCCCTGCCAATTTACCGTAGACAGAAAAAAAGCAATATTGATCATACCAGAGATAATGTGATGCTCACTTGTCTTGAGTGCAACAGACGCAGAGGTGCTAGTTAAGACCATGCGGCGGTAATTGAGTATCCTCGGGTATCACTTGTAGTTGTTCCCGAGTAAATCCTTGCTGAGGAGCAGTTGAATCCAACCTATAGACTGGCGGTCTACCCGTAGATCTCGTTATGCTAGATATGGTATGTGCAGTAACACTCCAAATAGAATCAGTAGCTCTTTTTTTGCTGCCTTCGAGCTCTCTCGGTTCATATAAATACCTAACAGTGACATTGCAGAGTATTGGTTGTTCTGAAAAATCATTTTGCAGTTTTACAGGTATATACTTTTTTTTAATCGCGTTGTTAGGTTTCATGTTAATTGTTTGAGTAATCTCATTATTCAGCACGGTAATTATGCCTGGTAATCTCTTGACCCATTCACGGGATCGTTTATCCTGAATAAATTCCTTCACGTATTGATATCCAAATAACCGCACAGCAAGTGTCCGATTAAATCATTCAACAATTGCCTGATCGCGATGTAATGCAGTATGTCCTCGTCTGATGGTGACATTATGATGCGTCATTGTTGATAACACTACACCCTGAAATTCCCTGCCAGGATCAACTTGTAATAGATTTGGCCAATGCAGAGGATCACTTCGATAAATCCTTTCAAACGTAGAAGCCACTTCAGTTGATGATTTTGTTTTTAGCGGTTCTGCTTGTTTGTATCGACTCGCAACATCAACTATGGTTAGCGCGTATTTGTAAACACCATCATGCGTCAGAAATAATATATCAGCCTGATGAACCTCATTAGGGACGCTGACATCAAAATGTGAGTAGTTAATTTGTTTAGGCAGAGGTAGATAAATTTGCTATATCGCCTGTTTGGATAACCAATCCGCTGCTGTAGTATTTTTCACCCTTGCCGCACTAGCGAGTTTAGTGATTGCTGATTTAGCCCTCCAGTATCCTCTTGGAGAATAATAAGTAGATTCTATGATGTTATTAATTACCAGCACCCAGCATCAATTTACTTTTCATCGCCGATTTTATCAACCATGAAGCCAATATTTCTTTGAAGGATTTATCAGTGATATAATTCAACGCATGAATCAATTTTACATCTGCGATATGTCTGTTTTGCAGAATACTGCTTTTATAAGTAACATCATGAGCATGACACGCCTTATCAATAGCGTTTATTGGGTTTTCACCGGGTCGGGGTTGGTTTTGATCATCAAGTCTGATATCGAGTCTGGTCCCGAGTCCACAATAACTATACCCTGGAAGGTGTTTTTCTCCTGGATATTTTGCCCATGGTGTTCCTGGGAGTTTTACTAATTTGGCTGCAATATCACCTCCTCGTTTCTTTTGTTCCACATTGTACACACTTACCAGCAAGTGTTGATCTGTTATTTTTAGCTGTAATCGTCGTCAAGTTGTTAAGTCATTTGTGCTAGTACGCTTCTTACATTTCACACAATATAGATCCATAATTTATTTATAATAACATGAATGTAATTGATTTTTCGGCAAGAAAAACACGAGAACCAGTTAAGCATCATGCAGCACTACCGAATTCTATTCGCATGATTATAATCGGAACATCTGGAAGTGGCAAGACACAACTTCTACTTAATTTGATAACGAGATGGATGAAATGGGATAAGTTGTATTTAGTAGCCCCTAGTGTAGACGATCAGCGATGTTACGATGTGTTAAAGGATTTTAACGAGAAAGCAAAATCGGAAATCGATGAGGATATTATTGAGTTTATAACCGATATCGAGCAAGCACCAAGCATTGATGATATTGATGGAAGTATTAACAATTTAGTCCTATATGATTATGTTATGTTAGACAATCAAAAGAATCCCGCTAGAATATTTTCCAGAGGTAGGCATAAAAATACCGGTGATATATATCACTCAGCGATACACTCAAATACCAAAAGTGATCAGAGATAACTGCAATATTCTTGCTGTATTCAATGGAGTTGACACACATACGCTACAAAATATTTGGCAAACTTGTTGCGGCTGTGATATGGATTATAATCTCTTTAGAAATTTCTTTAGTCGCGCTCAGTCAATTCCACATGATCCTAGATCAAGGTATTGTGTCAGACTTGATCAAATATTTGGTTGACATCATAAAATGATTTTTACCCCCATAGCAGCAGAGAGGCACGACAACACCTTTGTGTCTCCAAAGAAAACATTTTTTTTTTATTTTGGAGGAAGCCTTGGTTTGTCAAATAGATGTTTCTATAAAGTTGTCGGATTCACCCTCTCTGCTGCTAGTTTTTAAAATGTTCTTGAGGCTTTATGTTAGTTGCGTCTATACTTTGATTTTGCATTATGTATCATGCATTATCTTCCATAGAATGTTTATGATTAACTGAACGATGTTATTTTAAAAAAATAAAATGATCAATATACATGATCTAAAAAGCAAGCATCAAGTGGAAGTTCATCAGAAAGATACTGAATTTGTTTTGGTGAATCCAGTTTATGATGACCTCATGTTGTGTATACTTTGTAGACTGTATGTAAAATTCCCTGCACATTGTAATAGTTATCAAATTACCTAAATAATGTTCTCAGCTTTTTGGGTTTAAATTTTCAGATGCGTATTTATTGCTATACACCTTATCACAGGAGATAAATTTCTTTTGATGTCTTTCTTGACTATTTGCAGATGTTCTACAATGAAGTCATGTTCAACAACTGAAAACAATACCTGGATTCCCACTCCAGCAAAATGTATTTCACCGTTGATCTCACCAAAAGCTAGTTATATCAACAATGAAACGGTAATTCATAATCCTGCATCTAGATACAAGAGGCTTGTAAACATTTCCATAGATCTGTGACAGTACAGTTATATATATATATATATATATATATATATATATATATATATATATATATACATACATACAGAAATTTACTTTTCCCATCTCAGTCATGGTGTCCACACGCAAGGGACTTCTTTATCAAGGGAGGCAAGCATTGTTGTGTTCTGTTTGGATTGTTGGAGTTGTTTTCCAATCAAACAAATGCTGACTCTTGGGGAAACTTTTAAAAAAAAAAGATTTTAAAAAAAGAAAAAACTAAATGAAAGGGTTTCAGATTTTATCTTAAAGGTAGGAGAGCAAAAATCATAAAAGTACCCCAGTTGAATCAAACATATAGCTGCAGCCATTAATGAAAAACAATGCAATTACCATTCAGAAGGAATACTTTATCTGTCCACATGTTATTCGATAAGATTTTTCAGTAGAATATCCTTCCACTACTAATAGCAACACTTGCCAAATTTCCAAGGCAGAAAATTTAAATGTTTCAAGAAACCATGAACTTTATAAGATTCGCACATGGTTATCTGATAGGGTCTGTATTTGGAGGGTGCTACATACACTGGAGTAATTTTTGCAATCAATATTAATTACAGCCACAGTATGTCACCAACAGTTTCAACTCCTCCAATGAAAAAGAGAGTTACATATGATAGTGACACAGATCTCTAATTACCCATGAACAATCCAAACACGGTCACTCATGCTACATGTAACTCTTTGTTATGGCCTGTATAGAGCTCGGTACCCAGTATCATTTCATTATTTGCAATGCTGTATAACTTTTCTAAATTGGAACTGATGAAAATGAATCATTTTCTTGTAATAAATAATCCTTATTTATTGTTAATTCCTTATAACACCAATATTTTAAATGGTCATTAGACCTCAATATTATCAAATGTTTTATGTTAATTTTTTTTGTGTCATATGTATAATTTGTGTACTTCAGATTGAATGGTCATGCAACAGCCCTCATTAATGTATTGTGATTAATGTATTACATGTACACATTTGATATGAGCTATATTGCAGAAAGGAAAAATTCTTTTTACTTTAAAGGAAATTATTGAGTGAGAAAATAATCAATATTAGTTTTTGCACTGAGACAAGGAAAACCCAGTTGTGGGGTTAAATTATGTCTTGTGACTGGGGAAGCATTGTGGAGAAACCAAAAATGGTACCTCTCGACTTGGATTTTCTTGTCTTGGTGCAAACCCCAGCATAAATTATATATATAATTTTTACACCAACCCAAGATAGCGCATATAAATGTTAAACAAGTCTCTCTTGCATGTCCCAATACATCATGGCCTCTGAGATTTTTTTTTGTGCTTTATAACTTTGTTTTAAACTGCGTAGATTGAAACCTGATTTGATATATGTCTTTACATTAAGAATTTTCCAAAAGCATTTATCGGATGATTTTCCGACATAATTGTGCCATTCCCTTGCATATTGGTGGAGGCTTACATGTAATCGCGTACATCTAGTCATGACAATTCAAATTGTATCATCACCTTGCATCTTATAAAGAAATGCTAAAATATGAGAATATACCTTCAGATAATTAGAAAGAATGGCAGACTGATTCTTTTAATAAGATCATTCACATATTCAGAAAAATGAAAATATAAATTTACTAATTGAATTTGTTAAAAATATTTTCTGTATTTGTGGAAGAAAAAATGCATGTAAATTGTATACACATCAAAGAAGGTTGAGCAGTATTTTTTAAAAGTCAACTAGCCCATGGTCCATTGTGTGTAGTGTCTCTTTTAAATTTTTTTCCATTTATTCTTGCCTATTGTCAGATATGTCCACCATTCCCCAAAAAGGCAAATACAGTGTATTCCTAAAATAGACAAACAATTCGAGTGACATTATATTTTTAAGAACGTTCAAATTTGTTTAGATGACCACCATTACTAAAAGTAGAAAGTCCTTTAATGATGTCAACTCAGCAGTTATTAATGGATCAAATTTGACAGAAAGCATACTGCTATGATGATCTTACAGATTTGTCCAAATGGTGCTGATCTATTATCAAGTATGCCAACAATTGCTAAAAACAGATACAAATTTAAGTTATAATAGATAAAATAATCAAAACGTGTCAAAATTTGAAGGTAAAAAATCCTTACATGATGTTTTTTTCATATTTGTTCAAATGGTGCCAGTCTGTCATCAGATTTAACTAAAAGCATAAATATTTTCAGACAACTTCTCAACATCTATTTAACTGAATTCGACCAAATGTTAAGCAAATTGGATATCTCAAAGTGCCTGGTAATGTACACACTTTAAGAGGGAGTTTAAAAGTTATGATTTTGGGCTGATGTCCCCAGAGGTAGGGAAATATCAGGCCTCGGACTTTTCCATTTATTGGTGGATTTCTACTTTTTGTTGTCAGGATGATTCCTGGGATTAGCATAAATTCATCAAGCAAATGGTGGTGATAGTTCATTCTGTTCCATCTGTGTGTTTTTCAGGGTTGCCAGTGGCTGGATACATAAGTTGAATATGTTGTAGAATCATTGCCAATTCACAAATTTAAAGACCCAACAAAAATAGCCACATATGATCAAGATGCCAGAGATCTATATGGTAGCAGTTGTTTGTTTGTTTGGTTTGAATTTTTAACGTAGCTTTTTAGTCATATCGCTACGATGTCTTCAGTGAGGCAGTTTATAGTGATGTCTAGCACTGGGGCATCATGCCACAGACGTGTAGCATGATGTCCCACCCAGTCACATTATCCTGACACCAGGCCGACCAGTCCTAACACTAACCTCTTAATGCTGAGCGCCAAGCGAGTTAGCTTTTAGTACCATTTTTGTAAGTCTTTGGTATGACTCGACCAGGGATCGAACCCACAACCTCTTGATTCCGTGGTGGACACTCAAACCACTAATCCACTGGAGTGGTAGCAGGTAGTTGTAATTTGCACACAGTGCTTTAGATGTATATGATGTGAGATAAGTAAAGATAGAGAGAATGAGAAATATCATAAGGTATTAAAATACTGCTGGAACTGGAAATGAATGAAAGAATAGGAAATTAAACTTTAAATGAAAATTAGATTTAATGCTATTCAAATCAATTCATTCAACTGAAATTCAGTTGTCAAAAATTTTAATCTTTATTAAGGCATATCTCATTTTATTTCTGCATGCTTAATTCCAATGAACAATACACCTGTAAAATACTAAACTATTGCTTGTAGCTGGTTCATGCAGTACGCGGAGGTTTGATCACAGGCGCTTTGACCATAGGTGGTTTGACCATAGGTGGTTTGTCCACAGCGAGGGTTTGACCATAGGTGGTTTGTCCACAGTGGGTGTTTGACCACAGGGGGTTTGACCATAGGTGGTAAGAATAATATGAAAAGACTATGATTAGTTGTTGGAGCATTAGATGTAAGTATATTTGGTGATTAAAGTGAGGGATTAAAAGTTGCGTAATGCGTGATGCACTGTGCCTATTGGTTGCAAACAAACATCCAGGTGACTTGTATTTATACATAATATGATTATGTATAAGTGTATAATGTATACATTATTTATTTAACTAAATGACAGACGTGCAACAGCACGCAAATATGTCAGTACATCTGTTTGACCATGTCTGAACATATGGTAATAGAGGTAGCAACAATCTATGTTTCCGTTGGTACTTTACATGTATTTATGTATAAATACAAGTCATCTAGCCCACCCAAGTCAAAATCATGGAGAATCTTGGAGAGTATAGTACATCAAAAAGAGGTAATAGAACATTATTGTATCGCGGACATGAATTTTGGTTTCATAGAGAACTGAAGAATGGGTCACGCGTTTGGCGCTGTACGAAGAATTGCACTTGTAAGTGCAAAGCTACAATTGTGGCACGTGATCTTGTAATTGTTGGAAACAAGATTCCTCAACACTCACACGAAGGAAACATCAGCTACGGTTTGGCAAGACGAGCTGTCGGAGAAATGAAACGAAGACTCGAGGATACTCTTGATACACCAGCTGCAACAAAAACTTCAGTCACTTCAGCTCTCGCCGATCATGATTTACACGCATTACCAAAGAAAACTACTTTATCAAGAGCATTGAGGAAACACAGACAGAAAAGGAATGCCCACGGAGACAGAGCAATGCCTCCGATTCCACACGATCTCGATTTTGAGATGCCGGAACATTTTAGTCACTTCGTTCAGTTTGATTCGGGTCCTGGTGATGATCATATTATCATACTTGGATGTCACAAGCTCATCGATGGCTTGGCACGTGCGTCCATGTGGCTAGCAGATGGTACATTCAAGACGGTGCCAAACTTATTTTTCCAGCTTTACGCTATTCATTTTCAGTTTGTCAACGGCATCAACCCAACTGCGTTATACTGTCTTTTACCAAATAAAACACGTGTGACGTATGACCGATTATTCCAGGAAGTAGTGCGTCTCATTCCGTTGGCAGCACCAAGATTTATTCTCACCGATTTTGAAATGGCAGCAATGGGAGCATTTCAAGAAAAATTTCCTGATGCTAGTACTACAGGCTGCTACTTCCATCTTGCCCAAAGCGTAATACGAAAGGTACATGAGGTTGGACTGAAAGTAGAATATGAAACTAGTAACGATGTACGTATCGCTGTTCGTTGTCTTGCCGCCCTATCTCATGTACCAGTCCAAGATGTTACAGAAGCGTTCGAACTGTTATCAGACTCTATGCCAGCAATGAACAACATCGACGAGGTGCTGACATACTTCGAGCACACTTACATCCGAGGACGTCGCATCCGTGGTCGTGGAGAAAACTACAAACCTGCCTTATTTCCAATTGAACCTTGGAATCAAATGCAGACGATAGGCGATGGTGTAGCTCGAACGAACATTTGCGAAGGATGGCATCACAGTCTACAGTCTCTCCTACAATGTAGTCACCCAACAATGTGGTGTTTCTTTGACGGTCTGCATATGGACTGCACGAAGCAGATAACAACTTTCCTGCAAGGTGTCGCAGGAGCAAACCATCCTCCTGAGAAGCGATACAGGATCCTGCATGAATAAGTACAACGTGCTGTTCAGACATATAGTCAAACAGATGTAATAACATATTTGTGTGCTATTGCACATCTGTCATTTAGTTAACCATAAAACTGTTATTCCATTAACTATAATATTTGCATGACATTAATGTTTTGATTTGATTTTATCATTTATATGTGGTATGTATTTTGTAGGACTGAGTGTAATTTTCTAGTAGATCTACATCCTTAATTTGTGAAACGTTGGACTTGTTGCCTAATTTGTGTTCATTTTCTGTTTAATAATAAATCAAGTAGGCCTTTCACCAGCCTTTATGTGGACCGAAAACAAGCTGTTATTGACTTTAATTTATTACATGTTAATTGCTATTTAGCATTCACTTATTGGCAACTCAAAGGAAACTTGTCACATAAAATTTCATTAATTGAACCATAATTTTAAACTCTAAATAACAGTTTATTATTATTATAAAAACCACATGTGGACAAACCACCTATGGACAAAACCCCGGTGGTCAAACCCCCGCTGTGAACAAACCACCTATGGTCAAACCACCTGTGGTCAAAGCACCTAGAACCTGTTCATGCATGGAGCAGGCTCAAAAGAGTGATTCCGTTCCAGTAATTCTCAATTTATTTAGCATCTTCATACTTTGATGTTCTTTGAAAATGCTGACACTGATTGTTATTGAGCAAGAGGCAGCTGGTCACATGTTTGGTTCAAATGTGAAATGATGACATTATCCAATCTAACAGAGATCAAATTTGATTTTTATCACTCTTTGTGCCACTGTATCAAAACCATTCTAATACAACAGTAATTGTTGTTGTAACTTTATACCCAGTGCGTTAAGGTAGTTATCTTTTTGATGTAGAGTGTAAGTGATTTATCTTGACAGGTATTTCATTTTTGATGATATTAGTGGTAATTCTATTTGTACCATTAAAGTGTTTATCATTATTTCTCCTCATTGGTATTTTTTAAATTCTTTTTTTGACATGTGTTTTGAGGTTAATTCATGAAATTAAATACTTACAGATAAGCAAATTCTGACAGGCAAAATGGCAAATTTAAGTCCTTATAATAAATATCTTATTTTCAAAGCCATGAAAATTGAGACTGCACAAAAATAAATAATAAATGATACAAATGTAGTTGCTTTTCTAACCACTTCACATGCAACAAACAGCATTAACATGTCAGCAAACCTCATTGTTTCAAGCACAGGATCTTGCTACAATAAAATTTGTATATGGATGAAGGGCTTGTGTTGTCATAAAATGGTAATAATATCTTTATTCATTTTGGACTTTTGAATTCATACATCCATTTACTGAATGTCCTAATCATTTTAATGTTCCCATGTGGAGAAAAGAATATATACAAAATATCATCAGAGATTGTTTAACAAAAAAAATTGTCCAAATGGGAATTTATGGAGCAGGAAAATGATGGCCATATACTTCAACAGTTTTCCCAAACATAGTCAAGATTCCTGGAAATGCATACTTCACCTTAGCTCTGAGCACCCATAAGTAGGGGATGCTGGAAAATTATAGTACATAATCTCTAGTAATAATTATACATTTTAGCTTTGACAGTTTTCCCATCTTAAGCCTTGTCTGCTAAACTGTACTTTGATGATTTCCCTGGACATCAACATTATTACTATAGATTTTTTTTTTGTGCCCAAGTAACTCATGAAAACATTAATATATCTAAATATAAGGTTAGCCTGAAATGAGCTTCACAAATGTATATTCAGTCGGGGAGAAACAAAATGACACCAACATTATTACACTATATAATAAATATCTCCCCTCAACAGTTTCAGTAGACATGTTATTTGCATTCACAAGGTGTCACATGTCAAATATTCAGATGAAATATATGAGGGCCACTTTGGCCTTTTTCTTATATTTTTAAAATACTGTATAGAAATACAAGAAGATTAAGAACTAGAATTGAAAATGTTTGAGATCTCTCATACACTGTTCATATGTTGCCATCTCATGTAGGGATACAACAGTATTTCAGGGCCAGTAGTTATAATTTACTAGGCCACTCACACTATAAAGACAATTAGAAGAGCACAACAGTGATTGGATTTCTTTTCTTCTCTTCATATCCTAAATGTTTGTTTGATGGCTCAGCTGACTTTGTGTACTGTCCACTCTGTCACGCAAGTCTCCTCTTGGTCACAGAAAACAACTATACTTTTTATTCTTGCTCTGTTTGCAGATAAATAAAGAAACTTTTGATAACCTTTTTCTTTCGGTCCATTCAACACATATGCAAAGTTTAAATTATATTGAAATAACTTATTTCTATTTAAATAAATTAGATTAACACAGTGATTATCAGAACATGAAACAGTGAAATATATTGAAATGTTTATAGAATTACTGTTTGTAAATTGAGGCCCAAAAGTTGGAAAACTATGGTGTTCACAGAGGAAGATGGAAGACATTTTAACTGTACAAATGCATGTTAAATCTATGTGAAATAAATAATTGAAAAGAAACTAAAGGTCTAACAAATAAAGAATGCATCGTAAATTTTAAATATCCAAATTAACATTGCTCATTCTTAGCTTGCCTCGGTATGACATGTATATCAACATGTATATCAAGACACTTGTAAAATATGATTTAGATGAAGAAGTAAAAATAAACCTAAGCAACGATGAGAAATACATTTTTCAGCAAGGATCTCATTGATCAATCCATAAAAGAAGAATAGTTCTATTTGCTTTGTGTTCTTAAACTAATCAACAGCAAAAAGTGAAACCCAGCAAGTTTTTTAAAAGTCAACAATTAATTTCTTTCCCAAGAATGACAAGTGAAATTTAAAAAAGAACATACAGCATTGTGAATTAAATCCCAAATATTCCTAAACATTTTATCACAACTCAAAATGTATAAAGTTTAAACTGAATTCCATTGGTATTCCAATTAAATTAAAATATTGAATGTGTTGATATTGCTGTTATCTTGAATATGGTAATATGCCAATATCCTGGATTGTGGTGATGTTCTAAGATTCTTTGGATATAATGGAATATTATAATCCAGAGATATTCTTTGTAGAATTCACTATGAATTCAAATTTATATTTCTGCCAAAGAATAGTATAGATGAGCACTTTGTATTTCCAGTGAATAATAATTTGAATAAATAAATCCACCCAAATGAAATACTGAACACAACAATAAGACTGATTCTGTCTATGATTTTAAATGCAAGAATGAGTAATTTCTCAAGTAATTAAGATTGTATAACAAAAACAAAGGCACAAAAGTAGAACCAGAAAAGTTTAAGCTGTCATCGTGATAAAATCTAAAATTATACAAAGTCATGTAATAAAGAACATGATAAACATCAAGTATTTGAGGCATTTTTAATGGGGAAATAGAAATACCAATGTCCTAGACTCAGATTAGTATAACATATAAATATTAGCTATGTATTATGTTGTTTACAAAATCAATATCCCTAGTCAGGTACACAGTGAACTTAACATTTTAACAAGATTGAATTCAATATACAAATGTATATCACATATAATACAAATTAAATATACATAACAATAGAAAAAAAAGCAATTAAACAGAAAATCAGGTTTGTAGTTAGCTTTAGATTCATGGGACACTCTATAGAACAGCTGACTACAAATGTGAGTGATGAATAATTTGCAGAGATACTGAAATGTTTTATAGGCATAATATCTAACTAGCTAAGAAAAGACTTTTACCAATACAAATACATAGGCATTTTTTTTTTATTACACTGTCTCCATTAGTTGAGTTCTATTCCTATCTATGCATCTCAAATATATATGAAAATTGATTATTGGCATGGAAAATTTTAAGAAAAGAACAACAGTAAAAATATTTAACAAATGGAAATACTTTTATAAAAAATTATTGAGAGACAAAATGCTTTGCAGTGAGAACAATTATTGTCGAGTTAGAATCTTGTATTTTCCACCTACCTACCCCCATTACTTTTTACTCTGGTGATTATAATAATAATGAGAAACATAAAGGAGTACTAAAAGAGCTACAAAACTTAGTTCTTTCATTATTTTATAATTTCTAACCAGATTGTTACCATAGGGTCCCTAATACTGTCATCTTTTGCCTCAAACCAAATGGGAGCTCTCATTGTAAACAATGAGCCAGCTAACTGCCCTTGCCTAGTTCCTGGAAAGTCCATTTTCAATAAAAAATTGAAATTTTTAATACTACACATACTATATAAGGTATTTTCCACATCCAATATTTGCAAATATCTCATTTTAATATTATTTTTTTTTAAATTACAAATTGAAAAGAGTAGGTGGTTGAATTCCTATGTAGCTCTAAAGCTACTGAATAATTTAAAGCTTATCGAGGATGATGAATTACATATGCCTGTTGTCAGAAAGAATTGACTCTCCCTCACAAATATGGATGTTTCTGTTAATATAGAAACTTTCATTTCATTTGAATTGGCAACATTATGATGGTATTAGGGATCCCCTAGCAGCAGTCAAATTAATGAATGAAATATTATTATGTTTTGTGCATTGTTTATATCATTGAGGATTTTAATTTTTAAAATTGGCATGGGGTACTAACTGCCAGGGGGTAGGCAAATACTATAGTAATTTTGAACAATAGGAAAATCAAATTAATAAAATCAGTTTACCAGAGATTTGCAGTTTGAGAATTTTGTAAATTGCTGATGCATGAACAAGACTTTGAAAAACACTTACAGTGACAAAATGAGACTGATAATGACTCTTACTGATTAGTTGTATACCCATATTGTGACAGAAATTAGACCGATAATGACTCATACTATTAATTGATTACCTATATTGTGACAGACTGAGACTGTTAATGACTCTTATTGATTAATTGTATACCCATATTGTGACAGACTGTTAATGACTCTTACAGATAGATGTATACCTATATTGTGACAGACTGAGACTGTTAATGACTCTTACTGATTAGTTGTATACCCAATTTGTGACAGAAATTAGACTGATAATGACTCTTACTATTAATTGATTACCTATATTGTGACAGACTGAGACTGTTAATGACTTGTACTGATTAGTTATATACCCATATTGTGACAGAATGAGACTGTTAATGATTATTACTGATTAATATATCCATATTGTGACAGAACGAGACTGTTAATGACTCTTATTGATTAATTGTATACTTGTATCGTGACAGACTGTTAATGACTCTTACTATTAATTTTGTATATCCATATTGTGACAGAATGCGACTGTTAATGACTTTTACTGATTAGTTGTATACCCATTTTGTGACAGAATGAGACTGATAATGACTGTTACTGATTAATTGTATACCCATATTGTCACAGAATTAGACTCTTAACCCTTTGAACCCTAATCTGCCCCATATTTCGGCACAATAACCCGAGACTCCCTGGAAATTTTTGACAATTTTATAAAAAGTAAAATTTTGCAAAATAAAAGTGATATTATGCCTTAGAATGATAATCCACTATGATATAACAGCAAATATCAAATTGTCTCTTTTCAAACATGCTTATAAAATGCTTTTTATTACTATGACTATGTAACAAACTGTCTCGAAATTTCTTCATATTTCATATTTTTCATATTTTTTCTATATTTCACTGATCATCTAGCGAATAACATAACACAGGCCGGTATACCGGCCTTTCGGGTTATGACGGTAGATAGCTAGGTTTGGTTTACCGGCCTTTCGGGTATATACACCGTTACAACCGGCCAGTCGGGTTCAAAGGGTTAATGACTCTTACTGATTTATTGTATACCCATATTGTGACAGAATGAGACTATTAATAACTTCTACTGATTAAATGTATATCCATATTGTGACATAATGAGACTGTTAATGACTCTTACTGATTAATTGTATACCCATATTGTGACAGACTGTTAATGACTCTTAATTGTATACAGTAATACCTCAAACATTCGCGTTTTTGGATACACAAATTTATGAAATTTTCATTGGAACCTAACTAATTTACATCCGTGATTTTTTCACAGATCTGTGAAATATTTCCCATTCGTTACTTGGTTTTACCTTACTGTGAGTGCAAAAGCAAACAGTAGCCAATGAATTAGTATAGGGCTAATATTAGTATACTGTACTGTAAATGTGCTAGTGTGGCAAATACCCATTTAGTCCGAGTTTCCTCTGACTCTTGCCACCCTATGTTTGATATTTGGACATTTATGTTGGGGTGAAGTGTCAGAGCGCATTCCCTAACAAAAAGTTGGAAAGCGGGATGGCCGCTTACTTGCCGGTCCATCAAACTTGAACGATCTTTCATCCATATATACATGCATGAAATCAATAGGAATATGATTTCTCAATAATCGTGAGAATACTATTCGTTATGTCTTTAATCCGCTGATAGACAAGACGAAAGTACATCGTTGCTGAAATTTGACCCAATCTAGTAATTTGCATTCTTAATCATGTGACTAAACAACTCTCACAACCTACATGTTAATGACATCAGAGGTCAGACAATCACATGATATCAACAATACCCAACATCTAGTGTTCTGTAGGAAAACAAATCCAACATAAAAATGAACATCAGGCCATTTTTTCTTTTTAGATAAATGAAGAAATAAATCATATTCCTATCGATTTCTTGCAGGTATATATCGATGAAAAATCGTTCAAGTTTGCTGGGCCGGCAAATAAATGGCAACCCTAAATGTCCAAATATCTAAAATGGAGTAGCAAAGGTCAGAGGAAACTCGGACTAATACCCATTAGGTGATACTGTGCTCTATTTTTACGGCAACCATTTTTTTTTTTAAGGGTTATGTATTAAGCTAACTTTCAAATTAAATTAAAGTGCTTTGGGAGCATGATTTGGATCATATTTAGGGTTTAAACTCTAGAAATAAGCATTTATTAGCATCTTTAGTGACTTGTACCAAACATTCATGATTCCTCCTGATCCACGACGGGTTCTGGAACCTAACCTCGCGAATGTTCGAGGTTTTACTGTATCCATATTGTGACAGAATGAGACTGTTAATGACTTTTACTGATTAATTGTATTTCCATATTGTGACAGACTGAGACTATTGACTTACTGATTAATTGTATACACATATTGTGACAGAATGCGACTATTAATGACTTAGTGATAGTTGTACATGTATACCCAATTGTGACAGAATGAGACTATTAATGACTAAATGATTAATTGTATACACATATTGTGACAGACTGAGACTATTAATGACTCTTACTGATTAGTTGTATACCCATTTTGTGACAGAAATTAGACTGATAATGACTCTTACTATTAATTGATTACCTATATTGTGACAGAATGAGACTGTCAATGACTTGATTAGTTGTATACCCATTTTATGACTTAATGAGACTGATAATGATTCTTACTGATTAACTGTAAACCCATATTGTGACAGACTGTTAACGACACTGTTAATTGTATACCCATACTGTGACAGAAGGAGACTGTTAATGACTCTTACTATTAAATGTATACCCTGATTGTGACAGAATGAGACTGTTAATGACTTTTACTATTAAATGTATACCCTGATTGTGACAGAATGAGACTGTTAATGACTCTTACTATTAATTGTATACACATATTGTGAGCTTGCACGTTGGCATGAAGGAAAACATCAATTTATTTTACACCAATTACTCCTTCCATTTAACTGGTTTGATTAAACTTCAAATATAAGCTATACTAATGATATACCTTGAATGTGATTGACAGAGCTTGTTACCTCCAAGGTCTAAATTCTGTATCCCAAACCAAACTCACAAGCTTATTTGTAAGGTTGCTGCAAGCTTGTTATTTAAGCTTGCATCAAGCTTAGATTTGAAACCGCGGCAAGCATGCCATAAGCTCGTGCAAGCTTATTTTTAATGTTGTGGGAAGCTTGCCGCAAGCTCGCACAAGCTTATTTTTAAGGTTGTGGCAAGCTTGCCGCAAGCTTATTGTTAAGGTTGTGGCAAGCTTAGATTTTAAACTATATATATATATATATATATATATATATATATATATATATATACACAGCAAACTTACATGGCGTGTACTGCCACCATATTTCTAGCCCATGATGTGTGGAAATGACCATTTATATCAAATATTAAAGTAAAATGTTGATATATGCTACAATGTATGTCACAGAATTGAAACAGAGTGGATTTTGTATTAAATGAATAACTCAAACACAATGTGTGAAAGATGGCAATTCATGAATTTAATTAGTTAATAAAAATATGATGTAAAAATACAATGATTCTCACATGCTCTCAACATACAATTGATCCAATTACTCTATACTAACATTCACACATTGAAGAAAAAAAAATATCTATAGTATCTGATATACAGATTCAAAACACCTCAGTTTAAAAAAATAGTATACACTATCCGATATTCACATAATTTCATGTACCACCTAGGATTGCGATTCAAGCAATCTCAAGGTATTCAAATAAATTTCAAATGTTCTGCACTGTAAGTACAAGATTCACAAATCTCCTGGAATTCAACTATATTCAAACTAATCTCATGTAAATACATATGTACCAATTGAAACAGCAATTGGACCAAATACACCAGTCCCTCGATAATAAATAGTAGACACATCAATATACTATAATTACCATTATTTAATATTGCACGGCATACTGAGAGAGAGAGACTGTTTCTAAATATCTTCTGCAATTTTGGAATCTGGGAAAACTTGTAGGCTGTGCTCAATGACAACTATTTACGATCAGCTCACATAGAATCGCCTCAGCACGTTATCTGCTTTTGAAATATGTGCTGATCACTGACTTCCTTTCCCTTCATCATTGACAAAATACTTATATTTCCCTTCTCTAACGATGCCAGTTTCGCATGATTTTCCGATTCCACGTGCTATGAAAAGTCATTCATTCCACCATGTGCACATGAAAAATCTTAAGTTGCAAACAGTGCAGAGTACAAAATGCTCTCTTTTAGACGATGGTTTAAGGCATGGTCACATAGTATTATGAACTGGTAGATATGTTTAGATATTCTATTTTCATCATCAGATTCGAGCTGAAACTTTCTTGTCGGCACATTTTCGTCATTTAAAAAACCGGATGTTGAGAATGTGACAATCAGTGATGTGGCGCTGACTACAGACAGGGTCCTACTAAATACTGCTAAGCCCGACAAAGCCCGACAAAGCCTAACAAAGCCCAACAAAGCCTAACAAAGCCCAACAAAGCCTAACAAAGCCAGACAAAGCCATACAAAGCCATGTCAAATCAAATAAAAAATGCGTATTTATATTTTTAATTATATTGATGAATAAATTAACAAAGCCGAATAACTAGTTTTCAACATATTTATGCAAAATCTTACGTAAACTGTTTATTACCGTATTCATTGTTCATTGAACTTATCGAAAGAAAGAAAGAAAGTGCAATTTTTTCAATATGTACTAATCACACAAAGCCAGACAAAATCATACAAAGCGTAACAAATCCTTACAAAGCCTGACAGTCATAAAAATCATTTTAGACAAGTGTATTTATATTGTAAATTATATTGACGAATAAATTAATAAAACTGAAGGACTAGTTATCAACATAATTATGCCAAATTAAATAGCCAATAAAATTTGGCTGCAAAGTTCGAATTAGAATAATAAGAAAGTCGTATGTAAAATCTTTATTGTAAATTTAAAAACGTTTCTTTCCTTGTAATGAGTTAAATATATAATATAAAAAAAACCAATGATCATAGACAAAGCAAACGCTTTCTAGTTCTGTTATATTTATTGATATAAAGTATGTATCAACACTATATATTATCAAATATTTTTAGAATGTTACAATATTGTACAAATAATGAAAAGAATATAATGAACAATATATACACTCTTTTTTTAATCTGACTTTGCGTGGCTTTGTTAGGCTTTGTCGGGCTTTGTTAGGCTTTGTCTGGCTTTGTTAGGCTTTGTCGGGCTTTGTCATAATAATAAAAAGAAAATATTTGAGAAAATGCAAGATTTAATATTTAACTTAATTCACAATAGTTATATATGTATTTCCGTGTCTTTGCTGTGTTTAGTAGGACCGATACGTCTTGGGGACGAATGTTATTGGGCGCGACATTGCCCACGGTCAAAGAAACAACACGATGATAATTGCAGCTGGTAACAGCGACAACTTATGTAAATGGGTATAACAAAACAAAATATTATATCCTTGCTATTATGTGTAGAAAATTATAATTATCTTGAGAAAGAAAACAGAAAATATTTAAAATCGCCAAGTGTCTGTCTCTCCCAGTGCGCACGTCGAGATGGCACTAAACTCTTAAGGGGAAGCTGAGAAAATAATAGTATAAGAAGTGGCACAGGAAGAGATGATGATGGAAGGAGAAGGAAGTAAAGAAGAAATCGTATATTAGAATAAAGAAGGCAGTTATAACACGCCAAATTAACATATATTTCCATATTTATGTCATATTTAAATTGTTTTAAATTATGAAATACCATTTTTATGATGTCTTCTTATTTAGTACAAAAGGCTGAACAAGGATTTGGCAACGGCCAATCAAATCTACAATGAATAATCACAGATTCTAAACTGGTTACATATTTTAAACTGTTCCTTTGCGCTGAGTTAAATCGATAATAAATAAGAAATAACGATAATAGACAGAGCAAACATTTTCTAATTCTTTCTCTGAGTCCTTGTCGCCCGACACCGTGTTTTTTGATTTGGCTTTTTTGCCAATTTTGGGGCTTTCAACACAGTGTACATGCCGTCAGAGGACGTGACCGCTGTTGTTAATTTAAGGTGTGGTTTCTTCAAAAATGTCATGAATATATCGTCTTTTTCTTCCTCAGATTTGGAATTCCATGATAATTTAATTATTTTACATCTGGAGAATTTTGTGTTGAGGATATAGTTCCCGGTGCCGTAAAGAGATCGGCGGAGGTCGACGAGCTGGACCTTGATCAGTTCATATATTTTTTCTATAAGTTCGTTCGTTTTCCTTGGTTGCCAATTGAGTAAGACCTTTAACCGGTTGTTCATGCTTTCCGTATTATTATTAGTCCAAAGTTGGTCATCACCGGATACAACATGTTTTGCTATTTTCTCTTCAACGTATCTTTCGTAATATGCCAAAAAATCTCCGTGATTATTTTCAGTCAACTTAGTTTTCAAGATTTGGTTACGTTCGTCAAAAGTTGCTGAGTCATTGGCTGTGGCAACACCATTTGATCCAAATATCATTTCAACGATACATGTTCGCTCCTTAATGTTTTTGGGAATCTTTTCGGTCATTTGACGAATAAGATTGTCTTTGATGTGTTTCGTGCACAGCTTTCTTTTGCAATCAGGGAAAGCCAGATCAATAGCGTTGACCATTGCCTTCTCATCGTCAGTCCCCATTAGTATCTCCACATTTTTAAGTTCAATACCTAGCACACCTCTTAGATGGGAAAAGAACCGGAAATAGTTCTGTTGACGACCGTCCCAATGTAGCATCAATGGCCCCAACAAAATTGGCGCATCGCCTGTTATCTTCCGTAGCACTTTATGCGATTTGTATACTGTGGTTGTTACGAAACATTTCCCGAGAGAAAATGTTCTGTCAATGCCAACCACACCTGCTCTGGACGTTAAAAACGATTTAAAGTCAGCCAATTGTGCTTCTGTGTAGCATATGATTGCAGGAAGAGCGTTGTCTCGTGAATGAGTAACTTCAGCTACGTAGGGATGATGTTCACTCATCATTCTCAAAACATCCAGTAACTCGTCGGCGACATTATGTGAGCTTCCTTTGGTTATCTTCTTCGCTTTTATTTGGGATTTAATATTCTGACACTGTCTGATATCACGCGGATAATCTACCGATATATTATGAGATGGATCAGTCATCCTGGCGTACACATCAGTCGGTTTCTGGTGTTCTGCCAGTTCTCTAATTTTATCCATAACCTGTGGATTTGTTCTTTCATAACCATCTGAGCAGATTTTTGCATTCCCATGTTTAACCAGCGTAGCGTCATACTCTCCTGTATATTCCACTATGGCGACATCTCTAGACTTTAAACCGTTTATCCATGTGACACGTTTTTTGTAATTTGTTTTTTTTTTCAGTGTTGCATAATACCTAACGAATGTAATTAGCTCTGACCTAGGTGGCTGCGGTTGCAGCAATTTTAATTTCCTTGTTCCCGCTTCATGTGTTTCTGTGTAAATCAAATCGTCTTTGACTAGAACTTGACACAGTTTCTTATCTTCTCCGTTTACTCTTATAAGATATTTTGTTTTACACACGCGGGACTTCTTTGAGTCCCATACACCACAGTCATCCCAGTATTGGGCAGGCTTATAATTGTGTGCTTTTCTTCTCTCTGTATTGTTCATATTATCCAGAACCACATAGACATTTTGTTTAATTCCAGGTGGAATTTGTTTCACAGTCGGAATGTCACCCACAATTATATTAAATATTTCTTCTGCATTTAGCGTTTTTTCACCGGGAAGACGGTAAGTACCTGGTATTTCCTGAATGTCTGTATGCTCCGAAGCTCCACTACTGTCTCCAATGTCTGGGATTGATGATGCTGCCGCATCCTCACATTCAATATGTCCATTTAACGTGCCCAAAATATAAGTTCTATCCAGGCATAATATTTGAGTTTGCGCTAAATTATCCTCATCTGTGACAATGGCGTCGGTGGGGATACTTGATTCTTCGCAAGTGAGGTCCATACCATTCATTAACTTATTTGGTGTGCTGACCATTCCATTTTTACATGGAACCAGGGCAACAAAATGATTCGGAAACCAGATGCGACCGCCCTGTAATCCAATTCTCGACCACAAAATTACAAGTGACTTCGTTGCTTTATTTGTGCACTGTGGCACATGTGTTCTCGTCAAAAGTTGTGCTATGTAGTCAGCAGGTCCGTTTACTTTTGGGTACAAAGCGTTGATATTACAATTCAGCGCATCACTTGCAGCCTGGATGGTCCACGCACTAGAATATGCACCAATCTTAGCACAGTTCATGAGAGCATCTACAAACGAGGGTGAACACAACAGAAAATCTTTTGAATAAATCTGCGTTATGTAAAACTGTTCATTACAGGCCATTTCTATACAGGTGCGCACTTTAATTTCATAACACATAGACTCTGCACCACACAATGCGATGGAAAGGGCATTAAACAGACAGTTCCCATCTCCTGTTGTCAGTAAAGGCCGATACGTTTGGGAGTCCTTGTTGGCATTTTCTTCCAAGTAGCCAAGTGCTGTGAAGTCGATGTAATTTTGTGCTGGGTTTAATTGATGATAATCCAATCGTAATGGCGGCAGAAGTTGCTTCTCTCGTTTGGCCATGACACGCACGTGATCAATGCTGACCGAAGCAGCCTGCAACGAGAAAAATATCAATAATGAAAATGAACACGTAGCTATCCCTCAATTTGAGAAACTAATGAAATTTTGTGTATATTGTTCTAAGGAATAGGTCAATTTGCGCTCATAATTGAAAGTATAGCAAAATTAATGATAAACTACACTACATTCCACCTCACTTAATCAATTCAATGTAATAATGAATGTTCAGTAATTTTTGATAAATTGGATTAAATTTAATAAGGTTGAAGAGAACATTTTGAAGAATTATGTTGCGCTAATAAACAGTTAATTTTACCTTATTTTAGGAATACATAAACATAAAGCGACAAAAATCATGATCACATTAATATACTTATATTTTGCATAATCAACATTCTGAAACTACCCATATAGTGCATCTGTGTTAACTGAGTTAAAGGTAGCGCGTGTGCACTCACCTTCTCGTGATTGTAACACTCGATAACGCGTGTTAATCGAGTTACAGTAGCACTTCGACCATATGCCTTACATTTTATATCAACAGTAAATATTTTACAGTATTCTAAGTTTAAAAACGTGTTAATCCTTGTACTAAATTAAATGGATAATGAAAAAGAACGATCTAAGTCTAAGCAAACATTTTCTAATTATTATATATTTATTGGTATACAATTTTGTATCAACGCTACATATATTTTCTGTCTTTGTAGTGTTTAGTAGGACCGATACGGTATACCAAAATAAGCCATTTATATCTTTGCTAAATTGCTTGGGAAAGATTGTTAATTATCGTGAGACAGAATGTATATCATTCATCGAAAACGTTCACGATCCCGACCTCTCATCCCCCACCCTGACATTTCGATTGCCAACACCTTATTGTAGATGATTTTACAACACATTGTTGCTAATAATAATAATAATAATCATACGCGTTATTGGCAACATAGTTCATCAGTCCAAATTATATGCGTTTACGACAAATAAAGGTAAAATCAAAAAATATATCAATATTAGGATCAATTAATGTACGCAACATAACAATTAATTAAACCATGAACATAAAGCACGAATAACATATTTTCAAGAGAAAAAAAGTCCAAAAGAATACAAAATCAATTATATGGCTAATTAAAACCCCGATAATCAAGAGTTTAGGTGCTTTATCTTTAATAGTTTACTGAACCGATACACCGTTAATATGGTCAGGAATATATGTCTATAAATAGTATAGACATAATGAAAATAAAAAAGGTGATCAAACAACCCGGCCGGGCAGTTACATATTTATTGCAAGCCATTTGGCGTTTTCACATAAACTTTGACATTTGCATATATGGGTTTTAGTATAGTAAGCATTTTACTATTTTCATTTGCTAATTTATGACAAGTGTGCTTCTTTCAATACGGTCAAAAATTTTTTCATAATCAAAATAATAATAATAATAATAATAATAATAATAATAATAATAATAATAATAATAATTACCGTATTTAGCCTGTTCATTGCACTTTCATAGTTGTAAACTCCACCGTCAGCTGTACGACTGCACATACGACATTCATATGGGTATTGTCCAGAAATAGTTTTTAAATCATCAATTGTCAAACCATCACATTTTGCGTGCATCCAACGCTTGCAATTATCACAAGCAAGGGATCCCACACCACAATTGAGTCCACATAAAGCACAGGGCCAGTTCGTCTTTTGTCTTTTTCGAGCAGAAGCACTAGGCATGGTGTATGTTAAATATAAACAAGAAATATATTTCAGAGAGATGTAAATGATATCTAATGACGCTAACACTTAGTAAATTGTTGAATGATAAACCAATATGCACGTGTTCCCTAGTATAAATAGGTATCATATGGCATGATTTTAATTGGCTACTTTTTAACATGTAAACAGGTGTTACAATTTGGGGATTAACTACCGAAGCCGTCAAACGCAATGCCCAATTAAATGATTTGCGGTGCTTTTTGGAACATAACAAATGGGTTTTTTTGGTTCTTTTTTCTTTCTCAACCATCTGTTGTTCATTTCACCATAACAGACTGAGTTCTGTTTGACGATTTACGTCAACAAAGGCACGAACCTGACTTAACCAATTAAACAAATGACGATTGAGCAATTTTGGTTTTTACTAATAAATTGAGATCACTAAAGCCAATTGGCCATTATTATGAAAAACACATATGCATTCAGTCTTCACAAAACATACAAGTATTTAATAATTCTCATCATATATTTATTAACATGAAATAAAGTGTATCAAGATTAAACTAACGAAGTTCGTCTCAATTGTATTTTTCCTATTATACAATATATTAAAAAATTGAATGTTCTTTCCATAATCAGTCGAAGAACAATTTATAAAATTATAACAAACATTTCCAACATAATTATATCATATTATATCACTACTTTATGTTTGTTTGACATGCAAACTTTGTCGCCCAATTTTCGGTCATTTAAATCTACAAGAATAAGTTGAAAATTAGTCTTTCGGCTCAGTTAATTTTTCCATCAATATAATGAACAACATATACACTCTTTTTTTAATCTGACTTTGCGTGGCTTTGTTAGGCTTTGTCGGGCTTTGTTAGGCTTTGTTAGGCTTTGTCGGGCTTTGTCTGGCTTTGTCGGGCTTTGTCAGGCTTAGCAGTAATTAGTAGGACCGCTACAGACACGGACGCGGACCGAAGAGACGATACAACAAAACGAACCGGAATAAAAAAACGATTACAAAATTATTTTAAAAAAAATAAAAAATAAATGCAACATCAAATCGTATTTTAAAACCAATGACCATACGACCGTACGAATGAGCTTTATTCCGTACAAATACAGTCAAATACGGACTGGTAAACAGGTCTGCAAAGGCAAAAGGGTGGGTGGGTGGCACATTTTTTAGTTTATAATACTCATTTATATTAATTTCAGGATAAATTAACGTATATTGAGGAGTTAATCAAAAACATTATTGCACGTGATATCCGTTCGATCACAGGAGTCTGACGCTGTTTCAACAATGTTAAAATTACCTACACTTTCAAATACAAAAATTGTCAATGAAACAGAAATTGGAATAGTCTTTCAAAAACTAAATGCCAGAAGTTATCATCACAAAATTACAGAGATTATATTTGATGGTGCATACATTGTTGGTAAGAAGCATTTACAAGTACTTGACTTCAAATATCCTGCTGCATTAAGTCAGTCTGTAAATAACTTTGCAATCAGTAAATGTTATGTATTTTACCGGATTTTACTAAATGCAATCCTTTATCACAGTATAAAATATAACACACATTCAAGAAATTCTTGCTCTGTTCTTTTTATATTTAATGGTATAAAACAATGTGGACAAATTATGTTCTATGTTAAAGTTTATCCACTGTGCTGCTGTTTGATGAATGACTGCAGATGCACTCCTTCATTTGTTGCAATCTAGGAAGCTTGAATTTTACATTTTCCAAGCTTGCAGACTTGGAAAAATTCCTTTTGCAAGATAGCTTAATTTGTGTAAGCTTGAGATTTTACAGTAAGCTTGCAGACTTTGAGAATTTTCTTTTGCAACCCACACCAAAATTGCCTACCCTTCTGCACATGAGATTCTCACGTGAGATCTAACACAGGTTAGTCTCATGTGCATTTTAACATGCAAATTAGGTAGAACTCACGTGAGAAATTGAATCTAACAAAATCTGAAAATAACATGAGCAGGAATTGTTAATATGTTGCTCACGTGAGCAAGATGTTGCTCACGTGAGCAAGATTTTGCTCACATGAAAATTGCAGGATCTGAAATTAATATGAGCACAATTTTCCTCATGTGAGCAAGAGTTTGCTCACATAAGCAAAAAAAACTCCAAAACAACTAGTATTTAATACGTACATTTTTGACAAAAGTTAAAAAAGAACAAAGTTTACTATCATAAAACTTGCAATTTAATAGCATTAGAGACTTTCAAGGTCATATTTAAATCTAACAAGGATGAGCATCTTTGAGTTCAGTTATGGATGTTTTAGCCAGGTTTCTCGCATGAGCAAAAAGAAAACTAGTATGTGTGTGTGTGTGTGTGTATATATATATATATATATATATATATGTATATATATATATATATATATATATATATATATATATATGCATATAAAATTTTCAATTATTGTAATTATCGTATCACATGCATTAAATAATCAAAGTTCTTAAAGGTCATCATTAAACATACTGCAAATAAACATATTTTAGCAAGCACACTATACAAGTTAAAGTTCCAAATCTGTATGAAATTCATGGCTTCACATGAAGACCATTCTTCAATGTTCCAGAAAATTTAACGCAAACGAAGCGTGTAATTAACAATATGGCTTCAGAGTCTTTCATCATGTACACACAGTCACATGCCAGTCTGCAAAAGTATTCATTTGGAAATTTTTCTCTTTGAATCGAGGCACTTCCTGTTTACCATTGAATTTAGGTTAGCTGGGTCTGTCTTGAACTGTTGAAAAATAAAATCTGAAATTGAAATGAAAAACTTAGTGCAAGTTTGTTTTGTTCCTATTTTTGCATTTGTGATATTTTGTAAAAAGGAATGCATTTGTGATATTTTGTAAAAAGGAACTGGTGTAGATTCACTGGACAAGGCAAAAGCAAAACACAGTTATTATTGGTTTAAATGGCACTTTCAACACATTATTGGCTATCTCACACTGAGGAAATAGGACACACTGAGGCAGCCGACTGAGCCTGACCCAAGCAGGTATTGAAAACGCAACCCTTCGATTAAGCCTGATGCTCTATCAATTGAGCTACCATGGCTCCCTAGCAAAACTGATAAACTGTACTGCTGTTCAGATGCTTGCAGATCACATCTGTATGTTCCATACTTTTAATATTTCTGGAATAATCCTCAGGGATATTTCTCCTACACTTCCAGGAGAATTTATTTTCTCCAAAATAATAATTCAAGCGCTTGAAAGTACTGGGCAGAACCGGCTAATTAGATGCACAAATCAATTTCGGCAATGTGATTTTTTTTAACTAAAAAAAAAAAATTGGGGGTGGGGGTGGGGAAAAGTGCTAGGGTCAGCAACGAGAAACAGGGAACATCGGCCAACTGGAAACATGTATTTACTTTTTTGGGGGGCCTGAAAATGTACATTCACAAAGTAAATCCGAGTAACATAATTCTTTCTCAATTCAAGATGCCTTGTACATATTTACTAAAAATGAAAAAAATAAAAAACAATTTGACTGGTATTCGATCTTGAATCTTTTGCATGATATATCTGCATCATGTTTCATCTGCAGTGACTGATATGTTGGTGGTGATATTTCTACACTTATGTTTTGGCTGTCTATTTAAATCAAAATTCTGCAATGTTACAGTAAAATCGAATTAGCAACATTTTTTCTCATGGGAAAACCGCTAATTCACGGACTAGCCTTTAATTGTTAATTGCACACCATATCATAATTATTGTAATCCAAACTGAGACAGACGCTGGTCGCAGTGCGAATATTGTTAGCGAACTAGCGAACGTCAAACATGAGAAAAGTCATTGTAAAATATAGTACATGGCCGCCATACAAAATAGATACCAAGGAACCCTTTTTTTTTATGGTCGTGGTATTTTGTAGTCCGATAAATCAGCCGCCAAACTTGTAATGGTATTGATGGGTATATATGTTATGTTTAGCAGAGTCTACATCATTCGGAATATTTTGGACTCGTCCCTAATGCATTGATCGGTCGCCGTACGTCTGTAAAATAGAAGGTCTGAGAGCATGAATTATTCTGATTTAATCGTATCCCTTTTCCACACAATGAGCATAACATATGTGAAAATAGTAGAACGAAATGAGTAAACGTCACTTACCTTTTTCAAGGCAAAGAACCAGTCCTTCATAATCCTGAAATCTTCCCACTTTCATCGATGTCTTCTGTTTCGTACTGGACTTTAACATCAGTACCGACGTGGAAATCACTAGAGGTTGATTTTATTTTATTTTTGTTAAAAATGTCCACACTCTTGTCGTCATAGAAATATATAATGTCAGCGAACATGTTGCAGGAGAACAATAAGTGACTTTCTTTCTAAGCAGCGTGGTCCTTGCTAAACGTTGCCCGCGCGCGAAATTCAGTCTCTTGGTTCAAATGTACTCTTTTCTACATGTACACTACAGGCCAGCGAGCAGCATCCGTTGAGTTCGTTTGAGGCGCCAAAGAGGGCGAACTGTTCGTAAACTTTTTGTTTTACGTGCCTTTGTATACATATTCACTCAAGTATGACTTAATTTTATAAATCAAATAAATTGTATTTTTGTTATCAGATATTTCTTAACAACTGGCCTATATAATATATTTCGTGTCTTTCGTAAGTTAGTTAATATTGCTGTAGTTCATTTTTGATGTACATACAGTAGAATGGGATGATCCATGCCCCACAGGACACTCTAATTGGTTCCAAAAAGCCCATCCTTTCATCATGTAATCAAATAGGTTGACATTGGGAGATTAAGTTTCACACCAGCATCAACAATATTATCCGGCATCAATGGTTAGCAAAATGAAGCTTTTTATATTTATTCTAGCAAATTTTTTTTAAAACTTTATTGTTATTGCCGATTTTAACTGAAATAAAAAGTAACAATATCACTGGTTTTAATATTGTTTTTTTTTTTTTCGTGAAGTTAATTAAAGTTTACAAATCATACACAGATGCACTAAGCATAAAGAAACGTACAAAGATTAAAAGACAAATGAAATGACTGTTGAAAAATAAAACATTACATCAACATTACTATTATATAAATCGTGGACCGAGTATGTAATGGGACCGAGTACGTAATGGGGCCGAGTACGTAAATGTGCCGAGTACGTGATGGGCCGATTTGGGTGGGCCGAGTTCGTTATGGGCCGAGAACGTTAGTGTGCCCACTCTGCTATGGGCCGAGTTATCCCGTAATCGGTTATACGAGACTTCAATGCCAAGTTTGTTTTGAAGAGTCTTTTGTTTTATGAATAGTGATACGTACATTAATATGTTCAAACAAATTCCTTGATACTTGTATAAACAATGTTCAAACAAATTCCTTGATACTTGTATAAACAATGTCAGAAAATTATAAGATATCTGGTTATTGCTTAATTTGAGTAAAACTATGCATGTGCGAGACAAAGCTGTCACAAAAATATGTTTTCCGGTATCTGGCATGCATCAGAATTTTACTTTTCGGTTAACCGTTACGAGTTTATTTGTTATTTTTAAGACCACATCTTCATGCTTCAACGTGTACATACTTTTGCAGTCCAAAAGAGATGATTCTTGGGTCAAGGTAAAGAGTCAAACGCACTGTCATTAAATAAATTGACAGATTTTTTATATATGAAAACAACAAAGTAACAAGATTTGCAAATCAGAAACAATGTCTATTTGACGATACTTTGATCAGAATCAAAGTCCAAATTTCTCACGTGATAACTCACATGAGAAATTAGAACTCTGCCTTATTTTGAAACATGGTCAGATGTAATGGAAAAGAATGTTTTCTAAGTTAAACTTTCTCATGTGAAGATTCAAATTCTCACGTGAGCAAACTCCGCACATATGAGAATTTGGTTAGTTTTTCCATGGCTCACAAGATCTAACAAACTGCACACATGAGCTTGCAAAAACTACCCAATTTGCATACGTTTCTAACATGGTTCTCATGTGCAGCTTATGAGAAGCTCATGTGAATTGGTGAGATTTTTCTGTACGGGAAGCTTGCGCAAGCTTGCAGACTTGGAAAAATTCCTTTTGCAAGCTTGCGCAAGCAACCTTACTACCTTGTGCAACTTCAACTAGCTTGCTGCAAGCTTGCAGCAAGCTTGTGGAAAGCATGCATTTTGGTTTGGGATTTCTCATCCATTTCTATACAGTTTGGTAAATGGATTTATATCACAGATTTTGGACGAGTTTGATGATGAGAAAGAAACTGCTTAATCTCTTATCAAACGATACATTAGGAAACAACCAAAACACAAAGCATGAACTGAACATTTCTATACTGGCTGCCCTAAACAAACTTATGAACTGGTGTACAAGTAATTGCATGGTAGTTGTTACTGATAAACTAAAATATTACTTATCTCAACATGGCATGGTAGTTGTTACTGGTAAACTAAAATATTACTTATCTCAACATGGCAAGGTAATTGTTACTGGTAAACTAAAATATTTCTTATCTCAACATGTCATGGTAGTTGTTACTGATAAACTAAAATATTACTTATCTCAACATGGCATGGTAGTTGTTACTGATAAACTAAAATATTACTTATCTCAACATGGCAAGGTAGTTGTTGTTACTGGTAAACTAAAATATTACTTATCTCAACATGGCATGGTAGTTGTTACTGGTAAACTAAAATATTTCTTATCTCAACATGTCATGGTAGTTGTTACTGATAAACTAAAATATTACTTATCTCAACATGGCAAGGTAGTTGTTACTGATAAACTAAAATATTACTTATCTCAACATGGCACGAAAGATCAAATATTGATAGGGATGAACTATGTCTACTATGGAAGGATAAAATTTGCAAATGGTTCATCGTGATAGAATACTTGTTGCTTTTGAAGATAATAATCAATTATGGACTGAACATATAAAATATATCAGCAAAACAGTGAACAAAAGTTTATGGCATCTTGAAGAATGAGACATTTTCTGCCCAAAAGACACAAAACTATTACATAGAACCTTATTTAGATTACTATAATACTGAGTGGGGGTGGGTGAAAAATTATTCAGATGAAAAATACAGCAAATCTAACATGACTTGAAAGAAGAGCATTTGGGCTAATATCAATCCAAACAGAAATCATTGAAAAATTAACTGGTTCATACTAAATATTAGCTATTATAAATGGAATTCATTTGGGTTAATATCAATCCAAACAGAGATCATTGAAAAATTAACTGGTTCATA
This sequence comes from Unio delphinus, assembly GCA_029339505.1. Lineage (NCBI taxonomy): Eukaryota > Metazoa > Mollusca > Bivalvia > Unionida > Unionidae > Unio > Unio delphinus. The sequence goes on along the minus strand of JAQISU010000034.1, from coordinate 7,380,541 downwards.
CTAAATATTAGCTATTATAGATGGAACCCATTTGGGTTAATATCAATCCAAACAGAGATCATTGAAAAATTAACTGGTTAGTACTAAATATTAGCTATTATAGATGGAACCCATTTGGGTTAATATCAATCCAAACAGAGATCATTGAAATATTAACTGGTTCATGCTAAATATTAGCTATTATAGATGGAATTCATTTGGGTTAATATCAATCCAAACAGAGATCATTGAAAATTTAACTGGTTCATACTAAATATTAGCTATTATAGATGGAACCCATTTGGGTTAATATCAATCCAAACAGAGATCATTGAAAAATTAACTGGTTCATACTAAATATTAGCTATTATAGATGGAATTCATTTGGGTTAATATCAATCCAAACAGAGATCATTGAAAAATTAACTGGTTCATACTAAATATTAGCTATTATAGATGGAACCCATTTGGGTTAATATCAATCCAAACAGAGATCATTGAAAAATTAACTGGTTAGTACTAAATATTAGCTATTATAGATGGAATCCATTTGAGATAAGCTATTAGTTACTGTACAAGATAGTCAATATTAGTTCTCTGTATAATTATTGTCACTATTCCAGTATAGGTTATATGTACCTAATAATTACACTCTCCACCTGACATCCATGTCTACCAAACAATTCCCAAAGCCAAAAATGAGGAATTAGAAGAAGTTCCCTTTCCATGCAATTGGAACTTTGTTTAAAACTAGTATTCCAGTAGAGATTACAAATTTCCACATTATTTCCTTCTTCTAAACTAAGTATATCTAATGGCTTTAGAAACAACTGTATTTATATTCAGGCATATTCAAACCATATCCAATTACTTCAGAATGAATTTATTAATTCAATCAAAGATGAACACCTTCCTTAAATATTTTTAGTAGTAAAGTGAATGCAGTTAATATAAAAACAATTTGAAAATATGTTTTTTTTAAATTTTTTTATCTTTTATTTGATACAATTTATGGAATTTGAACATTATATTTATATTTGTTTTTGATGTACTGTATGTTTTCATTTTTTTGAAAGGGCTTATTTCTATATTCTATTTAAAAAAATGAATATTTTTTTAATTTTTTCTTTAATTGGCATAATATAGTTACCATTTACTGAGATACCATGAAATGCCACTACTAGAACTTTGAGTTGTAAATTAAGCACAGAGCGAATAATCTCCATACAATTTAAGCCTCTGTTTTGTATTATTTTGGAGAGTTTTCATGTTTTGTATTATCTTGGAGAGTTTTCATGTTTTGTATTATCTTGGAGTTTTCATGTTTTGTATTATCTTGGAGAGTTTTCATGTTTTGTATTATCTTGGAGTTTTCATGTTTTGTATTATCTTGGAGAGTTTTCATGTTTTGTATTATCTTGGAGAGTTTTCATGTTTTGTATTATCTTGGAGAGTTTTCATGTTTTGTATTATCTTGGAGAGTTTTCATGTTTTGTATTATCTTGGAGAGTTTTCATGTTTTGTATTATCTTGGAGAGTTTTCATGTTTTGTATTATCTTGGAGAGTTTTCATGTTTTGTATTATCTTGGAGAGTTTTCATGTTTTGTATTATCTTGGAGAGTTTTCATGTTTTGTATTATCTTGGAGAGTTTTCATGTTTTGTATTATCTTGGAGAGTTTTCATGTTATGTATTATCTTGGAGAGTTTTCATGTTTTGTATTATCTTGGAGAGTTTTCATGTTTTGTATTATCTTGGAGAGTTTTCATGTTATGTATTATCTTGGAGAGTTTTCATGTTTTGTATTATCTTGGAGAGTTTTCATGTTTTGTATTATCTTGGAGAGTTTTCATGTTATGTATTATCTTGGAGAGTTTTCATGTTTTGTATTATCTTGGAGTGTTTTCATGTTTTGTATTATCTTGGAGAGTTTTCATGTTTTGTATTATCTTGGAGAGTTTTCATGTTTTGTATTATCTTGGAGTTTTCATGTTTTGTATTATCTTGGAGAGTTTTCATGTTTTGTATTATCTTGGAGAGTTTTCATGTTTTGTATTATCTTGGAGAGTTTTCATGTTTTGTATTATCTTGGAGAGTTTTCATGTTTTGTATTATCTTGGAGAGTTTTCATGTTTTGTATTATCTTGGAGAGTTTTCATGTTTTGTATTATCTTGGAGAGTTTTCATGTTTTGTATTATCTTGGAGAGTTTTCATGTTATGTATTATCTTGGAGAGTTTTCATGTTTTGTATTATCTTGGAGAGTTTTCATGTTTTGTATTATCTTGGAGAGTTTTCATGTTATTTATTATCTTGGAGAGTTTTCATGTTTTGTATTATCTTGGAGTGTTTTCATGTTTTGTATTATCTTGGAGAGTTTTCATGTTTTGTATTATCTTGGAGAGTTTTCATGTTTTGTATTATCTTGGAGTTTTCATGTTTTGTATTATCTTGGAGAGTTTTCATGTTTTGTATTATCTTGGAGAGTTTTCATGTTTTGTATTATCTTGGAGTTTTCATGTTTTGTATTATCTTGGAGAGTTTTCATGTTTTGTATTATCTTGGAGTTTTCATGTTTTGTATTATCTTGGAGAGTTTTCATGTTTTGTATTATCTTGGAGAGTTTTCATGTTTTGTATTATCTTGGAGAGTTTTCATGTTTTGTATTATCTTGGAGAGTTTTCATGTTTTGTATTATCTTGGAGAGTTTTCATGTTTTGTATTATCTTGGAGAGTTTTCATGTTTTGTATTATCTTGGAGAGTTTTCATGTTATGTATTATCTTGGAGAGTTTTCATGTTTTGTATTATCTTGGAGAGTTTTCATGTTTTGTATTATCTTGGAGAGTTTTCATGTTATGTATTATCTTGGAGAGTTTTCATGTTTTGTATTATCTTGGAGAGTTTTCATGTTTTGTATTATCTTGGAGAGTTTTCATGTTTTGTATTATCTTGGAGAGTTTTCATGTTATGTATTATCTTGGAGAGTTTTCATGTTTTGTATTATCTTGGAGTGTTTTCATGTTTTGTATTATCTTGGAGAGTTTTCATGTTTTGTATTATCTTGGAGAGTTTTATTGTTTTGTATTATCTTGGAGAGTTTTCATGTTATGTATTGTCTTGGAGAGTTTTCATGTTTTGTATTATCTTGGAGAGTTTTCATTGCCAGACATATAATTAATCAGATAGTCTAAGAGAAGATTATTCAAGTAAAGTATTTATCTTGTTTTTGATTTTTTGGGTATAAATATATCATGTTGTAGAGACAGTATACATATTATAATATGATATTAAATATGTGATTAAAGTATTTATCTTGTTATTGATATTTTTGGTATAAATATATCATGTTGTAGAGACAGTATACATATTATAATATGATATTAAATATGTGATTAAAGTATTTATCTTGTTATTTATATTTTTGGTATAAATATATCATGTTGTAGAGACAGTATACATATTTTAATATGATCTTAAATATGTGATTAAAGTATTTATCTTGTTATTGATATTTTTGGTATAAATATATCATGTTGTAGAGACAGCATACATATTATAATATGATATTAAATATGTGATTAAAGTATTTATCTTGTTATTGATATTTTTGGGTATAAATATATCATGTTGTATAGACAGTATACATATTATAATATGATATTAAATATGTGATATTACTACACATTTTATTGGTACAGGTGTTTAATGATTGAGGCCCCTTTTTCATGTATTTTAAATATATTTGTGTTTATGTCAGAGAAAAGCATTTCTTGATTTTTAAAAATTTGATGTAATCATGGAGAATGAAGAACTGATTCTGTATTGATCTTGTTTGTTTCAGACACTGAAGATCAGTCTCACTCCATTTCCCTCAGTTGAGAATGGTACATACAAATGCATTTTTAGAACTGATGAGAATAGCACTTCTATTGATATGGCAAGGAGAGAAAATGAAACACTATATTGTACAAGTCCAAAAGTAACAAGTAAGTAGTCTTTGGACTAATTACTTTGCCATACAGTATATAAGCTTCAGAAGGCAAATGCTTCATCAATACTGGATGAAGAAAAGAAAGTCAATTTTAGATCACCAAAAAATGTAGAAAATTCTGTTGGAATGGATGGTTGATAAGTGTGCTTGGCCATAATGATTATATTTACTGTGTAGTTTACTAATGGTCATCCTTACTGTGTAGTTTACTGATGGTCATCTTTACCAGTTTACTGATAGTCATCCTTACTGTGCAGTTTACTAATGGCTATCTTTACTGTGTAGTTTACTGATGGTCATCTTTACCATGTAGTTTAATAATGGTCATCTTTACTTTGTAGCTTACTAATGGTCATCATGACTGTGTAGCTTACTAATGGTCATCTTCACTGTGTAGTTTACTAATGGTCATCTTTACTGTGTAGTTTACTAATGGTCATCTTTACTATGTAGTTTAATAATGGTCATCTATACTTTGTAGCTTACTAATGGTCATCATGACTGTGTAGCTTACTAATGGTCATCTTCACTGTGCAGTTTACTTATGGTTATTTTTACTGTGTTGTTTACTAATGGTCATCTTTACTGTGTAGTTTACTAATGGTCATCTTTACTGTGTAGTTTACTAATGGTCATCTTTACCATGTAGTTTAATAATGGTCATCTTTACTTTGTAGCTTACTAATGGTCATCATGACTGTGTAACTTACTAATGGTCATCTTCACTGTGCAGTTTACTTATGGTTATTTTTACTGTGTAGTTTACTAATGGTCATCTTTACTGTATAGTTTACTAATGGTCATCTTTACTGTGTAGTTTACTAATGGTCATCTTTACTGTGTAGTTTACTAATGGTCATCTTTACCATGTAGTTTAATAATGGTCATCTTTACTTTGTAGCTTACTAATGGTCATCATGACTGTGTAGCTTACTAATGGTCATCTTCACTGTGCAGTTTACTTATGGTTATTTTTACTGTGTAGTTTACTAATGGTCATCTTTACTGTGTAGTTTACTAATGGTCATCTTCACTGTGTAGCTTACTAATGGTCATCTTCACTGTACAGTTTACTTATGGTTATTTTTACTGTGTAGTTTAATAATGGTCATCTTCACTGTGTAGCTTACTAATGGTCATCCTCACTGTGCAGTTTACTTATGGTTATTTTTACTGTGTAGTTTACTAATGGTCATCTTTACTGTGTAGTTTACTAATGGTCATCTTTACTGTGTAGTTTACTGATGGTCGTCTTAACTGTGCATTTCACTAATGGCTATCTTTACTGTGTAGATTACTAATGGTCATCTTTACAGTGTAGTTAAATAATGGTCATCTTTAGTGTGTAGTTTACTGATGGTCGTCTTAACTGTGCATTTTACTAACGGCTATCTTTACTGTGTAGTTTTCTGATGGTCATCTTAACTGTGCATTTTACTAATGGCTATCTTAAATGTGTAGTTTACTAATGGCTATTTTTCCTGTGTAGTTTACTAATGGTCATCTTTACTGTGTAGTTTACTAATGGTCATCTTTACTATGTAGCTTACTAATGGTCATCATAACTGTAGGTTACAAATGGCTATCTTTAATGTGTAGTTTAATAATGGCTATTTTTACTGTGTAGTTTACTAATGGTCATCTTTACAGTGTAGTGTACTAATGGTCATCTTCACTGTGTAGTTTACTAATGGCTATCTTTACTGTGTAGTTTACTAATGGTCATCTTCACTGTGTAGTTTACTAATGGTCATCTTCACTGTGTAGTTTACTAATGGTTATCTTTACTGTGTAGTTTACTAATGGTCATCTTCACTGTGTAGTTTACTAATAGTCATCTTTACTGTGTAGTTTACTAATGGTCATCTTTACTGTGTAGTTTACTAATGGTCATCTTCACTGTGTAGTTTACTAATGGCTATCTTTACTGTGTAGTTTACTAATGGTCATCTTCACTGTGTAGTTTACTAATGGTTATCTTTACTGTGTAGTTTACTAATGGTCATCTTCACTGTGTAGTTTACTAATAGTCATCTTTACTGTGTAGTTTACTAATGGTCATCTTTACTGTGTAGTTTACTAATGGTCATCTTCACTGTGTAGTTTACTAATGGCTATCTTTACTGTGTAGTTTACTAATGGTCATCTTCACTGTGTAGTTTACTAATGGTCATCTTCACTGTGTAGTTTACTAATGGTTATCTTCACTGTGTAGTTTACTAATGGTCATCTTTACTGTGTAGTTTACTAATGGTTATCTTTACTGTGTTGCATACTAACAGCTATCTTTACTGTGCAGTTTACTAATGGTCATTTTTACTGTGTAGTTTACTAATGGTCATTTTTACTGTGTAGTTTACTAATGATCATTTTTACTCTGTAGCTTACTAATGGTCATCTTTATTGTGTAGTTTACTCATGTTCATCTTTACTCTGTAGTTTACTAATGGTCATCTTTACTGTGTAGATTACTAATGGTCATCTTTACTGTGTAGATTACTAATGGTCATCTTTACTGTGTAGATTACTAATGGTCATCTTTTCTATGTAGTTTGGATTCAGTAAAAATAAAAAATAAAGTTTACTTTGCCTGTTCAAAATAGTGCATTTTACATGATTTGTAACTCATAGGAAACTTGCTTTACAGTCATATTTTGTGCTGATTTCATAACTTTCCAGACCATCACTTATACTGTTGTGCTTAGCTTTAAAATGTACAAACATTATACACATGATTATCTTGGAAGTGAATGAATTCCAAGCTTTCTTTTTTAAAGCCACAAATGTGAGTTCTGTATGATATTGAAATTTTAGAAAGGGGACATGCAGTAGCAAAGGTGAGCATCAGACTTCTGGGTGTTACATGTTTGATACCTGTACAAAGAAGAATAGGTTGTCTGTCTTGTGTGTCCTGGGAATTTAGACATCATTTCCTCAGCATGATACAGACAATAATGTATTCAAAGTGTCATTAAAACAGACTGAAAAAGAAGGAAGTGTAAAGACAATATTACAAAAACTGAATGCATCTATCCCATTTTTTGCTAGAAAACCTAGCGGGAGACACTAATTCATACAAGAATCTCATTCACATTTTCTTTCTTTTTTTCTTTACATCAGTCAGCATGTCTGTATTCATGTATGTCCCTCCACTTCTTGGATAACCACATCCATACTGAATAGAAATGTGTAAAGTGTTATTAATTAGTAATCAGAAGCACACACCAATATTATAGCTATGCCTATGGTGAATAGTAGAGCACAAGCTTGTATCCCTAACTCATGCAGAAAATAAGAGAGAAAATATCTGAAGATCCAGTAAGTCAGTAAACTCATAAAATCCATATTGATAGCTAGAAATAATTCATTGTTTGTTAAAATATTAAGTACTGCTCTGTGACACCAGTATTTTTTCTAGGCATTTTTGTAATTTCTTCAAGAATGGATTCAAAACATTTCAGTAGAAAAGGTATCAATCTTAAGGTTCATTTTTACACATACAGGTAGGATCGAACTTCACACGGACTGAATATGGTACTGTCTGCATGCAATGTTTACATTGTAGTAATTAACTTGACCATCGGGTTAGCTTTATTGCCACAGCATTGTAGCCTACATCCATCCAGTAGATGTGGATATTACCTACTATCCATTATATTTGGCAGTGAAAATTTAAAGATATCATGCAAGAAACTAAATGTCAAATTCTATTTATCTATTAATCTTGAATCTTTTCAGCTGAGAATTTTTCATTCTTCATTTTGAATTGCATGTCCAAAAGTGTATATCTTTGATTGTGACTTGTCTTTCAGTTCTCTTTCAGCAGGGTTACAGTGTATTATGGAACCAAACATGTATGTATGTATATATGTATGGATGGATGGATGGATGGATGCATGCATGCATATTGTTGTATGGTTTAACACCATTTTTCAACACAGGATAGGCTGGCTATACATGGTTGTCAGTATTAATGGTGGAGGAAGAACCTGGGAAAATGCCTGGAAAGAACTACCAACCGACAAGAAGGTTCTGGGAAGCTTTCTCCTATACCCACATTCAATTTGGCTGAATGTAAGACTCGAACCCACGTAGACAGAGGTGAGATGGCAATGATCCATAATGGAGAGTGCTTTAAAACACTTGGCCAATATGGTCCCCTGTGTGTGTGTGGGGGGGGGATATGCATGCATGTATGTATTTTTAATGTCATGTCTGCATAGTGATTAAACCATCTGCCTCAGGTGCATGAAGTCATGGGTTCAGACTGATGCCAAGTCATACCAAAGACTTAAAAAATGGTATTAGCAGCTGATTTGCTAGCACTCAGCATTAAGAGATTAGTTTTAGGACTGGCTGGCTTGATGTCAAGATAATGTTACATTTTAATGTATGAGGATGATGCCATTCCATTGTCAAATATTGGCAGTTCTTGCTAAAAATAGAAAATCTTCGAATGGTTTCAAAAACAATTAAGTAGAATACTTAGAAATTTGTTGTAGAGGGTTTGGTGAGTCATGGTCACTTCTTTCCACAAGATAACGTTCTGAGAGATGTTCCTTTTTTATGAGTTGCAAGATCATCATGATTTTTAAATTTAAAACTTAAAATGTAAGATTTTATATTCTTTCTCAGTATAATCTGTCAAGTAAAATTTTTTTAAGGAAAAAGGCTAACATTATGGAGAGATGTTATTTTTTTAATAACAGTCAAGAATCAGTGTAAAAAAGCAAGTTGATAACTTACATTGTGTATAATGAACTCATTACATACTTTGTACACAGTAGAATTAAATCACAATATCTTAGTAATAAGAGATTATTGGTTCATATGAGAAGTCGACTGGACAAGTTGACACTTTTCTAGATGATTTGTTTGTTTGTTTGATTAGGATTTGTAATGTAGCTTTAACAATTTTCAGTCATATGGCTACATTGTCTGTAGTGAGGCAGTTTATAGTGATGTCTAGCACTGGGTCATCATGCCACAGATATGTAGCATGATGTCCCACCCAGTCACATTATCCTGACACCAGGCTGACCAGACCTAACACTAACCTCTTAATGCTGAGCGCCAAGCAAATTTGCTGTTAGTACCATTTTTGTAAGTCTTTTGGTATAACTCAGCCGGGGATCGAACCCACAACCTTCTGCTCCCACAGCGGATGTTCTAACCACTATGCTACCTGAGTGGTTCTTTCTAGGTGATACTGTAATGTCAATAATGACTTCATGTCATATTATTTACAAGTAAAGATACTAAATGAATGAGATTTGATTTACCAGTAAAGATACTACATTAATGAGATTTTATTTACCACTAAAGATACTACATGAATGAGATTTGATTTGCCAGTAAAGATACTACATGAATGAGATTTGATTTACCAGTAAAGATACATGAATGAGATTTTATTTACCAGTAAAGATACTACATGAATGAGATTTTATTTACCAGTAAAGATACTACATGAATGAGATTTTATTTACAAGTAAAGATACTACATGAATGAGATTTGATTTACCAGTAAAGATACTACATTAATGAGATTTGATTTACCAGTAAAGATACTACATGAATGAGATTTGATTTACCAGTAAAGATACTACATTAATGAGATTTTATTTACCAGTAAAGATACTACATGAATGAGATTTTATTTACCAGTAAAGTTACTACATGAATGAGATTTTATTTACCAGTAAAGATACTACATGAATGAGATTTTATTTACCAGTAAAGATACTACATGAATGAGATTTTATTTACAAGTAAAGATACTACATTAATGAGATTTGATTTACCAGTAAAGATACTACATTAATTAGATTTTATTTACCAGTAAATTTATCACATGATATGGACTTGAACCATTAAAAATATCACATGACTGAGAGTTTTTTACCAGTAAAGATATCACATGACTGTCATTTGATTTACCAGTAAAGATATTACATGACTTGAGTATTTTATCATTTTTATAATCAAAGACACTGAATGCCTAAGTGATAAGTAAAACACAAAGCATGTGTAACATATATGCCTGTAAGCATACAAATTTTCAAGTAGGCAGTATTATGCAAATATACTTACATGAAGTAAATTAAAACAGAATCATTTGTTCAAAACATTTCTTGTTGTAGGGTTTAATGCCATTTTTCAGCTCACGATAGACTATACATGGTGGCCAGTATTAATGGTGGAGGAAGAACCCAGGAAACCCCCCTGAAAGAACCACTGACCCACGAGAAGCAACTGGCAAGCATTCTCACATAACTACATTATCCGAATCTTAGACTCGAATCCATGCAGACAGTATTGAAATGGCAGTGATTCATAATGGATAGCGCTTTCGACCACTCAGCCACTTGGGGCCCCTAAAAAAAACATTTGTGAGAATTCATATTAAACATGATTTAAAATATGAGTCAGCACTACTGGCTATTTGAACCAACTGAACATCTTAATATGAATAGTGTATATTGGTCCATTGTCTCTTCTTGTGTAAAAAGTAGTAAAAGTCTGTGAACATCTGTAAATGTTGTCATTTAAAAAGAATTAGATATTGAATGAAGAAATATTTTATGGATTTTATACAGTATTTGTGCTTTGCAACTTGCATGATTTTCCAAATGGAAAATTTGATATTTTTTACCCAGCATTTTGCAGTACCAAAAGCATTCATCCCTCGAACATCCATTGTGAATAGGTATGCTTTAAAGTTACACATTGGTTTGTATGCAATATCTAATTACGCTTAGAACAATTTTAGGTAAGTGATTTCTTTTTAAAAACTGCTGAACAGAAGTTCACCAAATCTGACAGGAAGGAGCCTGGCATAACTCCTATTCAAAGTCATCAAAATGATGCTATCCAGTATGCCCAATGTTATAAGAAATAACAAGATCATTAAAAAACTCTTTCTCAAAAACTATTGAACACAATTCATCAAAATTAGACAAAGTACAGCATAGCATAAATGCATTGCAATTTTATATTTGTTTGTATGACTAATTAAACAAAATGTGAAGATATGGTGACAGTATATATTGGGCTTTTGTTTGAGTCTCGTATGAATCAAATGATTTTATGTATGTTAATATTTTCCAGAAACTTGTCTTCAAAGACTATCCTGAAGCAAATAATATGGAGGAAAATCCATGTATTTCACAGGAACATTCTTTATTTTTAGTCTAAAAGCCTCATATCATCTTCTATTTGAAATCTAGAACACTCAACAGCTGAATTGGATATCTATGTGATGAAAAATAATCAAACTACTAAGTTGACATCGCTGCCTTTCCTCTTCTACAACTGTTCAAATTTCTCAAGGTAAGAAATATTGGATTTCGATTCAGTTTTTAGTATAAGTATTTATACCTCTGCTGCCTTAAGGCCAGTGAGTGAGAAAATGGTTTGTCCCGGTGTCTGTGATGCATTGGTTAACAGCTGCTTGTAACCACTTTTGATGCTTTGCTGATGAAGAAATTGTCATCAAATTTGAAATGTACACTGATCTGATCAACATTTTGGATTCAATTTTTTGAAACATCAGGGTATATGGATAAGTTAATTGGCTGATTAGCTGTCATGTATATTTTCAACCAGGAGGCAAGTTGGGCTTAGGTGTGGGCTTAGGCATGGTTGTGTGCTTAGCAGACCTCATCTGTTGTGCAATTTCTGTCAGTTTCTTTTCAAACTTGACTTGTTTCAGAATGTTTTCTATGCCCATAGAGCATATTATGATGTTGACCATAATTCTGATTGTTAACAGTTTCACTTTGGCACACAAACTCCAGTTCACCACCATCTACCATAACCTTGTGGATGGCTTGAACTGGGATAGTGATAAAGTTTATTGATTTTGGGTAAAATGTCAAAGGTTATTCACTGTGACTGAAAGACAAAAATTGATTTTCACACAATAACATTCACTTCTAAGTCACAGATCTTGCAAAACTTGTGTCAAGTGAAAAGAAAAGTTAAATGTCAAGGTGATTAAGATTAAAAGTTAAAATTTTCAGTTATTAAAAAGGAAATTTCACTAAAGTAAGTGGATGACTTACTCTTTGGGTAAGACAGAAATCTGTTGATTTTTCAAATAGAAGGTCTTTGGTAAATAGATTTTGGATTATCTGAAGTTTATGGAGGGCCTGTATTTAAGGTATGGAGGAAGTAATTGGGTCTAAGGGTTAAAGGTTACAGGTGTAATCAAGAAACATACATGTTTTGGGTCAGATATCATGGCCATGGTATGGATCACAAGAAAATAATGTTTTTGCCTAGTAAGTTTGGTTCACTATTGCATACCTTGACCAACAGGTCCAGTTATTGAGACACAAAAATTTCCAGAACCAGCCATACCCTACTATTGCCTACATCAAGAATTATTGGTAGCCATTAAAAATAATCTTCACAATACTCTTGATAGTACAAGTAGACAAAACAATGTCGCTTACCAATTAGATTTGATATGCATGTTAGTTTGCATACTTAGATGGTCTGTTTAGATTGCAATGCCATTTTTGAAAACCGTGCAAAGAGTTTTTTTGAACTTTTATATTTTGGTTTGATTGGAGTCATATTTTTGCAAAAGTCAATTTAGTTATGATTTTTAATTTTAGTATAGTGTATTGTTCATTAAATGTTCACACCATGCATGTAGTATTGGCATGGCTGGATGCATGAAGCACAAGATGTGGTGCAATTGTACAGTTGTAGAAATATTTAAACCAATGTTTGAATACCTTGTTTAAGGAATGTTAAGGAGAGCTACTATTGCTGCATAATCATGGAAGGGACTAATTGTCCAGAAGTCCCATGCCCCGTACTCAAATTCGGGCAGTTGTTGCCATATTATGATATTATTATTACATTAAATCTTTGTAGCATTGGACTCAAGGTTGATGGAGTTCCTGTTTAAATACCAATGAACTATAACTCATGTACCACTTAATCTGTGACATCGAACTAACATTGCAGTTGAATCTTAAGATGATCATGTGTGCCCAGACTGTATTTTTGTGACCCATTTGCAATGATTTATTATCCCAACTTAACAAGATTTCAAGAGCTACTAACATGGTCGATGACTAGTTGGTTCTAGATGATAATGGTGTTCCTTGAACACCCAATGTGGCAGCAATGGGAGCGATTTTAAAAATCTAGTTAATGTAACTATTTTCTTAGTGGATGGAGATTCCAACATGGGCTTTTCTCTAGAATGCCTCTAATTTGTCTTGTTGGTCTTAAGTGAAAATGGATCTGGTCTAATTTCTAGTAAGGTTCACATGATGTCCATCATGATAAATCTATGATGAATACACTTCCTGATTAGATGATGGCATTGAAATGGTCTATTCAATACTCTTTCTGAATAGATGATGGTATTGAAATGGTCTATTCAATACTCTTTCTGAATATATGATGGTATTGAAATGGTCTATTCAATACTTTTCCTGAATAGATGATGGTATTGAAATGGTCTATTCATTACTCTTTCTGAATAGATGATGGTAATGAAATATTTTTCCTAGATAGATGATGGTATTGAAATGGTCTACTTAATACTTTTCCTGAATAGATGATGGTGTTGAAATGTTCTATTCATTACTCCTTCTGAATAGATGATGGTATTGAAATGGTCTATTTAATATTTTTTTCTGAATAGATGATGGTATTGAAATGGTCTATTCAGTACTCTTTCTGAATAGATGATGGTATTGAAATGGCCTATTCAGTACTCTTTCTTAATAGATGATGGTATTGAAATGGTCTATTCAATACTCTTTCTGAATAGATGATGGTATTGAAATGGCCTATTCAATACTTTTCCTGAATAGATGATGGTATTGAAATGTTTTTCCTGGATAGATGATGGTATTAAAATGATCTATTTAATACTTTTCCTAAATAGATGATGGTATTGAAATGGTCTATTCAATACTCTTTCTGAAAAGATGATGGTACTGAAATGGTCTATTCAATACTTTTCCTGAATAGATGATGGTATTGAAATGTTTTTCCTGGATAGATGATGGTATTGAAATGGTCTATTTAATACTTTTCCTAAATAGATGATGGTATTGAAATGGTCTATTCAATACTTTTGTCTGAATAGATGATGATATTGAAATGGTCTATTCAATACTCTTTCTGAAAAGATGATGGTATTGAAATGGTGTATTCAATACTCTTTCTGCATATATGATGGTATTGAAATGGTCTATTCAATACTCCTCCTGAATAGATGATGATATTGAAATGGTCTATTCAATACTTTTCCTGAATAGATGATGGTATTGAAATGTTTTTCCTGGATAGATGATGGTACTGAAATGGTCTATTTAATACTTTTCCTGAATAGATGATGGTATTGAAATGGTCTATTCAATACTTTTCCTGAATAGATGATGGTATTGAAATGGTCTATTCAATACTTTTCCTGAATAGATGATGGTATTGAAATGTTTTTCCTGGATAGATGATGGTATTGAAATGGTCTATTTAATACTTTTTCTGAATAAATGATGGTATTGAAATGGTCTATTCAATACGTTTCCTGAATAGATGATGGTATTGAAATGGTCTATTCAATACTTTTGTCTGAATAGATGATGATATTGAAATGGTCTATTCAATACTTTTCCTGAATAGATGATGGTATTGAAATGTTTTTTACTGGATAGATGATGGTATTGAAATGGTCTATTTAATACTTTTTCTAAATAGATGATGATATTGAAATGGTCTATTTAATACTTTTCCTGAATAGATGATGGTATTGAAATGGTCTATTCAATACTTTTCCTGAATAGATGATGGTATTGAAATGGTCTATTCAATACTTTTCCTGAATAGATGATGGTATTGAAATGTTTTTCCTGGATAGATGATGGTATTGAAATAGTCTATTTAATACTTTTTCTGAATAGATGATGGTATTGAAATGGTCTATTCAATACGTTTCCTGAATAGATGATGGTATTGAAATGGTCTATTCAATACTTTTGTCTGAATAGATGATGGTATTGAAATGGTCTATTCGATACTCTTTCTGAATAGATGATGGTATTGAAATGGTATATTCAATACTTTTCCTGAATAGATGATGGTATTGAAATGGTCTATTCAATACTTTTCCTGAATAGATGATGGTATTAAAATGTTTTTCCTGGATAGATGATGGTATTGAAATGGTCTATTTAATACTTTTCCTAAATAGATGATGGTATTGAAATGGTCTATTCAATACTTTTGTCTAAATTGATGATGATATTGAAATGGTCTATTCAATACTCTTTCTGAATAGATGATGGAATTGAAATGGTATATTCAATACTTTTCCTGAATATATGATGGTATTGAAATGGTCTATTCAATACTCCTCCTGAATAGATGATGCTATTGAAATGGTCTATTTAATACTTTTTCTGAATAGATGATGGTATTGAAATGGTCTATTCAGTACTCTTTCTGAATAGATGATGGTGGTATTGAAATGGTCTATTCAATACTTCTCCTGAATAGATGATGGTATTGAAATGGTCTATTCAATACTTTTCCTGAATAGATGATGGTATTGAAATGTTTTTCCTGGATAGATGATGGTACTGAAATGGTCTATTTAATACTTTTCCTGAATAGATGATGGTATTGAAATGGTCTATTCAATACTTTTCCTGAATAGATGATGGTATTGAAATGGTCTATTCAATACTTTTCCTGAATAGATGATGGTATTGAAATGTTTTTCCTGGATAGATGATGGTATTGAAATGGTCTTTATAATACTTTTTCTGAATAGATTATGGTATTGAAATGGTCTATTCAATACTTTTCCTGAATAGATGATGGTATTGAAATGGTCTATTCAATACTTTTGTCTGAATAGATGATGGTATTGAAATGGTATATTCAATACTCTTTCTGAATAAATGATGGTATTGAAATGGTCTATTCAATACTCCTCCTGAATAGAAGATGGTATTGAAATGGTCTATTCAATACTTTTCCTGAATAGATGATGGTATTGAAATGGTCTATTCAATACTTTTCCTGAGTAGATGATCGTATTGAAATGTTTTTCCTGGATAGATGATGGTATTGAAATGGTCTATTTAATACTTTTCCTGAATAGATGATGGTATTGAAATGGTCTATTTAATACTTTTCCTGAATAGATGATGGTATTGAAATTATCTATTTGTTACTCTTTCTGAATAGATGATGGTATTGAAATGGTCTATTTAATACTTTTGCTGAATAGATGATGGTATTGAAATGGTCTATTCAGTACTCTTTCTGAATCGATGATGGTATTGAAATGGTCTATTCAATACTCTTTCTGAATAGATGATGGTATTGAAATGGTCTATTCAATACTCTTTCTGAATAGATGGTGGTATTGAAATGTTTTTCCTGGATAGATGATGGTATTGAAAAGGTCTATTCAATACTCTTTCTGAATATATGATGGTATTGAAATGGTCTATTGAATACTCCTCCTGAATAGATGATGGTATTGAAATGGTCTATTCAGTATTTTTCCTGAATAGATGATGGTATTGAAATGGTCTATTCAATACTTTTCCTGAATAGATGATGATATTGAAATGTTTTTCCTGGATAGATGATGGTATTGAAATGGTCTATTTAATACTTTTCCTGAATAGATGATGGTATTGAAATGGTCTATTCAATAGTCTTTCTGAATAGATGATGGTATTGAAATGGTCTATTCAATACTCTTTCTGAATAGATGATGGTATTGAAATGGTCTATTTAATACTTTTCCTGAATAGATGATGGTATTGAAATGGTCTATTCATTACTCTTTCTGAATAATAGATGATGGTATTGAAATGGTTTATTTAATACTTTTCCTGAATAGATGATGGTATTGAAATGGTCTATTCATTACTCTTTCTGAATAATAGATGATGGTATTGAAATGGTCTATTTAATACTTTTTCTGAATAGATGATGGTATTGAAATGGTCTATTCAGTACTCTTTCTGAATAGATTATGATATTGAAATGGTCTATTCAATACTCTTTCTGAATAGATGATGGTATTGAAATGGTATATTCAATACTCTTTCTGAATAGATGATGGTATTGAAATGGTATATTCAATACTTTTCCTGTATAGATGATGGTATTGAAATAGCCTAATGTATAAACAAAACATGAAACCACTATCATTGCCCTTTCACTAAAGCCAGATTTTACTTCCTGATGGTCAGTGACTGAGTAATGTTGGAATGACAGCAAGTAGTATATGATTCATGGGTCAGTAACATTAATTAATCAGTGTTATGTCTGATCGAAAATCATGTCAATCTTAAATCCAGTATAGCCACCAAATGGTTTCAAGGAAGAAACTGTCTTATTTCAGATTCCTGGAAAGTCATCTTGGTCACTATATGGTCAGTTCTATCAAATGGGTCTTCTTACAAACTTGTTTAAAAGTGTGTTAGGGACACTAGTGTCATTTCATTATTTGCCACTAACCTTACTCAGAGGGTGTATCTCATGAAACTTGGTCACCATAGCCTACATTTAAGGATCTAGTTACAATTTCACTTAGATATTCTTCTTAATTTTTCTGTTCATCTGATCTTGCCTAAACTTCCACTGTGTTTATCTGGGAAGAGTTTCTGACATTAAAAAAACACTGAGTTGATGAGGCATACATTTGCGGGCTTTAAAGAGATTAGTTACAGTTGTGTACAGGTTTTAATTGCAAAAATACTTTGCTATTGTCACAAAAATTACTGTGAGAATGCATCTTTGTACATACTGGAGACATAAGAACCAGGTTGTCGTGACATTTTTACCTTGATATGGAACATATAATGTGACAACAGTGCTCAAATTTCAATACCATTTAATAAACTCATCCAAGTTGGCCTTAATAGGTAACATCATGGGATGAGGCACCATTGGCCAAAACTGGGTTGCTTTGGTCTACTTTCTACACTCTTTAAAAGATACCAATTAATGCCACAGTGGTGGGTATATCTTGTGTGTTCGTGTGCATGAACAACTTTGGTTTTTATATTATCTCAAGGCATTAAAGTTTCAAGTAAACCTCTACAGATAATCTTACTGCATTTTGACAGTATATTATTTATTTAGCATCAGCTTAAAGTAGTAATACAGATTTAACTTATATAAGTTATGTACATATGTGAAAGCCACATACAGTCAAACCTGTCACTAATGGCCACTAATGTGAACAGGCAGAACTAGCCGTTGTGCAAAGGTGACTACTTTTAAAATTGGTTGTTGAAGAAACACCCTTCACCAAAAACCATTATAATTATTATTATTACACATGTATTATTATTATTATTATTATTATTATTATTGTTGTTGTTGCTGTTCATGTTGCTGTTTTATGTGCAATATACAACCAGATCATATTTACTTGGTATATGTTTTTCTCTCCTTAATTTATGTTACACACAAGATTACTTTATCTAGCTCACCTTAATCCATTCTATAAATGAAATAATCACAGACTTAAAAAATATAAACCAATCTTAGCTTGTTCATTCAGTTAGTCAGATGCTTCACTTGCCAAGATTAAAAGATATTCAACTTCAGTGTGATGAACAGAAAATCAAGAGAAGCAGTTGATGGTTATTCATTGTGACCCATGAACTATAACTTTAACCACCTTTACATACACACTTTGAATATATAATGACCCCAACCTAAATGAAAAGGGATGTAACTCTTATCTCTTCACATAGATGAACTTTTATCTTCAGAGATACCTTTCATTCACATGCAGGGATATCAAGATATATAACTTTACCCAAGCTATATAGAAATGTTCACACATCTATTCACCAGAACTTAACTATACCTTTGTTGTAAACAACATTCAGTTTGCATAGACTGAACAATGTTGATATAATCTAATGGCTGCTGAAGGCATGGAGAAACCATTGTTGGTTGTGAAACACTTGTCTTCTGTCCTCAGAAGGCCGATGACTTTTATATACAGGTCATTTATAAAGGAAATTTGCTGCGGGGATAGAATAGACATTGTGAACAGGTAGGTGACTGCTAAATAAATGTGACTGTATTTGTTGAACATAAATTTATAACTTTAATTCATGCTATTTCTGTATTTTCAGGTGTAAAAGCTGTACATCAGAAAGTGATGGAGGATGTAATTGGTGTGTTTCCAATAATACGGTGATGTGCAGTAACAATGGTTCTTGTCCCACAAACTTTTCATATGGACAGGTAATGGGAAGATTTCAGCTTTACCTGTTGTTAGTTACACACTTACCTCATATAGTCAGAGGTATATAGGACTGTATATGTATTCTTTTCCTTCCTTCAAGTCCTTTACACAACATTGTGAGAAAAAAGACATTAGCTTCAGCTTTTAATTAATTGTTGTGAAACCTGTTAGATATAAAGGTCATTATTTAAAGATGTGCATATTGACATATCACTGATTTATAAGCTCACCTATCTGTTAAGACCTTGCATCCATCTTGCATCCATCATGCATAGGCTGTCGTCTCTTAAGCTTCTTAAAAACCAATTAGTCCATTTTAATTTAACAGGACATGCTATACAAAACTTTTGATTGAATTATCTCCCTTAGCTGTGATTTGGCTTTAAAAATGATCAAAATGGAAAATCTATTTTAGACTTTCTAGAACAACTCATTCACTTTGATGAAACTTGGTAGGAATGTTTTAAAGATATGCTTTATCATATTTGTATATGGGGTGGTACCTCTAGCCAGGGTGTGACTTCCTGTTGTTAAATTTGTTTTGAACTTCTCTAGATTGGCTAAAAGCAATTTAAATCCAAGTTTCTTAAAATGTTTCTTACGATATTCTTGACAGAATTGTTTCTTCTATTGCAACCATTTGGAAAATCTGTTTTCATTGGTTTCACTAGAAAAACATCCAGCTTTGATCACACTTAGTAGGAATGTTAATTTGACAAACACTATATTAAAATTGTGTCCATAGTGACTCTCTTAACAACATTGTGGAATTTTGTATCCATTTGGAATACTTATTTTAAACTTTCCTTAGAAATAACAGAACAAGGTTTAATTAAACTTGTGAGTGTTTTTAAGGAATGCTCTATAAAAATTTGCCTAGATTGAATACTCTAGCATTAGCATGAGTTCCATTGCAGCCAAATGGAAAACCTGATATCAGCTTACCAGAACAAGAAAATCTTCTTTGACATAATTAGGTAAAAATATTTCTTAGCTCATGCTGTGTCAGTCTTGTTGGATTGAATGTAGTTTCCTTAGCAACCATATGGAATTCCTTTTTGTAACATATTCCCCATCTTGACTGAGCCAGATCAATTAAACATCTTAGGAATATCTGAAAACATACATGTTATTTCAAAACTCTGTCTTGGGTGTCTCCCCTGCCAATAGTATGGCTTCCACTATAGTGATATGGAAAAAGATTGCCACAAATGTTTTTAAGATATGCTGTATCAAAATTAGGAATGAAATGATAACCTATGCTATGTATCGATATGACAATACACAGCCTACAATACCATTCAGTATAGATACACATATCAACTTGATGGTCTTTTTATCTTTCCAAGGTCTCTCACTGGTATGGTGGTGTCATTAATATATGTCGACATATTGATTGTATTTTTAGAATGCAGATTGCAAACAGACATACCTATCATCTGTTCATATACCATTCTCATCCATGAAAAGATAAAAAAACAATACACCCAAAACAAATACTTTATATATGTAAGTGATTTTTATTCAGCCTTTTAGTCCAATTCAGGTTAATCAAGTACAGGACTCATTTTGATCATCGTTCCTTCATTTCACACTGTGAATGCTTTTAAAAAAAATTATTATTAATTTTATCTCTTCAGTAAAATTTGGTTGGCAGTATGGTGTTATCTTCAATGCAGAAGGAATAGTACAAATTCCTTGTGCAAGGAAACTTTTATGGAGTACATGTCCAAGTATGGCAGCATAAATGAATAACAACCAAATCCTTACATTTTACTTTCTGCAGGTGCAGAACAATTGTTACAGACACTTCATTTCTGAAATAAAAAAAAGAAATTATTGAGAACACCCATTCTCCTTCTCCTTCTCCAAATTAAGTAGGTGACTATAACTTATGCAGCTTGGAATCTGTCTCCTTGCAGATCCTGTGCTTACTTTTTTTAAATCCTGTTGGCATTATCAGTCACTTTTGATATATCAGTGTTGAACTAGACACTCCAAACTTGTTCTATGTGTGTTGATTGAAGCACTTTACAAATCATTTAATAGCCACTATTGCACAAAGTTTGTCAGATTGGAATGTAATACTTCTAGTGTGCCATGCAGTAAATTAAATTCAGTGTTCCAATTGGGTGTTATTATTTTACTCTGGACATGAAAACAACAATGACCACAAATCAGAAATGGATGTAACATATTTCTCTGTATGACACACTAGATGTTTAGCTCTAACATTCAGTACAACTAGCCATGATGTGAAGCAATAGTGAAACTGCATACAAGTGGCTGTTAAAAGAGATTAAACATGGACATCTTTCAGTATCAAAATAATTTTTTTTCTCTTCTGAGCTTCATAACCTTTTGACAAGCACATTCCTCAGATGAAGATGTGAAATGTTGAAACTCAGGAGTCAACAAATATTATTTTTCTGCAGAAATCTAGTATCTGGTATTATGACTCTATGGCATTAAATTCAGTAGCATAAAAGAAAGAAAACCAACAAGTTTTAAAAAAATTCAACTAATAATTTGTTTCTCTAAAATACAAAGTGAAAATTTAGAAAGTACTAACGAGTAATGAGAATTAAATTCAAAATAGTCCTTAAATATTTATTACAAGTCCAAATGTATAATGTTTATATCTGTAGATCATCATTTACAGTGCAATGAACATATTGACAGGTTTTGTAAGACACCGTCATACTCAGGTTGATACTAATAAGTGAAAATTTGTACAAAATCACTTTTGCCATTAGAGTCTGTTGACATCACCTTAAGATTTTGCTTTAAAAAGTGTTCAGAAATGGGTAGATCATCGCCTTAAGATTTTGCTTTAAAAAGTGTTCAGAAATGGGTTGATCATCACCTTAAGATTTTGCTTTAAAAAGTGTTCAGAAATGGGTAGAACATCACCTTAAGGTTTGGCTTTAAATAGTGTTCAGAAATGGGTAGAACATCACCATAACATTTGGCTTTAAAAAGTGTTCAGAAATGGGTAGAACATCACCTTAAGGCTTGGCTTTAAAAAGTGTTCAGAAATGGGTAGAACATCACCTTAAGATTTGGCTTTAAAAAGTTCTCAGAAATGGGTAGAACATCACCTTAAGATTTGGCTTTAAAAAATGTTCAGAAATGGGTAGAACATCACCTTAAGATTTGGCTTTGAAAAATGTTCAGAAATGGGTAGAACATCACCGTAAGATTTGACTTTAAAAAGTGTTCAGAAATGGGTAGAACATCGCCTTAAGATTTTGCTTTAAAAAGTGTTCAGAAATGGGTTGATCATCACCTTAAGATTTTGCTTTAAAAAGTGTTCAGAAATGGGTAGAACATCACCTTAAGGTTTGGCTTTAAATAGTGTTCAGAAATGGGTAGAACATCACCATAACATTTGGCTTTAAAAAGTGTTCAGAAATGGGTAGAACATCACCTTAAGGCTTGGCTTTAAAAAGTGTTCAGAAATGGGTAGAACATCACCATAACATTTGGCTTTAAAAAGTGTTCAGAAATGGGTAGAACATCACCATAACATTTGGCTTTAAAAAGTGTTCAGAAATGGGTAGAACATCGCCTTAAGATTTTGCTTTAAAAAGTGTTCAGAAATGGGTAGAACATCGCCTTAAGATTTGGCTTTAAAAAGTGTTCAGAAATGGGTAGTACATCGCCTTAAGATTTTGCTTTAAAAAGTGTTCAGAAATGGGTAGAACATCTCCTTTAGGTTTGGCTTTAAAAAGTGTTCAGAAATGGGTAGAACATCACCTTAAGATTTGGCTTTAAAAAGTTCTCAGAAATGGGTAGAACATCACCTGAAGATTTGGCTTTGAAAAATGTTCAGAAATGGGTAGAACATCACCGTTAGATTTGACTTTAAAAAGTGTTAAGAAATGGGTAGAACATCGCCTTAAGATTTTGCTTTAAAAAGTGTTCAGAAATGGGTTGATCATCACCGTAAGATTTGACTTTAAAAAGTGTTCAGAAATGGGTTGATCATCACCTTAAGATTTTACTTTAAAAAGTGTTCAGAAATGGGTAGTACATCGCCTTAAGATTTTGCTTTAAAAAGTGTTCATAAATGGTTAGATCATCGCCTTAAGATTTTGCTTTAAAAAGTGTTCAGAAATGGGTTGATCATCACCGTAAGATTTTGCTTTAAAAAGTGTTCAGAAATGGGTAGTACATCGCCTTAAGATTTTGCTTTAAAAAGTGTTCATAAATGGTTTAATCATCGCCTTAAGATTTGACTTTCAAAAGTGTTCAGAAATGGGTAGAACATCACCTTAAGATTTTGCTTTAAAAAGTGTTCAGAAACGGGTAGAACATCACCTTAAGATTTGGCTTTAAAAAGTGTTCATAAATGGTTAGATCATCGCCTTAAGATTTTGCTTTAAAAAGTGTTCAGAAATGGGTAGTACATCGCCTTAAGATTTTGCTTTAAAAAGTGTTCATAAATGGTTTAATCATCGCCTTAAGATTTTGCTTTAAAAAGTGTTCAGAAATGGGCTGATCATCACCGTAAGATTTGACTTTAAAAAGTGTTCAGAAATGGGTAGAACATCGCCTTAAGATTTTACTTTAAAAAGTGTTCAGAAATGGGTTGATCATCACCTTAAGATTTTGCTTTAAAAAGTGTTCAGAAATGGGTAGAACATCACCTTAAGGTTTGGTTTTAAAAAGTGTTCAGAAATGGGTAGAACATCTTTAGGTTTGGCTTTAAAAAGTGTTCAGAAATGGGTAGAACATCACCTTAAGATGTGGCTTTTAAAAGTGTCCAGAAATGAGTAGAACATCACCTCTTGGCCTAAATATCAAAGCTTGTAGGCTATTTGGTATATTGCCAACATATCCATATATGACATAGTCTCTAGGCCTAAATATCAATGCTTGTAGGCTATTTGGTATATTACCAAAATGTCCATATATGACACAGTCTCTAGGCTTAAATATCAAAGGTTGTAGGCTATTTGGTATATTGCCAAAATAACTGTATATAACATAGTCTCTAGGCCTAAATATCAAAGCTTCTAGGTTGTTGGTATATTACCAAAATGTCCATATATGACATAGTCTCTAGGCCTAAATATCAAAGCTTCTAGGTTATTTGGTATATTACCAAAATGTCCATTTATGACATAGTCTCTAGGCCTAAATATCAAAGCTTCTAGGATATTTGGTATATTACCAAAATGTCCATATAGGACATTGTCTCTAGGCCTAAATATCAAAGCTTGTAGGCTATTTGGTATATTACCAAATTGTCCATATATGACATAGTCTTTAGGCCTAAATATCAAAGCTTGTAGGCTATTTGGTATATTTCCAATATGTCCATATATGACATAGTCTCTAGGCCTAAATATCAAAGCTTGTAGGCTATTTGGTATATTTCCAATATGTCCATATATGACATAGTCTCTAGGCCTAAATATCAAAGCTTGTTGACTGTTTGGTATATTACCAAATTGTCCGCATATAACATAGTCTCTTGGCTTAAATATGAAAGCTTCTAGGCTATTTGGTATATTACCAAAATGTCCATATATGACACAGTCTTTAGGCCTAAATATCAAAGCTTGTTGGCTATTTGGTATATTACCAAAATGTCCATATATGACATAGTCTCTAGGCCTAAATATCAAAGCTTGTTGACTATTTGGTATATTACCAAATTGTCCGTATATAACATAGTCTCTCAGTTTAAATATCAAAGTTTCTAGGCTGTCTGGTATATTACCAAAATGTCCATATATAATGTAGTCTCACCTACAAACTGCAAATATCAGTCTAGCTAATTCTTGAGTATCATATTTTCCAAAATCACCACTTTTGTTATCAAAACCTCCCCCAAAAATTCTAGATGAATCATGTTTTTTTCTCCAAATATATATATATCTAATCTTAAAAATGCACAGATATATGACAATGGCAAATGTTTGTGTTATTCTCCATGCCTCCTTTTGTGTCAGTATTTTGGATTTCATTGGTAGATATGTAGTGTGAGTTGTATTGTTGACATCTTTGCCATTTTCAAATATCAGGCTAGAACATTTTCCAACTTAGTATAGTAACTAAGTTTGAAAGGTAAAGTTTCATTATTCCATTGATAAGCTGCAAATTTCTTAACCACTGTTGTCAAAATAAATATCTTTTACCCCTTTTTACCTTTCTGATCAGGAAAGTTTGGATATGCTTTTCTCAAGTTGCAAAATCTTTACTTTTATAGATTCACATTTTCACACACATTTTTGTGTATCCTTTTTTAAAAGTATTTTATACTTATGAGCTTTTGTTGAGTTTAATACATTCCCACACCAAAATTGCCTACCCTTCTGCACATGAGATTCTCACGTGAGATCTAACACAGGTTAGTTGTTGCTCACGTGAGCAAGATTTTGCTCACATGAAAATTGCAGGATCTGAAATTAATATGAGCACAATTTTCCTCACGTGAGCAAGAGTTTGCTCACATAAGCAAAAAAAAACTCCAAAACAACTAGTATTTAATACGTACATTTTTGACAAAAGTTAAAAAAGAACAAAGTTTACTATCATAAAACTTGCAATTTAATAGCATTAGAGACTTTCAAGGTCATATTTAAATCTAACAAGGATGAGCATCTTTGAGTTCAGTTATGGATGTTTTAGCCAGGTTTCTCGCAGGAGCAAAAATAAAACTAGTGCGTGTGTGTGTGTGTGTATATATATGCATATAAAATTTTCAATTACTGTAATTATCGTATCACATGCATTAAATAATCAAAGTTCTTAAAGGGCATCATTAAACATACTGCAAATAAACATATTTTAGCAAGCACACTATACAAGTTAAAGTTCCAAATCTGTATGAAATTCATGGCTTCACATGAAGACCATTCTTCAATGTTCCAGAAAATTTAACGCAAACGAAGCGTGTAATTAACAATACTGCTTCCGAGTCTTTCATCATGTACACACAGTCACATGCCAGTCTGCAAAAGTATTCATTTGGAAATTTTTCTCTTTGAATCGAGGCACTTCCTGTTTACCATTGAATTTAGGTTAGCTGGGTCTGTCTTGAACTGTTGAAAAATAAAATCTGAAATTGAAATGAAAAACTTAGTGCAAGTTTGTTTTGTTCCTATTTTTGCATTTGTGATATTTTGTAAAAAGGAATGCATTTGTGATATTTTGTAAAAAGGAACTGGTGTAGATTCACTGGACAAGATAACAAAAGCATACACTGAGGCCCCCCCCCCCCCCCAGTCCTACAATGTAAGCCCCGACGCTGATATTTATGTTTGCTCGCGTCTGGGTCTTACTGCCTAAAGAGCAGCGCTGTGTAGTGTTTTTAAATATACTGAACAGAGAATAAGAGGTGAAATTTTCATGTTTATCACATACTTGGCAATAAGTATCAACATTTATCCACATATTTAAGAGTTATTGATGTACTTACTTTGCTGTCTGATCGTGATCGACTCTAACTCTTGACACTAGGAAATGAACGCATTTTTCATGTTCCTTTGAAACACGTTTCAATGCCATGGTGGCTGAGGAATGCCAAAGTAAGTTTCAAAAAAGCTGTTTTATTTTCACGAAACGAAATTATTTCTATATTGCCTATTTGAACAGCCAGCAATATTTCGTTTCGTTCAAGAAATATTTTCCGATTAGAACCTAACTTAAACATACTTCGGCATACCTCGACAACTGTCGCATTTCAGCAAATTCAAATGTATGTCAACTGAACAAAAAATGCGTCCGTTTGCAAGTGTCAACTATTGATTCCATTTGGATAAAAACAGCGCAGTAAGTATAATTAATTAAACATATTAGTGGAACAGTGTCTATATAGGTTGCCAAGTATGTTCGATATTCCTGAAACTTTGATTTATCGTTCCGATGTCGACGACATCGGAACTAACTACACTATGGCGTCATTAGGCTCGTAAGACGTAGCACTAAAATCAAGATCAACATGTGATACGTCTTACGGGTAGGACTACCCCCCCCCCCCCAAATGTGTTTCCTCATTGCACTGGTTTTAAAATTAGATTTAAAATATTTTTTTTTTTTTTAAACGTTATATATAAATCAAATAATAATTCAAGCGCTTGAAAGAACTGGGCAGAACCGGCTAATTAGATGCACAAATCAATTTCGGCAATGTGATTTTTTTTAACTAAAAAAAAAAATTGGGGGTGGGGGTGGGGAAAAGTGCTAGGGTCAGCAACGAGAAACAGGGAACGTCGGCCAACTGGAAACATGTATTTACTTTTTTTTGGCCTGAAAATGTACATTCACAAAGTAAACTCGAGTAACATAATTCTTTCTCAATTCAAGATGCCTTTGTACATATTTACTAAAAATGAAAAAAATAAAAAACAATTTGAGTGGTATTCGATCTTGAATCTCTTGCATGATATATATCATGTTTCATCTGCAGTGACTGATTGTTGGTGGTGATATTTCTACACTTATGTTTTGGCTGTCTATTTAAATCAAAATTCTGCAATGTTACAGTAAAATCGAATTATCAACATTTTTTCTCATGGGAAAACCGCTAATTCACGGACTAGCCTTTAATTGTTAATTGCACACCATATCATAATTATTGTAATCCAAACTGAGACAGACGCTGGTCGCAGTGCGAATATTGTTAGCGAACTAGCGAACGTCAAACATGAGAAAAGTCATTGCAAAATATAGTACATGGCCGCCATACAAAATAGATACCAAGGAAGCTTTTTTTTTTTATGGTCGTGGTATTTTGTAGTCCGATAAATCAGCCGCCAAACTTGTAATGGTATTGATGGGTATATATGTTATGTTTAGCAGAGTCTACATCATTCGGAATATTTTGGACTCGTCCCTAATGCATTGATCGGTCGCCGTGCGTATAGTCTTTTCTATTGCGGGCACACGGCGGCCGTGCGAATAGTCTTTCCAAAAGTTGATACACGGTGACCGAGGGAATACACACTTCCTAAATATACCCACCCCTCTTCCGCGTATCCTACCCCTACCCAATGACGGAGATATGATTAATCTATAGTAAAGAAAACAAGAGTGCATAATGTTTTGAGGGCTGTGCGAGTATAAACATTTGTCAGTATGACGTGCCAAGTTTCACAGCAAGGTATATAATAGGCCAATAAATCAGCCCTTCACCCGTTACGATTTTCAAAATCGTAACGGGTGAAGGGCTGATTTATCGGCCTAGGTATATAACGGCGAGAGTTATAGCTGCATTCACGAAATTCTAGCCGTCATGCATTAAGTTATGTATCCATATACCATGCAAGTTCCAAAGGTAAACTCTTACAAAATCCATGAGAACACAAAGATGTGTCAATATGTGCAGCTTTAGATGATGACCATAATATACATGTATCAAATTTCAAAGAAGTTTTTTGGTTTGTTTTCTATTAGCTTTTTTGATGGCGAATAGCTTTAAATTTAAAAAGTATGTACGTCTGTAAAATAGAGGGTCTGAGAGCATGAATTATTCTGATTTAATCGTATCCCTTTTCCACACACTGAGCATAACATATGTGAAAATAGTAGAACGAAATGAGTAAACGTCACTTACCTTTTTCAAAGCAAAGAACCAGTCCTTCATAATCCTGAAATCTTCTAATATCCCTCCCACTTTCATCGATGTCTTCTGTTTCGTACTGGACTTTAACATCAGTACCGACGTGGAAATCACTAGAGGTTGATTTTATTTTATTTTTGTTAACAATGTCCACACTCTTGTCGTCATAGAAATATATAACAGCGAACATGTTGCAGGAGAACAATAAGTGACTTTCTTTCTAAGCAGCGTGGTCCTTGCTAAACATTGCCCGCGCGCGAAATTCAGTCTCTAATTGTTTCAAATGTACTCTTCTACATGTACACTACAGGCCAGCGAGCAGCATCCGTTGAGTTCGTTTGAGGCGCCAAAGAGGGCGGACTGTTCGTAAACTTTTTGTTTTACGTGCCTTTGTATACATATTCACTCAAGTATGACTTAATTTTATAAATCAAATAAATTATATTTTCGTTATCAGATATTTCTTAACAACTGGCCTATATAACAGAATTTGTGTCTTTCGTAAGTTAGTTAATATTGCTGTAGTTCATTTTTGATGTACATACAGTAGAATGGGATGATCCATGCCCCACAGGACACTCTAATTGGTTCCAAAAAGCCCATCCTTTCATCATGTAATCAGATAGGTTGACAGTGGGAGATTAAGTTTCACACCAGCATCAACAATATTATCCGGCATCAATGGTTAGCAAAATGAAGCTTTTTATATTTATTCTAGCAAATTTTTTTTAAAACTTTATTGTTATTGCCGATTTTAACTGAAATAAAAAGTAACAATATCACTGGTTTTAATATTGTTTTTTTTTTTTTTTCGTGAAGTTAATTAAAGTTTACAAATCATACACAGATGCACTAAGCATAAAGAAACGTACAAAGATTAAAAGACAAATGAAATGACTGTTGAAAAATAAAACATTACATCAACATTACTATTATATTAATCGTGGACCGAGTATGTAATGGGGCCGAGTACGTAAATGTGCCGAGTGCGTTATGGGCCGATTTGGGTGGGCCGAGTTCGTTATGGGCCGAGAACGTTAGTGTGCCGACTCTGCTATGGGCCGAGTTATCCCGTAATCGGTTATACGAGACTTCAATGCCAAGTTTGTTTTGAAGAGTCTTTTGTTTTATGAATAGTGATACGTACATTAATATGTTCAAACAAATTCCTTGATACTTGTATAAACAATGTTCAAACAAATTCCTTGATACTTGTATAAACAATGTCAGAAAATTATAAGATATCTGGTCATTGCTTAATTTGAGTAAAACTATGCATGTGCGAGACAAAGCTGTCACAAAAATATGTTTTCCGTTATCTGGCATGCATCAGAATTTTACTTTTCGGTTAACCGTTACGAGTTTATTTTTTATTTTTAAGACCACATCTTCATGCTTCAACGTGTACATACTTTTGCAGTCCAAAAGAGATGATTCTTGGGTCAAGGTAAAGAGTCAAACGCACTGTCATTAAATAAATTGACAGATTTTTTATATATGAAAACAACAAAGAAACAAGATTTGCAAAACAGAAACGATGTCTATTTGACGATACTTTGATCAGAATCAAAGTCCAAATTTCTCACGTGATAACTCACATGAGAAATTAGAACTCTGCCTTTTTTTGAAACATGGTCAGATGTAATGGAAAAGAATGTTTTCTAAGTTAAACTTTCTCATGTGAAGATTCAAATTCTCACGTGAGCAAACTCCGCACATGTGAGAATTTGGTTAGTTTTTCCATGGCTCACAAGATCTAACAAACTGCACACATGAGCTTGCAAAAACTACCCAATTTGCATACGTTTCTAACATGGTTCTCATGTGCAGCTTATGAGAAGCTCATGTGAATTGGTGAGATTTTTCTGTACGGGTTGTGAAATATGATACTGGCCAATTCATTTTGTTAGATGTCATTATCCTTATTTCACAGCTCAATAAATCAGTGTACTTAGTGAAGCAAAAAGTCTGCAATTGATTACATACTTTATACTGTGATTAAAACACAAAAGGAAAATGCAACATTTGTGACTTGTATTCTTGTCTGGAATCTCACTTTTGAATCACTAATAATATTTAATGAAGCAAGCTGTATTCCATTATTTAACATGTATAGAGGTGTGTAACTTATCATAGCCATGCCTCCAGCTTTAAGGTCAGGGTAACAAAATGGAAAACATGAGTATGACCTGTATTGTCATCCAGATTATAACTTTTCAATCCACATTACATATTGCAATAAAGTTTTAGTTAGTTATATAACATGAGTATGATCTGTATTGTCATCCAGATTATAACTTTTTAATCCACATTACATATTCTAATAAAGTTTTAGTTAGTTATATATCATGTTTATATGGTGTACTGCATAGTATATCTATGTGCCACAGGTGGCCAAGTGCACTAAAGCTCTCTTCTTTACTGATCATTGCCTTCTCGTCTCTTTCCACATGGGTTTTATGTAATTTGTGTCCCTGACTTGAGTATAACTTTTAAACTACTGAAGATATTTTAATGAAATATTTGTAGATTATATGTATTGATCATGTGTCCCATAGAACAGCTGTGCCCCTTGCCGCCAAGTGAAGGTCACAGCAAGGGAGAATGTAACCCAAACTGGTATCCTTGTTCATATCATGACAATTGAACCACTGATGATACTGTGTTGAAACTTTCAGCATTTATATTATTATGACTAGCTAATGTGCCATGTATCATACTTATGCCTTCAGTCAATGAGTCAAACTCACAGCCAAAAAAAAAATTATTTAGTAACCTTGATCAATGCTTAGGTATACCTTTTCCCTGCCTCACGGTGAGGGTCACTGTAATAGATAATATGTATCTGTCCTGTTTCCTAATCCAGGTTGTCACATTTTACCTTCTACATATGTTTTGATGAAAATTTACCCAGGTCCACACTTTATAATAACATAGACAAGTCTACATATCAAACATTAAGGTCATTAGTGTTGTAAAGGTCATGAGATGGGCATATTATTTGCTCTTTTTCTAATTGTATTTCCTACACTACAAATTCATTTATAACTGTAAGTGATTTCATTTATTTACTGGACACTATGTATATAATAATGTATCATTTGCTGTAGGTTTTATTTTTTTTAACTCCTGCACTGTTATCTTTTGTAAACTATCTAGCACATTTCTTTATTCAGTTTCACTATTACAGAAATACCACAGTGACTTAGTTTTCAATGAAGTTTTCAAAAAAAAAAGTTAAATGAATGCATAATTTGTGACATCTTCAAACTGCACGTTTTGTGAAATATACAAAACTGCAATTTTATGCAAATAGCCCACTTAAGATATTGTTACTTTCTGGATGCAATTGGAGTTTCATGTCTTCCAAGCCTTGAAATAATGTTTGCATGAGTAAATGAATTGTAGGTTTGTGTATTCTAAGGTATTCTTATTAAGGTAAGCCTTGAAATAATGTTTGCATGAGTAAATGAATTGTAGGTTTGTGTATTCTAAGGTATTCTTATTAAGGTAAGCCTTGAAGTAATGTTTACATGAGTAAATGAATTGTAGGCTTGTGTATTCTAAGGTATTCTTATTAAGGTAAGCCTTGAAGTAAT
The DNA here is from genome assembly GCA_029339505.1 of Unio delphinus. Taxonomy (NCBI): domain Eukaryota; kingdom Metazoa; phylum Mollusca; class Bivalvia; order Unionida; family Unionidae; genus Unio; species Unio delphinus. The sequence continues at coordinate 7,348,132 of JAQISU010000034.1, read as the reverse complement.
GTTTGCATGAGTAAATGAATTGTAGGTTTGTGTATTCTAAGGTATTCTTATTAAGGTAAGCCTTGAAGTAATGTTTGCATGAGTAAATGAATTGTAGGTTTGTGTATTCTAAGGTATTCTTATTAAGGTAAGCCTTGAAGTAATGTTTGCATGAGTAAATGAATTGTAGGTTTGTGTATTCTAAGGTATTCTTATTAAGGTAAGCCTTGAAGTAATGTTTGCATGAGTAAATGAATTGTAGGTTTGTGTATTCTAAGGTATTCTTATTAAGGTAAGCCTTGAAGTAATGTTTGCATGAGTAAATGAATTGTAGGTTTGTGTATTCTAAGGTATTCTTATTAAGGTAAGCCTTGAAATAATGTTTGCATGAGTAAATGAATTGTAGGTTTGTGTATTCTAAGGTATTCTTATTAAGGTAAGCCTTGAAGTAATGTTTACATGAGTAAATGAATTGTAGGTTTGTGTATTCTAAGGTATTCTTATTAAGGTATTAGAGAAACAATAGTTGAGATAATAATAGAATTTTTATTTCAAATTCATTGGTCTAGGTATATTCATAGCTACAACATGCATGTAAAAATATATGCACAATTAAATTATATATATATATATATATATATATATAGTGCTTTCTTTACATATCTTTTTTAACTTATTCACAGGCTGAGAAATGTCCCCAGTTGTTGGACAATAGAGGGACACTGTTTGCTGCATATGATGTACTTTCTTATTACAGTTTAAATGCAACAAATCTGCCTGTAAGTACTGCATTGTTAAGAGTTTGCATAGCATTGCAATGTTTTCTTAGCCCATCAAGCTGGAAGGAAAGGAGACTTTATTAATGCATAAATGTAGTTTTAAATACATGTAGTTCAATCTAGTTGCAAGCAATCTGAATCTGACATGTTTATGTGTCAGATCTTATGACTGCAGTTCTAGCTGTGTGGTTGTGTTGTACTATGGCTAGTAATGTAAATCAAAACACCTGTGTTGTCAAACAACCGTGACCTCAATGCAGAGAAAGTTCAAAGATTCCAGGTGTAGAAAATGTTTTAAAATTACTGTTATGGCATGACAATCTAATCTAGTAATATATGTTTGGATTCATGGATTCAAGCATGCATACCAAATTTCATTCATTGATGAGCATAGTCAGCAGAAATTAAAGTTGTTACATCCAGAGACTTGAACTAAGTTACAAGACAAAAAGGTGAAACCTAGCCACATTTAATTTTCCAAGGTATAAATAAATATATTTCCCTAAAATAAAAAAAAATCTTAAATAGTGGAGGAATTAAAAATAACCCAAAGTGTTTATGAATTCCTAGAATATTATCCAAAATATACTATCAATTTGACATTAATCCAGAAATGATCAAAAGATGTTTCAAATAAAATTTCTAATGTGCTTATGTGCTAACACCAATGAAGAATTGTATAGTTAAATCCAAAAGGTTTTACTTCAGGGTAAATTCTGTGAAATTTGAATATCACAGATGTCCTTGAATGTTACAGTTATCCAATAACATTATTAAATATTCAAGTTCTTGAATATTTTTACAATATTTCAGCAAGGTACTGTCTGCATGTTTAGAACAACAAAAATATTTCCTGTCTGCAATTTGAATGAACAAATTAAAAATAAATCACAATTCTAGTTTCCTCTTGAAAAGCTTATTATAACAAATAACACTTGCTTTAATTTTCTTATGCATCTTAAATAAACAAATCAAACTAACTAGAAAAGATTGCTGAATACACAAATCATTTTATTGTCAAATATATCAACAGTAATAGTCTGACATTTTTTAAAAGTTATTATTGAGCCAGTCAACAGTTAGAGCACATATGATATATCTGTAGTAAAGATACATATGATATATCTGTAGTAAAGACACATATGATATATCTGTAGTAAAGACACACATGATATATCTGTAGTAAAGATACATATGATATATCTGTAGTAAAGACACATATGATATATCTGTAGTAAAGACACATATGATATATCTGTAGTAAAGATACATATGATATATCTGTAGTAAAGATACACATGATATATCTGTAGTAAAGATACCTATGATATATCTGTAGTAAAGATACATATGATATATCTGTAGTAAAGACACACATGATATATCTGTAGTAAAGATACATATGATATATCTGTAGTAAAGATACATATGATATATCTGTAGTAAAGACACATATGATATATCTGTAGTAAAGATACATGATATATCTGTAGTAAAGATACATATGATATATCTGTAGTAAAGACACACATGATATATCTGTAGTAAAGATACATGATATATCTGTAGTAAAGATACATATGATATATCTGTAGTAAAGATACATATGATATATCTGTAGTAAAGATACATGATATATCTGTAGTAAAGATACATATGATATATCTGTAGTAAAGACACACATGATATATCTGTAGTAAAGATACATATGATATATCTGTAGTAAAGATACATGATATATCTGTAGTAAAGATACACATGATATATCTGTAGTAAAGATAAATATGATATATCTTTAGTCACATATGATATATCTGTAGTAAAGACACATATGATATATCTGTAGTAAAGATACATATGATATATCTGTAGTAAAGATACACATGATATATCTGTAGTAAAGATGCATATGATATATCTGTAGTAAAGATACATATGATATATCTCTAGTAAAGATACACATGATATATCTGTAGTAAAGATACCTATGATATATCTGTAGTAAAGATACATATGATATATCTGTAGTTAAGACACACATGATATATCTGTAGTAAAGATACATATGATATATCTGTAGTAAAGATACATATGATATATCTGTAGTAAAGACACATATGATATATCTGTAGTAAAGATACATGATATATCTGTAGTAAAGATACATATGATATATCTGTAGTAAAGACACACATGATATATCTGTAGTAAAGATACATGATATATCTGTAGTAAAGATACATATGATATATCTGTAGTAAAGATACATATGATATATCTGTAGTAAAGATACATGATATATCTGTAGTAAAGATACATATGATATATCTGTAGTAAAGACACACATGATATATCTGTAGTAAAGATACATATGATATATCTGTAGTAAAGATACATGATATATCTGTAGTAAAGATACACATGATATATCTGTAGTAAAGATAAATATGATATATCTTTAGTCACATATGATATATCTGTAGTAAAGACACATATGATATATCTGTAGTAAAGATACATATGATATATCTGTAGTAAAGATACACATGATATATCTGTAGTAAAGATACATATGATATATCTGTAGTAAAGATACATATGATATATCTCTAGTAAAGACACATGATATATCTGTAGTAAGATACATATGATATATCTGTAGTAAAGATGCATATGATATATCTGTAGTAAAGATACATATGATATATCTGTAGTAAAGATACATATGATATATCTGTAGTAAAGATACATGATATATCTGTAGTAAAAATACATATGATATATCTGTAGTAAAGATACATATGATATATCTGTAGTAAAGATACATATGATATATCCATACATGCCAACCATTACGCTTTTGGCGTAATCATTACGCTTTTTGTCACTAAATTACGTGTTACGCTTAAACGTATATGGATTACGCTTTTTCGGTATATCCACCTACCAAAAAAAATCAATTATTTTTGTTTTCTCGTTATTATTAAAATTCCATTAATCCCACAGACCGTATTTTAGAAAAGACGGCTTTTACGTAACTACAATATAAGAGTACGCTAGACGGTGGACTTTCGTAACAGTATCATGTTCTATTTATAGCTAACCTGGTTCTACTGTTGACCTCGATTCTATTTATAGAATCAGCATGCAATGTGAGGAGATAGCAGACTGGTTTTCCAAATGTAATCTTTACTAGCAGATTCCATATTCTAATTCATATTTCTTGCAGAACCAGTCTAAATATATTTTAGCGCTTAAAAAGTATATTTTATTTTACTCTCTGCATTTATGTGAGCAAAAATATCCCCTTTCAATAATTTCCCAGATAAATTAGAAAAAGGCATTCGAAAACCTCCGAAACAAAATATAACAGAATCCTCTAAATATTAAGGGAAAAAAAAAAAAAAAAAAAAAAAAAGAGTACAGCATCACGTGACATCTATTTCCGGCCGTGTGGACAGAATTTTAAAATTTAGCGCTAAACGTCTTCAGAAGGTTTCTAGTCGATGTGTGTAAAGCTAAAAGTGCTACATATGAAAACTTGAAACAGTAAAGGATGAGAAGGGCAAATAATCGTTGTTTTTTGAAATTTTAGCATGTTATATGTGGATTACGCTTTTCCTGCCTGGATTCCGCTTTTTGACCACTTGGATTACGCCATTTCCTCGTCAGGGGTTGGCATGTATGTATATCTGTAGTAAAGATACATATGATATATCTGTAGTAAAGATACATGATATATCTGTAGTAAAGATACACATGATATATCTGTAGTAAAGATACACATGATATATCTGTAGTAAAGATACATATGATATATCTGTAGTAAAGCTACATATGATATATCTGTAGTAAAGATACATATATATCTGTAGTAAAGATACATATGATATATCTGTAGTAAAGATACATATGATATATCTGTAGTAAAGATACACATGATATATCTGTAGTAAAGATACATATGATATATCTGTAGTAAAGATACATATGATATATCTGTAGTAAAGACACACATGATATATCTGTAGTAAAGACACATGATATATCTGTAGTAAAGATACATGTGATATATCTGTAGTAATGATACATATGATATATCTGTAGTAAAGATACTCTTCTAGGATCATGTAATGTTTTTGTGACCTGCATTCAAACAATATCTTTGCCTATTTTGACCAAAATAGTTAATGACCTGACCTGGAAAATTAGCTTTGATTTATGGATGGAAATTTCACAACATACTCTATGTATACCTTTACTACAGTACAAGCCAGCCACTGAATTAAAGAATTAAAATACAAGACATAAACCCAAATGATTTAAATAAAACTATATTTTAAAATAATGTATGAAATTTATAACTCATGTGAGTATGACTATATATTTAATTGTCACCTTTAAGAAAAAGAAAATGTGTCTTATGATTTGAAGTATGATTTAATAGCAGCAGTCCACTATCTGTTATTATTATATTGTTTTTCTCTTTTTCAAGTGCTAGTCACTAGTCCAAGGTTAAGTTCTCCAGTTAGTAATTAGAAGCCTAGAACAAAATTTAAGTAGTCCCATTCTGATGCCTTCAACTGTTCAAAATATTACCCTTTGTGGGGGGTCACCTTCACTGGTCATTTGTGTTTTTTGCTCACCTGGATGTTTGCTTGATATTACTTGTAGATCACTGACGTTTGTCACCAGTCACCACAATCGGCACTGGGCTCTGATCACTAATTGTTTATTACTGGTCACCTGGTAGAGAACTAGGCACCTGCCACCATGCTTTGTCTTCCAGACACTGGACATAGGACTAACATTGTTGACCTACTGGCCACAGAATTTGATTATTTGTCAGTCCAATTGAGATATTGGGAATGAAATATCTGGTAACATATTTATTTCTCAGCTGTGGCCACAGAGCATATGCTTGATCTAGGGAAAGGCAGACATGGCAAACCTTATGAATTTGTCATTATGCTGATTGAAATGACCCTGAAACTTTGACAATGAAGGCAAAAAATATTAAAATGGAAAGGTAAGTTACATTTATTGGACATAATGTAGTGTATAGATTTGAGTATTGCTCACAGCAGGTTAACAAGATGGACCTTAAATAATGTAGTTAAAAAATGAACCATATTCTTTCCCGGGATGTTTATCAAATGCCTTTCAGACCTTTTGACACAGAATCATTCCACTTTGATGGCACAGAATATTCTCTGATTTTCATTTCTAATTGACTTCTCTGGTGGCCTAGTGATTAGAGTGTGTTTTTCAGATGTGGGAGGTTGTGTGTTCAAACCTTGACCAAGTCATACCAGATACTTATGAAAATGGTTGCCCTGTTAGGCACTCATCATTAAGATATGAGTGTTAGAACTGGTTGGCCTGGTGTCAGGATAATGTGACTGGATGGGGATTCATCCTTCATGTCTGCAGTATAATGCCCAGTGCTAGACATCACTATAAACTACCACACTGCAGACATTGTAATGATATAACTGAAAAATTGTTAAAGCTGCCTTAAAACTCCAAATCACACACACACTTTGCTTCTCCACTCAGTGATACTAAAGGGCATAGTGTAGAATTCAACACAAGGTCAAATTGCAGCTAGCCAGAGGAGGGTTGGTTAATTCATTTCTTCATACACTTTGCTGCCCATTATTTAAATACTTAGCTAAATGGTGCATTTGCCTGCTTCTGTCCTTCATCAGGAGTGTGTCAGGTGGGGATATTGAAAGGCATCTTGCTCAATATTCCAGTCAAAACACTTGAAGTGATAGGACTTTACTTTTGAACCATGGTTACCATAGCTTCAAATGTGTATCTCTTTGCATCAGGGACCTTTATCCCTTTGTAGGTGAAGTCTCTGCTTGTGGTTGTATTGCAGAGACTTTTGAAGACTATCACATATAAAGACAGCTGATGGCACTTTCAGTGAAATCTTACAACCTCCTTAGAAAATCTGGCTTAAATACTTAAAAGGTTTCACTAGAATGCATTAAACATATGCTGAGGGCATCTCAAGTGACTGTTCATTAGATTAATTTTTGTAGTGGCCTCTCAGGATCTTAGAAATCAACAACTCCAGTTCTTACTAACAATCACAGTTTCAGGCCCATCTTAACTGGCCCAAAAAGTGAAACTTCCCCAGCCTTTGGGGTGTGTGGGTCCCCCATCTTCTTGGTAACTAAATTAGGACAGGTTTCTTGACAATAATCTGATACACCCAAAATCCTTTCCTATATACCACCACTTAATATTTTCACTGGGGTACTTAACCAGTGTCACAGAATGTAGTCTTAATATTTTCACTGGGGTACTTAACCATTGTCACAGAATGTAGTCTTAATATTTTCACTGGGGTACTTAACCAGTGTCACAGAATGTAGTCTTAATATTTTCACTGGGGTACTTAACCAGTGTCACAGAATGTAGTCTTTCACAGCATGTGGTCTTGGCAGGAATCTTATCATATCAACAACCTAAAAATGTTTTCCTAAGCACTACAAGGTGTATCAGCTCCATAAGCAGAATTAGGACTGCCAAGGAAAGTGTCAAAGAGGAATTCATCCTACTTGTCTATGCTTGGATGACTGGAACATTGTCAGATGGAAAGTATTGGAGGGGATTACATTCAAAAGTTAACTACATCCCAGGGAGAAATATTCTAGTGTACATCTGCTGAGGCTGGGAAGAGTATGCGTCATAGATTTCTTTTTGTGCCACTCAGTAACTTAGAATCTTTTTCCACTGTAGAGCTAATGATATACATTTTATACAACAGGTTTGAACAACAACATACCACATTTTAATGTGCTAATTCTAAAGTCATTATGCAATGGGATTCAACAAGAATTATTTTTTTCTTGCTGGAGGCATTGAGTCAAAATGCATGGGCAGGAATTACATTTGTTCTGATGTGAGATCAACTGTATGCCTGCATCTTCCCACCATTTAGAAATCTCTCTCATGTTCTTAACTGAGTCAGGACTTTTGCATTACGGTTCATCTTCAGCTGATAGGACCTCCCCACCCACCATGTGGTAACAGCAGTCATGGTTCATTGATCTCTGCTCTATTGGTTAGGAGTTATTTCTATAGAGGAAGTCTGTTGACACAACAATGCTCAGATTCTTTACCTTTCATTATGACTCTATTGAAGATAAGATTTTAAGCAGTGTTTCAGGCTGCATTTCTAGAAGGCAGTTGACTTCCAAGATTGATGATGCCAAAGAGAGAGATAATTCTGTAATTAACCTTATGCGAGATGATTGATTGCTTTGCCTATCTAATTACGTGGCATGAGATCTGCTATTCTCCGCCAAAAATGTTATATATTGTATTGGGCAAAGAATATATTTTAGCTTAAGTGATAAATTTATTGGAAATGATTTGTATTATTCTTACAAATGTACAATATCAAAGTTGCATTAATTATAATGATATAGACAATATTTATATTTGTAGTCCAAGTTCATATAGTAATAATTTAAGTGTTTTATTTAAGTAACTTATAATAAGCAAAATGTAAAGCTGTTTGAGAACTTATTCATGTACAAAGAAATTCACTCCAAAAATACTAATATATTTAGTATATAGTCTTATCCTTATTAATTTTATCTGGCTTATATTAATGCTACCTTGGAAGTAAATTAATTGAAAATTAATAACAAAATTTTAAATAATTACTGTGTAGAAGTATACTGTTGTACATAATAATTTTAAAGTTCTACTATGTTCTTCAGATAAAATTTTGATCAATGATGACTGTAGATGTAAACATGTAAATCCATGCTTAATATATCGGAAGATAATCATCTGAAACCATTGTTTTTGTATTTCGTTATTATTACATTTTTATTTCCCCACCCCTGCTTTAGCCCAATGAGAAAGTGAAGAGTCACTCAAGCGTCTGATAGATCAGGATGATAAATCATTGTGTTAGGGACAAGCCAACATTAAAGTGTAAATTTTCAAACTATAAAATAATGCATCCTGGGGTTTCGGTACTTCCAATATAAGAAAAATAATATTCATCAAAGTTCAAAAGTTTTGAAGTTCTCCACCAATATTCTAGAACATTTATTTTCACATCTATTTATCAATTTAAATCCTTTTGTTTTCCTTCAAGCCATCTATGGGACATGCTTTTCTACATATTATTTTGCAAACAAACATGTGATTGTCGTCAATTGTTTCCATTTTTAGCTTTTGATCATACAAGCTACCACAAAAAAAGTCTTTATCAATTGAAGTTTTGTCTGTGTTCTGGGAAAGGAATAAATTTAATTCGTCTATTTAGATGATCTGGATATTGAGTCAAGATTACAAGACTCCCACTGCCTTCTTTTTACCTCTATCAATCGACAAGAAGCTTGTCATTGGAAAATGGCAGATGTAAGCAATGCGTGGAGGTGTGTCTAATTAAGCTAGCCTTGCTGATTGATCAGCCTGGCTTTCTAGCCAAGAATTTGTGATGTTGTAATCCATAATATTAATTGCTCTGTGCTGGGATTAATCATGGTGGACTTTTTAACCCTTATGTTTCTATATGGCTTACCAGTAATCATCCTAAGGGAAGAAAATGTCACATTTTCCTGATTGGAGTTACCTGTGATACTCTATCAGCCAACTTCTCTATGTGAATTACCTTTATTTTCAAGATACTCAAATTTGGAGAGATTGTTAGCAACATTACTTCATTATGTTTAGATAACTATCACATGTTCAGGAAACATTGTGGATTCAATCGCTGCAATTTTGTGTTGATTCAGAAAATTACAATTAAAAAAAACATTGATTTTTTTTCTTTCATTAGTATTAATAGGAAAACATCTTTTCACCCTAGAGGAAAATATCTGAGTGCTAATTAAGAAATTTTGTATTCACGTACTCTATTGAACTGACTGTTTCATAATGAACTATATCTATAAAACAAAGCTTTTAATTCACCAAGTACTAATTTTACTTTATCATATTTTTATCTTTGATCATATTTGCAAATGCCTAGGCTAATTGAAGGTAGTTGCTGTTTGGTTGGGTTTAATGCCTAGGCTAATTGAAGGTAGTTGTTGTTTGGTTGGGTTTAATGCCTAGGCTAATTGAAGGTAGTTGTTGTTTGGTTAATGCCTAGGCTAATTGAAGGTAGTTGTTGTTTGGTTGAGTTTAATGCCTAGGCTAATTGAAGCTAGTTGTTGTTTGGTTGGGTTTAATGCCTAGGCTAATTGAAGGTAGTTGTTGTTTGGTTGGGTTTAATGCCTAGGCTAATTGAAGGTAGTTGTTGTTTGGTTGGGTTTAATGTCTAGGCTAATTGAAGGTAGTTGTTGTTTGGTTGGGTTTAATGCCTAGGCTAATTGAAGGTATTTGTTGTTTGGTTGGGTGCTAATTGAAGGTATTTGTTGTTTGGTTGGGTTTAATGCCTAGGCTAATTGAAGGTAGTTGTTGTTTGGCTGGGTTTAATGCCTAGGCTAATTGAAGGTAGTTGTTGTTTGGTTGAGTTTAATGCCTAGGCTAATTGAAGGTAGTTGTTGTTTGGTTGGGTTTAATGCCTAGGCTAATTGAAGGTAGTTGTTGTTTGGTTGGGTTTAATGCCTAGGCTAATTGAAGGTAGTTGTTGTTTGGTTGGGTTTAATGTCTAGGCTAATTGAAGGTAGTTGTTGTTTGGTTGGGTTTAATGCCTAGGCTAATTGAAGGTATTTGTTGTTTGGTTGGGTGCTAATTGAAGGTATTTGTTGTTTGGTTGGGTTTAATGCCTAGGCTAATTGAAGATAGTTGTTGTTTGGTTGGGTTTAATGCCTAGGCTAATTGAAGGTATTTGTTGTTTGGTTGGGTTTAATGCCTAGGCTAATATAAGGTAGTTGTTGTTTGGTTGGGTTTAATGCCTAGGCTAATAGAAGGTAGTTGTTGTTTGGTTGGGTTTAATGCCTATTTTCAGTGTACAAGAGGCAATGCATGGCAGCCAATGTAACTGTTGGAGGATGAACCTGGAAAAATCACATTAAAATCAACCGACCAATGGGTAGCTACTGACAAATTTTCTCACATACCCACATTTTCTGAGCCTGTAACTTAAACCCATGCTGATTGAGATGACGTTGATCATTAAAGGCAAGCACTTTGGACCACTTGACCACTCTGGCCCCCATTGAAGGTAGTTTAATTATGTAATAATATTATAGCAAAGCTTGGATGATTAATAAAACACAGATGACTTGCCACAGTTGTGACTGCTAGCTGTTATATGCCTTAACTTTTGTTTCATTCCACCTCTTTTATTTGATTTGATGCAAAAAACATATTTAACGGCAGTAATAGCTTACCTATATCTATTGTTTAGCTTTGGCACAAAAAGGAAGCAGCTAAACAGTAGCCATGGTTAAGTATTGTATAATTAAAACAAGTTTAACCTCTCCCTCAAATACTGCCTATTAACATGATAATATGAAGCTGGTCTGCTTTTAATTTAGCGCCAACAAAACAAATACTTCCACAAGTCAGAGATCAAAAGAATGAACTCTAATTAAAAGATAGAACTATCCACGAATTTCACATGACAAATCTTATTTAATTTCTTATTTATTTATTAATGTTGCCACATATACATATAGTCATTATTGACATTTTCAGAGATCAAAATTTCACAGAATATTGTTATTTACAGTGTGCTGAGAATATTATTTGGAAAATAAATAAAATACATAATTTCTTATTAAAATATACGAATTTCATGTTAAATTGCTAATTAAAATTTCCAGGTACTAACCACTGCTTTCGATAACAAATCGAGCAATGTCTCAGACCATTTACCAGTTTTTGTCATAATTTTCTTCATGTTAAACAGATGGGGGCAAATTGTTTGGCTTTTCTGGTAGAAATGGAATCCACACCTGTTTCCACATTATAAGTGAGGTCACAAGTTATCTAGGACACTAGTTAGTGAGGTGGTGGTGTATGCACTTTCTGGGCATTGGAGTTGATGTTTATCCTGGGATCCATCGTATTCCCCAAGGATGCTGTTGACCTATAACTATGTATATACTTATTATCAAGATTAATGACTGCACATACTCAACTGATATTTGCCATCTGGGCAGTCCTTTGCATCAGACTCTCAGCATCAGAGACCTATGCAAAATATGCAGATTTTGGGATCAATAACTGAAAGTGCTTTAGACCACTTGGCCACTCGGGGCCCTCATTGTTGATAAAAATAATAATAATAATAATAATAATAATAATAATAATAATAATAATGTTAATACTAATGTTAATAATAATATTATTATTATTATTATTATTATTATTATTATTATTATTATTATTATTATATTTGTAGTTATGGTTGGTTTCATTTAACATATGAAAATGGTTTTAAATAGTACTTTTCTCGTTTAGTTTAAATTAAATAATCCAAATTGTATTTAAGATCCCTTTTTAAAACTCTTTTCCAGGATATTGGATCCTTTAAATGTAATCTACATGGCATGCCAATTATTACAGCTGTCATCAGCAGAACAAACATGACGAATCTGGTAACATGCACAGTCTTCGTAAGTACTAAAACAAAATGGGTGCAATGGTACATAGTTAAAGATGATGTTTGTATGTGTCTTTTTCGTTGTGTGGGAAGACAGTGATATTACACTTTAACAGAACATTCAAATTTTCATCTAAATTGGAATATTCTTTCAAACTAATATGCAGAACAAGACAATTCTTTGGAATCCACTTGTTAATAAACTTTGATTTGCCCACCATTTAATTTAAAAGAGAAAATATACAAATCGTAACTCTAGTTCATCTACAGTTACCAAACATTGGGGGGGGGGGGCTTGTTTGTGAGGTAATGAATATCCTTACTGATTTTGGTTTCAGATATCAAGGTCAAGGTCACTGTGACTAAAATAAGAAAGTAATTTCTGTACAATTGCTGTAGTTGTCCACCATTGACATTGACCATTTCTTTCTGCTTGGCTTAGATTATTGGGTATCATTTTGGGTGTCCAAGTGTCACATTCAAGTTCTGTGTAAATCAAAAAAGAAATATAATATTTTCACAATAACATTAGTTTTGCATTGCATGCTTAGTCCAAATGTTTGTGGATGACTTGCACTTAATTGATTTATGGATTAAGTTAAGGAATAACCTTATTAATTTAGGAATTAAGTTAAGGAAGAACCTTATTGATTTAGGGATTAAGTTAAGGAAGAACCTTATTGATTTATGGATTAAGGTAAGGAAGAACCTTATTGATTCAGGAATTAAGGTAATGAAGAACTTTATTGATTTAGGAATTAAGGTAAGGAAGAACCTTATTGATTTAGGGATCAAGGTAAGGAAGAACCTTATTGATTTAGGGATCAAGGTAAGGAAGAACCTTATTGATTTAGGGATTAAGGTAAGGAAGAACCTTATTGATTTAGAGATTAAGGTAAGGAAGAACCTTACTGATTTAGGGATTATGGTAAGGAAGAACCTTATTGATTTAGGGATCAAGGTAAGGAAGAACCTTATTGATTTAGGGATTAAGGTAAGGAAGAACCTTATTGATTTAAGGAGTAGTGTAAAAGTATTAAAGTGTCAAGGGCAATGGTCACTATGTCTGGGAAAAAATGGTTTCTGCCCAGTAACATGTTCAGCTTCACCAGCCTTGACAAAATTTTGAGGAGTGCTTGCACTTTAGAAAAGGAACAATGATATCAATTTTTATTTTTGAAGATCAAAGTCACTTCATAAAAACTTGTTCTGAACCATCTACATCAACCAAACATTGTGATGGCTTGCACTAGAGCTAATTCTCAAACCAAAATACATACTTGCAGAAGGCTCTTGGTAAGTTTACATTAAGATCATGATAAACCTGTCTGATGTCTTGTAGCTAACAAAAGATGAAGGTTGTACAAGCAAATGCAGTCTTTGGCAAGCTAGCTGGATATAGCTGCAACCGTTGCAATTTGTTTCAGAAAGTAAAATGAGCATTCAACAAGTTTCTTGATATATCCTCTTGCTAGTGCATGCTTTCTGCATCCACTAACATGCTTGTAGAGGAACATATAAAACCTTATGCAAACATTTTTAAGCTTGAAGTGAATGAATAATGTTGAATCTGTTTTGAACATTGAATTGAATTGAATACTTTGACTGTATAAAATTGGTTTCCACTGCATTGCAACTTTAAAAAAAAGTTCTTCAGTCATTATTTATATACATTTAGGTCAAAATGTAATAAACCATCTCAGATTAAATCTTAATTTCCTTCTGTAATCCCACAAAAATACCCCACAAAACCCAAGCAAAAATTTTATTTTTCTTTAGCAGTTAATTTTCTGATTTTTTTTTTTATCATAATGGGGGAAAGTTCTGTCACAGCACACTGCACCAGCCCAGGTCTGAATTTCTTGTTGTATAGGAATGCCTCAGGAAGAGAGACTTGTGGGAGTTTGTAGGGTTGTGAATTGTGTCTGACACCTGTACGTGGAGCCTAAAAGGCTGATACGAGGTATATAGGGACCCTGATAACCGAAACTCGACAAGTCTGATCCTGAGGATGCTATGACAACAAACCTCAGCCGATACTCCATACATGTACTGTAGGAAGTGGGTATGAAGTATATGGGCATAATTGCTGAGTACATTTAAGTACTGACACAAATAAGGGTTCAAAAGCAAAGTTGTGAATGCATAAAACTTTACAGTGGCCCTTTGTTCCAATGGAATACCTCAGGAAGAGAGACTCTGGGGAGTTTGTAGGGTTGTGCAGAGTATCCGACACATGTATGTGGAGCTGCAAAGGCTGATACAAGGTGCATGGGGACACATAACCAAAACTCGATTAGTCTGATCCCTAGGATTGCCATGGTAACAAATATCAGTGAATACTCCATACATGGCCATGGGAAGCATGTATGTAGTATATGGCCTAATACTTGAGTATAATAAAATACTGACACATTTGGGTTCAAGCAAAGTTGTGAATGCATGAACTTAGGCAATGCGCCCAAGAACAGAACTGGAACAGTATGCAATGTAAGAGGCCCTTTGTTCCATAGGAATACCTCAGGAAGAGAGACTCAGGCAAGTTGTAGGGTTGTGCAGAGTGTCTGACACATGTATGTGGAGCTGCAAAAGCTTATTCAAGGTGTATGGGGACACATAACCAAAACTCGACAAGACTGATCCCAATGATTGCCATGGTAACAAACATCAGCCAATACTCCATACATGGCCATGGGAAGCGTGTATGAAGTATATGGCCTAATAGTTGAGTATAATAAGTACTAAAAGAATTTGTTTTTTTTGTTTTAGGGCTGAACACTATTTTGCAGCACACGATAGGCTATACATGGTGGCCAGTATTATTGGTAAAACCCCTGGAAAGAATCACGACCCACGAGAAGCTACTGGCAAGCTTTCTCACATAACTACATTTGTCGAATCTTAGACTTGAACCTATGCAGACAGAGGTGAGACAACAGTGATCCGTAACGGAAAGCACGTTAGACCACTCAGGGCCCCGAAAGAATTTGGAATCAAGCAAAGTTGTGAATGCATGAAATTGGGCAATGCGCCCAAGAACAGAACCAGAACAGTATACTATGCAAGAAATGCCTCAAATAAATGACAGTGGATGGAGGGAAGGCATTCTGCATCCTCCTCTGCTTCTGGTGTGATTCAGGTATCATCCACTGAAATGGATTACAGAACATGTATTATGTAACCAGGAAGAAAAACCAAGTATTTACTTATATGGCAAAAAAATTTCATTTTTAGTTCAACATTCCAAAATTACTTATCAAGTCCAAGAAATATCAGTAAGTGTTATTCAAGATCATCCTTTAAAGATTATTTTTGCAATCCATTTTGAAAGGGCTATGACACGTGTCAAATAAATGGCACTTCAGAGATTTAAACAACAAAAAACTTATTAGATACTTTTAAAAATTTTAGAAATAAAATAACTTCCATATTTTTTGAGAATGAAAAGAACTAAATATAAAAACCTAAGAACAGTTGTTGAATTTGATATGTGAGAGGAAAAAGACCCTAAGAATAATGGAAATGAGATTCGCAAGTGTGCTTTTAATTTTATGTTATCATAACCGTATTGTCAATAACTTAGAGCTGCACCGATTACTGCAGTTTGGCAAGCACAGCAATAATACAAATAATGATCTGCAGAGTTGTCATCTCAGTCATTGGATCAAGCAACATTATAAAGTAATTTTTTGATGTATTAACATCAAAAATTATTACAGGTACTGACAATCTACAAAAGTGGGCCAAATACAACACACTCTTGAGTTTACGTACCAACATAATAACTGCATGACTTTGAAATATCTCACGGGTATAGGATTGGTTACTGTACATGTATTGGTTATGTATGCAATGAAATTTACAGAATTAACAAGGTAAATTGTGACGATTCAATTTTAAATATCGCGCTTAATTTTTTAATGCAAGGCTACATTGGTTGTTTTGTATTCTTGTGATTCAAATATGTTATGTGTATATTTAGAGTTCTTAAACCAGTCTGCTGACCGTAAAGAGGTGGATATACACCACAATTAATTTTACTGTAGGTTCTCTACATTTATTTCTCAGTACTGACCTTTCCAAAGTTTGACAGTCAATACAAAAATCATATGTTAATCTAAAATACCTTCAAAGATGACTTCACGGTGAAGTTCTTGTCAAAGCTTCACCTGCAGTTTTTTGAGAGGCTGCACTGTACACAGACCAGCATGTAAACAGAACACAGATTTCACTTCCGGATCATCACTCAGGCCTTATTACAAACTGTGCACTGTTGCCAAAATACACACAGACAACCACTCTCTGATTTCATATTCTCAAGAATAAACAATTACCTGTCAATCCCAACCAAACATGTATAAATATAACTCTTCTATCACCACCAAAATGAGAGGAAAAAATGTTCTAAAATAGACTAGAACTACATTCATGGGTACTGAACTGGGAGTACTAATTGTGATGCAATTCCAGGTGGAAGTAATTGTCTTTAAAGACTCTTTACCAAATTAAGTCTCTGCCATGGAAAACCAGATTTCATCTTGCATGCATTTATTTGATTTCTTTTTAAACAAGCAAAATTCACAAATCATCCAGGTAATTAATATATTATTGAGCCAGATCCAGGCCATTGATGCATTTTGTGCCAGGTCATAGCAATTATTACATTATCAATCCAGATCCAGGCATTTGAATCAGATACATTATTGATCCAGATCTACTCAGTACCTTATCAGCCAAATCCAGATAATAAATACATTAGTGAGCCAGATTCAGGTAATTATTACATTAGTGAGCCAAATCCAGGCAATTACCGGTAATACATTATCCAGCCAGATCCAGGCTATTAATACAGTATTGAGCCAGATCCACGCAATTAACATATTCTCAGCCAGATCCAGGCAATTAATACATTATCAGCCAGATCCAGGCAATTAATACATTATCAAGCCATATCCAGGCTATTAATACAATATCAGCCAGATCCAGGCAATTAATACATTATCAAGCCAGATCCAGGCAATTAATACAGTATTGACCCAGATCCAGGCATTTGATGCATTATCAAGCCATATCTGACAGACCTGGTGGCCTAATGGTTAGAGTCTCTACCTCGGATGCGGAAGCTCGTGGGTTTGATCCCCAGCCAAGTCATACCAAAGACTTATCAAATAGGTACTAATAGCTGCCTCACTTGGCATTCAGCATTAAGCGGTTAGTTTTTAGAACTGGTCAGTCTGGTGTCATGATGCAATGATAATGTCACAAGGTGGGACATCATGCTACATGTCTGCTGCATGATGCCCCAGTGCTAGACATCACTTTAAACTGCCACATTGCAGACATTGAAGTGATATGACTGAAAATTTGTAAAACTACATTAAAAATCCAAAATCACATCACACAAGCCAGATCCAGAAAATTAATACATTATCAAGCCAGATCCATGCAATTAATACATTATCAAGCCAGATCCAGGCAATTAATACATTATCAAGCCAAATCCAGGTAATTAATACATTATCAGCCAGATCCAGGCAATTAATACATTGATCAGCCAGATCCAGACAATACATTATCAGCCAGATCCAGATAATTAATACATTATCAGCCAGATCCAGGCAATACATTATCAGCCAGATCCAGATAATAATAAATTATCAGCCAGATCCATGCAATTAATAAATTATCAGCCAGATTCAGACAATTAATACATTATTGAGCCAGATCCAGGCAAATAATACATTATCCAGCAATATACATGCAATTAATACATTATCAAGCCAGATCCAGGTAATTAATACATTATCAGCCAGATCCAGACAATTAATACATTATCAGCCAGATCCAGATAATTAATACATTAGTAGCAACCAGATCCAGACAATTAATACATTAGCAGCCAGATCCAGACAACTAATACATTAGCAGCCAGATCCAGGCAATTAATACATTAGCAGCTAGATCCAGGTAATTGATACATTAGTAGCCATATCCAGATGATTAATACATTGTCAACCAGATCCAGACAATACATTAGCAGCCAAATCCAGACAATTGATACATTAGCAGCCAGATCCAGATAATTAATACAGTAACAGCCAGATCCAGGGAATTAATACGATATTGAACCAGACCAAAAAAATGTACAGTTGCACTGCTTGACTACTTGTTTAATTAAGAAATGTTGGCAAGATCAGTTATAAAAGGGGCATGGAATGCCCATAATGCTATTTTTGGAACTTCCCACAAGCCATTGTAGTCCAAACTAAGCAATAATTTGTTCAGAAACATTTTAAAGTTAAATCATTAGCAAGCATCAGTGAAGTGTTGAATAACAAACATTGCCTCAAAGTTCAATTAACAGTATCTGGTCACTTGTTTTCCTTTGTTTTCCTACTTAAGCCAGTGACATTGCATATTTTAGACATGACACTGTTCACAAAGTTGGAGATAATTAGCTTGATATTTTCATACTACAATACAAAAGTTATTTTGATTCAGTATCTGGTTAAAATTTGTAGTTTTTAAAGCTCACAAGATTTTAGTGAGAAAGCTGCACACAGATTGTCTCAGCTTGGTGAGAAATTTTGCATTTTAGTAACAGGTTTTTACATACATAACATATTCTTAAGTAAGTAGCAAACTCACACATATATATTTCTTGTGAAATAAACTTGCACAAGCTTGACACATTGTTCTAAATCCAGACTTGACACATTGTTCCAAATCCAAGCTTGTTACATTCTTCATTAATTAGCTTAATAGTTTGTAAAACAAGTTTGCAGTTTTGGTTTGGGAATGTGGAGCCCTTTCAAACTTGGGGTCAAAGGTAAATATCACTATGACAGAAAGAAGAAAAGTGGTTTTATTACAAAGATTCAGTTATCAACATAGAGAACTATTAAACATGAGACATGTGTGTAAGGTGCCATTCATAGTACTCTGGCTATTTATGAGAAAGGTTTTGAATATGTTCACTCCTGTTTTTGTTATTCATGGAACTTAAGACAAAAAAGACATCACAGGCTAGTTATCTCTACTTTGGACATGCTACCTGTAAACATACAAGCTACATGTCATGTGGTAGCTCAAGGATGTAGAAATAAGTGAATACTAATAAAACAGAATGGTACAAGAATTATTCATTTGTTAACACTTGATTGGTACCACAAAAGTTGATATAAACTCCAAAGTATATTTTCAAATGTTTGAAGCTAACATTTTTATGTGGGATGAAAGTAGTGTTATTGTACATTTTTTTTTTTATAGGTGGCTGACCTAAGGCTACCAATATTGGTATCATATGGTGATGGAACAATTCCCCATTGACATTGTCATTACTATCAATTCAGCCATTTCCAGTGATATCAGACTTGTTAGTAACTTGTACTTTTATATATATATTTTTAGGCAAAAGAGGTGAGTGTTGGAGTGCAGGAAGGTCTGTGCCATTGCATTGTTTTAACTTCTAAAGGTTTATTTTAATTTGTGGCTTGTCATTTTTATCAGAAATCACATCAAATGATCTGGAAACAGAGAACCATTAATAGTCCAAAGAATTTATCGATATGTAAAAAATTCCAGATCAGTATCATGTGAACATTTACATCCAATCAAACAATAGAAAATGCAGTAAATTCATAAAAATTGGACTTATTATAGAATGAAGCAAATACACATGGTTGTCTTTCAGTCCCCATAAAACATCTACAGGTTATGTCAATAAAAAACCTACACATTACAATTGAAAATCAGCTGGTTTGATATCCTGGTTTCATCAGATGGTTTGATGTCCTGGTTTCATCAGATGGTTTGAGTCTGGGTTACATCAGCTGCTTTGATGTCCTGGTTTCATAAGATGTTTTGATGTCGTGGTTTCAAAAAGATGGTTTGATGTGCTGGTTTCATCTGATGGTTTGATGTGATGGTTTTATCTGATGGTTTGATGTCTTGGTTTCATCAGATAGTTTGATGTGCTGGTTTCATCTGATGGTTTGATGTCCTGGATTTATCTGATCATTTGATATCCTGGTTTTATCTATTAGTTTGATGTCCTGATTTGATCTCATGGTTTGATATCCTGGTTTCATCAGATGATTTGAGGTTTGGGTTTCATCTGAAGGTTTGGGTTTCATCTGAAGGTTTGATGTCCTGGTATCATCTGATGGTTTGATGTCCTGGTTTCATCTGATGGTTTGATGTCCCGGTTTCATCAGATGGTTTGATGTCCTGGTTTCATCAGATGGTTTGATGCCCTGGTGTCATCAGCTGGTTTGTTGTCCTGGTTTTTTCTATTAGTTCGATGTCCTGATTTGATCTGATGGTTTGATATCCTGGTTTCATCTTATGTTTTGAGGTCTGGGTTTCATCCGACGGTTTGATGTCCTGGTTTTATCTGATGCTTTGATGTCCTGATTTTATCTATTGGTTTGATGTCCTGATTTCATCTGATGGTTTGATATCCTGGTTTCATGTGACGGTTTAAAGTCTCGGTTTCATCTGATGCTTTGATGTCTGGGTTTTATCTGATAGTTTGAGGTCTAAGTTTCATTTGACGGTTTGATGTGCTTTAGTTGTAGAGGCCTAGCAAAGATTATTAAAGATTGAGCATAAACTTCAAATGATAATCATAACCGCTTATCTTGACTCTGAAATAATCTATATTTTAAACACTGAAAGTGTTTGATAGGTAAATAGACCGTTAATCAAATTCAATAAAGAAACGTACCTGTTGTTTTTTCCTCTTTCAGAGCTGAACCTGAGAAGCAAAGGTACATAGGGTAGTTTCGAGTTAGTGTTCTGTAATGTTTCTGCTTGTTCAGTTTAGACTGCAGAAGAAGCGAATTTCTTGTAACGTCTGTTCTAATAAATTATTTAGAAAAGACTTTAAAACTTAAGTATTAAAAGCATATAAATTGTCCCCACAGTGGGAGTTTGACCATCAGCATTACATGTCATCATTTAATGGAGTTTTTTTTCAGTGTTCAGAAGCATATAGAAGATATTTAGCAATTGATTGTCAGACCCACTGACTTTTGTTGCTGTACAATTACCATCTTAATTATTATTGAATTGTATTGTCAGACCCACTGACTTTTGTTGCTGTACAATTACCATCTTAATTATTACTGAATTGTATTGTCAGACCCACTGACTTTTGTTGCTGTACAATTACCATCTTAATTATTATTGAATTGTATTGTCAGACCCACTGACTTTTGTTGCTGTACAATTACCATCTTAATTATTATTGAATTGTATTGTCAGACCCACTGACTTTTGTTGCTGTACAATTACCATCTTAATTATTACTGAATTGTATTGTCAGACCCACTGACTTTTGTTGCTGTACAATTACTATCTTAATTATTACTGAATTGTATTGTCAGACCCACTGACTTTTGTTGCTGTACAATTACCATCTTAATTATTATTGAATTGTATTGGCAGCTTCATATTGATGAGGCTAATAAAAAGGTGGTGAACATCAGGTCTTAGAACATTTTTGTTTTATAAATATTATATCAGCTGACCTAGAGGCCTGAAGGCCTTTTTTGTATGACTCTGTAGCCTTGTCTAGAGAGACTAGAGTTTAAAGTCTTTTATGTATGACTCTGTAGCCTTGTCTAGAGAGTCTAGAGTTTAAAGGCCTTTATGTATGACTCTGTAGCCTTGTCTAGAGAGACTAGAGTTTAAAGGCCTTTTTGTATGACTCTGTAGCCTTGTCTAGAGAGTCTAGAGTTTTAAATTTGTACAAATATTACATGTCCACAATGAGATGTCTTTGCTTATAGTAAAATGACTTGGCTAACTGCTGTAGTATACAATTAGGGCAGTGTCATACAGGTGAATGATATTGAGGCTATTTAGGACTCTTGTTGTGATCTTTTCCTATCAATTTTTACTTGGAAGATTGCTTGGCACACCTTTGTTATAAACTGTGTAGCATTTCGAAGAATTTTGTACAATTACCTTTTTACATATTGATAATTCTCCAGTTTTAATTGATGAAACTAAGGTGGTTTACATTCATTTTTTTTTTAGGCTAGAAATGTTGAAAGTGCCAAAGAGAATAAGACCATAAAGCTGCTGTATCCTAATAATCATACCGTGGATGATGAGTATGGAAATACCGGTAACTAACAATCACACATGCAAACTCATGACCCACATCTTGGTCACCATATTGTACCATGGCTTTTTATATATGGCTCTGACAAATAAAATTATTCAAGCCTTTTTTAATATCAGTTTAATTGAATCTGGTTTAGTTGTGTTCATCTATAATTGAGAGGAATCATTGATAGTATTTAATGAAATTGCAAAGTGCTCATTGACTGGATTAACACTATTTGGGGATAATTGTGAATTAATTTAACCCTTGAACTACTAGAGCTGTTGTGTAGTTTCACTACTGCTCTGTTCTATCATATCAGTTACTCAGACTACTGAGGCTGGCTGCTAGGCTGAATACTAGAGCATCATCAAGGCTGACTACAGAAATTGACAATGAAAACATGGTTACATTTATATTCATTATTTCAATAGTTTTTACTAGATTTA
The DNA here is from genome assembly GCA_029339505.1 of Unio delphinus. Taxonomy (NCBI): domain Eukaryota; kingdom Metazoa; phylum Mollusca; class Bivalvia; order Unionida; family Unionidae; genus Unio; species Unio delphinus. The sequence goes on along the minus strand of JAQISU010000034.1, from coordinate 7,325,275 downwards.
AGTGAAATAAAAACAGCTTATCTTGTATAGTGTCTGTTATTCATATATTTCTACTTTATATATACTCCTATATCCCATCATATAATAAATCCCAGTCATATAAACTGTTTTGAATCCCATAAAATAAATCCAATATTTTCATATGTATATATAAAAACATGAATGAAATCCACTATAATTACAATGTTGCAATTGGTACCTCTCAAAACAGTAATTATCCACACATAAATGACGATGTTATCATGTATATTACAATATATGTATAGCAAAATTAACATGTTCTATGTCTTTTATGTAGGACTAATGCCCACATATGTGATGCTGATTTCATACCATTTCATGTCTTGCTTTTGGTCCCCTATTTTCTTAACAACATTGTTTGTTTCTTTCACAAGATTTTCTACCAGATATTCAGGAATAAATCTGAGTAAAAAATCTTTCATTCACTGGTCCAAGCTTGATTGTTGTCTGTTGAACCAACGTAAGAATCAAAAACATTGATTTCGAATACGGCGAGGTTGTCACTCCATTGTGCAATTGAAACTACGTCCGCCTTGTCATCTGATTAAAAATCGTTTGTATCTGATGTTGAAATGGGACTAACATCAATATCTGATCCATTTTCTAATTATGATCCATTAAACTTTTCGATATCACTTGCACTGGACTCGTTAAAGTTGCTCATATCTGAATGGGAATCCATCTTTGTTCATCTCGAAAACACGTGTTTCGTAAACCGCGGAAAATTCATTTTAGTGTCTAAATTTAACCTCTCAGCTTTCCAACTTGTATCAAAATGTCGAGTAAACAATCCTTTCATTGGTTATGATAATCAAAAATATGTAAACTTCCATACATTCAACCAATCAACGTTTAGTTAACACGTAGGTATTCTGCGCACAAGAGCGTCACTGGGGTTTCGAGTACTGCTGAACTTTACGCATCTGTGCGACACTAGGGTTGTAAACTATGTTTATCGGCACTGCAGATATGCGTCACTGGGGTTTGAGAGCTATTTACAGTAGACGCTTAGATGCGGTAGTCGTAGCTAAAGGGTTAAAGAAATTCTGGATAATGTCATTGTAATACATCAAGAATATTGGTACATCAGCACATTCAAGATTCTTTGAATTTATTCAGAACACTATACTGTTGGTTAAAATTTTAAGATTACAGTAAAACATGTTATGACAGAACACCCCTTCTGCAACAAAATGTGGTCTCTTTAGACAGGTGGTCTCTCATAGCAGGCTTGTAAAAAAGACCAGTTTCCAAAGTCCAGTTTTAGAACAATTTCAAGAAAAATAACCAATCACTGTTCATATATTCTATTCTTTATTAATAGTTCTTGCTAAAACATTGTATGGATTCATCTAAAAACAAAATTATATAGCAATAAAGATATATTTCTATCATTAAACATGAAGTCATTTGATGATCAAATATTTTAGCATATGAAATCATTTCTGAATTACACCTTTTCCTTTATAACAACCTAAATTTGTTTTACCGACATTTAAACCACTTTTTTGCGAGTTGTCTGCTCTTTTTCACTTCTTTCAGTTACAATAAATAACTTTTCCAGCCTTAAAATTGGTCTTTTATTAGTTGGAGTCGTCCATTATTATTAAGATCCTAAGTGTTAACATTATTAGTGCTCAGTTGTAATAGCAAACGTAAATACAGTTTTGACTGGGCTGTGGGAAAATATGAAAAATCAATACATTTGAATTGCATAACTAACAATTAATGAAATAAGAGAAAAAATTATCTCATCCAGAAACAGAACCATTTAATCAGAGATGATAGTAAACAGCTTCATTCAAAGATGACATACAGGGATTAACTCTATAAGCTATGTGTGAACCCGGTCATACCAACTTGATTGGGATTTAACCACCTAATATTGGGGGGAAAAACTACAAACATCACAAGTCTTGAACAATATCAGTCGAATCCCACAAATGATTCTCTCTTGCTGCTTTAATAGACAATGACTTTATTCACCCCTGGCAATATAGATTAACTCGAAAGACAGACAATGTATGTGACCATTACGTAACATTAAGCAGTACAGTGGCAGTTCATGACATGTTCATTAGCCTGGTTTATGGAATGTATCATCTATCACCAGTAGCAACAATACATTTTTGTGTGTGAAAGATTCCACTTTTGTATGTTTTTTATCAGTACAATCATTACTAATCAAGCGGTCGTTGTTACAATTGATTACATATTGGTCAATGGTGTTTGTCTGTTCTTGCGATACATTCATTGATAATGATGTACAGTTCTGTGATAAGGCTGGGAAGCAGGCTAAGTGTGGGAATAATTAGTCTGGTCCCCTGCATTTTATGTTCCCTACGCTGCTCACCCAGATACGAATAGTAGAGAACAACACAAGGAGCATACAAAGCAGGGAACCAAACTAGGAAATAATCTTCGTATACTTAGTCTGGTTTACGACAAAAACTATGAAACACTATAAGCATAGCTAACAAAAAAGTTAGACATTGGTAGCCAGCCTATTTTCTTTAAAATTTAAAATGTAGAACGGTATGAGTGGTTGTTTTACAGGGATTAAGTAAAGGTTGGTGGAGTTTATCCTCCTTTGTTGTGATGCAGTTGTTCATATCAGTGGCAGTATGTTTATTGTACCAAGATATCATGGTCATTGGTTGCATTAAGCTGGTGGTTGCTCATAGCAGAGAGTATATATAACAAAATCGATCCATGCATTACGATTGTGGTCAGAAATGACAGGTGGTCACTCATAGCAGAGGTCACTCATAGCAGGTTTTACAGTTTTTTGGATTTGATATAAACTTCTGTAAGTTCCTCCTAAATTTTAATTTTATAACTGGGGGAATTAAATTAGTTGATAATTTTACATAACGTGTTGGTTTTACTTCATTCTGTAACTTGGCTTAAAACCATATAGTCATAACACTTCATTTTGTGGGTATACCATTAACAAGGTAATGAACTATATTGTCCTCACAGATGGAATATTGCTCATTGGATTTAAAGTTCATGGCTTGTAAAAACTGCCTAATACATGAAAATTAATACCCAGTTATTTAAAGTAAATTTACTGTATATGTCAACAATAATAAAGTGACCAATGTTTGTAAATAAAGACAAGTTTTTGTCAGCATCGAAAGGGGATACTGGTTGATGGAGACAAAAAGAGAAAATTCATTGTGTGAAAGTAAACCATTTTCAGCCCTTGATATGTGCCTGTTATTTTATTCAGGAGTTACCGTAACAGAAAGGGTTATTAAGGTCTTATAGTATGCATAGATTCTGAAATGCCTATTTTTGGAGGGCCATGACTGTTCAAAGATTTATTCATTTTCTAACACATGGACTAGATTTTAATATTAGTTTTGAATTTTAGATCATTTACATTGTGGAATGTCCCTCTCAGCACAATCATTGCTGTAGCTGGGAATATGATTAACAGGTTTAAAAATGTTTGTTCTTTGGCCTCTTTCACCATTTTATTAAGGTTGTTGTGCCCATAATTCAGCTCTTTAGGGCAATTAGCAAACTCTTCAAAGTTCAAATACTGTAGCCATAGTTACTGTCCCTTAATTATCTTTTTATCTTGATAGGACTGTCTGTGACTTTCTTATTTTGTGTGGGGGTTTTGATACTTTAATTACAATATTTTTGCAGCTATGTAACAAAGTACTTGCTCTCTCTGTCTTTCTCTCTCTCTCTCTCATATGTTTGGTGTCACTTCTTTGCATACGATCTTTTATCTGAGAACTCATTGTCAAACATTCTCAAAATAGTATTGTCAGAATCAACTATTATTTCTTAGAGGTTAGTTTGATGAAAACCATGAACTCCTTGTCGCCACTAAAGATACTTTCCATTATACCCAGTGGCTAAAGCATCCATTTTCATGAAATATGACTGGCTTTAAATTACAAATGTGTGTAGGTATTTTAGAATAATATGAAATATATAGCAATAAATCATTCCCAATATGCTATAAGTGGACTGTTTTTGAATATTTCCAGTTTTAAAACTACTTCCAGGCTGGGTGTAAGATATGGAAATTTTAGGTTTTGTTGCAGAATCACAGATTGAACATCTCTACCAATTACCAGAATGGTCATATAAGACTAAAGGCATTTAGATTCAGATAAAACAAAAAATTATGATATGAGATCTGATAGAAGTTCCTTTATGATAAGGTAGAATATAGGTGTAGCAGGATGTTATGAAGATATTTTTAAATTGAGAAACATGATAGATCAATTTTCTGTTCTTCATATTGAATTCACAAAGTAAATGATATGAAATTGGATTTCGTTTCTTCCAAATTTGGCAAAATGGATTAAATTAACTATTTTATTTGTATACTAGTTTATCTAGATGAGAATCTTACCAAGAATAGATGACCTGACTTTGATAATATTTCAGTAATTCTCAGTCACATATATTGAATGTATCTCTGAAAAGATATTATACTTAATAATAAAAATGCTTGAAACTTTTATAAATTTTTTTTACTATAATAAGTAACATTACATTTGTTTATTCTGATTCCTTGTTAAAAATGTTTGTTTTTACATAAAATAAAACTTTTTTGTTCTTTAGTCTAATACATGTCATACTGTTTTCCTTGTTTGCATTTTTTATGTAGCCACCTACTGGAAAGAATTGTCACACATGACCTTTAAAAAAAACATAATTCAGGATTTTTCATAAATATTCCCACACATTTTACTATCATTTTCAGAAAAAGAATTCACAAGTATTTATTAAGCAGGATTAGATGAATACAAATATATGTTTTTGTCTTATGTGTTTATTTCTGATGAATATGTTGACCTTTTACTTTTTCTCGTGTTGTCCTTTAGGATACAAATGGTTTAATGAAATGAATTCTTTCATTACACTTTCTTTTCCATTATGTAATTTTAGAGTCATTTGAGATAAAGTGATGAAACTTCCTATGGCCCATATATCATCACTAGAAGATGTGTCATGTATACATTGGGGGTTCCTATATTCACTGTTATTTATGGTCACACATCAATATTAATGTTAAAGTCACAGTTTAATTGGTTGAATTTTGGTATACTTATTTATTGTCCTTAGAAGATGTTTTGTGTTGTATATGTGGGTTCTTGTACCCTTTTCAAGGTTTTGGGATTATTTTTTAGGTTTCTTTTGTTTCCGCTTATATTATTCAAGCAGTTTAGGTACAAGCGTGAACTATGGTACACTTATGCTTCTCAGTTTTGATGGCATCTAATGTATCAAAATTAAGGTTTATCTTTAAGGTCAAGGTCACTGATAAACTTTTGTAATCCTTCTTTGCCCTATTTCTGATACCCTTTAATATATAGCAATGAAATTTGCTTGTACATTTAATACCTAATCAGTAATTTTACAGCTGTCTTGAAGGTCATAAGTCATATTTCATATTTGTGAGTCTTTGTGACCTTATCATTTTGTGTCTGGGACAAATATTCACTGCATATTCTTGGTGACATTTTAGTGGAGGTGTATCGGTGTGACAAACTCGGTCCAGACTGCAGTCAGTGTAGAGCATATGATACAAACAGAAATGGCCCATACCAATGCCATTGGTGCAACTACGACACATCTTCTGCAGCAGGATGCTTCTACAAAGCTAAATGTTTGAATCAGTCAGTGCCATGTGGACCCCCAGAAATAAGTTCAGTATGTATCATAAACATATCATATAAATATTATGTTCAAAATTTAGTTAAGCACTTAATATCTCTGGCTTTCATGAAATTGCAATGAAGTTCATCTTTTATCAAAGTTGGTATTGTTTTTGTGGTCCATACTTTAAAAGTCAATGTCAGTCTAGCCTGGATTTAATTTAAGAATTATTATAAGTTCTACTGTTTCCTTTTGAATAAATCAAATATGTACACTTTATATGGTTTGGTAAATAGTGCATGTACTTCTTGATTAGTTGCCGCAAGTTCTTTATACTTTTCCTTTAAATTTATAATACTACAAAGGTAGGTCATATAAACACTTGACTGGAATAATTTAAATCACCTCATGAAAACTGATTAGTGATACAATCAAGAAAACATAAACACAAAAGCAAAACTACTAAGTTGTCAGGGCTGTTCCATTCAATCTACATGGTACCCGTGAAAGGCACCATTTTAAAACTATGTGCCATGGTACTCAGACTCTTGAAAAGGTTCATAGGAAAATGACAGAATTTTAAATCACATCTGTTGGCGACTACTCCACATTAAAAGTATCCAGGGTCCCAAGTATATTTAACATGAACAGTCCTATCTGTTTTGACATTGAATTCACTTGATATAGCAAGCAGGGTATGTACCACTTATTAAACTGTAGATTATTAATCAACGTAAGAGAAAATTAAGAGCAGGTGAAAAAAAGCATGGTTTTACATGTACATTTAAATAATTTATTACAGTTTTCAGATTCAGAGAAGATATTGTTGTAGGAAAGAAAATAAAGGAAAATAGAATAATTATCATAATTTGCTATGATCATTTGTGAGTCATTTTACATCAAGGGTCCCACTTCTTTTTAAAGATCTCAAAATTGCAATTTTTGTAGAAATAGCTTTTGATAGTAAAGGTGTTTTAGAAGTTTTATGAATACAGAAAATGTAAAGATTGTATTTCTTTAATTTCAGACAATAAATAAACTACTTCACTATTACTAATTCCATTAGATAATTAAGCTTTTGTATTAAAATCAAATAGGATAGCACTATTGGTCATCTCAATATGAACATTTTTCTTTACATATCTTTTATAAAAGTGGTAATGGTCTGCCAAAATATGCTTCTTTGGGACATTATATAAAAAGGTTGTCATTGGTTACATTGTCTTTGTTGAAGAGGTCATGTTTTGAGGTGTAATAATCAGATTGAATTTATATAAATGGAGTTTGTTGCAAATACTCTGTTTTCTAAGTGTTATTAAAATCATCTCATCTTGAAATCAAAAGAGGTATTAAACATTATTTTATGGCTTGGGGACCATCCAGTATCTCCAACATGCAACACATTTTTTTCCATTTGAGTGTTTTTGTAGATTTATAGCTTTCTTTTATAAAAATATTATAGCCAGACATTAGCAAAATATTTTGACATTCAGGAGTTAAAGTTTTAGGATTTAAATTTCAATTTTTTTTCATAAGCATTTTGCTTAAATATCTACCCATATAAACTTGAATAATGCACTAGAGTGCCTACATTTTGTCAAACGTTTGACTATTATTTGAAGGTATGGGGAAGTTGATCATTGCCAAGAGTCGGTGAAAAAGAATAGGCAAGATCAAAAGAGAGTAACTTTCCTAATTCTGGATACTCCTATTGACACATAATCTAGTACTCTTATCAATAAACTAAAATAACTTCAAGTACATGACAGAATAATCAAAAGGCAGTACTTGTCTACAAAGTGTTTAATTGTAATATGCCTGAAATGTTTGAGAGAACATGGACCATATGTTTTATAGTTGTTTACCTTTCATGTCCACTTGAAATTTTCAAACCAAATACTAAACAAGTTTGATATAGTTTTAATTATTCCAAAACAAAGATATTGAATTATTTGCCAACATCAATTGTATCATTTGATTTTTCCTTCTTAAATGTTGTGACTTTGCTTTCCCTATATGTATTGTTAGGAGGTTTCAGGCATGTATACTGTTTGAACATAGCAGATGGCTTCAAAGGGGATTAGATATAACCGTATTCTAATTGAGCTAAAAAAATTAATAATAATAATAATAATAATAATAATAATAATAATAATAATATTTTATATTGTTTTGAAAGCACAATCATACATTCTTTGTACAGTACATATTTGTGTTATTGTGGAAAAATTCTTCATGTATTAACAGACTAACTCTGCATGTTACAGGCAATCGGAACAAGTCTACTAGAACAAGTGCTCCCATTTTATCCAGAATGTAATATATGATTCGTACTCTCCTAAATCATTTTAATGATTGCAATTCATTTTTAATTCTTTATAAAACTTTTGGCCTTATAATTTCTTTATTTGCTTACAGGTTTATCCCCAGGATGGACCAATTGGAGGAGGAACTGTTATCACAATTGAAGGGAAAAACTTTGGAATCTCTGCTAATGAGACGGATAATATCACAGTTGCTGGGATAAATTGCCAAAAAGATAAATTTGATGTTAGGGGGAAGTAAGTACATTTATTAGCATTTGCTGATGTGACCATGGATCTGTCTAATGATGTGCATCATGTGTCTTTTTACAGCTTACATCTTGAAAACAGCTACTAATCAGACTTTGTTATTTATTGGGATGTTTTATTAAGTTAACATCTCTTTTGACTATTTAACATTCACAGCAACCAGGGAGGAAACTTATTTTTAACATCATCAAAAAAAGTACTGAGTCTATGCTGATCTATCCCATGTAGGAATATTATTTTTGCATGTTTCACCAAATTCATGATTTTGGTGACTTCTCTAGAAACTGTTGGGCTACCATACTATCAGCATTTTTCTAATGAGCAGCATTTTATAATGAAATAAAATCAAAGACCAAGAGCAGCAGAGAGGGTGTATCGGACAACATTTTTAGACAAGTTTTCACTGAAATCACGCTTAAAAACAATGAAACCAATGACATCAGGCCCAAAAGTCAATGACATCAGGTCCCAAATGTGTGTGTGAATCATGGATTAGGTCCAAAAAAAAATTATGAAAAAATCAATGAAATTAATGAAATCAAAAACTTTTCAACTATTACATTTTTTGGGAAAAAGGGACTACAACATCGTTGTCACTCACCCTCTCTGCTGCTATGGGTTAACCGAATATTTGATCCAGTCCGATACGATATCGTGTTCGAGACCTTGTCTGGGGACGAAAATCACTACGATTTCACAAACAGACTTATTTGTAAAACCTCCTCTTGTAAATCAATCAGATTATTAGACTGGTCAGTGAGTTTGAAATTAATTCTGGTTAATGAATTATTATGACATCGCATATAGACTGGATTCACCGGGGATTGAATTATTAAAAACCCTGGAGGAGCTGTTGGTGCAAATGAATACAAAATATATCCTTGCTGAGCTTGATTTGATCGTTCTAAATTTATTTGATAGCTTCCTTCGATCACATCACATACTAAATTGAGCGCAATCACCGTTGAAATATTCACATTGAACGGAGCAATATGCCTACCACCACCATCTGGGTCATTATTGTGTGTCAGGATAGTTGTTTCCGGTGATGTTGTTTTTTTCCACGTATCATGGATTTTTTTGAAACCTTCATCGATGGCATCACTGAGAGATTTTTGTAGTTCTAAGAGATTATATCCTGGTAGATTGAATTCGGAAATATTTTCTACGCTTATATGATATTTTGTCGTAAATTCTATTTTCGTGTTAGGGTGTCTGGCAATGGCTACCTCTCGTATAATTAGTGAATGAAATATATAAATGTCACTGAGGATTCTGTTACATGTTTCTATGACGCTGATAAATTCATCTCGGGTGAGAGAGCCGGATTTAAGGGATATTAACAACAACGAAATATCGTTATTGAACGCTGTGAAGTTTTCAGTGATTTTATCCTGTCGAGTTATGTAGTATTTCTCCCCTCCCTTATCTATCTTTTCAGTGAAAAAATTCAATTTGTCATAATCTCTATAACTCTTTACTGGATTATCAGATTTTGTCCTGTCGGTGATATAATCAGTTTTTTGTGGTTCTGGTAATTTAACGGTTTTTCCACCGGGTGGTAATTCAGGCCATCCTAGTACGGTTCTAATAGAACTCTGATAGATATCTACGACGTATCCTTCTGTGCTTATTTCAATGGCAGATGATAGTGTCGGCACATGAACTGTTATAGCTATTTTTGACTCTACTCCAGTAATCGATTTTATTCTACGCGCGAATTCATCATTGATTTGTTCAATTTGATATGATCCGGTTGGTATGGAAACAACATTCCAGTCTGGGGTACCGTCTGGTTTATTCTTATTTGCAAATACCAGTGAATTATTGGGTTGTTGACCACCAAATGATTTTGACCTAATATTTGGCCAACTGTGGTATACTCGTAATTTTGCTAGCGCTATCTCCTTTACTGGGACCGGAGAGGGGAAATTCACACTGAATTCTGGATTCGTTGAGGTTATTGAGATCATGCTTGTTTGTACTGGGTTTGTGTTCTCCACTATTTGTTGAAGTAATTCCATCTGTGTTGTCATTGTTATTATACTCATGTTTTTGTACTTCTAATTTTGACATCGCAGAATCATATATATCTACCATCGCTGAAAACTCACTCTCTGATATAATTGTATCATCGAGCGATGACGATATCAATGAGGATAATTGCGAGTATGCAGTGGACACAACATGAAAATGAATTATGTAGTCTTGTAGTTTCCGTTGGCTGCATGAGGATATTTTTTTTGTGATTATTGAAATAATTCCAGCGATTGTTGTTGCCGCAGAAATGCAAATTGGAACAGCTATCGGGGCCATCATTGTCACTGAAGACAGTATAATACCGGCTCCGGTGATTACACCACTCACTGAATACACAGTAACATCAATTGCGGTAATTCTCCTGCGATATTTTTTAATTTTCAATTCATACTCCTCAGACAAGGTTTTGAGTCTAGTTTGATATTCTCTGACCTGATCATAGCGATATTGCGATGATGAAATCATTTTTATTTTAAATACGCTAGCGTTTTCAATTACGATTTACTTAAATCCGATACGAATTCCACATACCACGTTGTTGTAACCCTAACCAAATTTTTATCAGTAGCTATTAACGTGAACTGTTCAGTTGTATCTTTGTCGATGATCGTTGAAATCGTATTATTGACCCCGGATGAACTGGACGATGAAATATTAAATTGAGTCGTTCTCACTATTGTTAATCGATAAATACCCTTAACTGTTGCAGTGATGTCTAATTTGTTGTTTTCAGGTGTCCACTCAAATGATCCGTGTTGGATTGTGTATACCACGTTGTTGGTTTTCTCATGAGGAATTTTTGTTTTTTCAATAACTGTTATCATCCTCGAAAGATCACCTTTGACGGCTTCGATGAAGTTTTTCGTCTCATCGATGGATTTTTTAATATCAGGGAGTTTTAGTTCAATTTTATCGAATGTAGTTCCAATAAATTTATCAATGATATTTCTACGAAATGCGGTAAACTGTTTTATGTGTTCTTCGGTTTTAGATTGAAGTGTTGCTAGTTCTAACGCAGAATCGTTGAGAGTTTTAAATCGATCTGTAATCGTCGAAAAAAGTACACCCGGTTTGAGTTTACCCTGATCGGAAAATAACGCAATAGTATCCTCGATTGCGTTTTGTTGTTTAACTAAAATATCATCCAGAGAAATATTACTAGATTTCAATTTACCCTGATCGGAAAATAGCGCAACGGTGTTCCCGATTGCGTTTTGTTGTTTAACTAAAATATCATCCAGAGAAATATTACTAGATTTCAATTTACCCTGTTTGTCTTGAAATACAACTATTTCATTCGGGTCAACACTTGTTAAATTTAACGTCTCAGCGATTTCATCTTTAATTTTTTTTGTTATATCCTTGATAGAATCAGGGGTTGCAGTGTCATCGGGTTTGGGTTTCAGAGGTCTTCCCCAAATATCAATCATGTTATTGTAAAACTCTTTCTCTCTCTAAAAAGCGATTACTAGTGTAGTCATTAACGACAATATGAGGTGGTTTTCCCCTTGGGTTACCCAAGGAGTTAGAAATAGCATCAAGGACATTTAATACTTCACTGCCACATATTGGTGGGTCATTGATTTGTTGTGTTGGTAGCGTAGAATACCAAGTCTTCATTGGAAGGGTTTTTATATACCGCATAAACTCTTTTGGTGGGGCTAATCCATATGAATCAAAATAGACAATCCCACGTGGATCAATAGCGTATGCAACCCAGTGAGTTCCAGGTCCGGTGCTGTTATCGAGATTAATAACACCTGTTTCAGTTTTGTTTGGTTGATGTGGTAATTGATCTTTCATAAAAACACCTCTGAAATTTTTAATCACTAGTTTTTTAGCAGCATCCATTAAATCAAAATTGGACATTGGAACCATCGAAGATTTGGGAACCATAGGTTCGGGAATTGAAGATTTCTGAATTAATAAACCGTTCCTGGTAGTCTCAGGCCTGATCCGTGAACGGATCTCCCGCTGTACCATGAATACGGGGTTCCTGGTAGTCTTAGACCTTTTCCGCTGTACCAAGAATACGGGGTTCCTGGTAGTCTTAGACCCAATCCTTGAACGGATCGTCTCTTTTTTTTATATCCTTGTCCAGTTGCCTTTTTTAGTGCCATTCCTGCTGCAGTACCAACGGCTCCTAACGCTGCTGCTTTAGCCACCGCTGGGGCTGCTGCTGCAATCAATGCTGGTATTGCAGCTAACAATGGAAATATACCGCCTGTTTTCATCATATTTTTAATAGCAGCCGCAGAGAGAGTAATCTGAACTCCCTTTTTGATCCTTGAAAGCATCATTGAAATGTTTCACCTGACGAGTTGTCAGCGATAATTTATTTTCACCACCAGTCATTTGGCTGGGTTTCAACGTGATTGTGGTTCCACATTTTTTAGCCGATTCTGATTGCAATTTTTTGATTTGACCAGGAGTTAACGTAACACTAATAACACTATATGACATTATATATAATTGATTGATTCTAATTCAATGAAAAATCGAGAAAAATCGTTCAAAGATTTTCTACTGGGGCATCTACCACTCTCATTCTTCCACCAACACCTTCGAGTAGCATTGATTTATCACTGAGAATGACAGCAACCGCTCTATAATCAGCAATAGCACCACGAGTCACATTAGCTCTAAAGTGTATATCAACAACTGACTGTCTTGTCAAATCGAGATGTTCCAGTGAGAAGTAGTAGATCGGATACAGATTTTTAAAATCAAATTGTGATATTTGCAAACCAGTATCCACATTTTGATCGCGTGCCATAAATGACAACAGACGATGATAAACTCGTGCAATATGATTTTCTGTGTAATTAAGTTGTATATCCTCAGATGGTTCCTGCTGGCCGTTTATTCTCAGTGAGACGTCTTTCACACCTAATTGATCAAATATCATATGACTGAAGAGTTGATTGCCAACTCGTGTGTTATCCTGTAACGCAATAAATATATGACGTGGCGCAGAAACGCCTTGTTTTGATGCTAGGTTCCAAGTGAATAACCCGTTGATATTTGATTGCTTCACATCTGTACTCACGGTTAGCCAACTCAACAACGACTTTCCTCCTTGGTCCATAAATGATAGTAGTCGTTGTTCTGCGGTGATTGCTGGAGTCAACACTGGCATCCACAATGATATTTTTGTTAAATTGACTTTACCGGCATCATCATTTATATGTGCTGCAGCTGGCTTTGCTGGAATCCTCCAAATTGCGTCGTTATCATCACTCTTTCATACAAGCGATACTGTATGCTTCCCCCCGTAGATAACTTTTCTGACGTTTCTACAGAATCCAAAAATATGATGCAGTGGAATCGCACATGAAAATGATTTACGCCCTACTCCCAACATTGCGTTTCGTGTTGCAGCTCCTAGATTGAAATTAGGATCGTTGTTTATAATCATATCCTCGACATCAACATTAGCAGCACCAGCATTATTCTTTGGTCGTCTTACAACAAATGGATTTCCTCCAGCGGTATTCTTACCATCTTTTGCAAACATCATAGATGGACCCGCTGATCTTGTATAATCATCAGAATATCTCGCTAACCCTATGATTGTTGTGGCCACATCAACATCACGATCTATGGACTCAATTTCTTTTCCATCAATGAGATATCTAGCACTCTCAAATAGCGCCATAATACCATTATTGACAAAACCGACTTGAGTACCAGCTGGATACGGTGCTGGTACAGCAGTAGTATCAGCAGCTGTTACAATTTCTCCTTCTACTTCAATAAATGCTTCACAGGGCAAAAAGTATTTACTGGTATCATGGACTTGAAGATCAATTCTTGCTCGACTATTTGAGTCTATGGCATGATAGGCGTAATATTGATAATCGCGTACAGAATCATCCTTGCCAACTGGGGCGTCTATATCAAACGCCGGATCATGTGATTTTTTGAACATTTTATTCTATTTATCAGAGTCTAAATAGTGAAATCGTAAACGATTTTTCCATTTTCATCGTCGTAGTTTTTTAAGGCCACTTCCTGCTATCATGTTTGCAATATTGCTTTGGTCCCCTTGATTTACCATCGACGCTAGTTTTTCATCTACTGCGTTATTTATTATTTTACTAACACTTGCAGGCATTTCTTCTGTAGACGGTAACGGTTTCTTTTTTCGCCCCACTAATGATGTTATTTTATCCTTCGCAGTTGAAAACGCTTTCCCGGCAAGATCTCCAACAGTACTAATACCCTTATCACGAATAACATCAATGGCTTTCATTGATAATTGTTTAGCTAACGGCATCACTTTTGGGGCCATTTTTGAAAAGAATCCTAAAATGGTATTGCCGAGGCCATCTCCGTAGTATGCTCTATAAACTGGAAACCGTGAATTAACTACATAGACGAGGGTTGGTTTATCATGATTGTAGTGTACGATCATTATTATAAAAACAATAGTGTTTTCAATTGTTATTTAATCACTATGATACCCATTTGCTAACTCGTCAATGAAATCTCGATAGGTTTTGATATCCATGATACCGCCGGCAAATAACCGTCTACAGATATCAGCTGCTTCATTAATTATTTCTGGAGAGTTATTTCCAGCTCGGAATCCTCCTACAAGAACATCTAATCGTGATATATCATTGATAACACTATCAGGACAAATGTTTCCAATCCTTGGATTTCCTAATCCACTTCCGCTATAGCCAGCTGCTTCATCTAGTTTGTCTGTATCCGTGGTTTGTAAATAATCAAGAGTATCATCATCATCATCATCATCAGGTGGTAGTTGTTGTTTTTTTTGTCTCCGTGTTTGTCTACGTGTTGGTGTTTGACGTTTTAGTTCTTGCCGTTCTTCTATTTCTCGTTGTCGCTCTTCTATTTGTTCTCTTTTATAATAACTAATTCCCCTTTGAAATTCCTTGTATCCTATCTCATCCTTATTCAAACGACCAATCCCTTTATTTAGCTTATACAAATTATCGAACCAATCATTACTTGATATTCTATCATTTTTATACTCGTCCTTTAAAAAATCTTTTTTTGAATTATAGCTTTGAGCAGCAAAATTACCAAAGGCTTGATAATCCTTTGATTTCAATAAACTAGGTTTTTTTATTAATATTTTAGCATGATCAGTAAATTTATTCAACAGAGAAACAGTCGTTTTTTTCGGATCAGTTTTTTCAGTTTGTTCAGTTTTCGCTGCTAGTTTTTCAAGTTCACCAATAACAGATTTTCCCGTCTCGGGACCATCTCCCAGTAAAGCACGCTCTACCCCTTTCGTTGCTGTGGTTACTGGTTTAAACAACTCTTCAGACCCCAGAGCAAAATCAGTTTGTAAACTCTGTCGTTGTTGCAGTTTATTTCTTACAGAGTCACGAATTGGTATAAATTTCTTAATTGCATCTAGTCGCTCACGAGCCAGTCGGGTTGTTAATGCTTCATTGACCATTATTTGAAATCGCAAACTATTTTTCAATTGCAAAACACTTGACATGTCGGATGGTTTTTAACACAGTCATGGAAGTGTTATTTCATCGTGAGACACCTTCTATCATTGATGGAGAAAGTATCAAAATTGTATATAAATAAAATAATACTGATAGTTTCTCCACTTTTTTGACATCAATGACATGTCGGATGATTTTTAACACGGTCATGGAAGTGTTATTTCATCCTATAACAGCTTCTATCATTGATGAGGAAAGTGTGGAAATTGTATATAAAATAATTAATACCACAGTTTCCTCATTCTATTTTTGACCAATCTGACACATCGTCCATCGATTTTTGACATCTCCTTTGAGGGTCGGCTAAAAAAAATGAGGGTCGGAATGATAAATGGTCGGTCACAATCAAAAAATGATAATGGTCGGGCAATCAATGGTCGGGCAATCAATGGTCGGGCAATCAAAATTGTTCATTTTCTTGAATTAATGCTCGTAGGTTTCTAATTTTAGAGTTGACTTCTTTTTTCAATTCGTATTCGTTACCTAATTCTTTTCGTATTCCCTCTACGATAGTATACAACGGGACGAACACACTGATGTCACTGGAAAATGAAAGAGAGTCTTTAATAGAATTCTGAATTTTTTTGATGAGTGCATACTTCTTGGGTAGCATATACTTGTTAGTGCTAACTCCGTATTCAATATCCTGAAAATCAGACACAATTTGGTCAGGATTTAATCCATCTGATAGTTTGATATCCTGATTTTTCAATTTTGCTATTTCAACTATGATGCTATTCATGTTTTCAGAATTCATTATTCTATAAGTATGACATATCTCTAATTGGAAATTATGACGCATTAGACATAACTAAATTGAAATTTTTGCCCCGTCTTTTTTGAAATAGCCGATCGATAAATCCCCTCTGCAACTCTTTGAACAGAAGGCGGACAAATATTGAAATACTTACCGGCGCCAGCTATCGATTGAAATATTTTTTCTTCGTTAGTTATCGTATTCAAAGATTTCACAGGTCTCGCTTTTTTTGAGTATTTCCCGGTCTTTCCTCGTTTGGTATTCTCACTCTGTGTGATAGCCTGCAGATTTGATAAAGAATTGTTCTTCGGATTAGAATCCTTGTGATCAATAACAAAATCATCCTCGATCAATCCATTAAAACATTCAAATGCGAAACGATGATTGAGATAAGTTTTCTTTTCTTTTCCTCCGCCAACAGTAAACATCAAGTACCCTTGATTATTCACACCACCGACTGATTTCTTTAGTCTACGGTTTCTGACAGTACCATCACTGGATGCTTCATAATTTGTAATCACTGGATGCTGTCTGAATTCTTGGTTCATATATACTATTCTATTGTTTGTCTAATTCAGTGTTTGGTTCAATAATTACATCACTGGAAAATCTTTCGATATAGTCTTGCGGAGTTCTTATGATTTTGTCAGTGACGTTATCAGGGTCAAAGACCTTTTCAGGGTCAAAATTTCTGATGGATTGTCCATTTTTTATTCTTTTATCATAATAACGCTTCAATTCCCTATATCGCTTACCACCACAATCAATACACAATTGTGATCTTCCCTTGACCCCAACCCCACATCGAATACAGGGTAACGGACCAAGACTTCCACGTCGAAAACTTTGCATATGATACCTACAGTATTCATTTTTTCTGCATGATTTGTTACACGGGGTTACATTTCCCATCATGAGCCATTTGCAGTGATTCATTATACATAAATCTTTCATTTAAATGCTTGTTTTATATATAGCATGAAGGAGTTCAAGAGATTGACTTCGAAAAATGCTAAATTCAATGCTGATAGAGAGTTCAAGAGATTATTGAAAATCAATCCTAGATTTAATCTCGATAGACCAAAAAAACGTCAAAAACGTCCAAGAGACGGAAACATGAAAGAGTTTAAGAGATTATTAAAAATCAATCCTAGATTTAATCTCGATAAACCCAAAAAACGTCCAATAGACGGAAACAAACGTAACAAACGTCCAAGAGACGGAAACATGAAAGAGTTTAAGAGATTATTGAAAATCAATCCTAAATTTAATATCGATAGACCCAAAAAGCGTAACAAACGCACAATAGACGGAAACATGAAAGAGTTTAAGAGATTATTAAAAATCAATCCTAGATTTAATCGCGATAGACCCAAAAAACGTAACAAACGTCCAAGAGACGGAAACATGAGATCATCATGGAAGGATGCTCAATTCAATCTTGATATAGTTTCTAATACACCCAAGAATAAAATTCTTGATAAACCCATCAGAGACTGTTTTAATGAATTCAAGCGTGATGGAGCATCTTATTGCTGGTCAACATTTCGAATTGATGGTGTTGTTGACGCTACCATGAATGATGAAAAAGCAGCAGTGATCATTTCACGTGTTGGGGAAAAAAGTCATTTTTTCCGAATCAAATTCATTATCCGTGAGAATGGCAAATGGATTATTAAGGATAAATTTGAACCCATTCTCAAGGGCAAAAAAACTGTCACCGTGAATCAGGATTCCAAACCGGGAATTTTGACTGGAATTGATAAACCCTACTACGAAAGATCTTATCCTGTCACAGCAGTTGTTTACGGGATCTATCCGCTCAATGAAAAACCTGATATTTCAAAACTAGCACCCATGAAATATTCGACAGGGCTCAATTGTGTAGCAGAACGAATAATAGAACACTTCACAAATGCATCCCGGGGGAATAAACTCACTGATCTAAGACGAAAAAAAATAACCGAGTGGGAGTTCACGGTAAAAGAGCATGGAGCAACAATTCAGGATATAGCCAAATTAGAAACATCATTAAGATTTCCAATATCGGTAAGAACAATCACCGGTGAAGTATTATACGAATCGAAATATCAATCAAAAGGAAACCCCATTGAAATTATTGATCATAACGCGCACGCGTGGTCATCTGCAGTAACAATATTTCCACGGGATAGAACCGTAAAATATCTATCCCCAGCAGGGTTGGGACCTGAAGAATGTTTTACCGAGCAGAAATTATTTGATGCTATTTACCATTTGAGTAAAAACGATCCTGTGTCAGCGTGGCTATTTCATAGTAATTCTGACGAAGAATGCAGATTTGATCAGTTTGTAAGGCCCAACGGAGAATTATACCGTACTGAAGAACTGCAGAATCAAATGAAACAACTAGCTAGTGAGTTTTCTGAGGACGGAGAAGAAGACGATCAATTATTAGCAAACTGTTTCACAGTACCATCCATTGCAGCACATTTTGCTAGAAAGAAAAACACGTGGAAACCAACACGAAGTGAGTTTTTATCAGAGGTCAAATTGTCCTGTCTTGAATACAGCCACGGCGGATTATGGAACACAAAATACACCTCTGATTCCGTTATTTCAGTTGATATGATTGCATGTTATCCAGGAAGTTTTCTTGGGTATGGAGAGTGTGAGAAATATTTCAAACGATTTGGACACCCTACACACGAAATGACCCGTGTTGCTATTAATGGACCACTGCCACATTTCGATTTAACCGGATTCGCTTGTGTAGCATCATTTGAAATGGCTGAAGGGCTTCATCCGTGTAGTTATCTTTGGATTGGTAAACACATGTCTGAAAAACACTGGATGCCAATAGTGTTATTATGGTATATGCTTGATTGTAAGATGTTAAAATCATTAATTGTCAGTGAAGCAATTATATCCTATCGAGCACAGAAATCAGTCTGGTTACCACAACCTGATCTAGAAAAAATAATTAGCGAAGAGCGAAAACTGTTTCCTGATTTTAATGAACAACAAATCATGGATTGGTCCAGACAGTTATTTGAAATCAGAAACAATGAAGCAAAAGATCTTGGACGAAGAATAATCGGTAAATTTACCCAAGGTGGCAAAGATGATAATACGAGATATTCTTCACGATTGATTATAGACAATGCTGAATACGATTTTGTAATCAAAGATTTAACGAATAGGGGCCTATATGTCAATCGTAAGGACGCATTTATGTCCGATGGAACCAAATTGGGTACAATTGTTACCTACAATGATGGATACCATCCGCAGTACACACATTTGAGAGCTTCTATGCTTGGTTATGCTTCTATTAATTTATTTTCAATGATCAATAGATTTCCTACCACCGCAGTTAGAGTTGCTACTGACTCATTTTACATAAATAGCAAAATGGCTGATTTTAAGGCTACTGGCAACGAGAAATGGGGATCATGGAGAATTAAGAAAGAAATGATTCATGATTATATTCCATCAGCAGATGTTACCATTGAAAATAATTACTTAGAAAGCAATCAGTGTTCAGAATTTTCTAGTGCACCACCGATTTCTGATCCAATATGCCTGTATAAAACAGTTTATTTAAACGGCTGTGGTGGGTCAGGAAAAACAACCCGGGCAATTGAGTTATTTCGTCGTGGAAACGCTAGCGTTTCTAACATGATTGTGCTAACACCGACTCACAGACTTGCAAGAGAAATGATACAGAGAGGGGTAAATGCCTGCACTTATCACAGCTTTTTCCGATGGAAGGGAGATAAATGGACTCCTGAGCGCATGGGAGAGAAATTTATTCCTGAAATAATCATTTGGGATGAAATAGACACAGTGTCAGAAGATGTCTTAAAAATATTTCTTGAGTGGTTGTTATTGAAGAATACAAAAGTCGTCATGTGCGGTGATCACGGGCAACCACCACCATTTGTCGGTGCATCCCCCCATGAATGGCTAAAGGGTTTTGTAGACTATTATGAAGAAATTGATACCGATCACAGATCACTTGATAATGAATTAAAAGAATTGAAGAAACTAATTAGATTACAACCGGATAGAATCCAATGTGAAATAGCCCGTGAAATAATTTCGGAAACTCCCATGAATGAGTTCTGGGAAATGTGGAGACCAAACGATTTAATCATTGCAAGTAGAAAAATAGTCAGGGACACACTTCAGATGAAGTTATTTGAATTGCATAAACAAAAATTTGCAACACTTCCAGTACCGTTATGTTATAGGCCATCGGATACACGAAAACAGAACATCGAAGTTGATATTCCAGGACCAAAATCCGAAGGATTTCAAAGACAGAATTTAGTATTAAATGATATTGTGCTGGTTGATATCAATGTTGTTGAAGATGCATTGCGTGCCAATAAATCCCCGTGGACGCTAGGATACGCAGCAACAATACACTCTTCACAGGGATTGACTATATCGGATACAACTCTTTGGATGGTAGATAATCGCATAGAATGGTCGAACTTAGTCTATCTCGCAGTGTCTAGAGTACGAAAAATAAATCAACTTCGAAGAATTGTCGTTGGCGAAGCCAGTGGGGATGATGAAATCATTGGTGATGATAATGACACCACAATAGATGATATTATTGATAAAAAAACTATCCGGTTACAAACAACAGGACAAAAAAAAACAACGAGAATTTGATATTGATGCTGAATTAATAATCACTTTGAAGAAACAACAGAATAATCACTGCGCGAGTTGCAATTGTATAATGCGTTGGCAGTATTCGGATAAGGATCCTCGCCAATTCACCGTAGACAGAAAAAATAACAATCTCGGTCATGTCAGAAATAATGTGATGTTGACTTGTCTTGAGTGCAATAGACGCAAGGGTGCTAGTTAAGCCCATGGGGTGGCAATTGAGTATCCTCGGGTATCACTTGTAATTGTTGTCTAGTAAAACCCCGTTGAGGGGCAGTTGAATCCAGTTTATAGATTGGAGGTCTACCCGTAGATCGTGTTATACTAGATATCTTATGCGTAGTGACGCTCCAAATAGGATCAGTAGCCCTTTTTCTATCCCCTTCAAGCTCTCCTGGTTCGTATAAGTACCTCACAATGACATTACTACCAAGAATTGGTTCTTTGAAATCTTTTTGTGGTTTTTCAGGTATCGACTTCTTTTTAATCGCGTTGATAGGTTTCATGTTGATGGTTCTAGTAATCTCGTTATTCAGTGCGGTAACTACACCTGGTAATCTCTTCACCCATTCACGGGATCTTTTTTCTTGGATGAATTCTTTTGCATATTGATATCCAAATAACCGTTCAGCAAGAATCCGATTAAATCGTTCTACAATGGCCTGATCACGATGCAGTGCAGTATGCCCTCGTCTGATAGCGACATTGTGATATTTCATTGTAGATAACACTGCACCCTGAAATTCCTTGCCCGGGTCAACTTGTAACAGATTTGGCCAGTGCAGAGGACCTCGTCGATAAATCCTTTCAAATGCAGAAGCGACTTCAGTGGCCGATTTTGTTTTTAACGGTTCTGCTTCTTTGTATCGACTTGCAATATCAACTACAGTTAACGCATATTTGTAACCACGATCATGTGGCAGAAATAATAGATCAGCCTGATGAACTTCATTGGGTCCGGTTACATCAAAATGCGAGAATTGAATTTGTTTAGGCGGTGGTAGATAAATTTGCCATAGTGCCTGTTTGGATAACCAATGAGCCTCAGTGGTTTTTTTCACTTTTGCGGCGCTAGCGAGTTTACTGATTGCAGCGTTACCCCTCCAGTATCCTCTTGGGGAATAATAAATAGATTCCATGTTGCTATTAATTACCAGCACCTAACATCAATTTACTTTTCATAGCCGATTTTATCAAAAATGAAGCCAATTTTTCTTTGAAGGATTTATCAGTGATAGAATTCAACGCATGAATTAATTTCACATCTGCTAGATGCCTGTGTTGCAAATTGCTGCTTTTATAAGCAACATCATGAAGGTGACAGGCCTTATCAATAGCGTTTATTGGTTCCTCACCGGGTCGGGGCTGATTTTGATCATTGAGTCTGATATCAAGTCTTGTTCCCGGTCCACAATAACTATACCCTGGAAGGTGTTTTTCTCCGGGATATTTTGCCCATGGGGTTCCAGGGAGTTTTGCTAATTTGGCAGCGATATCACCTCCTCGTTTTTTTTTAAAGGTGCCTTGGGTTCCTTGGGTTTAGAAACAAATCTAAATTTCTTTGTACTACACTGTACGCATTTACCAGAAAGCGCTGATCGGTTATTTTTAGTTGTAATCGTCGTCAAGTCATCTGTGCCAGTACGCGCCTTACACTTCACGCAATATAGATCCATAATTTATGTATAGAGATATGAATATAATTGATTTTTCAGCGACTAAAACAAGAGAACCAGTGAAGCATCATGCAGCGCTACCAAACTCTATCCGCGCAATTATAATCGGGCCATCTGGATCCGGTAAAACGCAATTGTTGCTCAATTTAATAATGAGATGGATGAAGTGGGATAAGTTGTATTTAATTGCCCCTAGCGTAGATGATCAACGATGCTATGAAGTGCTAAAAGATTTTAATGAAAACGCTTCAGAGATTGCTGGCGAGGATGTTATTGAATTTATAACCGATATTGACGAGGCGCCATCCGTGAATGACCTCGATGGAAGTATCAACAATTTAGTTGTATACGACGATGTCATGTTAGATAATCAAAAAAATCCTGCTAGAATATTTTCCAGAGGCAGGCATAAAAACACTGATGTGATCTATGTCACTCAACGCTACACTCAGATTCCAAAAGTGATTAGAGATAACTGTAATATGCTTGCTGTATTCAACGGCGTTGATACACATACGCTACGAAATATTTGGCAGACATGGTGTTCTGATATGGACTTCAATCAATTTAGAAATTTCTTTAGTCATGCTCAGTCTACCCCCCACGGATTTGTAACAATAAATTTACATGACCCTCGAACACGATATCGTATCGGACTGGATCAAATATTCGGTTAACCCATAGCAGCAGAGAGGGTGAGTGACAACGATGTTGTAGTCCCTTTTTCCCAAAAAATGTAATAGTTGAAAAGTTTTTGATTTCATTAATTTCATTGATTTTTTCATAATTTTTTTTTGGACCTAATCCATGATTCACACACACACATTTGGGACCTGATGTCATTGACTTTTGGGCCTGATGTCATTGGTTTCATTGTTTTTAAGCGTGATTTCAGTGAAAACTTGTCTAAAAATGTTGTCCGATACACCCTCTCTGCTGCTCCAAGCATGTATACACTAGCAATGTCATTCAGATGCTTGTAAGAAAGATGCTTTGAGGTAAAGCTTTCATATAAAACCCATGCAGAGTGAAGATATACTTATTGGTAGCAATTAATAATTTATTGTTTTAATGATTGTAGCTCAATTAGAATACAAATAACATTGATTTAGAATATTTCAAAATATACCTAAATTGTTCAGTATTGGGCATTGGAAGTTTCAAGTAACTTTATGAAGTTCATTTGAAAGCATGTGGGCCCATGATTTTATCAAAATATTATAACTGTAATACTCATCTGTCACTATTGTTAAGGTTTACCTATCCTTTTAATGGAAAAGCCTTATCCATTCCATGCTCCATCCTCCTGATTTATATGTTCTTTGAGATTGATAATTTAATTAGCAAAACTTATCCCTCATTCCATAATTATCAAAAGAGATTGATAATTTAATTAGCAAAACTTATCCCTTATCCATTCTATACTCCATCCTCCTGATTTATATATTCTTTGAATATGTGCATAGATCGAGTTGGACCTAGATCACTGGCCCATGGATCCTGATTCTTTTCCAGGCAAGTTGGTTGGTTCCTGTGGGTTTAATGCTATTTTTAGCACACAATGGGCCATACATGGCAGCCAGTATATTTGGTAGAGGAAGAACCTGGGAAAACCTTGGGCAGAACCACCCACCTAAAAGAAGTTACTGGCAAGCTCCCTCACATATCCAATTGGCCAAACCCACGATTTGAACACACACAGACACATGTGCAATGTCATTAATTTATAAAAGCTAATGCTGTAGACCATAGTGTAGTTTACACATGGACAAATTTGATTGAAGAAAAATTACAAGTAAAGGTTTCACTAAATATCATGGCTTGATGTTCATGTTCTTTGAGCAAAACTTATCAAAAGAGATTATCTCTTTGGTAAGTACAAATGATAATTTAATTAGCATAACTTTTCCATCATAGCATAATTATCAAAAGAGATTATCTCTATGGTAAGTACAAAAAAAAATTGAATTAGCAAAACTTATCCATCATTGCATACTTATCAAAAGAGATTATCTCTTTGGTAAGTACAAATGATAATTTAATTAACAAAACTCATCCCTCATTCCATAATTATCAAAAGAGATTATCTCTTTGGTAAGTACAAGTGTTAATTTAATCAGCATAACTTTTCCATCATAGCATAATTATCAAAAGAGATTATCTCTATGGTAAGTACAAGAAAAAATTGAATTAGCAAAACTTATCCATCATTGCATAATTATCAAAAGAGATTATCTCTTTGGTAAGTACAAGTGATAATTTAATTAACCAAACTTATCCATCGTTGCATAATTATCTAAAGAGATTATCTCTATGGTAAGTAGGAGAAAATTTAATTAGTAAAACTTATCCATCATTGAAATTATCTCTATGGTAAGTACAGGTGATAATTTAATTAGCACATATCACACACCGAGCCACCTACCCATCCTACTCCTCATTAAAAGGATATGAGAATAAAATGCAGTAATATGTATATTTACTAATGGCTTGTCAGGTACTCGCTTCATAAATCATGACTATTACAGTGATGGCTTAAATCATAATGATTTCTCCATGTGTCTACATCAAAAAACAATTAGGAACTTGGAGGCCCTAATTGAAGAATTAAAACTAGTTACATGCTATTAAGTCAGCACTGGGAAGGATTAATGAGCAAGTAACCTCATGTGAAACAGCAATTCAGACAGATTCCCAAATATAAACAATGTCAGATGCTCAGATACAGACAATCCCAATACCAGCCAAGAGAAAATGTAAAATGACCATGCAAGTAAAGACTGATACTCAACATAATCCTGCATTGCAAACAACAGTAATCCTTCCCAGTCGTGGGTCACTCCTGCAACAGTAATAGGTGTACACCCACGGCACTCCGCTCAGATAAGTCTGTTGACTACACAAACAACTGCATTTCTCAGTGCTTAGACAAATGTGTCAACATCAGCTTGATTAGATCACACAACTTTCATTTTCAGCTCCCCTTTTTTTCAAGAGATGTCCAAAATACAAACTTGAGTCCAACACATGAAATCATGAGCCAGAAAAGATAGGACTCTAATAATTGTCTCTCAATATTGAAAAGTATAATTCCAAGGAGACTTTTAAAACAGATGTACAGACTCTTAGAGTTGCAAAAATTGACAGCATAATGGACAGAATAATGAATACTGACCTAACCACATACAAACAAATTATCATTTTAGTAGGTAGAAATGATGCCAGTGATGGAATATCACTAAATCAAATCAAAGTATATTTTGAAAGTTTACTGTATACAGCTAGGCATTGCAGCCAAGATATATGTAAAATAATGATATCAGGACTGCCTCCTCATGTGGACTTGAAAGAAATCAATCTGACAATTGACCTATCTGAAGACTTCAACCTACAGTACATTCCACAATACACATCTTTCGTTCTTTAGAACCAGGATGTTAACCTAAGTCTCTACCACAGAGACAAAATTCATTTAGGTGGAAAATGAACCTCTCAACTACTGAGAAATATTAAATGTTTGTCCCCCTCCCCTTTTTTTTCAGGCCCTTTAATGAAGAGTACTGTCTCTATCTACTGTGGATAAACTGGGCATGTGACACAGTTATGCCATCATGACAAACAGACTAAATGCTTCAGATGCCATAAATTTGAACACAAACAAAAACTCTGTCAATCAATGAATTATACATACTAGGAAGCTGGCAAAGAATGTCAGTGCTTTATTTATAACAAATCTAAATGTACCTACTGAGACTCTTGACTCTATTCAATGGATACTATTGTCAATGCAGTATATGTGACTTTAATGATGCTAATATATATGAATATAGAAATAGGATGTCAGAATGATAAAAGTGCTATGGAGACAATCTCAGTGAGTAACCCATTGCACAATGACATTACATATAATTGATATGAAGCTAATATAAAAGGTTGTAATGTATGTCACTTAAATATACATTGTATAGTGGGAAAATAGGCCACCATCCTCGAAAGCAATTTGGAATGATAACTTTTTGAAACAAATGGAAAATGTTCTTGCACATGAGAAAGAAATATATATACTTGGTGGTATAAATAAGGACCTTCTCAATACTCAGATAAAGAACAACTGGATGGAATTTATTGAATCATTAGGTATTTTTGTCGATGCTACTAAATTTCATGATTATGGACTGGATTTATCTTTGTAAATTCTACATGAAGTAACATCTGATTTGTGCATTAAGGGAGCAGTGTCTTGACTCATCTGCAAGTGTGTTTCTTATGTGTCATTGAATATATATATATATATATATATATATATATATATATATATATATATATATATATATATATATATATATATATTATATATTTATACACAACAAAACACAGATCCAGTTAAGTTTTTATTGATAATTATACTGTTTGCCTAGGAGGACTATCTGCTGCTACTTATGAAGCTGTTTTGGTTCATTCTGTCAGTGAGCGATTCAGCAGCTACTGAATGGCACAACGTGGTTGTACAGAGGTCACAGCTGGTCTGTGAAACTCCCTGACAGAATGTTATGGATAACCCTTGAGTAAAGTTCCTTCAGCGGAAACTGAAGGAGCCCAGCGAAGACTGCTTTACAGCATAGGTTGGGATGACAGTGGCAGTTGTGTGGACTTCACTCAATGGTTTAGTTTGAATACACCATATAGTGCTGACATTAGATTCTTGGATGAATAACGAAATGGAATGAAGTGAATGCCCATAGAAAACATGTGCAGCAGATGTTTTACCCCAAGAACGTAAATAGTGGGAAAGCCTTCAGTGTTCCATGAAGAAAAAAATATATATATATGTTTTACACAATCAGCATAGCAACAATAATGTATAAAATTGTACACATGCATATAGAAAAGTCAATGAACTATGATAAAATGTCAAGAATGTTCCAGAGTGGTGCCGAGTATATCTTGGAATACAGCAAAGATGAACTTGAGAATGGAAATGACAAAGTTATCCCATCCAATTTGGAGAGAAGCTAGATGATGGCATCCATGAAATTTGATTAGAAGAATAACCTGAGAATTTCCAGGAATAAACCACTGAATGCATGTATGGCTATGAAATGATGGATATGCACAAGTGCCACACAAAGAACACTAGTAACACACGTGTGCAGAACTCCTGCCGAATGGACAGGTACAAGTGCCACCCAAATAACACTGGTATCACACGCGTGCAGAAACTCCGAACACAATGAATATAGAAACACAATGCATGACTGTGGAAACTGGAACACCAGCAAATACATCCCTGGTACAGTAGCGATGAACTGGATCCAAAAACACACAGCCAGTATAGAAGATAATGGCAATGTGAGACCATCTATCTCTGTTGAATGCATCATGATCATGATCACTGTGTAGTACTATCTGCATTAATTACCATGGCCCTCTGACTTAATGGGGTGTGTGTGTGCGAATGTATCTTGAGTAACAATCTGAAGACCACCGGCTGAAAACTTTGATCATATGATCTTACATATGGGCAGCTGCTGCTGAAGTAGCTGCACCTATATGGAATGAATGGCCACTATACTGGGAAGTGTTGAGTCCCATCTTACGGTAGACAAGTCGCATATGATTAAGGAATACAACTCTTGATAACGCTTCACCTTTAGCTGTAACGAAAAGTGGGGCATAGAACTGAGGTGATGAACGTCTCCTGAATAGCATGAAACTTGTCAGAGCAGAATATGGACATAGAGCATGACCTGTGGCATGTAACTGAATGGTCACACCCCTCCGGAAAGGGTCAGTTTTTGAGGATTTTAACTTTAAGAAAGCAGTTTCTTATTGGAAGTGCACATCGCCCATGGTTGGATTGAAAAAATTCCAAATAGTGAATTCCCCACATCGGAGAAATCCAAAGAATGCAACTATGCAGACAGTCAACAACAACAAATCAGTTTGTGCGTCGAATACTCCTCCTCGCAGAACAGTACAAATGCTGGTCAGAATATTTTATGTAATAGGCTTCCTTAGTTTTGCAGATGTACCTTGTTTTTTTTCAATGGCCTTTAAGATGGTGGCAAGACGCGACATATTATTTCTGTCTGTCGTGAATGGCGATTGATTACCAGCCTGCATGTACTTGAACCTAACAGGCATATGCCTGTCCATTCTGCACTCCAGATAATGGCAGCCACAACAATAGGATACAACTCCCAGAAGGCCATAGAGAAATCATCCTCCACAGAAAAAAGCATTTGAAGATCATCCGACCATGCAGCTGCAAACCAGTGAGTTTTGAAATAACCACCATACCATACTTTGGATGAAGCTTCAGTGCACAATTCAAAATCATCTGCTGTAGTGGACTGATCGTCAAGAAACACAGAAACCCCATTCCATGAAGCTAAAAAGTGATGCCATGTGTATAGCTCTTCTTTGCAATTTGCATCCAAGTGAATGGTGGTAATCAAATTACTTAAGTCAGCGATAGAACGCTGCATGGAGTGGATAGAAGTCATTATATTGGCAGAAGATAACGGGTTTTCAGCAACGGTGGCTACATATATATATATATATATATATATATATATATATATATATATATATATGAGATGGCAGTGATCCATAACAGAGAGCGCTTAGACCGTTCGGCCACTCAGTTTATGTACCATAAATTAACAAAAGAAATGTAGGAATCATGTGGCTTCAGGATGTTTGTAATGTTCTAAATCTTTTCTTTCAGGGTGACTTGTATAACCATGTCCAGTATTAATGAAACTCAAGGACCCGTCATTATTAGTGTGCTTGGCAAAATAAGTAGCCCGTCTACAAATTTCACCTTCAAGGTAAGTAATATTACTTTCTTGGTAAATATGCTAAGGATGATCAGTAAGACTGCCTATGGTGATCTATATATTACTAAAAATGTGAAGGGAAAAGTAGATGGTTATAAGTATCTTGTGTTTAAATTCAAGGAAATGAAAGAGGAGGAGAATATAAATTAATGATTAATTCAGTAACACAATTCCTGGGCCAATCAAATTATAAGTCATGAAAATGTTTTGAATGTATTTTATATACCTTGAAAGGTTATTGAAACTTTAAACAATTGGAATAGTTATTAACATTTGTCTGATGTATCTATCATTATTAGTCTGCCAGCTCTTTCTTGCAAGCTGAACAGTTTGTTAATATTCTTGTATGAAGTGTTTTACCAGACATTACAGCAGTCTAGTTATGACTGCATATCACATTTGTAGTACTGGATATGAACCTATGTTTTGTGGTTTAGATTTGATCGTATTTTGCTATATAACTACATACATGAATTGACTTCATGACATATGCTTTGAATATGTTCATTCCATTGCCAAATTTTGTCAGCTATCACCCCAAGGATTTTGTCATGGGTAATCATTTGTATCCAGATTTCATTCAATTTAAAATTAAAATTGTTATTTTTCCCATTGTGCTCTCTTTTTTGTTTGTTTTTAATCATAAATATTTTAGTCTTGTCTGCATTTATTTTCATGCTATTTTCCATACACCTGGACTCTATTCCAAGTAAGGCTATCTGAACAGACCTCAAGGTCTGATTTTAGCCATTTTTTGAAATCTGGTATCATCAGTATATAAGTCAATAGATGTTTTCAGTAGCAGACCATTTATAAAAATTACTTAGATGAGTGGGCCTAAGATTGATCCCTTTTGTACTCCACATGTAATTGTTATTTCTTTAGAAAAACTGCCACATATTTGGACAAAATGTTTTCTCTGTTATTTATAATGCAAACCAATGAATTTTTGAATTGTCACATTGATAAATGCTCAATTTATTCATAAGAATATCATGATTAGCAAGGTCTATAGCTTGTCTAAGATCAATTTGTATGTTTTGGATTTTAGATTATTTTGCACCTAGTTTGTTGGAAACTTACACAGAATTCATATTGCAATTATTTTATAAAGCCAACTAATAGTATTCTTGTTTTGCCTGATTGAACATTGTGGTTACTTTATTTCTCCATGTTTTGTAATGTGCTTGCTGACCAATAAATTTGAAATCAGATTTTTCATGGCATGTATGCTGCCCAGTCAGACAAACAGGTTGGAAGTCTGGTTTTACTCTGTGCATTTTCAAAGGTATATGTTTTGTCAACTCCTGTATAAAAAAAAGGGTCCATATCTCAATAGCATCATCCATATCGTGAAACATAAATACTGCAAAGAACAATCCTGAGATTTTCCAGAAATTTGCCATCATTCCAATGTTTAAATGAACTATGAGTTATGGTTTTATGAGTTCTGGATTTTACAGCTGTTTTTAAGATGGATTTTCTGGTTAGGAAAAAAGGGAAGTGATCACTAGGACATATTCTTGGAATATGTATTTTTGTCACATGTTCTTCCATACTTCTATAGTTATGATCTATCAGAGTTGTTGAGTAGATTTTTTCTCATGTTCTTCTACTGTGTTGGAGTTACATCAAAAGTTTCTATAAAATTCAACCAATTTCTTTCAATCTTGTTATTCATAAGATCTTTGTTGAAGTCACCTAATTCGTATACATTGTTTTTGGTAATTAGTCACACTATCTAGATGCTATTCTTAATGATTATTCCATTTAACCATTGCTGAAAGGGCCCTGTAGACAAAGCCCACTTAGAATGGCTTTATATTTGACTGATTTACCTTGATCCATACTGTTTCAATTTCATCTGATTCTATATCATTTCTGATAAACCATTATTTACAAAACAACAATATATCTGCCCTTAAGCCTCTGTCAGGTCTAAATGGTATGCCATAATCATCAATAAAAGTCATTTGAATGAATATCATTTAACTTTTTAAAACCCAAACTATAAGACATTATTAACATTAGATAATCATGATAAATTCAATTTTTCTAATGAATTATTCATACCTTGTATATTTATATGCCCAATGTGTTGACCTTTACTTTAATTCCTAGATCTAATTAAAGTAAATAATACTGGGAGGGTCAGACAAGGACTGTAGTGCCACCATGACATATTTACAAGTTCTTGAAGCATGTCTTGAAGTAGTCTTTGTTAGGAGATTTACAAGCACATGATAAACTTCCACTTTCAATACACCCATCACAGTTATCAGTCCAGAAGAAAAACAACATGGGCATTATCACCTAGCATAATTCCCAATGTTTTTCTTGAAAGGAATTATATCTCATCAAAAGGGCACTATCTTTGTGGCCATAATCCTAGCATATGTTCCCATGTATAGCTTATCGTGTGCTGAAAAATGACATTAAACCCTACAACAATCAACCAACCAAACTGTCCTGACATTGAATTTTCATAGTATATAATATTTGGCTGCAACTATGCCATGCAAAGGTTTCAAGCAATTATAACACCTCTGTAGGTTTCTCTGGTTTTGTGGAAGTGCTGTCTTGGTCTCTGTCATACTCCAAGGAAATTAGATTGGTTACTGTAATTTCCTTTGAGTATTGGAATATATTTATTTATTGCATACAGAAAGTGTAAAAGTCCCATATTTTTAATGGATTGTGTCCTTGGTAATGAGGTGTTCAAGCGCCAAAACAGACTTTTTAACAAATGCATTTCAGTGTCAATCAGTTTGTGTTCCCATTCATTGCATAGGTACTCTATTAAAGCAATCAGTGTTTGAACATCAGTGCCAATTCTTGGAGAAACTATGCAAATGAATACCTAACAAGATGTTTTCCCAGTTGATGTTACTCAGATATGGTCAAAACTTGCTTTGATATGTGCAATCTCAGTGTTGCTATTAACATCATTTCCTCCAATACTGATGAAACTGTTAGTTTAGAAATGTCTATTTCTCTGATCACATGAAGCATATGATCAGTTCCCACCTCAGATGTTGACTTTGACCAAGGGTTTAAGACCTCTTTCAGACATATCTAATAATACTGTCATATTTAATGATTGAGTCTTCCATAGGCAGTGATTGTTTCATGGACCTTTCCTAATCTTTTGGGCTGCTTGATTTTCTTTGATAAAAAAAATCCCAGTTTCTGGTATTGGAAGAGCCACTGGTTTCATTGTACTTTGATGAATTGTGGTTTACTTTTAAATATTATTTTGATAATTTAGTTTGTTGGGCCTTTAGTGTTGCAATTTCCTGATGCAGTGATTTATTTCCCTCATTATTACTGTTACCTTCTTATCACTACCCACAGCAACCCCCATCAGCAATGAAGTCTTGGCTGATGGATCTTCCAGCTGGGTATTATCCTTATCCCTTCTTAGTGCTGTCACTTCCTGTTCACTTTCCGATTAAGATTGTACTTGGTAATGACTCAATGGACCTCTCACTGGATTTTTAAATAGTTTCCCCAGATTGATCTGATGCAGAACCTCTAACTTCCATATCTGATTTACCAATGGAGTAAAGATTTATTTGATCTCCAGTTAACTGAAAATGTATATGATCAGTTGATGAGTGGAAGGCTGGTGTGTGGTGCTACATACATGAAGTATACTTTGACTGCTGTCTTGGTTACTATCTTTGATTTTAAAATACATTTCTTGAGCAATGAGATGAAATTCAGTGTTAGTCTAGTCATTATAATTGGGTCCCTGAATAAACAGAGTGTCTGGAATTGTAACGAACCACATTAACTTTGTAGAACTGTATATTGTAATTGATGAATATGTATTTTTTTTAAGATGATACCATTTTGCTTATGATCATTCATTGTTGGTATCTAAGGTTTAGTTTCACATTCCATTCAGATATACAAATTACATTAGAAACAGTTGCAGAGTTAGTAGTGTATTTCAAAGTAAAATAATATCCATAGCACTTGCAGTTTATTAATGAGAGTATTACTAGTGGTGTCTAAATCACTTTTGAAAATCTTGAAAAACTGCTGCTCTCAAAATGAATTGTCCTGTAATGGGTACAAAGAATGATAGAATCTTCCATGTTGAGCAAACTAGCCAACTAAAAGGTTTGATAAGTAATGTTCCGGGTTAGGATGTTTTGAATATACAATCCTTTCGGATTGTATTTAGGAATGATGGTTAGGAAACTGATTGATAGCTTCTCACTGTAACTATGGTCCAAGATGTAGTGCCTGATGCTTAAAAGAGATAGAATGATAATACCAACAATCTTTGAATCTAAATATTAAAGACATATAAGATATGATTACTCCTTGAAATTTAGAATATCTCTAATGATGACTAAAACTGTTGACTTTAAAATCCATAGAACAAAGGAACCATAATCTGCCATGTTGAATCTGGCTACTGGCTAAGCAAACATTTACATCACAAAATAATTCTTGCATAGCATTGAAAGAGATAAAATGTCAAAGATTATAAGAGGAAACATAATGTAGCCTTTTGGTTAAAAATATGTCATAGATGGTGAATTAAACATAGATTTTCCTGGATTGTCCTCAGTAATGCACTGGCACTGATAATGATCAAATACCAAATTTAAGAGTTTATAAATATGCCAGCAGGCCACTGATTGAATATATTAGCATGAGATTTCTGTATTCTTTTAGGCTTTCGATTACTTCCCATTATTATATAATCCAAAATATGGTAAAGATGCATTCATTAGCAGTTTCATTTAACTATATGTACTGTGTGTATCAGTTTGTAAAAGAATTCCTATGTCAGTTTAAAATGGTTTTATGTTTATGTATTATGTTAACATTCAAATCAAATAAACTTGAAGCCAAACCTGTCATGTTCATACCTTGCACATTTCAAGATTATGTTGAAGGTTTTTGATCACTTTGACAATGCCTCAGAAAGCAGTGTCATCCAATTGAAATTAAGCTAACTGTTCCATAAGCCAATAGAAAATAGCTTGAAATTCAAATATGAATGAATATATATATATATATATATACACTTTATGTTGTTCATTAACATGTAGCAATGGCATTAGATTTTCAAATATTTAGTCCACTCAGCTGTAGAATTGAGTTAGGCAGAGCATATCAGGATTGACTAGGCCTTTGTCAAGTTTACTTCTTATAATACATGTTTTATAGTGTTAGTTTCAAGATCGTTTCTTCTTTTTTTTAATGTAGCTTGCATTATAGATTAGTAACCCCTTAATTTTTACCAGCTTTATCTTTTCTTTCTAACTGATACCCACTAACATGAAGTAATCTATCATTTATATCACTATTTACAAGTGTTTCACAGTGACAAATGATATATACAGATCTCTTCTGAAATAAGTAATCCATCATTTATATGACTTTTTAAAAGTGTTTCAGTGACAAATATACACAACAACAGCTTACTTTTATCAAGTTTGGGCAAGATTTTGATGTTTTGTGATTTTTAGTTAAACCTTGCTTTAAAATTACTAATATTGTACAACATTTACTATTATTACTATTAGATATCAATTTATATATGTACCATGAGATCTTTAGTTATATTTATTCTAGTGCTATTGCTATTGCTATTATTATTACTATTAGATATCAATTTATATATGTACCATGAGATCTTTAGTGATATTTAATCTAGTGCTATTGCTATTACTATTATTATTACTATTAGATATCAATTTATATATGTACCATGAGATCTTTAGTGATATTTAATCTAGTGCTATTGCTATTACTATTATTATTACTATTAGATATCAATTTATATATGTACCATGAGATCTTTAGTGATATTTAATTTGGTGCATTGTGTTTATAAGCATTTGTGTGATAAACATTAGGATTATTATCAGTACAAGAAACATCGTGGGAGGTACATGTTTTAGAAGTACATGTACAATCAAGTAGACAAGAATCAATGTCATCACTGGCTGCTTCAAACTTTTTCACCATATGAATTTGGTGGGCAGTGTTTAATATTTGATGGCATATAGTGTATAAATTTGGTTGGCCATGGATAATATTTGATGGCATATACTGTATACATTTGGTTAGCCATGGGTAATATTTGATGGCATATACCACATAAATTTGGTTGGCCATGGGTAATATTTGATGGCATATACAGTATAAATTTGATTGGCCATGGGTAATATTTGATGGCATATACTGCATAAATTTGGTTGGCCATGGGTAATATCTGATGGTATTTGAATGATACTGTTACATATTTAGCTTGTATTAGATTTGACTTGACTAATTTGGAAGGAATACTGCCTTCATCAACATAACCCTGACCCACGCATATGTCAGCTAAGGGAATACTGTCCTCATCAACATAAGCCTGACCCATACATATGTCAGCTAAAGGAATACTGCCTTTTTCAACTTCATTCTCAAGAGCTTTCTTTGCAATAGCTCTGGTAACTGTACAAGCTTGAAATATCTCAAGGAATTCTTTTTCAATTGGATCAACTTTCTGATCCAAATTAGGCTTGTCAGTTACAAGTGGATTAACCACAACCTTGTCTCCAGCTAAGTCGATGCCTAGCAATAAATGGATGCCCTCAACAGGTAAAACTGAGACTGTTCCGATTGTCGCAGGTCCTGACACTAAGTCTGATGACAAATTTACATAATGGAGAGGAACATTAACAAAGCCACACTCTACTCTCTGAATAAGAACACTTTCATTAGAAGAAGACTTCTCAGAAAAAGGCAAAGTACCTGATAATAAAAGACTCTGAGAGGCTCCTGTGTCCCTTAAAATTTGAATAGGGGTGGGATTGGCTGAATCACCCAAGATTGATATAGAACCCTTCGATATGAATGGTTTATAATTCTCCATAATAAAATCAGACTGGGAATTATTAGACCCAACAAATGTATTGCTTTCAATACATGACTGTGACCTTGACCTTTTGGAAATAAGAGCATTTGGAACAGGTTTGTCTTGATTCTGATGCCTATTTTTTAATTTGTAGCAATCAGAAACAATGTGTCCTTTTTTCTTGCAAAAGGTACACGTCAGAAGAGACGAGGATCTAGAATCAAACTTCTCTGAAGTTTAATTTTTGAAAGTTGTGCTAGTTTCAGTTTTAAAAGGGCTTGAATTAGGCGGAAATACTTTTCTGCCAAAAGATTGTTGAGTAGAAGTCTTGTTAACAAAAGAAACTTTATGTGACAAAGAATATTCGTTAGCAGCTTGAGCAGCATTTTCCAAGGTTTCATTCTTATGCTCATCAAGATAAGTTTTTACATCACTATGGACACAGTTTTTGAACTCTTCAATTTCTATAATTTGCTTGAGATTTTGATAATCTTGTTCGACTTTCTTGGCTAAGTACCATCTATCAAACAACTGCTCTTTTTCTCTAGCAAATTCGACATGAGTTTGTCCAGCTTGTTTTCTGTAATTTCTGAATTTTTGCCTATAAGCTTCAGGGACTAACTCAAAACCCCTTAAAATGCATTCTTAACCACATCATAATCACTACTTTGCTGAACGGACAGTGAAGTGTAAATCTCACTAGCCTTACCAGTACCTAAGTACACATTGCAATAACTGAGTCC
Source organism: Unio delphinus (assembly GCA_029339505.1). Lineage (NCBI taxonomy): Eukaryota > Metazoa > Mollusca > Bivalvia > Unionida > Unionidae > Unio > Unio delphinus. The sequence goes on along the minus strand of JAQISU010000034.1, from coordinate 7,287,961 downwards.
AATTCTCTCTTGGCCACTTTAAATTTTCTGCAACTTTTTCAAAAAGAATGAAATATTTGTCTAATTCTTTTTCTTTGAAAGGGGGACCTAATCTAATATTCCTTGCTAAATCAAAATTTGGATTTGAAGTATGATGGTGACCCTCACTTGCCAGCTCTAATTCTTTCATTTTAATTTCATATTGTAATTGTTTTTCTTTTTCCCTTTCCTGTCTCTCTCTCTCTCCTCTTTTTCAAATTGTAATTGTCTTTCTTTCTCCCTATCCTGAAATTCCAGTTTCTTAAACTCAGATTCTCTCTCTCTCTCTCTCCTCTTTTTCTCTATCATTCCACATCTGCTCTTTTTGTAATTCAATCTGCCTTTCTTTCTCCTCTTTCTCTTTCTCAATCTGCATCTGCTCTTTTTGTAATTCAATCTGGCTTTTCTTTCTCCTTTTCCTGAAATTCTAGCTTCTTCAACTCTAATTCCATCTTGAATTTAAATTCTAATTCTTTTATTTTTATGTCAGAGTCCGATGCAGACTTACTGACTGAAATCAAAGCACTTTGTTCCAACATATCCTTTTCCACCAAATATTGGACCAAAATCTTTTAAATATCTTGTTTCGTTAAAGAAGCTTTGACTTCAGAAAGATCAAATTTTCTGGCAAGCTGAATCAACTCATCTTTTTTGAAAAGATCTAATTGCTCCTGGGTAGGATTAGAAAGAAATATTTATACTTTGGATGTCATTTTAGTACAAGCCTGTCAGTCTCACTAAAGATTTAAAATTTCAAAAACTAGGGGAATTAAAATTTAAATCAAAAGTTTCCTGAGAAAATTTCTAGCCAAATTCCAATTTATCTCAATCCTGGACGAGCCCCCAATTTCTATGTTACGTGCTTAGGCTCGAATAAGCAGCAACACAGAAAGAGTGAAAACTAACAAGCTTGTAAAACTTGAACAAATTTATTAAGTACAATTATTTTCATAAAAGAAAATATTTAAACTTACGGTTTTAGAGAATCAAATCCAACATTAATCCAATATAGAATTCACAAAAGTAATCCACTAATGGAATTGCTAGAGTCCTGATAAATAAATTGTCTAAAAGTTCCAGGTTCGAATCTTGATGATGTAATCCAAAATGGCTGACGATGTCACATGATGCAGTTCTTGTTTTTATCATAATCCAAATGAAAATTATGAGCACATATTCCTTTCCAGATAAATAAAATAATTTCTCTTGCTCCAACGAATTGACACAATTCCCAGTACAAGGTAATTAAAATTATAACTCAAACAGAAGACACAACTTAATATCATAAAAGCCCAACATCTACTAAATTTTTTTCTCCCAAACAATAATTTAAATACCTGTTTTTATGTAAACAAGGGATCACGTGATTTTCCAGAAGGTCACAGAAAGAGGCTACCTTAACTAAGTCACATACACTCCCATGGGAATTATCAGAACTTCAGCCATGTCCTTGAAATCAGCCAATTGCTTTAGAAGCTTGTTGACACTCTCTGATGCAAGGCCAGAAATGAGGTCAACAAGTCAAGATCAAAAACATGTTTACAGATAAAGTATGGTCATAGAGATTTTTCTGAATAATCTCCCAATTAATGAATTTTAAACCCAAAATGACAAATTTGGATCTGACAATTAAAAATAAATAATTTAAATCAAATATACGGCACAAGTCACAGAATCCATCTCCTCCCAGTTTGCCTCATACCAGTTGGTTTTTTTCCATTCCCTCTTCCCATAAGCCATGATGGCTGAGTTGTACACAGAGTCACGGAGTCATCAGGTGTCACTTTGGTGAGAGCTTCCTGCACTTTGCTGATGAACTGCTATGTTTTCTCTGGGTTACTTGCACAGCAGGTGTTGATTTGAGGATGACCCTTCTACTTAGCATGGTGCAGCTTCTTGGGTAATATTCGCATCTTACTGACCACAAGGGAATGGTCTCTGTCACAGTCAGCACTGTATTAGCTGCGGGTGAGGAGGACGCTGGCCAGTTCTGCATGCCTGGTGATGACAAGGTCTAGCTAGTGCCAGTGAAGTGAATGTGGGTGTCTCCAAGACACTTGGTGGATCTCCTTGCATTGGAAGAAAGTGTTGGTCACACATAGGCTGTGGGAGCAGCACATCTCCAAAAGTCACTGACTGTTCTCATTGATCTTGCCTCTTCCATAAAAGCAGAGACAGGTGGACCAGGCCTCATGGTCAGCTCCCACTCTAGCATTGAAGTCTTCTAGTAAGTAAAGGGTTTCGTTTTTTGGAATACTGGATATTGCCTGATACAGAGCCTCATAAAACTTGTTTTTCTCCTTGTGGGTGGAGCGGAGGGTTGGAGTATACATGCTGAAGATGTGGACTGGGCCTAAGGATGTTGACAACCGGAGGGCAAGGATTCTCTCAGTACCTGATGATGGAGGTTCAATAAAGGCGACTAGCATGTTCTTTATGGCAAAGCCTACACTGTACTGCCTAGGTTCATTTGAGGGCTTCCGCTGCCTATAGAATGTGTAATTGGCTTCCCTGATGGTGCCGCTGTCAGCCAGTCGGGTCTCCTGGAGACAGGCAATGTCAATGTTCAGTCAGGAAAGTTCTTTGTCAATGACGGCAGTCTTCAGTGCATCTTCGATCTGCAATAGGTCATTGGTCAATCCAGGACACATGGTCCTAACATCCCAGGTTGCAAAATGAAGAGCTGGAGTTTTCTTGTTTCTTCTATGAGTCTTTCTGGGTGTGGAGTTTTGTGGCCCACTTGTTGAGATGGTTCTCTTAGCTCCACGCACCCAGTGAAGCAGGCAGGACATGGCGGGCAGCACCTTACTGACTGGGGGCTGCCCAGCTTAAGGTGGGCAGTAGCTGTCCAATGAGACCTGATGATCTCTCCCACCATCAGAAGTAACCCCTGGTGCCAAGCTCTATGCCGGTCGGGCTTTGGCTTAGAACCGCTAAACTGCTACTTCTCGTGTTGTGCCGACGCCATACAACAATGCTGGAGTGTCCTCTCCAGTTGAGCTACGAAGTCTGGGCAGGGTGGTATGGAGATGCAGCTGTTGTCCATGCAGCAAATCTCCTTCTCCACGCAGCTGGTGGGCCCAAGGGAATGATGAATGTTGATACAGCTTGGCACCAACAGCGTCGCAGGAGTTCCCGGAATGACATTGAGGTCAATGTCAGACCGCCTTAGGGACTCCGTCTCCGGATTTTTGTTGGGGTTTACTCCCTTAGCCTTTCACCTTTCACTTGAGTGTGTATATCCACAAGGCAGCAGAGGTTTAGAATCAGAGTTTTCCTTCTCCTAGATGAGCTACCATCCATGGTTTACAAGTCCCATCCACCTGAAGCAACTGGTTTTAAGGCGCCAGTGGCCTGCCTTCACCCCTTCTCCTGTTGGTGTATAATGCGGTCTGCCGGACTTCAAATCTAAGTCACTTGTGAAGGCAAGGAGCAAGATTGTAGTTGACAGAGGTGATCAGAGACACAAGCCGTATGGAGGATTTCTGGAGTGTGGAGCTTGTCTCCCACTCCCTCCCCGGCAATGTCAACTTTAGACCACAAGGTAGTGCTTTATTTATAGAGGATGACTCATTAGTCAAGGACTATTTTCCCTTGAGACCCTCTTAAAGAGAGTATAACAATGCACAGTATATGAAGATAGCAATAATTAGTGCTTATTTCAGCATGTTTAGTATTAAAATACTAAATTCCATTATCTATTAGAAACACGTGTATGCTCATAATATCTCTTCTTAAATACTCTAATATTTTCAGCCGATTTTACATGTAGTGGAAGCTTTTTTTACAGAACTGTACAAGAGTATTGAAAACTCTTTTTGAATTGCTCAGTTCTTGGTTTTGGTACTAGAAGGTTTCCATATGATATTGATCTAAATTGGTATTGCGTTGAAAAAGGCCTGAATAAGTCCTGAAGATATTCTGGTGCAGTTCCATGTAGACATTTATATAAAAGAACTGCCTTGTGAAAACCTATCCTGTCATATATTGTGAACCATTTGAGTTCTGTAAATAATGCTTTTTAGCGATGATCAACAGATGCATCTAAAATTACACATGCTGCTCATTTCTGGAGTTTATAAATCCTATCAGGCTCAGATTTAGCACAGTTTTTCCCATTAGAACAATAATCAATTGTTGGAAGAATACAGTTGTCCCTCACCACTTTGTGCTTCGACTTTCGTGGCTTCACTCTCTCACGTTTTTTCAGACCATATTTAGAGGGTCATGAACAGGTTTTCTATGCTCTAACTACAAATTTAAACTATTTGATTTATAAAGAAAGAATCCTACTTCACGGAAATTCACTTATCGCAGTAGAGTCTGGAACTGATTAACCGTGATAAATAAGGGACGACTGTATATGACTTGTAGTATAGATTGTGAGTTTCCATAGGTAAATATTTCTTGATTCTGCTGAGAAGGGCAGTTTTGGATGACAGTGTTTTACAAAGTGTATCAATATGGTCATTCCATAATAAATTATTACCTATGGACACACCTACAAGCCTTTCATGTTTGACATTTTCTAATGGATGATTATGTATTGCAAGAGATAGTTTTCGGTTCCCTGACTTGTGTAGCTTTTGTGTCATCCCCAGAATGATATATTTTGTTTCACCTTCATTAATTACTATCCTGTTTTGTTGTGCCCAGTTTTGGACTCTAATAAGGTCTGAGTTTAATCAGAACCAGATTTACACAAGGTTGCATCATCTGAAAATATATCTGTATTTGTGGATTCATTATTTAATGGTAGATCATTGATATAGATAAGGAAGAGGAGAGGGCACAAAACTGAGCCTTGAGGGACTCCTGAATGAATAGTGTGAGTTTGAGAGCTAATATTGCCAATGCTTACTTGTTGAGACCTTTGGTTTAGGTATGATCTAAACCAGTTTAAAGAAGGATTGTCAATCCTGTAACAGTTCAACTTTTGCAGCAGAATTTCATGATAAACAAGATAAAAAGCTTTCTTGAAGTCAAGGAAAACAATCTCAGTCATATGTCCATTATCCATTTTCTTCAGCCAAAGATCAGTTAATTTGGTAAGTTCTGTTTGGGACGTGTGGTACTTTCTAAATCCTGATTGCGCTTTATGAAATAAAAGAGTTTGTTTCTAAAAATGTATAAACCTGAATGGCTACATGCTTTTCAAACAGTTTTGACATTACAAGTAGATTTGATATTGGTCTGTAATTTCCTGGATCCTCCTATTCTCCTTTCTTAAAGATAGGTGTAACAGTTTGCACATGTCAGTGTTTCTGGAAAATTACCACTTATTATACTTTAATTTATGATATGCATTAGTGACTTTGTTATTACTGGTGCGGCAATTTTAAGAATTCGTGGACCAATACAATCCAGAGGATTTATTAATATTCACCTTAATTAGCATATCAAAAACATCAGCTTCACTATCATTAGCTATTGAAAAATAATTATCATCAGGAATTTTAGCTCTTATAAATAACAGTAGTGCATCAAGTTTAATTGGGATGTTAATCTGGTTCTGAATACTGTTACTGGAGATGCTTATGAAGAAATTTTTGAACATTTCCACAATGTCTTGTACAGATGTTGCTATATTATCATTTTGCTTAAGTCTAGGGGGAAGACAACTGTTCTTGGGTTGGTTCAGCTCTTTTAGATGCTTCCACAAGTTTTGGTACTCTTACTTTCATTAATAGCCTGTTTATAGTAGTTCTCTTTTGCCTTAGTTATCAGATGCTTAGTTTTATTCCTCCACTTTCTATAGCTTTTCATGTCTTTTTTCTTGTGGAAATTATCTCTTAGGTGCCTAGCCTCATTAATCTCAGGGGTAATCCACTTGAGTGTAATTTGGGTGTTAAACCCTTTTTGTTTTCATTGGGGCATGTTTGTCTAAGGCTGCATTGAACATCTGATACCATTTGTCTAAAGCAGTGTTGACATCAGCTATATTGCAGACTGATTGAAAGGGTTTGCAAACTAAATCATTTAAGAACATTTTCTCATCAAACTGTTTAATACTGTATTGTATTTCAATGTGTTGCCCATTTTTAGATGATTTCAGAACATGTCTAGTTATACAGACTGGGTAGTGGACACAGTACATACACTGGCACATTTATTTCACTTATGTTTTCAGGTTTATGAGTATAGAAATGATCAATGATAGTAGCATTTTATCTGTTACTCTAGTTGGGGTGTTAATTAATTGAGTAAAGTTGTAAGTTACAAAGTTACTTATCCATGTTAATGGTGGAGTTTTCATGCAGTCAATGTTAATGGTGGAGTTTTCATGTAGTCAATGTTAATGGTGGAGTTTTCATGTAGTCAGTGTTAATGGTGGAGTTTTCATGTAGTCAATCTTAAAATCACCTAATGTGATAGTTTCTAAATCTTCCTTTAGTAATGCTTTTTTAACTTGAGCCTCAAATCTATCAATCCAATCAGCTGTGGAACTAGGTGGCCTGTAAACTGAACATAAGAGTATTGGCTTTGATTGGGAAAGGGTTACTTTGATCCAGATACTCTCTACCCCAATAGTGTCTACCGGTAGATCAACACATCTGTTATAACTAATGGAACTGTCTACATAGAGAAGAATACCCCCATCACCCATGGAGTCTCTGTCTTTTCTTTGAAAGTTGAAGTCCTGTATTTAGAGAGCCAAATCATCAGTATCATCGAAAAAAAAAGGTTTGACATAGACCTAGAATACTGACTGATCTAGTTTGCTGTAATATTAACTTTATCTTATTCAGTTTAGGGAGGATGTGTTGAATATTTAGGTTGGTTACATGCAGACCTCTTTTGAGGTGCCCAATGACATGATAGTTTTGATCAGAGGATTGATTTTCAGACAAGGCATGCAGTATGCCATGTACTGTTTTTAGACATGAAAGATTTCTTTACATTGTCTTGATTATTTACATAAACTCATGAAGATGATAACATACAAGATCCATCTGTCATACAATGACCACATGTAGTGGATACATGAGAATATTCAATATGAATATTCAATAAATTTTTACAAATTTAGGTTCTCGCAGAGTTTTTGAAAAATATTGTACACTGTTGTACATGCAAGAAGGTGAACCTGAAACAATAATTCTTCACTTGAAGTCATGTTTTGACCATATACATAGTGTGAACTCTTTCATTGGAGTTGCTGTTAAACTCTCACTGATATTTGCTTCGACATTGTGTAATAATGGGATGTATGAATCAATCTGCATCAGTTTGGAGGTGACTACTTTTGCACCTATGTGGTTTCACATAAGTATTTAGCTGTATATTCTCTAACTCTTTTCTTAGTAGATTAGCCAAAATATATAGTTTTATTTTGAGTATTTTATTTGAGAGAGGATGATGTTTTTAGGTATATATTTTAATTTTTGCCTGGTAACCAGTTGAGTTAATACTTGTACTGGTGAAGTACATGTATGTATGTTTATATAATTTCCTTTGGCTTTGTGTCTCAAGTCTTCTTTCTTGTCATGGGTTTGGCATTGTTCTGCGTTGCTGTGCTAACAAATCATCCCTTTCTTGGTAGACACTTGTTTTGTATGATAGTATGTAACTCATTTGGTTTTTTACTTTCTCTTTCAATTCTGCAATAAGATTTGCTTGTCCACTATTGACAATGACCAAGTAACCTCACAGCATGGTAATTGATTCACTTAATTCTGCTCAGTCAAGTCAGTTGTCTCAATAATCTTGGCATGATAGTTAAACCATTGTTTACTACAAAACCCTGAATATGAAATTCTATTTTATTTATAGATTGCAAGTTCTCAGTTTATTAGAACATTGAATCACTCTTAAGCTTCTACATAGATGTCTTGGAATTTTACAGACTTCTCTGGCAACTATTTCCATCCAATACGTAACCTTCAAAAATTTGCTGGACATTCATAAATGTACAGTGTAGATACATTTTCTTTGTGATTTGTTAATTAAAATTGGAAAATCATCTTGTATTAGGGTAGATTTATTCCCTGAATTGGTAAAGTTTCCGTTTATCAAATGCTTCTTAATACTTATGTGCTGGGGACTTACTTTCTGGTCAATGCACATCTTTTTATTTTTTGTAGAATCCAAACATCACAGGTGTCATACCTACCACAGGACCTATGGCAGGGGGAACAGAAATAACCCTCAGTGGTACAAACCTTTTGATTGGTAACCAGAACATTGGCATTACTATTTCTGATGGTACCAAAAGCAGGAGTTGCAGTATTTCCAAAAAAACGATTGGACTAGGGTAAGATTAATTTGTACTGGTGTGGGATAGGACATATATGTGTACATTCTAGCACCAAAAAAATGAAATACTGAAAGTACTGGAGCAAACAATATCCTAGAGAATACCTTGAAAAATGAATTTCAACGAACAATTTTCTTTTTATTGCAAATAAATAAATTGCTTGCATATTTCCATTTTTAAAATCAAATATTTAGAACAGAATATTAATGGAGATGAGTGTATGATCTTTTTGTATGTCTTAGAGTTATAAGGATTATTATCAAGTATTTTAAATACTGAATTTTTTTCAAACATTAATTTCTACAATGTATAAAATGTAGAAGTGTTGGAGATAGGTAAAACAATAGGAAAAATGTGATGGAAACTTAGTATAGATGAATATATGCTTTACTAAATGGGCAAACTAATGTATGTGTGTAAATGAGAGAAGTAAAAGTCCCAAGTGTATTATTAGATAATATACATGCAGGGGGAATTCTACCATCTTTGAAAAGAAAATAAATTTTGTAAAGATTAAAAGGCTGTATCATTAAAACAAGAATATTTTGTGTAAATGTAATAGAAGTGTAATGATTCTCATATTTCTTATAAAAAAAATAAGTACCTGTTTACTTATAGAATAAGTAGATTGTACTTGTGTGTCAGCTTGACTGTTCACATGTTCTGTCTTTTTTATATATTTAATTAATACATTGGTTTTATACTTTCTGTAAACATTTTATAAAACTCTTTACATTAGCTTTCAACATGAAATCTTTTACAAGCATTTCTATGCTGTACAGATATATTAACAACCATTGAAAACATTTCAAATCATAAATTTCTTGGCATTGATGTTGACAGTTTTCTTCATTGGGGTCTATGGATTAGTATTATACGTAAATTGCTTTCTTCAAAGATAGCAACTGCTTACCAAATTAAAAAATACCTCTCTCCTTATGTCAGAATCCTGTATTTTAATGAAAATATTAAACCATGCTAGAGTATTGTCATAAAATGTATGGGGAAACTGTTTCACACAAAACCCTGACAAAAGTTTAAAATTATAAAAGACAAAGAACAGTATGTATTCTTCTAGATAAAACTTTTGATGCACCTTCAAAACCCCGTAAAAATCTAGTTGAATGGATACCTACAAAATAATTGGTTACAGTAAAACTGTAAATGGAAATGCAAGACAGTATCTACATATTTAGCCAGATGCTATCAAGTTCTCTAGAAGCTTGAAATCTCTCACTACCATAACCCTAAAATACAGCAGGTCAAAAAGAGCTTTAGTTTTTCAGGGGTTCTTGTCTGCAGCAGTTTGTCTTTTAATATAAAGCAATTAAATTCTCATGGTGCTTTTTAAAAGTAAGTGCTTTAACTTCTGGACCAGGTGCATGTTATATAAGGAGTAATTATTAATTTTCAACTTGTGTTAAGTGATCCATACATTGTTCATTAAAGCATATTGTCGAGAATAATTTTGTAATATTAACTTCAATGAATAAAGCATTATTATTATTATTATTATTATTATTATTATTATTAAGACAGATAGATAGATACTAAGTTAGTTAAGTATATCCTTGCTGTTTTCATCAAGAATGTTACTTGCATAGAAGCTCAAGATTTACTTTGTGAGAAACAATAATTATGCAGTTTAATAGAAACACAGTATCAGCCACATTGGCATTGCTTTCCTTGTCCTTGTCCACAGCTCAAGCAAATTATCCCAGGCTCCAATTAGTATTAAACGTACCAGTATGATACAGAACATAGTCCAAGTCTGAATCTTTAGTATAGGCAACATGCAAAATATTTCTTCCATTTTCCTTAGACTGCATGATTTGTAGTGCCAGATTTTGATGAACACAAGTATCTTCTCCCAACCAGTTGTCATCCAAAACAGTGCATTCAGAACATCCCATTTAGCCAGTCACTGCCGACTGAAGATATGCAAAATTTGCTCCGACAAAGAAACATTAAAAAAAAGATCTGACAAGTTTTCTGAACATTTGATTAACCAAGGATACAACAAAGACCAGGTAGCTGAGGCAACCCAAGCAAACAAACTACAATGACCTACTTCATGGGTTTGGCGCTCAGCATTAAGAGGCTAGTGTTAAGACTGATCGGCCTGGTGTCAGGATAATGTGATTGGGTGGGACATTATGCTACATGTATGCGACATGATGCCCCAGTGATAGGCATCACTATAAACTGCCAATGCAGACATCATAGCGATATGACTGAAAAATTGTTAAAGCTCAATTCAGAATCCAAATCAAACAAACAGATCACACAATGACCTACTTAAGTATTGAGAAAAGGATGAGGGTGATCATATACCATTTATCTTGACATCCCATCCAGACAATCCCAAGGTAGGTAAAATCATCAGGAAACACTGGCCTATTGTGGTATTGTGTGACACACTAAAGTTAATCCGACTAAACAAACCAGTAAAGCCTACTGGAGACCAAAAATTCCTCAAAGACATTCTAACATGCCTGTCAGGGTGAAGCTAATGCCAATCGCTAACCACAATACCATCCTAGCAAATCTGGCCCCTTGGCTATAAAAGGTGCAAAAGCTATCAACATATGATAGAAACCAGCACAGCGACTAGCCAAAGACTTAACATACATGATCCAAACAAACATGCAAAACAGAGAATGTAATTTATTTCATCACATGCAAGAAGATCTGTAGCCTTCAATATGTTGGAGTAACTGAAAAGCTATACAAAAGGATCAACCTTCACAGATCTGAATGGATGACAAAGAAACTGTACAGAAGTCTAGCTATACAGAATACCTCTCTTCCCATGGCCACACTTTCAGCGATATAAGTAAGGAATCTTACTGAATATACCACCTTTGACCACTGAAACCATGGCCACACTTTCAGCGATATAAGTAAGGAATCTTACTGAATATATCACCTTTGACCAATGAAACCAAGTTGTTTAAACCAATAAGACTTGAAAAAGACAGTCATACACAAATAAAATCATCTTTTTGCAGCTGGCATATTTTCTTTTAAATAATTATTTAATTTTGCTTATTAGTTCCCCAATAAACTATAATTACTACCAGTACTATTAAAATGAGATATAATAATAATAATTAGGACGTTGTATAGCGCCTAATCTTTAGAAGCTCTAAGCACTTTACAACTTGTATATGGATATGACTACAAAAAACAAAACAAATACATGAAATTAGAAAACATAAAAAATGTTGAAAATATTTCAGAAGAGAAGCATAAGTATCTTGCTGGTGTGTCCACATGGGTTATGCTAAATAGGTATGTTGGACTGGAGTCTGTCAGTGAAACGTAGCACAGAACACATTATGTGTTTGATTCTGGATCGTATGGATAGCCAATGTAGGGTACAGTGGGGAGGTGTGCTCTGATTGTGGTATTCTAAGGATTATCCAAGCAGTGTGTTTTCATTTTTTTTTTTTTATTTCTAATGTGATCAGAATGGCATCAGTTTTTAATCATCATTCATCTGCAGCTTGCTTTATAAGACCATAGGATCCAAGTGCTCCAGTGGCCAAAGTGGTTTAATCATCTGGATTGGATGTGGGAGATCCTAGGTTCGAACCCCAACAGAGCCATACCAAAGACTTATAAAAAATGGTAGTAGGTACTGCCATGCTTGGCACTCAGCATTAAGAGGTTTGTGTTAGGACTGATCGGCTTTGTTTCATGAGAATGCTACTGGGTGGGACATGATACCACATTCTGTGACATGCTGCTCCAGTACTCAACATTACTAACTGCGACACTGCATACTCAAATTGTTAAGAGTTCCATTAAATATTGATACATACATGTGTGTGTGTGTGTGTGTGTGTGTGTGTGTGTGTGGCAGCTAGATTCGACTGTCATGTATTTAAATGAAAATTTCTTTTGAGATGATGTTCATATGATTTGGTTTTGAACACATTTACTTTTGATTATTGTCTAATTGTTTTGTGGAGTTCATATTCTAAAAAACAGTAGCAGCATAAGAAAAATATTTTTTAAGTAATTATTTTGGAAATGGTGTTCACTAATTATCATTTGTACCAAATTTGCAAGACTATAAGTTGATATTTTATTGCCTAAAAGTCTGGGCCTCATCTTTTACTCCAAACTTTACTTATATATGGATTATATCATGTAATTTTTTCACATGTAAATAACGAAAATCTCCCAAGTACAAAAATAACAAAGGACCCAATATTTTATTTATGGACAGAGATCATGTACAAAAAAAAATAAAGGACCCTACATTAAGAAGGATTTTAAACAATTTACAGAAAATATTGGTGGACACTACATTAAAAATGATTTTAAAATATTTACAAAAAAAATATAGAACCCTACATTAAGAAAGATTTTAAAATATTTACGAAAAATACTGGACACTACATTAAGAAGGATTTGAAAAAATTTACAGAAAATATTGGTGGACACTACATTAAAAATGATTTTAAAATATTTACAAAAAAAATATAGAACCCTACATTAAGAAAGATTTTAAAATATTTACAAAAAATACTGGACACTACATTAAGAATGGTATTAAAATATTTACAAAAAATACTGAACACAACATTAAGAAGGATTTTAAAATATTTACAAAAATTATTGGATACTACATTCAGAATGGTATTTAAATATTTACAGAAAAATATAGAATCCTACATTAAGAAGGATTTTAAAATATTTACAAAAATATTGGACACTACATTCAGAATGGTATTAAAATATTTACAGAAAAATATAGAACCCTACATTAAGAAGATTTTTATATATGTACCATGAATGTTGGTATGTATGATGGTTCACAATTTTGTTTTACAGCAGTGAAGTTGAAGACAAAATTACATGCAAAACACCACCAATGGAGAAGATGGAGGCTGCCAGCATCAATGTGACATTTGATAAGCAGATTTCTATAGCTGCATCCCAAATGTTTTCTTATTTGGAAAATCCTGAAATAAAAGGCATCTTACCTAACAAAAGTATGGCAAGGTAATCTGGGAAAGTAACATTATTAAATATATATATATATATATCTTGACTTGAGTGTATACAATAGCTTTCTGTTGTATTCTTGTTTAATAGATAGTATGGATTCTAAATCTGTTTGCTTCTTCACATGTTATAAATTCAGAATTGTACTATTTTGTATTTTACTGTGTTTCTGACCTATAAGTCAATATGGAGTTCAAGTTATAGGAGCACATTTAGCAAATTTTCTGTCCTTTGTTTATATATATATGTCGATGCTTAGAATAAGACAAGGCCGGATCAGTATCATGGTTTAATCTTTTTCATTTAACTCAAATGCCTCTCGTAATGAAAATAAAAAATGGCCTTATGTGAGAGAGATTTCAGCCCTTCATGATTTTTGTTCTTACTGCTCCTGTTTAGCTGAAGCTTTTGTCAAAGAGAGAAAACATTAATAAATTAGATAGTAAATGAAAACTATGAATTTACATGCCATACTCCTTCAAAGTTTCAATATTCACAATATTTACATCTATATAGACTCTGTTTAGGTTAAATCTCAAGAAAGCAAATTTCACATGCGATCTAATTTTCTTTGCAAGTACAGTACCGTATCCTTTTCATTCCCAACAAAAAAGAGTATTTTTTTAAAGTACATGTACTCTTTCTGTACATAGGTTGCAATTTTGTTTTAACTTTGCTCATGCCAGATGTTACCTTAAATTGCTGAGAGTTCTATCACAAGATCACAAGATATAAGTGTTTAAAAAATTATTTAAGAGGCCCTGAATGGCTGAGTGGTCTAAAGTGCTGTCTGTTACGGATCAGTGCCATCTCACCTCTGTCTGCGTGGGTTCGAGTCTTGTATTCGGCCAAGAAAGCTGGCCAGTAGCTTCTCGTTGGTCGGTGGTTCTTTCCGGGGTTTTCCGGGTTCTTCCACCACCATTAATACTGGCCACCATGTAGAACCTATCTTGTGCTGAAATAATGGTGTTAAACCATAAAAACAAACAAGAACAAACAAAAAATTATTTACTTACCGCCTGGCATTAACTTTCATTATTTCATTAGAGGAGTTCTACAGCAAAATCCAGTGTATAATAAACATGGTAAGTAAAAAAAGACTTCCTCATTATCCAAGGAGACTGGAATGCCAAAGTTGGCAAAGATGCTCTAAAAGACTGGGATGATCAGTGTGGACCTTCTTGTAATGAGCTTACCAATGAAAGATGGAGATGGCTGCTCAAGTTTGCAAGCTACAACAACTTGGTACTAGCTAACACCCTAGGCCAACATAAAGCTTCACAATGCTGGACATGGCATGCACCAAATGAAACTCATCATAACCAGATCGACTACATACTGGTTCAAAACCGATACTGATGTGGCATCAATAGAACAAAAACAAGAACGTTCCCAGGTGCTGATGTTGGGAGTGATCATGACCTCGTTATTATGAACTTCTGAGTGAGGTTGAAGAAAATTAACAAGCCAAAGAAAATCAGGCTCAAATTCAACCTTGAACAACCGAAGGACCCTAACATCTGCAAGTCATTCCAAGCCACAATTGGAGGAAAATTTGCTCCACTTCTTGTCATGGATGTTTATGTTAAAGTGATGACAGACACTTTCAACACAGTCATGCCAACAGTTGCCAAGGACATCATTGGCCTCCATCGTCCAAGGAATAAACCTTGGGTTACAGAAGAGATTCTGAATCTGTGTGATGCCCGAAGAGACCTCAAAAACACCAGCCACACAACTGGGGCAGTGAAGTATCAAGAAATAAACAAGAATATCAGAAAAAAACTTGAAGAAAGCAAAAGGAGATTGGATTCCACAAAAGTGCACAGAAATAGAATAGCAGTCTGATAAAGAATAACAGCAAAAAGGCATTTCAAATTGTGAAAGACCTCACCAGACAGAAGCAACCAAGAGTCAGTACCATTCAAGATGAAAATGGAAAATGCCTCAGTTGCAAGTGACATTGCAGAAAGATGGACTGAGTATTGTAAAGAATGCTACAACCATTCATCCACAGGAGACCCAGAGGTGCCAGAAGTTCAAAACTACACAAATGATGATGGAGTAGACAACATCCCAGCTGGACTTATCAAAATTGGTGGAGAATCAATGAAACAGCTACTAACATAAATCTGCAACAAGATATGGCAGACAGGTGAATGGCCAACACAGTGGACCCAGTCACTGATTATAACACTCCCCGAAAAAGGCAATCTCCAGCTATGCCAAAATTACAGAACTATCAGTTTGATCAGCCATGCAAGTAAGGTGATGCTGAAGATCATCTTGAATAAACTGAATCCACAAGCAGAAGAAATAATCACTGAAGAACAGGCAGGATTCCTGAGTGGAAGAAGCACAACAGAACAAATATTCAATCTTAGGGTGCTGTGTGAAACGTACTCACAACATCAACAAGACATGTATCATATGTTCATAGATTTCAAAAAATCTTTTGACAGTGTGGCATGAGGCATTGTGGGCCACAATGAATAAGTACAACATGGGTCAAATGTTGATCAACACCATCAAGCAGCTGTATTCCAAGGCTACCAGTGCAGTAATTGCTCAAGGTTCTGTGGGGGACTGGTTCAAGACTACAGTTGGAGTATGGCTAGGCTGTCTCCTGTCACCCACACTTTTCAACATCTACTTGGGGCACATCATGAGCAAAGCCCTGGAAAACCACTGTGGGACAATCAGCATTGGAGGACGTAACATCACCAACCTCTGCTTTGCAGACAACATTGATGGGCTGGCAGGCAGTGAAGATGTGCTTGCCACATTAGTGAAGAACCTTGATGAAACACCTTCCAAATTTGACATGGAGATAAGTACCAAGAAGACAAAGCTGATGACAAATAGTGGCAAACAAATCTCAACCAAGATTAAAATCAGAGGACAGGAACTGGAAACAGTGGGCCAATTCAAATAGCTTGGTTCCATAATCACAGAAGAGGGATCAAGAGCAGAAACGTTGTCATGAGCTGCACAAACAACGGCAGCTATGTAAAAGCTAAGACCCAGCTGGAGAGACAAGAACATCTGTCTGAAAACTAAAATCAGACTATTGAGAGCACTAGTCATCTCAATCTTTCTGTATTCATGTGAGGCCTGGACCCTGACAGCAGAATTACAATGAAGAATCCAGGCACTTGAAATGAGATGCTACAGAACCATCTTTGGCATCTCTTACATGGACCACATCACAAATGAAGAGGTGCGTAACACCATCAGGCTCAAAGTAGGCCATTATGAAGACCTCCTCACCACTGTCAAAAAGAGAAAGCTGAAATGGTATGGCCATGTCACTAGAGCCAACAGTCTATCCACAACAGTACTGCAGGGTAGTGTTCAAGGTGGTAGACGGAGAGGTAGACAGAGAAAAAAGTGGAGTGACAACATCACAGAATGGACCAGGAAAAGTTTCACAGAGACACAGGTATTGGCACATGATCGAGACAAGTGGAGGGAACTGGTCAGATGTTCAGCAGGACAGTGCCTCAATGACCACATTAGGTCAAGAGACTGATGATAATGATGATGATGATGGCATTAACTTTCATTATACTGTACCATATTCATAATACCCTATGTGTACCTCATTTCCTTGTTGTAGCCTTACTAATCAGATATGGTCTGCTGAATCTTGACCCCAACATGTGTTAGCTTGAAAATCATACTACAGCTGTAGCATATTTAATTAGAATGTAAATAATACTTCAAAGCCATGTGCTTCTTATACAATAGAAGTGATAGCTAAAACTAAAAGGAATTGCTTACCCAATAGTAATAATTGATAGTGAAATATAGTACTATGGTATAATTCTTTCTTACATGAGTAAAATCACATTCATCAGGTAAGTGAACAATTTAAACATCAAGACATCTCTTTCTTTCTCTCTCTTTCTCTCTCTCTCATAATGGTTTAATTTTTACCTAATTGTGAGGTTCAAAAATAAAAATGTGATGGACTATATATCTTTGTCATGGTTATTTATCATCAAACTTGTCAATTTGTTACATGTGATGTATGTTAATTATTGGTATTGATGATAATGTAATTATTTTTAATTGTTCTCATTGTGGGGTCCTGCATTTTTTTCATACATGATCTCTTCACCTAAATGAATTATTTTTTACACATTAGTTTTGTAATTATTAGAAAAAATATTCCAAAAGAAAAATTATGTGACCTACAATAAAGTGATTTGGATGACTATGTATAGTCTATATATAAGTTGATTCAGAGTAGAAGACAAAGCTAAGAATTTCTGGTAAAAAAACTCGTCTTACAGGCTGGTATATATAGTACAATTTGTTGCATGGCATATCAAATTTGTAAATGTCTACTTTTCTTTCTCCTTTCATCATACATTTAGTGCTTTTATCCACACAAAGAAGGAATGTTGCATTTTATATTGATACCTATATTGTAAAAATCATTTTTATATTTTTCTAAGTTTACAATCTTCATAACTTAGCACAGAATGTCTAGGATTGTCCTTATTTGCTGTAAAATCTAATATGGACATATATACTTACATATATTACAAAGAAAATGTTGCTTGGCACTCATTCATGTTCTTACATATCATCAAATAATCCTCTTCATATGGGAGTTTAATTTAATGTTGGGAAGTTAAGAACTTTTGTTGTTGTGTTATCAGACAATAAAGTATTTGTTGATCATATTGCTTTTGATTCTACATTTATAGCACACACAAACGTTTAAGCCATATTTCCCTGCTTTGTTTTAACTTAATTTGGAAATTATGCAATGCAGTTTTTAATTGATTTGGCTGCATTTCTTGCAAACACAATGAAAAATTGTCTCACACATTTTTTCATTACAGACACTAAAATAGGTAAATTTACCAAATCTGCATTTCACCAACATTTTGTTTGCATTTGATTCATATTCTATTTCAGTGTTTTTCATTTATGGTCACACAAATACATAAAGAGTTTGCATTTATTGCTTTTATTTCTTGTTTTCTTTCATTTTCATCAGTTCTTTGGTATCAAAATCAGGGTTTTCATTTTTGAGAGTGTTGAAGGGATATCTATAACTTTTGTAACTTGTGTTATTAGTTGGAATAAAGTTGTAATTGCAAAAGTTAAAAAAATATTGTTGTGGAGTATTTGTCAGCAAATTTAATTTCTTAGTTTAATTTTATTTATGTAAAATGGGACAAAACCACAGACAACATTACATCAGTGACATTTATTTGCATGTGTGCCTTAACAAAAATAATGTTACAGCATTTTGAGAGAAAAATAATTTGAAAGTGTAAAGAATCTGATCTTAGATGATCGTATGCAAGAATTTTTTACCTTGATAATTTTGCGTGTTCAAATCAATTTGTAAAATATATACTGCAATTTTCATTTGTGCTCTCCATGTCTTCTGTATTCTTTTTGCACTTAATTTCATTTTCATTCATTTAGTTTTTTTCATTTGTGTTCATTCCATGTTAAATTTGCATTTATTCTGAATTCCATCTTTTTCACGTGTAAATTTAGCCATTTTAGGGTCTGTATGTACAGAATCTGCTGTAGAAATGCATAGTCATCTGAAATAATTTTAAAATTTTCCTTTGTCTTATGTTCTAAGGTAGTTCCAAATGATAACAAATATTTCCTAACACTAAATTATATGTGTACTTGGTATAATTATTTTGAAGAGCCGGCAGTCAAAATATATTGCACCTTAATGTTATAATAGTGTAAGCTTTTTGATAAAATTCAAGCCTTTCTCAGCACACTCTAACCCCTTATACAGTGTGTTCATTAATTTTGCAAGTTTTAACTGAATATATGCAGTTGCTAGCACCACTGCTTACAACCATCCACTTCAGGCAAATTCAGGAATGTAGAGTAGGCATGATGCATGTTCTTGCATGTCATAGGAGCTGATTAATGGTGGCAGCAGCTGTGGTTGTGAGCATGATGGGTACAGGCTTAAATCCTAGCATTAGATTATGGCCTGACTCAGCTACAGTCTTGTAAGGCACTTGACTCCAGTTTCCTCAACACTAAATAACCTTCATGTGTTCTCTGTAAGATAAAATATCAAATATCAAATGAAAGCAAATTATGCAAAGCTCTAAAATCAGGCATGGGAATTTTCTCAAAATGATTACTTTGTAAAATTTTAACAACTAGAGATGTATTATCTTTGTTAGCCAAGGTTCTGATATGATAACCCTATCTTCACCTTTGCGTATCAAGCAGATATTTCTCTGCTTCAGGTCTGAATTTCGTGACTAAATCCAATCAAAATTAAGTTGTTCAAATTTGAATGCTGATCCAATATGATCGAGCCAAGGGTAGCACACAACTTGAATTTACTGATAAATAAGCAATTTTTCACTGTCAATGTTTTCACAAATACCTTTCACTCAGCTAGACCTGTTATGATTTTCCTCTTGTCCTAGTCATTCTTTGGATGCTAAACTTAAAAAGTATTATTTTTAGGTCCATTGCCGCTGCAATTTTCGGCTGATGCAAACTGCACTATGTTGTTGGTGTTAGATACAAATGAAGGCAACTAATCATATCCAATAGATGCCACTAGGAAACTAATATATCTGTGTGATCCACCAAGGTTTAAGTTATAGGGTTATCACATCAGAACCTTGGCTAATGAAGATGGAGACATATACCTTTCCATCCTGTTTAGATTATGTAATGAAAGAATTACAGTAGGAGTTTATATTAGCATTTGTGCCAGTTATTGTTCAGCAGTATTTTAAAAAACGTGGATTATACTCTTTTAGTTATCCTTCAGAATTCCCAAAGGAATGTTCTTACAGGATGGATGAAACACAAATTGGAAGAAACCAAATAGTTTGTTTAAATGATCAGAGACCAAATTAGCCATTGATTGGTCCTCTCAATTTTTACAACTTAAATTCACACTAAATTAAAAGTTAATTTGATAGGACTGAATATTTTTTTTACAGGATTAATGTGGATATGTCTTTGTTATTTTATGCATTTTTCAGTGCTAGGAACATGATTCATAAAATATACTTTATCTTTTTTGTAGTGGTGGAATAAAGCTAACAATTACGGGAACGAACCTTAATAATGCCCATGCCATCCAGATTGGAATGGTTGAGAACATCAGTATGGTATGTAAAAAAAAATAATGTGAAAACGTTTGCAAATTAAAAGTGCATATGGAGCTGTTCAATATGGCCCAGACAAGTTTGGTAGTATTGATATTTGCCAGTAGTTATCAGCATCCCCGGCTGTAGATTTTCCATGAAAAATGCTGGAAAAGGCTGGAAAATCATAGCATGGAAAATGCTGGAGTATTTGGACTAATATTCCAGCATCTGTCCAGGGTAGGCTGGAAAATTCTAGCATGGAAAACGCTGGAGTATTTGGACTCCTATTCCAGCCTCTGTCCAGGGTAGGCTGGAAAATGCTGGAAAATTCTAGCATGGAAAATTCTAGCATGGAAAATGCTGGAGTATTTGGACTAATATTCCAGTCTCTGTCCAGGGTAGGCTGGACAATTCTAGCATAGAAAACGTTGGAAAACCCTGGACAACACTAAAATTTTGCTGAAAATAGCTGAATTTTTTAAAATTGAAAACAAGAGATTTTAACAGTGATGCAACTATTATTTGATAATAATTACAAAAGGAACATGATGCAAATTACCCCAAACAACTCCTTTTATGGACAGAGGTGTTTAGTAACTTTAGAACAAGGAAACCAAAAATTAAGATCTATTATTTTGTTATTGGTAACTAATAAACTGTGCACTGTATTCAGTAGATAACATGGCTTAAATTTAATAAATGTTGTTACACTTCTACTGGTGTGCCATAAAATCCATATTACTGGCTCCTTACATCATCCGAGTTTCATGAAATATGTACCTTTTATCTAGTTATAGTTTGAATTTATTCTGAAGCAATCTTAAGAACAAAGTAACAGAAAATCACATTAATTTCTATTTCAATTTTAATACATTTGTTTTCAATGTTTTTTTTTATACAAAAGTGTTGGTGTTTGTTCTACAAATTGCTATTTTTCTGTGATGTCTGGAAGTGATAGTACTCTTGATGGTTTTACCAAATCCCGAAGCTTGTGCCTCATCATCAACTCTCGAATGTTGTACTTCTCTTTGATGATTTCTCAAATACAAACTTACTGAGTTTCCAGCTTTTTTTACTTGGTCTTCGCTTTTGGGATAATGCTGTCTTCTGTTTCTTATTCTGTAAAATGTAGAAAATCCCTTTGTAATTTGCAACCCAAAACTCCTTGCATGCAGCAGTTGTTAAAAAATACATTGTACATGTATCATAGCTCTAAATTTTTTCCTCATTCAAATGTAAACAATTGCATTAAACTATCTTAAGATTTGTAACAGAATTGTTACCGAGTGGATGGTGGATTAAATGAACAACACAAACACAAGTGTGAAAGATAATGTAAATTTATGAAATAAATTATTAATGAAAAATAATGATGTATCAACACAATAACTCATGTGTTCAACCCACAATTACAACCATTCACAATACATGAATAAATGAAATATTAATACAAAATAAAACAGATGCAAAGGAATCTATTGGACTATACACAGATCCAAAGAACCTTTACAAAAAGTTATATTAATGCAAGTATAAATCACGATAATAAACACAAACGACAAACTATACTATCGCACGTATGGATTGCGACAACTAGCACGAACATATACAGGTATTCAATCAAATTACTAGCTTTTATTGAGAATCATGCAATGCCTTGAAATACTATTGTGTTCTGAAATAACCATGTAAATACAACTATGTATTCAATTGTACACAATTGCAACACACATATGTGTCTCGACCCTGTATAACCGTACGATTCACACACAGTTGAATCGGCGCCCAGTTTCCCCGAAGACCTAGGGTTTGACCAATACTTTTATCGGCCGTTTGCCCTTCACGGATCCACCACAGTTATACGTACAGACAGCATACAACATCTACTAGAACCAACGTTCCTCAATACCCTAGATGTCGCCCCGGATGTTTATAACAATAGACAGCTCCGACACTCGGACTTCTAGCTTTCCGGATATTTACACGTCACAACAGATGTAGACGAACAGACAGTTCGACAGACAGACAGTCAGATACTTCAATTCGATTGCACAATAAATCAGCAACAATTTCAGCTATGATAACAGATGTTATCAGAGATGTTCCGCAATAAATCAGCTATAATTCAGAGATGTTCTCAGTGATGTTATCAGATTTTATCAACCGACGTTATCAGATGTTAACAATCGACGTCATCAGCTACAATAAAAAAAAAAACAGACTAATAACAGTTGTCTCAAAAAAAAAAAAAAATCTAAACCTTAGATCACGCTATTGCATTTCAAGTCTAATGGTGACTAGTAATTCCAAATACTCCACGTTTAAAATCTGTATTGCAATAAAGGCATCATTATATGAAATGATAAACTGAATAAAATTCACAATAAAACGAAATATAAATTTAACACTCACCCCTTTGGCTGGAGATTAATGACAGGCTATCTTTCCTACGACAAGATACTTTTGGTCCCGTAATTATTATGAGAAATATTCTGCCTTATATACTCTCAAATAGGTGAGCAGAAATCACGGCAAGATTACCGTGCACCTCGTGATTCTTGGTGTTCCCTGACAGGCACATGCAAATTGTTACACGCCGCTTACCTTGGAGAAAAACCACTTATTCACCCCAGGCAATGCATGTACGACGAAACAAAAAAAAATGGTGAGATTAGTTTGTAAATCAAGAAGAAAATAAATTAAATTTTCGCCTAATTCTGTGACAAGATTCATACTGACTGGTGGTTCATTTTCTGATTTATGTTTAATTGCATACATGTAGATACATACAGATTAATTAATCATTATTTTACAAAAAGACTAAAGAATTTCAATGAACATGGCACCATCAAGTTGTTTGCACAACTGTGCCTTGCAACTTTTTTCTGAAATTAAAGGCACAAACTAAACAAGTATTTTTGGTGAGGAAAATTTATAATCATTTTCAACAGTTTACAGCTGTACATTCTCATTTACAGTAAGTTACTATTAATTAAATATTGCTGAAATGGCTATATATAAATCGGATAGACAGAAAAAGTCATAAAATTAAATCTGAATCAAAGATTAATTTGTTAAAAGATTTACCGGTATGTTTCTGACACTCTAAAATTAATAAAAACAAATTTAACTTATTGCTACAATTTCTGGAAAATAATTACCAAAAGGTCAAAAATACAAATAAAAGTTAGATCATTAATAATATCATGGATGAATAAAATTATAAAGTGAAATTTATATTTTGGAAATGTATATTCGCAAGGCCAGCATGTACCAACTTTTAGAAATACAGTCATGAGATGACTGGTCATTGCGCATTAGGGATAAGCACAAATATTGCCTAGTACGTAAACAAAGCTTAAAACAACACATACTTTTCAATATCGTTACTGGTTTGACGTTTAATGTATCAGTCTTAAAACAGCATTTAAAAAAAGAAGAAATTGTGCCATAGGATATATTTCGTAATACTAATAGCTTTCCATAAATTTATGTCACGCAAAGTCTTTTGCAGTTAAAGTGCTTGGCGGCCGTGCGAATAATTTTGCTTCATTTGTTCAGAGCAATGACTTGCCTGCAATTTTTGCAATAATGCACTCTGGTATCCCCTGAATTTGAAACCACGTCAAACCGCCATCACTTTATTGCCCGTATGAAAGTCCTTTTTTCTTTTCTTGGCGAGTGATTATCAGTCATACAAATTATGCCTCCCTGAATGGGCGATCATTCACCCATATAACCAGAGCTATTTATGCTTCAGTGGTTATCTTAAAATCCTTGGATGTTTTCTAACATACAATTTTATTGAAAACTCAAATTGAAAATTGCGCTTAAATTCCAGACTGGTTATCCAGAATCTTACGGTGCTGAATTTTCAGCCAAAAGTTATAGAAACATTTTTTTTATTGGGAGGGGTGTGTGTGTTATGGCTGAAAATTTTGTTCTTACCCATGAAATCGAAATATGTTGGGTTTTTCAATGTAGTATTTGGTTAAATAAATTATTTTAACATGCATTCTGTAGAAGTTCATAATTTTATATCCCATCATAGTCAGCTTCAGCAGCCATCGTCATATGGAACAACCTCGGCTATTTCTGCATGACAATAACATGACATGGATGCATGAACTTTTGAAGGTGAATACTTGACACAAAAATCAGAAATTTTGTTCTTTTCAGATATATGATTTATCTAAAGAGTTAATATTTAAACATCGGGAAATTATCAGTTTACAGTAAAGTGGTTTTGGAAGACAAATTTTACGACCTAGAAGCAATATCATGGAAAGAAGACAACACAAACTGGACACCCAAATATGTAGGTGAGTATGAAATGAACGGCGACTCTGACTTCAACTTGTTTGCCAAAGTATAAACTGACTAAGTGATGCACCGCCCAGTGCTTTATAATTTATTGGTTTCAAGACTGATCTAAATGTATTCCCCTGGACAGGCTACATGGGCTCGTAGTTGTATATTTGCTTACAATTTAACTATCACTGATCAATAATAAGTGTACTATATTGCATGTTTGACAGGTAATTAAATTATAAGCATCTATAGGAGCCCATGTGATGCAAGCATAGTCATTTGGTAGCATTTGCTTTTGGCACTAATTATTTAATCCTGGTATTTGTATCAATTGACAGATTCATTATATAATTGTAACACAAAATAGTTGTTAAAAGAATTGACTGATTTAATTGCTATAATTATGAGAATATATTTAAGGCCAAAATCAATGTTTCCTCTTGCACTAGTTTTAAAATTATGGTAGGTATTATTGCTTGTTCCACACATACAGATAATGATAAAGTGGTATTTATTTTTCAATTTTAACATACATGACATGTGAGCTCAACTAAAATTAATATACTTGGAAAGCCAAAAAGCTTAGTGTATATTAAAAATATAAATTTGTCTTAAAATCTTTGCTGCTGTTTCTGCAACTTCCATGCTTCAGTGATGTATCTTTCTCTTTGTATTAGTTCCATCTGCGAATTTAATTAGATAATAACATGCATTGATATCAACAGAAACAAAATGCCTAAAAAGCGTCAGATATGAAGTAACGTGAGTGTGATTCTCTATGATAATTAAATATTTTTTTTTGTTGCTTTCTTCAAATACATAATAAGCTTTCTCTCACTGTTCAATTTTTAGGGAAGGTGCTGTGGTAGCTAGGATGTAGAACCTATTATCGTTGCTGAAATTGGAAATGACATTTATGGTACTTGTTCTGCTCAATCATCATGAAAAGGTCTAAAATGGCGCTCACCATTGGGCTGCAGATTTTCATACTTCTACACTGTATTATCAAAGTCCTGTGGTTAACAGATTTGGACATATTTATGATTGTATATGAAAGATATTTTCTTGTCAGGATTTAACTAATTTTTTAGGATATCTTTTCATACATGTATAGTTTGTGTTACACCACAACATTTTTTATATAATCATATAATTTGATCAGTAACTTTAAATTACATATGTTTGTACATATAATAAATGATGTACTACTTTACAAGCAGGGGTCATTTGTGTGGATGTTTTGTTTCATTTGGTGTTTTTTTTTTTTATTGTGTCATCTATTTCTCAGTAAATATTTATCATAGGTTTCAAATAATAGTTTTGTACATATAATAAATGATGTACTACTTTAACACTTGTGGTTTGTCTTTTTAAAGCAGGGGTCATTTGTGTGCATGTTTTGTTTCATTTGTTGTTTTTTTAATTGTCATCTATTTCTCAGTAAATATTTATCATAGGTTTCAAATAATAGTTTTGTTTCAAGTTGAAAAATCTGTTGCAGTGCAGTTTAGTCATGATTGCTTTTACTTTAGGTAATTAAAAATAATTCTAAGTACCAATCTAGAAAATTGACTTAAGTTCTTTTTTTAGGATTTCCCATGCTGAAATTTATCAAAAAAATTCTTAAGTCCAAACTGTCCATGAAATTTATCAAAAAAATTCTAAGTCCAAACTGTCCATGCTGAAAAAATTCAGAGTCCAAAATGTCCAGCATTTTCCATGCTGAAAAAAGTCAAAAGTCCAAAATGTCCAGCATTTTCCAGTGTTTTCCATGCTGAAAAAAGTCAAAGTCCAAAATGTCCAGCATTTTCCAGACATGCCCAGCATTTTCCATGCACAATGTCCAGGGTTTCCATGCTAAATTCTGCAGAATATTTCCTTTTTCCAAATTTTTCCAGGGTTTTCCATGCTTTTCCATCGTTTTCCAGAGTATACTCTGGAAAAAGTACAGTCGGGTCATCCTTAGAACCAGATTGGGAATAGGAGTTACTTTTGCAGTTTTCCATATTTTGAGGACAGATGAGGTTGCAATACTTAAATTGATTATGAATAATATTGCAATCTAAAATAACAGAGGCAGAAGATTTAATGAGTCATGTACCAATCTGAGCAAGTCCTTTTGCTTTCTTGGTATCAAGTTTACTGAGACATTTTTTAACAATGTATTTTTTATACTGGTAGGATAGAGAAACATAGCTCCTTAGAGATTTTCTTCTGCAGAATTATCCCTGTTCATTAAAGTTGTTTTCTATAACCTTGAATTAATCTTGTGGTTTCATAATATCTATGATTTCAGTAATAAGCCAATTAGGTTGGATTTCATCCTTTACTTAATGTGCATGTACTTTCATTTGGTGCATGCTCAGAGACTACATCCATAAATAATAAGTCAGTCCACACCCTCATAGTTTCATCTATGTCATCTCGATTTTTGATATCATTCCAAAGATATTTATATAGTTCAATGATCAATGATCTGTAAGTAATAGTTTTGTGTGTGTTTTTCTTATTTATCTTGCCTTTAACCTTTCTTGTCAAAAAAGTAGCATAGTGGTCACTAAGACCAACATTCGGTACATTAACACAAGCCATATTCTCAGATTTGTTGGTATAAATATGATCAATAAGTGTGCTTGATATTTCTGTTACCCTTGTGGGCTCATTTACCACCTGGACTAGGCCTAATGATTCAATAAATTCCATCCAGTTGTGCCTAATTTGAGTATTGAGAAGGTTTTGAATTACATTGTCGGCTATATATGTTTCTTTCTCCTGTGCAAGAACATTATCCATGTCTTTAAAAATGTTGTCATTCCAAATTGCTTTGAATGAAGATGGCCTATTAAAAAAACTAACTAGGAATGATTTTGCATTATTTTTTGAGAAATTACCACTCAGATACCCTTAATTTCATGTGAGTCCAAGTCAAGTTGCCTTTCTGCATTTACATCTTCTCTAATGTATACAGCAATACCTCCCCTTGCTGTCTCCCTCCTTAATGGTTTATCCATAGCCTTGACATTGAAATAGATTATTATTGTGGTTAGCATTTAATTTGGTTTCAGTGATTCCTTAAACATTTCCTTGGAATACAACATAAACTTAATCTGGTCTATTTTTCCCACTGTACATTATACATTAAATTGACCTATGTTAAAACCTTTTGTATTTAGTTTTATATAAATTATATGTATGTCATCATGCAATGGGGTACTCTACGAGATTTTTTTTCCATACTATTCTGACATCCTATTTCCATATTTAAATGTTTATATATATTAGCGTATTCAAAGTTACATGCAGACGCTGAAGATCCATTAACGTTTGCATTTACAATAGTTTCCATTGAATATTTAAGAGTCATTGTCTTGCTAGGTACATTTAGATTTGTTATAAATGAAGCACTGGCATTCTCCTCTTTGCCATCTTCCTAGTACATGTATATATAAAAATTTTTGATGTTTTAAAATCGTCATACTGGTTGGAGCATCCATTTCCTATGGACACATGGATGGTTTTGAAATTGAATATTAATATGCCTTCAATAAAATTTGTTCATGCTAATGTTAACAGTTAACCAAAATGTTATCACCTTGTTAGAACATACAGTTGTATTTCTTTTCAGTTGTAGTTTTTAGTGAAATGACAAAATGCCTAAAATCTGTTTCCTTTGTTGTCCCATTACAAAGTTGGTAGAAGCATATGGTGTTGAAATATCAAAATGGAATGTTAAAACTGATCAGGTTTAAGAGTTAAATGTCAAGGTCATTGGAGCCGAAATCGTGATTTGTAGTGTAAACATGGTAAATAAATTTCATGAATCTATTTCATGTCAAACTACACTATTGATTTTAAAGTCAGAGGGTAAAAATGTCATTGATGCTGGAGCTGACATTGCAAATTTGGTTTGTTGCAAGTCAGGTTAACTGATGATACTTTGGCTCAACAGGTTGGAGATGAGAAGTGAATAAAGAAAATCAAAGAAAATATTTCCAGGATCCCACTGGTTAAAAAATGACAATGTTTTTCGTGTCCCATTGTGATCCCAGTTTTCAGTGTAGGATTATGACATGAAAAATAATGGGATTTTCTCCATCTTTTTGGGATTCATCTGGACAAAAATCCAGCATTCCACTTGGTCAGACATTATGAGATTTTTTGCTGCACAAATTCAAACCGTATCAGTGAGGAGTTTTTAAGTCAATTTTGCTGTGTTTGCTAACTTTACAGATGACTTATCCTTCCTTGAATCACAGCTGTATTTCAAATTTAAGACAAATATTAATCACACTTCTATACTATTCCAACTACCAGCATAATCATATTTGCAATGTATATGTGGATTAAAATCTAACTTCAAAGAAACATTGCTGCTAATGATAAACAACAGTACATTTTAAATGAAGATGGCTTAAACATTCTCATTTAAGAACACAGAGTAATACATTTTGCTTCTTCAGACCTCATCTCTTTGATTACCTGTCTTCTAAAGAATTTGGTAGTTCCACTTTGTATGCATGGTTTGCCTGAAAGTATGTTGATTAGTATAATGGGCTCTCCCACAGCAGAAAAACAACACAACACCACCCTATCTATTGTTGGATAGTTAAGTCATCTGTGTAGTGTTGGGTTGTTTATCTCTGATTTTCTTCACCTTTTTATTGCCTCTGTTGACAAGTTGTGTTTGCACAAGAATTGATGATTATTCATAATTATTTTAAAATAACATTAATACAAGTTTTGTCACTTTGATTTCATATCATGCCAGTGAATTTTAAATGAGAATATTAAATATTTAACAGTTAGTTATGCCTTTCATTCTGTGATTCCCCTCTAGAAAGATCACCACTCTTATCAGGCCACTTTCCAACTGCTTATTCAATGGTCTTAAACTAAGAAACAGAAAAGAGGGAAAGCAAGTTTGTTAAAATTTAGTAACTAATTTATTTCCTAGCATACAAAGCAAAAATTTCCAAAGAACAAACATAATTGTGAATTAAATTGAAAATAGTCCTAAATGTTTGAACAGAAGTCAAAATGTATGGAGTTCCAACTGAATTCCATTGGTATTCCAATTAAGTTCCAATATTGAATGTGTTGATGTGCTTGTATTCTCGATTGTGGTAACAATAATAATAATAATATAATAATAATAATGCTTTATTTATAGAGGGTGACTCATTAGTCAAGGACTATTCTCCCTTGAGGCCCTCTTAATGAAAGTATAACAAATGCACATTGTGTGAAGAAGCAATAATTAGTGCTTATATTAGGATGTTTCATATTAAAATACTAAATTCCATTATCTGTTAGAAACACATGCATGCTCCTGATATCTCTTCTTAAATACTCTAATATTTTCAGTCGATTTTACATGTAGTGGAAGCTTATTCCACAGAACTGTACCAGAGTATTGAAAACTCTTTTTGAATTGCTCTGTTCTTGGTTTTGGTACTAGAAGGTTTCCATGTGAGATTGATCTCAACTGGTATTGTGTTGAAAAAAGCCTGAATAAGTCCTGAAGATACTCTGGTGCAGTTCCATGTAGACATTTATATAAAAGAACTGCCTTGTGAAAATCTATCCTGTAATATATTGTGAACCATTTGAGTTCTGTAAATAATGCTTTTGAGGGATGGTCAACAGATGTATCTAAAATTACAAGTGCTGCTCGTTTCTGGAGTTTATAAATCCTGTCAAGTTCAGATTTAGCACAGTTTCCCCATACATAAGAACAGTAATCCATTGTTGGAAGAATATACGTCTTGTAGTATAGATTGCGAGTTTCCATAGGTAAATATTTCTTGATTCTGCTGAGAAGGGCAATTTTGGATGACAGTGTTTTACAAAGCTTATCAATATGGTCATTCCATAATAAATTATTATCTATGGACACACCTACAAACCTTTCATGATTGACATTTTCTAATGGATGATTATTTATTGCAAGAGATAGTTTTGGGTTCCCTGACTTGTGTAGTTTTTGTGTCGTCCCCAGAATCATACATTTTGTTTTACCTTCATTAATTACCATCCTATTTTGTTGTGCCCAGTTTTGGACTCTAATAAGATTTGAGTTTAATCTTGTTTGGATAACTTCAGTATCAGAACGAGATGTATACAAGGTTGCATCATCTGCAAACAATTCTGTATTGGTGGATTCATTATTTAATGGTAGATCATTGACATAGATAAGGAAAAGGAGAGGGCCTAAAACTGAGCCTTGAGGGACTCCTGAATGAATAGTGCGAGTTTGAGAGCTAATATTGCCAATGCTTACTTGTTGATACCTTTGGTTTAGGTATGATCTAAACCAGTTTAAAGAAGGATTGTCCAACCTGTAACAGTTCAACTTTTGCAGCAGAATTTCATGATCAACAAGATCAAAAGCTTTCTTGAAGTCAAGGAAAACAATCCCAGTCATATGCCCATTATCCATTTCCTTCAGCCAAAGATCAATTAATTTGGTAAGTTCTGTTTGGCATGAGTGGTACTTTCTAAATCCTGATTGTGCTTTATGAAATAGAGAGTTTGTTTCAAAAAATGTATAGACCTGAATGGCTACATGCTTTTCAAACAGTTTTGACAATACAGATAGAATTGATATTGGTCTGTAATTTCCTGGATCCTCCTTTTCTCCTTTCTTAAAGATAGGTGTAACCTTTGCACATTTCAATTTTTCTGGAAAAATTACCACTCATTTTACTTAAATTTATGATATGCGTTAATGACTTTGTTATAACTGGTGCATCAATTTTAAGGATTTGTTGACTAATACCATCCAATCCAGAGGATTTATTAATATTTAACTTAATTAGCATATCAAAAACGTCCGCTTCACTGACATTAGCTATTGAAAAATAATTATCTTCAGGAATTTTAGCTGTTATAAATAACTGTAATGTGGCAATGTCTTGATTTGTGATGTAATATTACAGTCATTTGATGTATCAGGATAATATAATCCAAAAATGTTCTTGTCTGAATTCACTATAATTTCAAATTAATTTCCTAGTCCAAGAATAGCATTGATGAGCACTTCATATTCCAATGAATAATAATTTAAATAAATAATTACACCCCAATGAAAATCAGAAAACACCAATAAGACTGATTCTGATTCAAGATATTAAGGCGAGAATGAGTACTTTCTCAGGTAAACAACATATAAAAAGTTTAAACATAAAAATAGAACCATAATAAGGGTCAAAAGTTAATTTCTAGAACATTCTAAGTTGTCAGTCAGATATGGTCTATTACTAAAGTTATAATGAAGAACATGGCACTCATCAGATACACCAGCGAATGCCATGTGGGAATACCCATCTTCCAGACTCAGATTAAGATAAACATGTTGACCTCCACTGATAATGATCCTAATATTTATTCTATACTAACATAGAAATATAAGCTATGTATTATGGTGTTTACAAAATCAATGTCCGTAGTAAGGACATAGTGAACTTGATTTTGGACTAAAGTTAATTACATAATTCAGTTATACATAACATATAATCATGGAGTAAAATACAAACAGTACAAATTGAATGTACACTTATAAGAGGGGAACGATTGAGAAAATGGTTATGTTTTATAAGAGGGGAACCATTGTACAATAGGTTATGTTTTATAAGAGGGGAACCATTGTACAAATCGTTAGGTTTTATAAGAGGGAAACCATTGTACAAATGGTTATGTTTTATAAGAGGGAAACCATTGTACAAATGGTTATGTTTTATAAGAGGGAAACCATTGTATAATAGGTTATGTTTTATAAGAGGGGAACCATTGTACAAATGGTTATGTTTTTATAAGAGGGAAACCATTCTACAAATGGTTATGTTTTATAAGAGGGAAACAATTTGTACAAATGGTTATGTTTTATAATAGGGGAACCATTGTACAAATGATTATGTTTTAAAAGAGGGGAACCATTGTACAAATGGTTATGTTTTATAAGAGGGGACCCATTGTACAAATGGTTATGTTTTATAAGAGGGGACCCATTTTACAAATGGTTATGTTTTATAAGAGGGGAACCATTTTACAAATGATTATGTTATATAGAAGGGGAATCATTGTACAAATGGTTATGTTTTATAAGAGGGGATCCATTTTACAAATGGTTATGTTTTATAAGAGGGGACCCATTTTACAAATGGTTATGTTATATAGAAGGGGAACCATTGTACAGATGATTATGTTTTATAAGAGGGGAACTGCATGCTGTAGCAATGATTGTGCTTGAGCTTTGTATCAGTCAGTGCTTGTGTTAAGATCAAAGGTCTTGAAGCAAAGTTTTATGAATGCTGGCTTTTAACGTAATAATGCAATCAAGTTTAAATGGATTTGATCTAACCTGTTAATTGATGTATATAATACCTTGAATAAGTTCAGGTTTATCATAACTCATAATAGTTTGTATCTAGTAAAAATTAATTTTGGACTTTCACCAAACATAGCAGATGAGTATATCTTGACTGTATCCATGATAAGCTCCATGATCTTTTATACTTACCAGGTTCAGAGTAAATGGTTATGAATGATATTTCTGTTGCACTTATTTTGTTAACATCCTTACTCACACAAACAGAAGTAGAGTTTTTTTTGTTACTGAATTCATTAGGTTGGGTTTCTAAAAATTATCTGACATGGTTTCATTACTCGGTTAAATTGATAAAAAATATGGAAGGAATATACCTCTATGAGATTCAAGCAAATTCTTTTTATTCTGTTGAGTGTAATTAATTTTGTGGACTCTTCAGGTGTGGAAATTGGTGATGAAACATCCGTTTGAAATCGACTTCATTTTCGTTTCATCCTTGTAAATAATCAAAAAGTTTGCTTTGTACATTTACTGATTTTGTCCATATTCTTATCTTTATGATTTTAAATGTAGGTCCTCAATCATCTAACCTGATTGCAGGACCTAAGTGAAACAAAGATGCAGATTTCTACAAATTGAGGAGATAAAAAAGGCAGAAAAACAAGAAAGCATATTTGACTACCATATTTGTCTCATGTGGAAAACATAATGTATATTGTAATGTGCACTATATTTAATATTTATTCCAGTCAGTACCATGTATACTTGAAAGTAGCACCAAAATGATATGTACAACTCCTGAACTTTCTGAGGAAGAAAAGAAGCTTATCCAAGTTAAAAGTAATAGTACCAACAGAGAAAGGAGGAGCATTGGTGAATTGTGTTCTGGATGCTTTAAGATAGTGATCAAGATGGATGGCTTCGAATCAACATTTACCCTGTTCTATACTGTGGATCCTTCCCTTCTTGATTTAACTGGAGATAATTCAGTTCATATTTTCTCCCCAAGTAAAAGCAGGACTCTCACATTAAAGGTAGGTAAATTTGGGCCGGGACTGCTACATGGCATTTTTTTTACAAAAAGACTGTTCATCAATTTTCAGTTGTTTTGAAGTCTAGCTTGGGAACAGTATTGGTAATACTGCATTTTAGATGTGGACAAATGTTTATGCATTCAGTGAAGTTTCTTTAATCAGCATTTTAATTTCACTTAAAATTCTAAATTCACTGATAATGTTATTACCTAAACAAGAAGTTAGCTATCTGAAAATGATTAAGTAAGTTGTTATAATAATAATAATAATAATAATAATAATAATAATAATGATAATAATGACAACAATTACAATTTTCCAGCTGATCTATTTCACTTGAGTGCCAAATATTATTTCAAACACTATTTTAAATGATTATTGAATAGGTTCACTTCACTGTTTAACAGGATTAAAGCTGGTGGGATTGGATCTAGTAAGAACACTTAATACAAGTATGTGAATTATAAATGTTTTTACAATGCATAAGAGTTATCAAAGAGTCCATCATGACACCATTAAGGTCATAAAGGTCAGCAATGGATATGAGAAAATGATGCATGCCAAATTCAACAATGTATATGAGGAAATATTATCATTCCTCAATGGAACTGATCAAAATATGGAAATAAAAAAATTCTAAATGTAGCCAGACAGAAACATTTTGCTGAAACTTCAAAGAAAACTTTTGAAGCACTATAATTATTCTGTATAAATACTAAGCAAATGAATACAAAAAGTCAGTCTCAATTACTGTCCCACAATTACTGGATATTGCCACTGCAATAACAAATTGGCATTTGTTTCGTCCTCCAACTAAAATTTTCAATAAAAATTATGCATCTTTCATCAAAGGACATCAGCACGAAGCCTAAATACAAGCAATGGAATCTGATGCATTTTTTTCATTTCCCAAAATGAGTGGAACATGTCTTTTGTGCCATGAAAGTTTCATATTTGCAGGAAAATATTAATGCCTACAGTTGCTACCAATGGCATCATAAAACACAAATTTCCCATCTTTTGAAACCATAGATATCTGGACATCAAGTTAAATGAAGATGAGCGATCTTACAAAGATATTAACCACTCCAGTGACCTTGTGGTTAGAGTAGTAAAAAAATCCATCCAGAAGTTCTTAAATTTTGCTGAGTTTTGCTCATTATGCTGATCATGGCTCATCTTTTTTCTAAATCGCACCTGCATATTGACCTTTTGGCATAAACAATGAACCACATTTATACACTATTCCAGTTATCAAAATAATCATGTTTTGTGTGTTATATTTCGAGGAAAATACAAGCACAATTGCCATGTATCACAAAATTGCTGATAAGCTATACGTAATAAAAATGGCTAAAACAGGACAATGATGTATCTGTTCTTGTCTGAATTCACTATAATTCCAGATTAATGTTCGTGTCCAAGAGTATTATTGATGAGCACTTTGTATTTCCAGTTAATAACAGTTTGAATAAATAATTCCACCCACGCAAATGAAAAACTGAACACAACAATACAACAGATTCTACTAAAGATGTTCATGCAAGAATGAGTAATTTTTCAAAAAAACAACATTTTTACAAACCAAAGACACAACTATAGGACCAGGATGAAAGTCAAAAGTTCATTTCTATAAAATTCTAAGTTGTCAACAAAATAAAATCTGTTACTAAATTTTTAACTGACACATTATAAGCATCAGGTTGACCAGATTTTTTATGGGGAATTCCAATGTACCAGATAAACATCTTTCAATTAATAATGATCTGAATATTCAGTCCACACTGTTAGAATTTTTTTTAGCTATATATAAAGTTGTTGCAAAATCATATTGAACTTTTTTTGGACTAAGGTCAATTACAAATTACAAATAATAATAACATATAATCATTAAGAATGTCAGCAAATAATACAGATTAAATGTACATAATATAAGTGCAAATAAAATGATATGTAATACATGTGAATGCAGATGAATTGACGTAGCAATGAATTAAATTATTACATATAAAGGACTGTGTGAGATTATTGTTATAATAATTGTTTGTATTTTAAACTCTCCAGCAAGAATGGTCACACTGCATTGTAATAACTCAAATATTGCTCCACATTTAATGCATATAACATATTTTAATTCAACTTGTCTGTTCAGCTATAAAACTATTAACTTTATAAGGTCTATATTCTTTCCAATAACATGGTGTTATGTGACATAGGTTTGACGTTTTGTTGTTGTTGTTGTTGTAGGGTTTAATGCCATTTTTTCAGCACAAGATAGTTATACATGGCAGCCAGTAATATAAAAGGAGGAAGAACCTGGGAAAACCCCAGACAGAACCAACGACCCACAAGAAGCTACTGGCAAGCTTTCTCACATACCCACATTCGTTCTAATCAGAGACTCGAACCCACGCAGACAGAGATGAGATGGCAGTGATCCATAACAGAGAGCGCTTTAGACCACTCAGCCACTCAGGACCCCTCTGATGTTTTGTAAAATTGGAAATGTGAAATTCAAATAACAACAATTTAATATCGTTCAATAACAGTCATCCATCAAAAAAATTCAAATGTAAACCCTCCCACACCAAAATTGCCTACCCTTCTGCACATGAGATTCTCACGTGAGATCTAACACAGGTTAGTCTCATGTGCATTTTAACATGCAAATTAGGTAGAACTCACGTGAGAAATTGAATCTAACAAAATCTGAAAATAACATGAGCAGGAATTGTTAATATGTTGCTCACGTGAGCAAGATGTTGCTCACGTGAGCAAGATGTTGCTCACGTGAGCAAGATGTTGCTCACATGAAAATTGCAGGATCTGAAATTAATATGAGCACAATTTTCCTCATGTGAGCAAGAGTTTGCTCACATAAGCAAAAAAAAACTCCAAAACAACTAGTATTTAATACGTACATTTTTGACAAAAGTTAAAAAAGAACAAAGTTTACTATCATAAAACTTGCAATTTAATAGCATTAGAGACTTTCAAGGTCATATTTAAATCTAACAAGGATGAGCATCTTTGAGTTCAGTTATGGATGTTTTAGCCAGGTTTCTCGCATGAGCAAAAAGAAAACTAGTATGTGTGTGTGTGTATATATATATATATATATATATATATATATATATATATATATATATATATATATATATATATGCATATAAAATTTTCAATTATTGTAATTATCGTATCACATGCATTAAATAATCAAAGTTCTTAAAGGTCATCATTAAACATACTGCAAATAAACATATTTTAGCAAGCACACTATACAAGTTAAAGTTCCAAATCTGTATGAAATTCATGGCTTCACATGAAGACCATTCTTCAATGTTCCAGAAAATTTAACGCAAACGAAGCGTGTAATTAACAATATGGCTTCAGAGTCTTTCATCATGTACACACAGTCACATGCCAGTCTGCAAAAGTATTCATTTGGAAATTTTTCTCTTTGAATCGAGGCACTTCCTGTTTACCATTGAATTTAGGTTAGCTGGGTCTGTCTTGAACTGTTGAAAAATAAAATCTGAAATTGAAATGAAAAACTTAGTGCAAGTTTGTTTTGTTCCTATTTTTGCATTTGTGATATTTTGTAAAAAGGAATGCATTTGTGATATTTTGTAAAAAGGAACTGGTGTAGATTCACTGGACAAGGCAAAAGCAAAACACAGTTATTATTGGTTTAAATGGCACTTTCAACACATTATTGGCTATCTCACACTGAGGAAATAGGACACACTGAGGCAGCCGACTGAGCCTGACGCAAGCAGGTATTGAAAACGCAACCCTTCGATTAAGCCTGATGCTCTATCAATTGAGCTATCATGGCTCCCTAGCAAAACTGATAAACTGTACTGCTGTTCAGATGCTTGCAGATCACATCTGTATGTTCCATACTTTTAATATTTCTGGAATAATCCTCAGGGATATTTCTCCTACACTTCCAGGAGAATTTATTTTCTCCAAAATAATAATTCAAGCGCTTGAAAGTACTGGGCAGAACCGGCTAATTAGATGCACAAATCAATTTCGGCAATGTGATTTTTTTTAACTAAAAAAAAAAAATTGGGGGTGGGGGTGGGGAAAAGTGCTAGGGTCAGCAACGAGAAACAGGGAACGTCGGCCAACTGGAAACATGTATTTACTTTTTTGGGGGGCCTGAAAATGTACATTCACAAAGTAAATCCGAGTAACATAATTCTTTCTCAATTCAAGATGCCTTGTACATATTTACTAAAAATGAAAAAAATAAAAAACAATTTGAGTGGTATTCGATCTTGAATCTTTTGCATGATATATCTGCATCATGTTTCATCTGCAGTGACTGATATGTTGGTGGTGATATTTCTACACTTATGTTTTGGCTGTCTATTTAAATCAAAATTCTGCAATGTTACAGTAAAATCGAATTATCAACATTTTTTCTCATGGGAAAACCGCTAATTCACGGACTAGCCTTTAATTGTTAATTGCACACCATATCATAATTATTGTAATCCAAACTGAGACAGACGCTGGTCGCAGTGCGAATATTGTTAGCGAACTAGCGAACGTCAAACATGAGAAAAGTCATTGTAAAATATAGTACATGGCCGCCATACAAAATAGATACCAAGGAACCCTTTTTTTTATGGTCGTGGTATTTTGTAGTCCGATAAATCAGCCGCCAAACTTGTAATGGTATTGATGGGTATATATGTTATGTTTAGCAGAGTCTACATCATTCGGAATATTTTGGACTCGTCCCTAATGCATTGATCGGTCGCCGTACGTCTGTAAAATAGAAGGTCTGAGAGCATGAATTATTCTGATTTAATCGTATCCCTTTTCCACACAATGAGCATAACATATGTGAAAATAGTAGAACGAAATGAGTAAACGTCACTTACCTTTTTCAAGGCAAAGAACCAGTCCTTCATAATCCTGAAATCTTCCCACTTTCATCGATGTCTTCTGTTTCGTACTGGACTTTAACATCAGTACCGACGTGGAAATCACTAGAGGTTGATTTTATTTTATTTTTG
The DNA here is from genome assembly GCA_029339505.1 of Unio delphinus. Taxonomy (NCBI): domain Eukaryota; kingdom Metazoa; phylum Mollusca; class Bivalvia; order Unionida; family Unionidae; genus Unio; species Unio delphinus. The sequence continues at coordinate 7,248,845 of JAQISU010000034.1, read as the reverse complement.
TTAAAAATGTCCACACTCTTGTCGTCATAGAAATATATAATGTCAGCGAACATGTTGCAGGAGAACAATAAGTGACTTACTTTCTAAGCAGCGTGGTCCTTGCTAAACGTTGCCCGCGCGCGAAATTCAGTCTCTTGGTTCAAATGTACTCTTTTCTACATGTACACTACAGGCCAGCGAGCAGCATCCGTTGAGTTCGTTTGAGGCGCCAAAGAGGGCGGACTGTTCGTAAACTTTTTGTTTTACGTGCCTTTGTATACATATTCACTCAAGTATGACTTAATTTTATAAATCAAATAAATTGTATTTTTGTTATCAGATATTTCTTAACAACTGGCCTATATAATATAATTCGTGTCTTTCGTAAGTTAGTTAATATTGCTGTAGTTCATTTTTGATGTACATACAGTAGAATGGGATGATCCATGCCCCACAGGACACTCTAATTGGTTCCAAAAAGCCCATCCTTTCATCATGTAATCAAATAGGTTGACATTGGGAGATTAAGTTTCACACCAGCATCAACAATATTATCCGGCATCAATGGTTAGCAAAATGAAGCTTTTTATATTTATTCTAGCAAATTTTTTTTAAAACTTTATTGTTATTGCCGATTTTAACTGAAATAAAAAGTAACAATATCACTGGTTTTAATATTGTTTTTTTTTTTTTCGTGAAGTTAATTAAAGTTTACAAATCATACACAGATGCACTAAGCATAAAGAAACGTACAAAGATTAAAAGACAAATGAAATGACTGTTGAAAAATAAAACATTACATCAACATTACTATTATATAAATCGTGGACCGAGTATGTAATGGGACCGAGTACGTAATGGGGCCGAGTACGTAAATGTGCCGAGTACGTTATGGGCCGATTTGGGTGGGCCGAGTTCGTTATGGTCCGAGAACGTTAGTGTGCCCACTCTGCTATGGGCCGAGTTATCCCGTAATCGGTTATACGAGACTTCAATGCCAAGTTTGTTTTGAAGAGTCTTTTGTTTTATGAATAGTGATACGTACATTAATATGTTCAAACAAATTCCTTGATACTTGTATAAACAATGTTCAAACAAATTCCTTGATACTTGTATAAACAATGTCAGAAAATTATAAGATATCTGGTTATTGCTTAATTTGAGTAAAACTATGCATGTGCGAGACAAAGCTGTCACAAAAATATGTTTTCCGGTATCTGGCATGCATCAGAATTTTACTTTTCGGTTAACCGTTACGAGTTTATTTGTTATTTTTAAGACCACATCTTCATGCTTCAACGTGTACATACTTTTGCAGTCCAAAAGAGATGATTCTTGGGTCAAGGTAAAGAGTCAAACGCACTGTCATTAAATAAATTGACAGATTTTTTATATATGAAAACAACAAAGTAACAAGATTTGCAAATCAGAAACAATGTCTATTTGACGATACTTTGATCAGAATCAAAGTCCAAATTTCTCACGTGATAACTCACATGAGAAATTAGAACTCTGCCTTATTTTGAAACATGGTCAGATGTAATGGAAAAGAATGTTTTCTAAGTTAAACTTTCTCATGTGAAGATTCAAATTCTCACGTGAGCAAACTCCGCACATATGAGAATTTGGTTAGTTTTTCCATGGCTCACAAGATCTAACAAACTGCACACATGAGCTTGCAAAAACTACCCAATTTGCATACGTTTCTAACATGGTTCTCATGTGCAGCTTATGAGAAGCTCATGTGAATTGGTGAGATTTTTCTGTACGGGAGCTATCATTCGTCTTTCACATGACCAAGTGATGGCCTATTTCATCATCTGACTTAGTGCGATATATTTTTCTCCTGTCCTGTGTTCCTACTCATCTGTATGATCTTTCTCCGGACAGTTAATCCAATTCCCTCCCATCCTTCTAACTTCTGCCTTCATTCTTCCTTTTTCTTTGTCTCCCAGAGACTCTGACCAACTGCACTGGGGTAATTCCCTCTGTCTCCTACAGTTCCTCTGGTCCTCAAAAAGCTTCCTGTATTAATGCACAAGGACATTAGCATATCATATACCCCTAGCCATCTAACACACACTAAACAATAATATCAGCAGATGAGCCATTACCTTCTTTGGTCAAGCATTCATGCCGATTGAAATACAAATTATCTCTCTCAAATGTGTACACGGTATATATATTTTGATTCTCAGTCTTATTATACAGGCATTTCTGTACATTGCACTTCTACAAAGTGTGCACAGATATCCACATATCCATGCACTGATATCTCCTTACACATGATGCTCATTCAAAGTATACACAGAATGGCAAATCCCTATTACTGCAACCACTATACAAAGTTTATAATTCAATTCAGCATTTGCAAGTCATTAATATCAAATTAATAAATGCATGAGGTTGCTACGAATTAACCAAATAGCGAATTACAATATTAATTATATACATTAACATTGTTCTTATCTCAAAATATGCATGCATATCAAACCCCCAAAATGGTAATTCTATGTACTCAAGTATATGTACTGCAATAATTCAAGTACACTTACTTTGCTGTAATATTACAATGATCGAGCAAACAGTCACTGACCTGTATTGAAGCTTCTTGTAATTACCAGAATAACAGGGTTCCTGCCAATTTTGAATAATGTTGGAGTAGCTTCCCTTATAATTTCTGCAAGCTGGTGTTAGCGACTACTGATTTTAGTTCTCAAGATAATAAATTTAAGCTTGTGATTCTAATGTTGGCCATGCCTTGCTTAATTCCGAGTTAATGTTGATTCTTATTAATTATCAGACACTGCCCCCTCCCAACAGACTGTCTAGGGTGGATTTACGACCCCACTTGATGTTCCTTTGATCTGAACACAGAATTCCACTAACCTGTGAAACATGTGATGACAGTTATTGCATAACTGACTGCCCAAAATAAGGCCAGTTACGAATTTTATGTCAAATAACTGGCTTGACACCTCATTGTTTGCCAAATCAACCTTCTGCATATTTGCAGTGCAAAATTATTAGCCTCAGGGTTTAGCATATACCTGTTAATCCTTACAACATGACAGTGCTGTTTTTTTCTTCTCTAAACAGCTGTGTTCTGTCACACAATTAATTTTCTGACTATCATATGGGATGCATACATTTTTATTAAAAGTTATGATGTTAAGTATATCTATAGTATGTCTTTAATGTTTGGTGCATGGCTGTTGATTGCAATAATCTTTAAATAGGTTTTTACAAGTTCTAAAATAAGTCTTAATAATGAACCCGTTTGCAGGTTTGGGTATTTTCTCAGTGAATGATTAAGTCAGGTGGGATCTGTTGTGACATGGGTCTGTATTGTGAAATATATCACATGGGAGATATTGCAACATAAATCAAGTTGGAAAATATTGTTATGTAGAGTCACAGGGTGTATGTAAGGTCAAAGGAATAGACAATTTAATTCTAATTTCCTTTGTTCTTGCTTTTTATCAGTCTGCAGATGTATTTAATGTTGTGTTTAGATATTATTTTAGACTGATCATTTGTTTGTATTATTCATTAAAATTACAAAGTGCTCATTGACTTTGGTCTGAAATATAATTCTGAGATTTTTATGAATTCATTATGAGGAATTTTGGATAATGCTACGAGACATCAAGACTCTTTGACCTTCAGCATATTCAAGGATAATGGTATTACATCAGCAAATTTGAATTAATTCAGAACACTGTATTTTGATTTGGACTTTTGATTTAACATTTTAGGATTATTTAGGAGTTAATTTGCAATTATCCAGCATGTCTTTTAATGAATTCACAATAACCCCAAAATGATGTTTTAGTCCATAAGTCAATGAGCACTTTGTAATTCCAACTCCTCCCTAATTATAACTAACACAACTAAAATTTATTCCACAAAGACTGACATTAAGATAGGAATTAATAATTTTGTTGATAATAAACCTGATACACACTAAGATGAACAGGATGTGGGTCATTTTCCCATCATATTTGTAAACAAATTTATTTCTAGAACCTTCTAAGGTCATAAGCCTAGATCATGAACTCAGATTCAAGGAAACTTCTATTGATATCTTTTAAACAAGATATAAATTGGATAGTACTTTCAAAACTATCCTCAATCATGGACAAATGTCAAGCATTCAATACAAACTAGATAAACATAACTTTAAATGTCAAGACTGTTTAGTCTATAAAGTTGTGACTAACCTAGGAATCACAGTAAGTGGACATTAAATGTTTTTTTTTGTATAACAGGTAATCGCAGAATCATTTTCGAGAAATTTAATATAAATGTTTTTATATAAACATGTAGCTACTAACTCAAGGTTGTTTTTATAGGTAATTGTCAGTACCTGCTCAATCAATATAATTTTCCTCTGCTATGTGGAACAAACTTTAACATTTAGAAAGTAAGTTATAAAGCGTGTATTATTATTATTATTATTATTATTATTATTATTATTATTATTATTATTATAATTTTTTATGTTACTATTTTTTTATTATTATTATTATTAATATTATTATTATTCTTTTGATTATTATTATTATTATTATTATTATTATTATTGTTATTATTATTGTTATTATTCTTATTATTATTGTTGTTATTATTATTATTATTATTGTTGTTAACATATGTATTTGGAATTAAAGTGATCATCAAAATGTTAACATGAGTCATAAAGAATATATAAACAAAAATTATAAAAATAAACATTCTGTAATACTATCTGATGTTTTCTTAATAATTTGGTAAACAAATGCTTAATAAGATTTTTTAAGTCCATATAATTTAATAGTAATAATAATTTTAAAAAAATAATAATAATAATAAATATTTTATATTTATTAATAATAATAATTATTTTATATTTATTAATTTTTATCTTATTTTATTTTCTAAATGAATGCCAGATTCCAGATTATACTTACATTACCCTTTTAAGATTCTTTAAAATGTGTCACCAGGTTTTCAACTCCATTCTGTTTTAATTCCAGCCATGGATCTCTTGCAAATTATATCTGGGATATATTTGCCGACACTCTTTTCTAAAATTAGCATGGAATTAAAATTGCTTAGTTTTACATAGTTTGCTTCAGTCCAAAATTTAAAAGTTTACATGGTGAGGAATGATAGATTTTGAGAGGATTACATTATATTCTGAGCTAAATTTTATAAGTGCCAGATAATAATGTTTTGAATCCAAAAGTGGGGTATGATTCAGAATAGGTTGGTTGCAGATTATAGATCAGTAATAAGCTATCATTTTTATATAAAACGCAGTGAGTTTATTGTCAGCTTTAAAGAGGAAAGAAAATAAGGGTTTTTCTGAATCATTTGCATTGAAATTTATTCATATATGTATATTTGGGTAATATTCTTCCCTTTTATAATTTGTAGATGGTTTAACTAAATATATTTCTTATTGAGAAAAATAGCATTTGAAGTTACCAATGTATGTATGTAATGAAGAAGAGAGATCAGTTAATGGGCATGTTTTACTTTTGATATAATTGAATGTGCTAGTAGTACCTCTCCTAAATTTGTTCACCAGCAGTAGGTTGAAAATGCATGCAAATTGATTCTGGTATTTTAATTATAGAAAGAATTTATCTAATATATTAGTAGTATGAGTATATCTTTAATTTTTATTTATTGAGTATTTTCTGATTTGGTTATACATTTCATAATATATATTTGATAAAAGATGACAAAACAATGAATTTATCATTTATCTCCAATCAGTATTGCAGACGAAGTGACAAAGTGGTTGTTTTATGCCCATCCTGACAGCCGCCAAACTTATGATTAATTTAAGCGATCAGTTTAAGCTAGTTTTAGAATTTGCTTTGTCTTTCAAGGAAGATTTTCTACTGCTAGTATCCTTAGATGGTTATCAAGCTCTATAATATGGAACAGTTATTAACCAGAATTCAGGATTTCTTTGGATTGGAGCTTCATAATAAGCATTGTTTGTATATTTAAATTAATTGTTTGTCTGTTAGTCTTGAAATATTTTGTATATTCTATTACATGTTATTGCATTGTAATATTGTTTTCAATATTGCTTTCCAGAATTTTAGTTTAGTTCTGTTTGACCTAACTGTTATTTTTGTTTTATTTCATTGATAAACAACTAATAACAGAAGCACAATATCATGTTGCTGACCTCATTTTTAAAATCAGTGACAGATTTGGTAAACAAAATTTTTTTAATAAAAATTCTTTCTCAGAGTAAGAATCATTAAGTCAAGGCCAATTTGGATTTCATTGGGACTAAAAAAAAATCATTTTCTTTCATGACATTTAATTGCTAGGACTTCCGATTTATAATTTTTGGATTTTTTTTGGATTTAATTCATAAAATCATGAGTTCTTTTTTATCTCCTTTTCTTTTCACTTTTAGTTATAGAGAAAGAAAGTAATTAAATTTTACAAAGCTTGTTGTTTTTATCTTTTATGTTACTTATTTTAAGAGCATAGACTCATAACATTATAATGAAGCAAATTATTCCAGCCTACCAATAATCAGACAAATATTTGTGTTACTTTATGATCATATTTCACAGCTTCCACTGTATATGAATACAGTAAACTGTGAGCCATGAGTCCTAAACAATGACCATCAAGGTCACAGGGGTCATCAGGAAGCAGTATACAAAGGTGAGGATATAAATTTCACAAGGAAGGCTGTTGTGTGCTTACATTGACTGTATGATTTAATTGCAATTTATCTCCTTCAACAGGGCAGTAACTTGCTGTGGGAGACCAATGATATTAGTATATCCATTGGTTATAAAAAATGTGCATTGGTGGAAATAAATGAGAGTAGCCTATCTTGTATCCCTCCAGCTCAGCAGCCCAGAACAGACCAAATATATCCAAATGTTTCGGTATGTATATCATCACTCATCACACATATTTTTCTATCCCAAAAATAATTTTTTAGTTTAGTTTAGTTCTTAGAAATGATGCTATTGGTTACATTCATAATACTTAGACATGATAAAGTCTCTGTTCCAAACTTCTATGACAAAAAAAATTAAGTGTTGATGGATCTTGAATATCTTTCCCTGTGCAGGTGCAGATTGGCAATTTCAAGAAAACTGTTGGCTACCTGAAGTATGAAATTGAAACAGTACCAGTAGCTATCATGACTGTGATTGCCAGCATTGCAGGAGTTCTGCTTTTAGTATTAATACTGGTTGCAGTTATTTGTTTACGAAAAACTCGACACCTGAGAAGGAAGGCAGATGAATTGGAAAAACAAATACAAGACTGGGAAATGGAGATTAGGAATGTCAGCCGAGAAGGTATGTGATCAAGACACTGACTGGCCTTTGGCACAAATTTTACATCTCAAACTCCAGCTGGATATATCAGTCTTAAAATATCAAATGGATTATAATTATAAAATTTGGTGTAATCTTGGACATCATCAACTTCATGCCATTCACAATAAATAAATTCATTTAATTGGTACTAATGACATTATTTAAAATTAGAAATATGCAGTCGTGTTAGTATTAAATGTAGACTGTTTTATTTGTATAATTAGCTAATGCATGTCTCATCTATTACCAGCTCATGCATGTCTTAGCTAGGACCAGCACATACATTTCATGCATATCTCAGCTAGCACCAGCACATGCAAATCTCATCTAGGACCAGTTTATGCATTTTTTGGCTTTGACCAACTCATGCATGTCTTACCTTGTACCAGCTCATGCATATCTTAGCTAGTACCAGTTCATGCATATCTTGGCTAGGACCAGCTCATGCTTATCTCAGATAAGACCAACTCAAGCACATCTCAGCTAGTACCAGCTCATGCATATCTTGGCCAGGACTAGCTCATGCATATCTTGGCTAGGACCAGCTCATGCTTGTCTTGGCTAGGACCAGCTCACGCTTGTCTTGGCTAGGACCAGCTCATGCTTGTCTGGTCAAGGACCAGTTCATGCGTATTTTGGCTGTGACCAATTCATAAATATCTTGGCTAGGACCAGCTGAAGCATGTCTTGGCTAGGGCCAGCTCAAGCATATCTCAGATAGGACCAATTCATGCATATCTTGGCAAGGACCAGCTGAAGCATGTCTTGGCTAGGACCAGCTCATGCATGTCTTGGCTAGGACCAGCTCATGCATATCTCAGCTAGGAACAGCTCATGCATGTCTTGACTAGGACCAGCTCAAGTATATCTCAGCTAAGACCAACTCAAGGACATCTTAGCAAAGACCAGCTCAAGCATATCTAGGCTAGGACCAGCTCATGCATGTCTGGTCTAGGACCAAGTCATACATATCTTGGCTAGGACCAAGTCATACATATCTCGCTAGGACCAAGTCATTCATGTCTTGGCTTGGACCAGCTTAAGCATGTCTTGGCTAGGACCAGCTTAAGCATGTCTTGGCTAGGACTAACTCATGCCTATCTTTGCTAGGACCAGCTCATTCATGTCTGGCCTAGGACCAGCTCATACATGTCTTGGCTAAGACCATCCCATGCATATCTTTACTAGGACCATCTCATGCATATCTCAGAAATTATCCAAACATAAAACCTTCCTGATTTGTAGAACTGATGCTAATTCTTCATCCAATGTAGCTCCCATTCTTAAAAAAAATATGAAAAACCTTTAAAAAACATCGTAGAAACTCAGGTTAGTTTGTCAGCATTATTGAAAGTTTTTTCAGTGATGGTGATCAATCTGCCATCCATTATGGCAGTTGTGATTAAACCTAGAAAATCCATAAAATGGTATTTCATAAACTGCTTAATAGAATGTAAGCAAATTTGTTAGATAGCATTCTGGCATGAAAGCATTTTGATGATTCTGATCCATTATTGAACTATTTTCATTTGGAATTTTCTTTGTGACAGTTAAGGTGAGGATCATTATTGATAGAATTGAATAAACTTTGGTTTAAAAAAATAAATTAGTGTTTAATTTTAAAAGAACAATTAATATTTAATTTAAATTGAGTAAAATGAGCATACATAGCCCATGTGACTTGTACTGTACCAGGTGTGATAAAAAGCCTGGTCGTAAATAAATCACTGAAGTCTTGACAGATTTAGCCAATGTAAGACCTCTTCATCATAAATAAATCACTGAGGTCTTGACAGATTTAGCCAATGTAAGACCTCTTCATCATAAATAAATCACTGAGGTCTTGACAGATTTAGCCAATGTAAGACCTCTTCATCATAAATAAATCAATGAGGTCTTGACAGATTTAGCCAATTTAAGACCTCTTCATCATAAATAAATCACTGAGGTCTTGACAAATTTAGCCAACTAACTGTAAGACCTCTTCATCATAAATAAATCACTGAGGTCTTGACAAATTTAGCCAACTAACTGTAAGAAATCTTCATTAATTTCCATGGACTGAATTTCTTACTATACTTTGTGGTATTTCTTACCCAAATTTTTGTCATATTTGGTAAATATATTTTATAATCATGAAAGTGTTGCATCTGATTGGCTGAAGACTCTTTTAAATTGTAGTTTTTAATAAGATTTTAGCTAAATATGCTTGTATCATCAAAGTCTCTCATGATTTTGACTATGAGGGAGATCAGTAATACTCATTTAATGTGGAGTTTTGCATCCAATTGGCTCAGGTTGTTGACAGCTTTTTTAGAGAGATATTTGTTAAGATTTTAATTAAATACACGCTTAAATGAGCATTACTGAGTGAGAACTATAGAAGGATTCAACTCAATTTTCGAGATGAAAATTTTGATTTTAGCAGTTCTTGTCTGGTAGAGGGGATATATTCCTCTAATCTTTTTAGAGTTTGGACTTTATTATCTATGTGTGAGCATATATCTATTATATCAATTTCTGGAAATGTAGATATGTGATATCTTGCCAGCAGCTTCCCAGTGGTCATTGGTTCTTTCCAAGCAGGGTTTTCCCTGGTTCTTTCATGAGATATACTGGCTGCCATGCATAGCCTATCTTGTAGGCAAAATCAGCATCCTATCATGAGATATACTGGCTGCCATATATAGCCTATCTTGTAGGCAAAATCAGCATCCTATCAAGGTTTAAGTGTAGTTTATGTAGTTCAACTGGAAATTAAGTAAGCAAGGAGATGCTTCATGAAACAGATAGACAATCCTTGAAATGATCTCTTTTCCAAAACTGATCATTAGTAATTGACTAAGTTTGATAGAAAGTATCTATTTATGAAGCCTTTTAATTTTAAAAAATATGCTGATTGTTGTTGTAGGGTTTAACACCATTTTTCAGCACATGATAGGCTATACATGGCTGCCAGAATTATTGGTGGAGGAAGAACCCGGGAAAACTTCCAGAAAGAACCACTGACCCACGAGAAACTACTGGCAAGCTTTTTCACATATCTACATTAGCCAAATGTTAGACTCGAACCCATGCAGACAGAGGTGAGATGGCAGTGATCCATAACGGAGAGTGCTTTAGACCACTTGGCCACTATGGGCCATTTATTCTGATTGTACTTTAAATTCAAAATTTCATAAATGATTTCATTTTCAAAACCTTTGCAAAAACAACTTGAAAAAATTGGATACAGAATATCTTGGTTTGAAGGCATTTGATATTTATGAATGGCACTGATCAAGCATTATGTACTCTCCTTAAGAGCGCCTCTAGGGAGAATAATCCTTGACTAATGAGTCACCCTCTATAAATAAAGCATTATTATTATTATTATTATTATTATGTATGCTTTCAAAGAAGACAAATAATAAAAACCTTAAAACAACTTTTTCAACAGAGTTTGAATTTTTTTGGATAGAATGTATTTTATTAAGCTAGATTTACTAACTGCTCTTGCATTTGCCTCCTAGACAAGTGTCAGGTGAGCGATCTCAGGTTCACTTGGATCTCATGTTTTAGTTGCATATTGTGATTGTTACTACAGTTTATGGTACCTTATTGTTTATGGGTTTCATGGTTGCCTAAGACCATGATTTACAAACAGTGTAAAAAATATCTTTAAAGGCCTTAATTATCAAAGATTAAACACTATAATGAGATAAAGTAAAGTTACCAAAAAAAGGGCGAACCTCACAACTTTCCGGCAAAAAAAATCTATTGAAAAATCTCATATTTTAACTAAAAAAATATCTCCATTTGCCATATGGAGATTTTACGCTTTTTTAATTAGTTTTGGTCGCAACTTGTTGTCACTCACCCTCTCTGCTGCTGAACTTTCAGTTCTGGGTTAATAATTTTTTTACGATGAAAATTCTTTTAGGACTTCACAAACAGACTAATTTGTAACACCTCCTCTTGTAAATCAATCAGATTATTTGACTGGTCTGTGAGTTTGAAATTAATTCTGGTTAGCGAATCAATATGGCATCGCATATAGACAGGATTAACCGGAGACTCAATTATTAAAAATCCTGGAGGGGCTATTGGTGCAAATGAGTATAGAATATATCCTTGATGAGCTTGATTTGATCGTTCGAGATTAATTTGATAACTTCCTTCGATAACATCACATACTAAATTTAACGCTATCACCGAGGATATATTCACGTTGAACGGAGCGATATGTCTGCCGCCACCGTCTGGGTCATTATTATATTTGAGGATTTTTATTTCCGATGATGTTTTCTTGTTGGAATGTCTTCTTCGCGTATATTATATTTATCTGCAAATGTTGTTCTCGACATGGGGTGATCATCTAGTATATCCTGAATAATTTTCGAATTAAATTTATCAGCGTCATCGATAATTTTGTTGCATGTTTCTACGATGCTGATAAATTCATCTCGGGAGAGAGAGTCGGATTTAATAGATATTAACAACAGCGATAAATCGTTATTCATTGCAACAAAATTATCAAGGATTTTAAATTCGTTAACAATAAGAAATTTCCATTTTGTATTTTCAATGATACTCAAAAATTCTACACTGAATTGGTAATCTTTATAACTTTTTACTGGATTATCAGATTTTATCCTGTCGGTGATATAATCAGTTTTTTGTGGTTCAGGTGGTAAATTAACGGGTTCTCGTTGAGGTGGTAATTCAGGCCATCCTAGTACGGTTCTGATCGAGCTGTTATAGATATCTACGATGTATCCTTCTGTGTTTATTTCAATTGCGGATGATAGTGTCGGTTCATGAACCGTTATAGCGATTTTTGATTCTTTTCCAGTAATGGATTTTATTCTACGAGCGAATTCATTATTGATTTGTTCAATTTGGTATGACCCTGTTGGTATCAAAACAACGTTCCAGTCTGGAGTCCCGACTTCTTTATTCTTATTCGCAAAAACCAAGGAATTATTCGGTTGTTGACCACCAAATGATTTTGATCTGATATTAGGCCAACTATGATACACTCGTAGTTTTGCTAGCGCTATCTCCTTCACGGGGACTGGGCTAGGAAAATTTACACTAAACTCGGGTTTCGTAGATGTTATTGATATCATACTTGTTTGTACTGGGTTCATGTTCTCCACTATTCGTTGAAGTAATTCCATCGGTGTTGTCATAGTTGCTATACTCATGCTGTCGCTCTAATTTTGACATCGTGGAATCAAAAATACTGACCGTCACTGAGAACTCGGTATCCGATATCGTTGATATCATTGATGTTATTGAGATCATTCTGGTATTTGGGTTCGTGTTTTCTAATTCCATCGGTGTTATACTCGTGCTGTGGCTCTAATTTTGATATCGCGGAATCAAAAATACTGAGCATCGCTGAGAACTCACTATCTGATATATTTGTATTATCGAGTGATGACGATATCATCGAGGATAATTGCGAGTACGCGGTTAATACAATATGAAATTGAATTAAGTAATCTTGCAGTTTACTCTGGCTGCATGATGATATCTTTTTTGTTATCCCGGTTGATAAACCCGCGATTGTAGCCACCGCAGAAATGCAAATTGGAACTACGACCGGGGCAATCATTGTAACAGATGCTAGTATTATTCCGGCACCAGCGAGAATGCTTGACACCGAGTACATAGTAATATCAATCGCGGTGATTCTTCGTCGGTATTTTTTTATTTGTATTTGATACTCCTCGGCGAGGGTTTTGAGTCTAGTTTGAAATTCTCTGACCTGATAATAGCGACATTGCGTTGATGAAATCATTTTTATTTTAAAAACGCTAGCGTTTTCAATTTCAGTTGAAACCACTAGTGGCTTTATTTACTTAAATCCGCTACAAATTCTAAGCACCAGGTTATTTCTTTTCTAATGGTGTTATCAACCGCGACAATCTCAAATTCTTCTTCAACCCCGATAATTACTGTCGTGGTGCCACCAAAGTAGGTTTTACCGCTTACGATGATATCAAATTGCTTGTTAGAGATTAACGTCATCCTGTAGATACCATGAGGCGGCCACTTCTCGATATTGACTTTCAATTTAGCATTAGATTCTTTTACCCAATCAAAGGTCCCATGCTTTACCCTTTCAGAGGTTTCTTTTAGTTTAAGAATATCGTCGTAAACGTCGAGATAGGTTTTATTGATTTCGGTATATTTCATCATCGTTTCATTGCGGCGTTAAAAAAATGAAATCAAAAGGAGGTCTATTTCCATATCTTTTTGTATGCCATAATGCCGGCTGAGTTGAGAATATGTCGTCGTGATATTGTAATTTTCAGAGCCCTCAAAGAAATTTTTAGCCATTTCGCTGATGCGTTTTTGTTCGTCAATAGCTTTTTTAACTTCAGCGAGAGTCGAGCCTGTCAACGATGTGGTTTCAGAAACAGGTGTTCTCCCTAAAAATTTATCCACGATGGTATTAAGTGTTGTTTGTCTCACCATAAACATATTAATATCTTTGAGAGTCATTGTAGATGTAACCGGGACACCAAATAAATTATTAGCGATGTAGGCATTATGAGTATGCTTGCCGATAAACTCGTTGATTTCAGCGAGAGTCATGGCAGCCACAAGTGGGGTTCCAAAAAACTTAACAACGACGTCGTTAGTGGGTTTTTGCACTCTTTCAAGATTTTCTATTAGTTTAGAAATATCATTGTAAATATCAAGATAATTTGCCTTGATTTCATTTTCATTCATCATCCTCTCCGCATCCTTGTTAAAAAAGAATAGCGATAGAAAGTTTTTCAATTTCAGCGAGAGTCATGCCAACCTCAAGCGGGGTTCCAAAGAATTTATGTACGACATTTTTGCGAAAATTATTATAACCTCGTATATGATCATCCAGATTACGGTCGTGGGCGGCAATTGCGTCGGTGATTGTAGACACAAGTGCACCTGGTTTAAGTCGTCCGCCGCTGGAATACAGCGCAATAGAGTTTTCAGCGGCGTCGCGTTGTCGTATCAAAATATCATCCAACGGCACATCACTAGTTTTCAATTTGCCCTGATCGGAAAATAACGCGATAGTATTCTCGATTGCGTTTTGTTGTTTAACCAAAATATCATTAAATGATACATTACTGCTTTTTAATTTACCCTGGCGATCTTGAAATACAACTATTTCATTGGGATCAACATTTGTTAAATTTAACGTTTCAGCAATTTCATCTTCGATTAGTTTTTTTATATCCTTGTTAGAATCACCGGTTGCAACGCCATCGGGTTTAGGTTTCAGAGGTCTTCCCCAAATATCAATCATATTATTGTAAAACTCTCTCTCTCTCTAAAAAGCGATTGCTAGTGTATTCATTAACGACAACATGAGGTGGTTTTCCCCTTGGGTTACCCAAGGAGTTAGAAATAGCGTCAAGGATATTTAATACTTCGCTGCCGCATATTGGTGGATCATTCATTTGTTGTGTTGGTAGCGTAGAATACCAAGTCTTCATTGGAAAAGTTTTTATATAACGCATGAATTCCTTCGGCGGTGCTAATCCATATGAATCAAAATAGACAATCCCACGTGGATCAATAGCGTATGCAACCCAGTGAGTACCAGATCCGGTGCTGTTATCGAGATTAATGATACCGGTTTCAACGCTGTTGGGTTGTGTCGGTAATTGATCCTTCATAAAAACACCTCTGAAGTTTTTTATGGCGAGTTTTTTAGCAGCATCAATTAAATCAAAATTGGACATAGGAACCATCGGTTCCCGAGTTAATAAACCGGTCCTAGTCTTAGATCTTTTCCGCTGTACCACGAATACGGGGTTCCTGGTAGTCTTAGACCCTTTCCACTTTTTTTATTACCCTTCCCCGCTGCTTTCTTTAATGCCATTCCTGCCGCGGTACCAACAGCCCCTAACGCTGCCGCTTTAGCCACCGCTGGGGCTGCTGCCGCAATCAACGCTGGAATCTCAGCTAGCAACGGGAATATACCGCCTGTTTTTTCCATGTTTTTGATAGCAGCCGCAGAAATAGTAATCTGAACACCCTTTTTTGCTACAAGTGCATCATTGAAATGTTTTACTTGACGAGTTGTAAGCGATAATTTATTCGCCCCGCCAGTCATTTGATTGGGTTTCAGCGTAATTGTGGTTCCACATTGCTTAGCTGATTTGGATTGCAATTTTTTTAATTGACCAGGTGTCAACGACACATTGATATTACTATACGACATTATACGTAATAGATTAATTCTAAATAGAGGATTTCAATTACATGTTTTCCACTGGCGCATCTACCACTCTCATTCTTCCTCCAGCACCTTCAAGTAACATTGATTTATCGCTGAGAATGACAGCAACCGCTCTATAATTAGCAATACCACCACGAGTCACATTAGCTCTAAAGTGTATATCAACGACGGATTGTCTTGTTAAATCGAGATGTTCCAGCGAAAAGTAATAGATCGGATACAGATTCTTAAAATCAAATTGTGATATTTGCAAACCAGTATCGACATTTTGATCGCGTGCCATGAACGACAACAATCTATGATACACGCGTGCAATATGATTTTGACCGTAATCAAGTTGCACATCTTCAGATGGTTCCTGCTGGCCGTTTATTCTCAGTGAGACGTCTTTAACACCTAATGGATCAAATATCATATGACTGAAACGTTGATCGCCAACTCGTGTGTTATCCTGTAGCGCTACAAATATATGACGTGGAGCAGCAACACCTTGTTTTGATGCTAGATTCAACGTGAATAACCCGTTCAGACTTGATTGTTTAACATCTGTACTCACGGTTAACCAACTTAACAACGACTTTCCTCCTTGGTCCATAAATGATAGTAATCGTTCTTCTGCAGTGATTG
This sequence comes from Unio delphinus, assembly GCA_029339505.1. NCBI lineage: Eukaryota > Metazoa > Mollusca > Bivalvia > Unionida > Unionidae > Unio > Unio delphinus. The sequence continues at coordinate 7,232,657 of JAQISU010000034.1, read as the reverse complement.
ATGGAGTCAACATTGGCATCCACAATGATATTTTTGTTAAAATAACTTTACCGGCATCAGCATTGGGATTTGCATTGTCTGCTGGAATCCTCCAAATTGCGTCATTATCATCACCCTTTCGTACAAGCGCTACTGTATGCTTCGCCCCGTAGATAACTTTTCGGACGTTTCTACAGAATCCAAATATGTGATGCAGTGGAATAGCGCATGAAAATGATTTACGAGCCCCTTGCAACATTGACATACGTGTTGCGGCTCCTAGATTGAAATTAACGTCGTTGCTTATAATCATATCCTCGGCATCAATATTAGCAGTGCCAGCATTATTCTTTGGTCGTCTTACAACAAATTGAATTCCTCCAGCGGTATTTTTAACATCTTTTGCAAACATCATAGAAGGTCCCGCCGATCTTGTATAATCATCAGAATATCTCGCTAACCCGATTATTGTTGTAGCCACATCAACATCGCGATCTATCGACTCGATTTCTTTTCCATCGATGAGATATCTAGCACTCTCAAATAACGCCATGATACCATTATTGACAAAACCGACTTGAGTACCAGCTGGATACGGTGCTGGTACAGCAGTAGTATCAGCAGCTGTTACAAGTTCTCCTTCTACTTCGATAAACGCTTCAGCGGGTAGAAAATACTTACTGGTATCATGGACTTGAAGTTCAATTCGCGATCGACTATTTGAGTCTATTGCATGATAGGCGTAATATTGATAATCGCGTACAGAATCATCCTTGCCAACTGGGGCGTCTATATCAAACGCCGGATCATGTGACTTTTTGAACATTTTATTCTATTTATCAGAGTCTAAATCGTGAAATCGTAAACGATTTTCATCGTGAAAAACGCTAGCGTGAAAATCCGTAGGATTTCAACGACGTGGTTTTTTAAAGCCGCTTCCTGCTATCATATTTGCAATATTGCTTTGGTCTGGAGTTATCAACGATGGTAAAGCCATCGACGCTAGTTTTTCGTCTACTGCATTATTTATTATTTTACTAACACGTGCAGGCATTTCCACTGTAGACGGTAACGGTTTCTTTTTTCGTGATTTCACCAATGATGTTAATTTATTCTTCGCGGCTGAAAACGCTTTCCCGGCAAAATCTCCAACGAAATCTCCGATTTTGCTGGTACCCTTATCACGAATAACATCAATTGCTTTCATTGATAATTGTTTAGCTAACGGCATCACTTTTGGAGCCATTCTTGCAAATAACCCCGCAATGGTATTAACTAAACCATCACCATAGTATGCTTTATAAACTGGAAACCTTGAATTAACTACATAGACGGGGATTGGTTTATCATGATTGTAATGTATGATCATTATTTGAAATCAGAAACAATTTTTCAATTGTAAAACAATTTGTCAATTGGAAACGCTAGCGTTTTTATTCAGTCCCGGTGATTAATCACTATGATAATCTTCCACTAACTCGCCAATGAAATCTCGATATGTGCTGATATCTATGATACCGCCTTGAAATAATCGTCTACAGATATCAGATGCTTCATTAATTATTTCCGTTGACTTATTTCCAGCTCGGAATCCTCCTACAAGAACTTCTAATCGTGATATATCACTGAGAACACTACCAGGACATGAAATCCAAGGATTTTCCCTCGAAGAGTTTCCAACGCTAGCGTTTCCAACTAGACGATTTTCCCCTGAAATCCCACTCCCGAAACTTGCATCCATTTGGGGTTGTAAATAATCAAGTGGATCATCATCAAGTTCTTTTCGTTTTTTTTGTCTTCGTGTTTGTCTCTGTGTTGGTGTTTGACGTTTTAGCTCTTGTCGTTCTTCTATTTCTCGTTGTCGCTCTTCTATTTGTTCTTTTTTATAATTACTAATTCCCCTTTGAAATTCCTTGTACCCCATCTCATCCTTATTCAAACGACCAATCCCTTTATTTATTTTATACAAATTATCAGACCAATCATTACTTGATATTTTATCATCCTTATACTCGTCCTTTAAAAACTCTTTTTTTGAATTATAGCTTTGAGCAGCAAAATCACCAAAAGCTTGATAATCCTTTGGTTTGGATAAATTAAATTGTTTTATTAATGTTTTAGCATTATCAGTAAACTTATTCAACAGAGAAACAGTCGTTTTTTTTTCGGATTAGTAGGTAGTTCAATTTTTTCAGTTTCCATTGATATTTGTTCAGTTTTCGCTGCTATTTTTTCAAGTTCACCGATAACAAATTTCCCCGTCTTGGGATCATCTCCCAGTATAGCACGCTCTACCCCTTTCGTTGCTGTGGTTACTGGTTTAAATAATTCTTCGGATCCCACAGCAAAATCAGTTTGTAAACTCTGTCGTTGTTGCAGTTTATTTCTTACAGAGTCTCGAATTGGTATAAATTTCTTGATTGCATCAAGTCGTTCACGAGCCAATCGGGTCGTTAATGCTTCATTGACCATTATTTGAAATCGTAAACAATTTTTCAATTGCAAAACAATTTTCAGTTAATTCAACACTTCGGATGATTTTTAACACGATCATGGAAGCGTTTTAAGGGCGTTATCATCGATGAAGGAAGTGTCCAAATTGTATATAAAATAATAATTATGACACTTCCTTCATTCTTGTTTTGATCAATCTGACATGTCAGATGATTTTTAACACGATCATGGAAGCGTTATTTTGTTGTTTTAACAGCCCTATCATCGATGAAGGAAGTGTCCAAATTGTATATAAAATAATAATTATGACACTTCCTTCATTCTTGTTTTGATCAATCTGACATATCATATCGAGAAAACCATCCATTAACGGCCCACCGATTTTTTATTCAGTGTGTGTAATATATTTTTTATTCACTGATTTTGTTGTTTTCAATCAAACAATGCTAAAAAAAATGAAAATCTCTCTGAGGTCGGTCACAATCAAAAATGAAAATCTCTCTGAGGTCGGTCACGGACAAAATCTCTTTGAGGGTCGGTCACGGTCAAAATTGTTCATTTTCTTGAATTAACGCTCGTAGGTTTCTAACTTTAGAATTGACATCCCTTTTCAATTCGTATTCGTTACCTAATTCTTTTCGTATTCGTTCAACGATAGTATATAACGGAACGAACGCACTTACGTCACTGGAAAATGAAAGAGAGTCTCAAATAGAATTCTTAATTCTCTTGATTAGCGCGTATTTCTTGGGCAGCATATATTTGTTAGTGTTAACTCCGTATTCTATATCCTGAAAATCTGACATGATTTGATCAGGATTTAAACCATCTGATAGTTTGATATCCTGACTTTTCAATTTTGAAATTTCATCAATAATGCTATTCATTTTTTCAGAATTCATTATTCTATAACAATTATATATTTCTAAATGAAAAATATGACGCATCAGACATAACTAAATTTAATTTTCTGTCCGCGATTTTTTGAAAACGCAGATCGATAAACCCTCTCTGCAACATATCGTACTGAGGCTCTACAAATATTGAAATACCCACTGGCTTCATTCATAGATTGAAATATTTTTTCTTCGTTAGTTGTTGTATTCAAAGATTTTACTGGTCTCGCTTTTTTTGAGCAAGTACCAGTCTTTCCTCGTTCGGTATTCTCACTTTGTGTAACAGCTTGCAGATTTGATAAAGAATTGTTCATTGGATTAGAATCAATGTGATCAATAACAAAATCATCCTCGATCAATCCATAAAAGCATTCAAATACGAAACGATGATTGTAATAAGTTTTCTTTTCTTTCCTCCTCCATACAGTAAACCTCAAATACCCCCGATTATTCACAACACCAACTGGTTTCTTCAGTCTACGGTTTCTTACAATACCATCACTGGATGCTTCATAATTTGTAATCACAGGGTGTGGTCTGAATTCTTGGTTCATTCGTATACTAATACTATTTGTCTAATTCATTGTTTGGTCTAATGATTACATCTTTGGAAAATCTTTCAATGTAGTCTTGGGGGGTTCTTATGACTTTATCCTTGACTTTGTCAACGTCAAGGACTTTTTCAGGGTCATAATTTCTGATTGATTGTCCATTTTTTATTCTTTTGTCATAATAACGCTTCAATTCCCTATATCGTTTACCACCACAGCGTAGACATAACTGCGATTCTCCCCTGACCCCAACCCCGCATCGTATGCAGGGTAATGGACCAAGGCTTCCACGACGAAAGCTTTGCATATGATACCCACAGAATTCCTTTCTGCATGATTTGTTACACGGAGTCGTTGATCCAATCATGAGCCATTTGCAGTGATTCATTATATATAAATCTTTCATTTAAATGCTTGTTTTAATTATAGTATGAAGAAGTTCGAGAGATTATCGAAAATTAAGCCTTGGAAAAATGCTCAATTCAATCCTGATAAAGAGTTTAAGAGATTATTAAAAATTAGTCCTAGATTTAATCTCGATAAACCAAAAAAACGTCTAGTGGACGGTAACATGAAAGAGTTTAAGAGATTATTAAAAATTAGTCCTAGATTTAATCTCGATAAACCAAAAAAACGTCTAGTGGACGGCAACATGAAAGAGTTTAAGAGATTATTAAAAATTAGTCCTAGATTTAATCTCGATAAACCAAAAAAACGTCTAGTAAACAATAAACCAAAAAAACGTCTAGTGGACGGCAACATGAAAGAGTTTAAGAGATTATTAAAAATTAGTCCTAGATTTAATCTCGATAAACCAAAAAAACGTCTAGTAAACGGTAAACCAAAAAAACGTCTAATGAAGAAGTTTGAGAGATTATCGAAAATTAATCCCTGGAAAAATACTAATTTTAATCTCGATAGATTCTCTGATACATCAAAACGTCTAATCGGTGATAGAACTATACTGGATAAAATCGAAGAGTGTTTTGATGAATTCTACCGAGACGGTGCAGCACACTGTTGGTCGACATTTCGAATTATTGATGTCGGTGTCAATGTACCAATCATCGATGCTACTATGAACGATAAAAAAGCAGCCGATGTGATTTCACACCTTGGTGGGCCAAGCAATTCTCAACAGAAGTATTTTTTCAGAATAAAATTCATTATCGAAGTCGAAGGCAAATTGATTATCAGGGATAAATTTGAACCAATCCTTAGGAATAAAAAAACAATCACACTGAGTAGAGATTCCAAACCAGGAATTCTAACTGGAATCGACAAACCATACTACGAGAGATCTTATCCTATAACAGCAGTCGTTTATGGAATATACCCGCTAAATGATAAACCTGATATTACAAAACTAGCTTCTATGAAACTATCTTCGACGTTGAATTGTGTAGCAACACGGGTAATGGAACACTTCACAAATTCACCCCGAGGAAATAAACTAACTGATCTGCGACGTAGGAAAATAACCGAATGGGAACTGACAGTGAAACAGAACGGTGCAAAGATTTCTGATATAGCTAAATTAGAAACATCATTAAAATTCCCAATAACCGTTATGACGATAACCGGAGAAGTATTACACCAACCGAAATATAAATTACAAGGAGCGCCAATACAAATTATTGATCATAACGAACACGCGTGGACGGCTGCAGTAACAATATTTCCACGAGAACGAATCGTGAGATATATCCCCCCGGAATTTTCCGGTGAGTACGTCGGGGATGTGTTCCACGAAGAGAAATTATTTGATGCTATTCATGCATTGTGTAAGGATGATCCTGTGTCAGTGTGGTTACTTAGAAGTGATGAAGATCCCGAAATAGGATTCGATCAATTTGTAAGACCAAATGGTGAATTATATCGCGTTGAAGAGTTAGATAACAGAATGAGAAAAATTGCAAATGATTTTTCACCGGAGAGTTTCCATGAAAAACTACTCACGGATAGTTTTACTATTCCATCAGTGGTAGCTCACTTTGCAAGAGAAAAAAACTCATGGCGTCCAACACGAAGTGATTTTCTCGAGGACGTTAAATTGAGTTGCGTCGAATTTGGTCATGGAGGACTGTGGAATACAAAATACTCATGTGATGGTATGATTTCAATTGATATATCCGCGTGTTATCCTGGAAGTTTTCTCGGGTATGGAGAATGCGCTGAGTACTTTAAACGATTTGGACACCCCACGCATGAAATGACTCGTGTTGCGATTAATGGTCCATTGCCTGATTTTGATTTAACTGGATTCGCTCGTGTGATATCATTCGAATTAGCTACAGGGTTACATCCGTGTAGCTATCTTTGGCTTGGTAGACACCTATCTGAAAAGGCCTGGATGCCAATAGTGTTATTGCGGTATATGATCGATTGTGGTATGCTAATATCGTTAATTGTCAGTGAGGCGATTATATCCTATCGAGCTCAGAAAGAAGTTTGGCTACCACAACCCGATCTAGATAGAATAATTAGCGAACAGCGAAAACTGTTTCCTGATCTCAACGAGGAAGAAATCATGAATTTGTCTAAGAAGGTATTTGAAATTAAAAAAGAACAAGCAAAGGATTTTGGACGAAGAATAATCGGTAAATTTACCCAGGGTGGAAGATACGACAATGCAAAATACTCTTCGCGGTTGATCATAGACGTCGCTGAATACGATTTTATTGTAGCGGATTTAACGAAACAGGGAAAACTTGTATCCCGTAAGGATGCTTTTCTATCCAATGGTGAAAAATTAGGTACGGTTGTTACCTACTGTGATGGATATAATTCCCAGTACACACACTTAAGAAGTTCTATGCTAGCCTATGCTTGTATTAATCTATTTTCGATGATAAATAGATTTCCTAATACCGCAGTTAGAGTAGCCACTGATTCGATGTATATACATAATAAATATAAATCAGCTGTAGCGGCATTCACAGATCCCGAAGAAGCATGGGGACGTTGGCGATTTAAAAAGGAAACACTATATGAGTATTGTGAATCCGCAGACATTGCCATGGATGATAAATATCTTTGTTGTAACCGTATTGAAATTCAATCAGAATTTTCTAATGCACCACCGGTATCTGATCCAATCTGTATATACAAGACAGTTTATTTAAACGGTTGTGGTGGGTCAGGAAAGACAACTCGTGCAATTGAATTATTCCGTGGGAAAAGTCCTACGGATTTCACAAACATGATTGTGTTAACACCGACTCACAGACTCGCCAGAGAGATGAAACAACGAGGGGTAAATGCCTGTACTTATCACAGCTTCTTTCGATGGAAGGGTGACAAATGGACTCCTGAGCGTATGGGTGATAAATTCATTCCTGAAATCATAATTTGGGACGAAATATGCACAGTATCATTAGATGTATTACAAACATTTCTTGAGTGGTTGTTAAACAAAAACACAAAAGTCGTCATGTGCGGGGATCACGGCCAACCACCACCATTTGTCGGTGTATCCTCACATGAATGGCTAAAGGGTTTTGTAGACTATTATGAAGAAATTAACTCTGATTATAGATCACTTGATGAACGATTACGAGAATTCAAAGCGCTAATTAGATTACAACCGGATAGAATCCAGTGTGAAATAGCGCGTGAAGTGATTTCAGAGACTCCAATGAATGATTTTTGGGAAACATGGAGACCAAACGATTTGATAATTGCAAGTAGAAAAATTGTCAGAGACGCACTTCAGATGAAGTTATTTGAATTGCATAAAGAAAAATTTGCAACGCTTCCAGTACCGTTGTGTTATAGACCCTCGGATACACGAAAGCAAAATATAGAAGTTGATATTCCTGGACAGAGTGAAAAACAAATTCTTGTATTAAATGATATTGTGCTGGTTGATATCAGCGTCGTTGAAGATGCATTGCGTGCTAATAAGTCCCCGTGGACGCTAGGATACGCAGCGACGATACATTCTTCACAGGGATTGACTATATCGGATACAATTGTTTGGATGGTAGATAATCGCATCGAATGGTCAAATTTAGTCTATCTCGCAGTATCCAGAGTACGAAAAATAAATCAACTTCGAAGAATTGTCCTGACAGAGTCAGGCGATGATAATGACACAACAATGGATGATATTGATGTTAAAATTATTGATAAAAAATTATCCGGTTACAAACAACAAGACAAAAAAAAACAACGAGAATTTGACATTGATGCTGGATTAATAATCACGCTGAAACAACAACAGAATAATCACTGTGCATGTTGCAATTGTATAATGCGTTGGCAGTATTCGGATAAGGATCCTCGCCAATTTACCGTAGACAGAAAGAATAGCAGTCTCGGTCATATCAGAAACAATGTGATGTTGACTTGTCTTGAGTGCAATAGACGCAATGGCGCTAGTTAAGACCCTGTGGTGGTAATTGAGTATCGTCAGGAATCACTTGGAGTTGTTCGCGTGTAAAACCCCGTTGAGGGGCAGTTGAATCCAGTTTATAGATTGGAGGTCTACCAGTTGATCGTGTTATAGTAGATATCTTGTGTGCAGTAACACTCCAAATAGGATCAGTAGCCCTTTTTGTGCCACCTTCCAGCTCTCCTGGTTCGTATAAATACCTAACAGTGACATTACTACCAAGAATTGGTTGGGAAACGCTAGAATCATTTTGCAAAATTCCTTCTATTTCCATTTTAGGTATAGACTTCTTTTTAATCACGTTGATAGCTTTCATGTTAATTGTTCGAGTAATCTCGTTATTCAGTGCGGTAATCACAGCTGGTAATCTCTTAACCCATTCACGGGATCTTTTATCCTGAATAAACTCCTTCGCGTATTGATATCCAAATAACCGCTCTGCAAGAGTCTGATTAAATCGTTCTACAATTGCCTGATCACGATGTAGCGCAGTATGCCCTCGTCGTATGGTAACATTATGATGTTTCATCGCTGATAAAACAGCGCCTTGAAATTCCTTGCCAGGATCAACCTGCAATAGATTTGGCCAACTCAGAGGACCCTTTCGATAAATCCTTTCAAATGCAGAAGCGACTTCAGTTGATGATTTTGTTTTCAGCGGTTCTGCTTGTTTGTATCGACTCGCAACATCAACTACGGTTAACACGTATTTGTAACCACGATCATGTGGCAAAAATAATATATCAGCCTGATGAACTTCATTAGGAACAGTCACATCAAAATGCGAGTGATTAATTTGTTTAGGCGCCGGTAGATAAATTTGCCATATAGCCTGTTTGGATAACCAATTAGCCGCAGTGGTTTTTTTCACTTTTGCGGCGCTAGCGAGTTTATTGATTGCAGCGTTACCCCGCCAGTATCCTTTTGGAGAATAATAAATAGATTCCATGTTGTTATTAATTACCGGCACCTAACATCAATTTGCTTTTCATAACCGGTTTTATTAACAATGAAGCTAATTTTTCTTTGAAAGATTTATCAGGAATAGCATTTAATGCATGAATTAATTTCACATCTGCGAGATGTCTTTGCTGCAAATCGCTGCTCCTATATGCAACATCATGAGCATGACACGCCTTATCAATAGCGTTTATCGGTTCTTCACCACGTTGAGGTTGATTTTGATCATCAAGTCTGATATCTAATCGTGTTCCGGGGCCACAGTAGCTATATCCTGGAAAGTGCTTTTTTCCGGGGTACTTTGCCCATGGGGTTCCAGGGAGCTTTGCCAATTTGGCTGCGATATCACCTCCTCTTTTTTTTTTTAAAGGTTCCTTGGGTTTACCAAGTGAAATAAATCTAAATTTCTTTTTACCACATTGTACGCATTTACCAGAAAGCGCTGATTGGTTATTTTTAGTTGTAATCGTCATCAAGTCATCTGTGCCAGTACGCGTTTTACACTTCACACAATATAGATCCATAATTTATGTATAGAGATATGGATATAATTGATTTTTCAGCGACTAAAGCAAGAGAACCGGTTAAGCATCATGCAGCGCTACCAAACTCTATCCGGATGATTATAATCGGGCCATCTGGATCCGGCAAGACTCAATTGCTGCTCAATTTAATAATGAGATGGATGAAGTGGGATAAGTTGTATTTAATTGCCCCTAGCGTGGATGATCAACGATGCTATGAAGTGCTAAAAGATTTTAATGAAAACGCTTCAGAAATTAAAGATGAAAACGTCGTTGATTTTATTACCGATATTGACGAGGCGCCATCAGTAGAAGATCTCGATGGAAGCATTAACAATTTAGTCGTATACGACGATGTGATGTTAGATAAACAAAAAAATCCTGCTAGAATATTTTCCTGAGGCAGGCATAAAAACACTGACGTGATATATGTCACTCAACGCTACACTCAGATTCCAAAAGTGATCAGAGATAACTGCAATTTATTGTGTGTATTCAACGGAATTGATACTCATACGTTACGAAATATTTGGCAAACTTGGTGCTGCAGTGATATGGATCATAATCAATTTAAAAATTTCTTTAGTAATGCTCAGTCAACCCCGCACGGATTTGTAACGATAAATTTACATGATCCTCGGACACGATATCGTATCGGACTCGATCAAATATTCGGTTGAAATCATTTATTATTTTTTGTCAACCAGAACTGAAAGTTCAGCAGCAGAGAGGGTGAGTGACAACAAGTTGCGACCAAAATTAATTAAAAAATCGTAAAATCTCCATATGGCAAATGGAGATATTTTTTTAGTTAAAATATGAGATTTTTCAATAGATTTTTTTTGCCGGAAAGTTGTGAGGTTCGCCCTTTTTTTGGTTAAAATGAGATCGTAGGAAGCCTCGTTTTAAGATTTCAATCAAAATTTTGTCTCAAAACGTTGTGAGGTTCGCCCTCTCTGCTGCTTGTGCAGTTTTCTTTTATACATCAGATGGAGAAATAATCTAAAAGTCCTGTACGCCATGTCACTAATAATCTTGTACTATTTTGTATTATTCAGAGTTTGCAGATTTGCAGACCAGTATTAAGGAGGTGACCAGTTTTCTAGTAGAAGGAGGATTTCCATATCGTGACTACCAGTACTACAGCTTCAAAATGCTCTTCCCCTCAGCAGACATGGAGACCCACCCAGTTATGCTGGATCCTGAAGTATAATTCTTGTGCTTTTTATGTACCATTGAACTTTGTTGTGTGTTGTGTGTGTGTGTGTGTGTGTGTGTGAGAGAGAGAGAGAGAGAGAGAAAGAGAGAGAGAGAGAGAGAGAGAGAGATTGACATTAATACTTTATTGCAGAATGCTTCATTTGGACATCTGTGGTTGCAATGTAAAATCTTATTCTTGTTCTAATATTTAATTTTGGGGGGGGGGGCACCAGACAAATGCCCCCCCCCCCAATCAAAAAAAATTTCTAAAAAAGTTTATATGTATGTGTGTTCCCCCCAATGTTTTTATGTTGTTTTTTATTTATATTTTACTTCTAAAAGGTCCATTTAATTTCCCCTTCGGGGTTATAAGATAGTTTGACAAGGGGTATTTTTTTCCCTAGTGTATCCTAAGTATTCCTTACTAGTTGGGATTTGATCTACCCAATCTAGTAGGTTACTTTTAATTTTTGATGACCATGGCTAGTGGTCTCTCATCTTTGTGTATGCTATATGTGTGATGCTATTTGTGTGTTTGCTATCAAAGTATATTATATACTCGTGTATATGTTAAGGATCGCCATATTTCCAATTGTACCAGTTGTCTTATCTTGCTATTATCTTCTCCAAAATGGAAGATAGCTTTTAATGTTTTTAGCATTTAATTAAGTTTTGAATTTTTGAATTTTATGTAAAATGAGGTGCGTTATTTAATATTTTATGTGTGTCTCAATTTACTTACTTTATTATTTGAATGGGTCCGTTTTCCTTGAAGCGAGAGCTGCCCAAATTTATTTGACTGTGCAGCTCCCGTCTCAATTTGTCCGGCCCTCGTTTATTTATTCGTTAAATCATAAGAAAAGGTCCAAAATTGTTTTAGTTTCCCTTAAAATGGGAGTCAAGACTATTGCGGGAGATAGTCTCGACAGATAAAGCATGGATATAGTATCCAGAGAAAAAAGAAAAAAGAAAGAAGAAACTAATTTAAATATTTGGGTGGTGTTTTCCAAACTCTTCCACAGACCTGCTCACTTCGCGTGGCGCCCTGTGATTTAGCCCTGTGGCGTCCTCATATGTACTTCCCCCTCACATTAATAATTTCTAATTTTTTTTTTTTTTTTTTTTTTTTTTTTTTATGTTAAATTAAAGTCAAAAATTTAAAAATAAAAATTTAAATTAAAATTTTAAATTTAACTTTTAAATTTAAATTTAAATTTTCCATGGTGTTATTTTTCCTTAACCTTCATTAGTGGTCCACATCTTATTAACGTCTTCGTTATATAGTCCGTTATTTGTCTTATCAATTGTTTATTTAAGTTTCCGTCTAGGAAGAGTAATTGTCGTCTGTCATATTTGTCGACCTTCATTATTTCAATTATCAGTTTTATTCTATCTTCCTTTGTTTTGTCGCATTGCGTAATTGTGTGGTACTTCGTATAGGGGGCACTGCTGCATAGAGGGCAGCTAATGGGGGTTCGTATCATGCGTCTCCTGAGTCAGAGGGCCACTTCGCCTGTGAGCCAGGCGTTGTGGAGGTACGTGTATATGATACTTTGTACCTTCGGAGAGTAGATTTCGGACCAATGTCTCCATACTCTGTCCCAGTTTATATAAATAAATTCCTGTTCTACTTTTGGTTTATTCCTATTTTTTCCTAATTCTAAAAGGCAGTCATATATGTCATCTTTATCTAATTCCCATATGTTTTTATTATCCCTAAACCTATATAGTATTTCTTTTATCCCTCTATATAATTGTGGTGCGTCTACTTTTTTCGCTAATTTGTTGTTCATGTATATGTCTTGTCTATGTCTCATGCCGAAGCCTATCCAAAAAATGTATAGTGCTTCCCATGGTGTGTCGGGTGTGCCGCTTATCCTTTTTAACCTATTTAAAATACTTTTAGTTTTAATTAAGAGGGCATTGGGTAAGGCCAATCCCCCCCTCTTTTTACTCCTATATAAGGTCTGCTTATTTATGTAGTGTGTTTTGAAATTCCAGATGTAGTCTATTATTTCATTGTCTATAATTTCTAGTGTTTTATTGTTACTTTATTGCAGAATGCTTCATTTGGACATCTGTGGTTGCGATGTAAAATCTTATTCTTGTTCTAATATTTAATTTAATTTAGTAATTGTACAATGAAATTATTTCAAGCCTGTGTCTGATGAAATGAGCATAGGAAGGTAAATCTTCATGTAAATGAGTGTCAAGCTGCTTAAAACATTAGTCATAAGCCTTCGTTTTCCTGTCATCATACTTACACCAAGTGAGTGGATTACAGAAGACACTTACACTTGTATACTTTATAGCTATGCATTGTGTCAAGTGGATTACAGAATACACTGACACTCCTATACTCTACTGCCATTCATTCTGTCAAGTGGATTACAAAATATACTGACACCTATACTCTACTGCCAAGCATTCTGTCAAGTGGATTACAAAATACACTGACACCTATACTCTACTGCCATGCATTGTGTCAAGTGGATTACAGAATACACTGACACTCCTATACTCTACTGCCATGCATTCTGTCAAGTGGATTACAAAATACACTGACACCTATACTCTACTGCCAAGCATTCTGTCAAGTGGATTACAGAATACACTGACACCTATACTCTACTGCCATGCATTCTGTCAAGTGGATTACAAAATACACTGACACCTATACTCTACTGCAATGCATTCTGTCAAGTGGGTTCAAAATTCTTTTCTGTTACATTTACCTTTTTAGTATTGTTATAATGGTAATTACTGTCATGGCTTTTGTTTCACATATAAGTATTGATACAAAGAACAAAAGAAAAAAAAATGATTCATGAAAGCACCATTGGAATCCTGTTAATTAGTTTTTCATAGTTACAGCAATATATCATTTTAGTTAAATCAAGACTTGTTAGATGTGCAGTTAACCAATCATAAAATGGTAACAATACCATCCTATATTCTAGAGTTATGTATCTTAAGTATACATAAGCACTGTTCATCACAAATTTTAATCAGAAGTTAGGACAACATATGGTTACACTAGTTGCCATGGCTTAGATCTTACAAAACATTGAATACATTGTTTTAAGAGCTATTGGGTATGTCAGAAAAAAAGCCACTGAATATGTCAGAAACACAAATACAAGACTAAATTTTTCATTTCTAGTGCTGTAAATTTTCAAAAGTCAGTTCTTGCACCCCATTTGAGATATCATGAACTTTTATTTTACTTTAAAGCAGAACTTTAGAAGATAATAACATTGTTGTTCTGATATTTGATGGTGTCAGACAAAGCAAAGATTTGACATTATTTCTGAACACTGATTTCTTTGTGAAGGAAAGTCTTCTCATTAAAAATTGTCACTTCCTGAATGAATTCAGTCAGTATAATGGAGCAGTGATAACTCAAGAATCGTATCAAGAGATTAGAGCAGACTTGTGATTCATTCAGATAATTTCCAGTATTTGAGGGTAACATCATCAGTCACTGGAATAATGTAGATGATTCAACTGCTCTTATTGTAGAAGCATTGGATATTGTAGGATGTTCTGGCAAAAGGAAAAGTTTGAATTTTGTTATGGAAAACCTAGCAAGTTAAACACTGATGATTCTGTCTTCTTTCATATTTGAATTGAGGTCTTAGAAGGGCATAAAAAAGCCCAGCAGTCAACCATTGCCAAGTGGAAGATTCCATATCCTGACCTCAAAATATTCCATCAGCATCATTTTGTTCATACTTGGCAGAATACATGGAATGAAAAAAACCTCCACATACACTCTTTAGAATATCCGACCCATCGTCGGAAATTGACATCTCTCATAGAACTAATTACGGCAGTGAGATGGAGTTGTGCTCATCATGCATGATACACGTATACCTGACTCATGCCAATGTTATCTGTCAATGCAGCCTGAAGGGTGAATCTGAGTCACATTGCTTACTCTGCCAATGTTATCTGTCAATGCAGTTTGAAGGGTAAACCTGAGTCACATTGCTTACTCTGCCAATGTTATCTGTCAATGCAATCTGATGGGTAAACCCGAGTCACATTGCTTACTCTGCCAATGTTATCTGTCAATGCAATCTGAAGGGTGAACCTGAGTCACTTTGCTTACTCTGCCAATGTTATATGTCAACGCAATCTGAAGGGTAAACCTGAGTCACATTGCTTACTCTGCCAATGTTATCTGTCAATGCAATCTGAAGGGTAAACCTGATTCACATTGCTTACTCTGCCAATGTTATCTGTCAATGCAATCTGAAGGGTGAACCGGAGTCACAGTGCTTACTATGCCAATGTTATCTGTCAATGCAATCTGAAGGGTAAACCTGTCACTTTGCTTACTTTGCAAATGTTATCTGTCAATGCAATCTGAAGGATGAACCTGATTCACATTGCTTACTCTGCCAATGTTATCTGTCAATGCAATCTGAAGGGTGAATCTGAGTCACATTGCTTACTCTGCCAATGTTATCTGTCAATGCAATGCATTCTTTTCAGTCATGACCCTATACTTTAAAGCTGTTATATTTTCAAATTTATCATATAACCTTTTCCATAGTTTGAATATCTTTACCTTTGTACTAGTCTGCTTATTTACCTTGATTTGGAAGGGTTTATCTCCCTTAGTTCTTTTTCTTCAATTCTTTCATTTTCTATTTTTGTAATTTCCTTGTCAATTACCAATATACAATCAGTATTGTTCTTGTAACATTAAACCTAATACATATGCTACATATGGCTACAGATGTTGCTGCTTTTACAAGCTTCTTCACTGTAACTACCAAATAATAATAATAATAATAATAATAATAATAATAATAATAATAATAATAATAATGAAACTATTTCAGAATTGCAATATTTGGATTATCTACAAAATTTACATTGTAAAAAAATGTCCACCTGTTCACATGAAATATTCTTTAGTGGAATTATAGTAGTGAAATTTGAAAGTTTCCTATTATAAACAGTTATTGGTCCTTGAAGAAATTACTGAATTGGTTACGAGGCCCCATCATCTCATAACCACTTCTGCTCTATGAACAGTTGAAGAAAAGAAAACAATTCTTGAAAAATAAATATGTAATCTGGGTTGAGCAGAAATAGGCAAAATAATTGATAAGAGACCCCAGTGCAGGCCCCAAGTGGCCATGTGGTCTAAAGCATTCTTCATTATGGATTACTGCTGTCTCACCTCTATCTGCATGGGTTCAAGTCTCAGAATCAACCAATGTGGATATGTGAGAAAGCTTTCCAGTAGCTTTTCATGGGTCAGTGGTTCTCTTTGTTTTTTTCCCGGGTTCTTATTCCACCATTAATACTAGCTGCCATGTATAGTTTATTATGTGCTGAAAAATGGCATTAAACCCTACAACAATAACAACAATAACAAGAACCGAATTGGTTACATTATTTTTTGTACAGCCTTCAGCATCACATGTATACACAGCATGTTACTCTGTCATTGGCGGAAACAGCGCTCTTCAAAGAAAAGAACACTTTTTTCGTCTGACATGTGATTTCACCTGAGGTAGCCTATATAAACAAGGCATCCGCATGAGATATTCATAGTTATTCTGGCGTTGTAGCGGAGCGGTAAGTACAAAATAGTAAGTAATAAGTCGTGTGTCTAGGTTTGTTGTAGCCAGCTTAGGACGTAGTCCAAGCTATACGTGCTCACTGTTATAGTTTATTTTTATTTAGTCGTAATGGATACTGAAGAGGACGAAGTCCTCTCAATTACTGACCTCGAAGCCAACTCGGAATTTTCGGGTTTTTGGCCTGAGAATATTGCAACCTTTTGTGAAGCTGAGGCAAGTTCCTCATGAGAGAAAGGAATTATGAAGCCACAAAAACAGAAAACTAGAGAGAAAAAATTAAAGTCTGTTGTGACTAGAGTTCAGAAAGTGGCAAAACGCAAGCCAGTTATGGCGACAAAACAAGTAAAAAATGTCGGACAGTTGAAGACGTCCAATTTCATAGATATTGAGCTGTTGAAGACAAAATTGGGTCTAAATAATATGCAGCCTATTATGGCAGATGTCAATGAAATTGATGCCCTGTTTGGCGAACCGTTACCGAAGTTACATGTAGAAGTTGAAAATGAAGGGCCATATAGCGAGTTGATGTTACCCCAGTAGAGGGTAATGCAGGTAGACCACTCTAGCAAATTTCTTTGAGTGGGAAAATCAATGGGGCATTGCTTGACGCTTTGCAGCCTGATTACAACTGTCTTTCTACTAACAATGCTGATATGTGGCAGTTACCGAAACTGAAAACTCCCCAGAAAGGAGAGCCCATACCAAAATCCAGAGCAATGCTGATTAACACTGCATGCACTTCCTTATGGGCAACAGATGAAATTGTACAGAAGTCCAAGATCCCAGAAAACTGTGATAGGTTAGGCTCACCACTTGTCAATCAAGAAATTTGGAATGACCTTAATAAACGAGTTCACTCTTATGACAAAGCCTTTAGGGATATCCAAAATCTTGTTGCTGGAAGCATTATGCCAATTGTCCAATTAGCAGAATTATCAAAGCCTCAGATTGCTGCTAATGAAAAGGCAAAGACCTTAATTTCAGATGGTATTACCCTTATGGGTCAGGTACAATATCACATCTCCCTCAAAAGAAGGTACATGATTCGACCACATTTGAAACGGAAATATTCCAATCTGTCTAATATGCATACCCCCATAACATCCATGCTTTTTGGGGATGATGTGGCCAAGGAGGTTAAAAGATGTGACACTGGGTTTGCACTTGCCAAAGAAAATTTTGCCCATATTCACAGAGACTTTACTAGAGGCCGTGTTGTTCGAGGTGGTGGACCCATGAGAGGTTCAGATTTCAATCTGAGGGCAAGATTTCGATCTCAACCTTATAGTGCTAAAAATTCATACAGGTATCAATATCAAAAGAGGAAGGGATCCTGCCTCTACTAGTTCCCCAAACGGGCTCATAAATTAAAATTGGTTGAGGTAAGTTCTATTGGAAAACTGAAACAATGTTTTGCGGTATGGAGTGGTTTTACTCATGATCCGTGGATTTTGCAAATAGTTTCAGGTTACAAAGTCGAATTTGATTCCAAGCCTTTTCAGTCCTTTTTGCCTAAGAAAATTCCAGTCTGAACTGAGCAGAAAACAATTTTATCTAATGAAATCACTAAACTTCTACACAAAGGAGCTATTGTGAGGAAAATCAATTTATTTTGAACATTTTTATTGTTCCCAAATCAATGGAAACTTTCGGTCAGTTATTAACCTGAAACAGTTGAATAAATTTGTTCATTATGAACATTTTAAGCAAGAAACATCGCAAATTGTTTTAGGTCTCATCCAGAAAAATGATTTCTTTACTTCTATTGATCTAAAAGATGCTTACCGGTATTTTAATATTCCAATACATAGAGATTATCAGAAGTTTGTAAAGTTTATTTGTAATGGTCAGCTTTTTCAGTTTGTATGTTTACCTTTTGGGCTTTTTTCTGCTCCAAGAGTTTTCACTAAGATCCTAAAACCCATTTATGCATGGTTTAGGCAGCAGAGCATTAGGTGTTCATATTATATTGATGACTCATTGAATTTGGATGCTGAGAGTCACATTTGCTTGCAAAATACTTGGCCTATGATTGAGACATTGAAATCTTTTCTTTTCACAATCAATCTAGAAAAATCTATGCTTATTCCATCTCAACAACTTCTCTTCTTTGGTTTTGTGTTGGACTCTGTTCAGTTTAAAGTTTTTCTTTCTGAGCATAAAGTGGGAAAAAATCCAGGTGTTTGCCAAGAAACTCTTGGATATAAAGTATGTTAAAATACAAGAGTTGGCTTCATTTATTGGTATGCTCATTAATGCCTTTTATGCACTACAGGTTTTTGGAACGTGACAAAATAAAAGGCCTGAGAGAAAATAAAACTTATGATAGTACAGTTCATTATCCTCTCAAAGTATTCAGGAACTTAAATGGTGGTACCTAAATGTGGCTGCCAGGAATGGGAAATCTATTAGACAAGAGAACATTGCTTTTACTATTCAAACTGATGCATCATTCTCAGGGTGGGGAGCTTATGCACTGGATTCAAACAGGTCGGTCTCTGGTAGATAGGACAAGAGTGAGACTATTTTTTCAATAAATTACCTAGAGTTATTAGCAATTTCTTTTGCTTTACAAGCTTTTCATTCAGATCACAAAAATGTACATATTGAGATTCAGTCTGACAACATAGTCATATTAATAAGATGGGTGGAATGGCATCAATTCAAATGGATCAGCTAACTAAACAGATTCGGGAATGGTGCTTAGAAAGGGAAATTGTCATATCTGCAGTCCATATTGCAGGCAAAGATAAT
Organism: Unio delphinus; assembly: GCA_029339505.1. NCBI lineage: Eukaryota > Metazoa > Mollusca > Bivalvia > Unionida > Unionidae > Unio > Unio delphinus. The sequence goes on along the minus strand of JAQISU010000034.1, from coordinate 7,213,340 downwards.
GTACAGGCAGATTATCTGTCAAGGAACTTTTCTGACTCCACTGAATGGATGCTAAAGAAAGAAATCTTTCAAATAGTGTGTGCACAGACCTTTGTTCCAGACATAAATCTTTTTGCATCTAGATTAAACTGTAGGTTGAAGAAGTTCACTTCGTGGTTCCCAGAACCAGGTGCATTTAAAATTGATGCTTTTTCATTGTCCTGGCATGATTTAACCCCTTATATTTTTCCCCCGTTTAATCTTGTTGGGAAAATGTTGAATAAAATGATTGCTGATAAGGTTAGTAAAGCACTCTTAATTGTTCCACATTGGACATCACAATCCTGGTTTCCTTTGCTCTTGTCATGTTTAATTTCTCTTCCAATCAGACTTCCAAGTCACACAAATATACTGACTCTTCCACACAATGGTCAAATTCGTCCTCTAGGGAAGACCCTATCCTTAACCGTGGTGACTGTATCAGGAGATTACTCCAAAACCAAGGACTTCCAAGAACAGCTGTGGACATCATTATTAATTCATGGAGATCAGGGACAACTAAACAATATAACCTGGCATGAAAAAAATGGTGTTTTTGGTGTAAAATCAGGAAAATTAATCCCTTTTGTGTCTCTGAGGCAGTGGTTATTTCTTACTTAGATTCTTTGGTAACTGAAGGTAGGTCATATAGTGTTGTCAATACTCACAAGGCAATGTTAGTTACTACTTTGAGAATGTTTCATAATGGATGGTGTTTAAATCCATTGTTGATTAATAGATACTTGAAGGGATTGTTTAACAAAAGTCCGCCAAAACCAAGATATATGGATACTTGGGATGTAAACATTGTCTTAAAATACCTGTGTACCTTTTTTCCTTTGGAAACTGTATCTTTAAGGTTATTAACAATGAAGCTCATTGCTCTTATTGCTTATTGCATTATCTACAACTCCAAGAGCACAAACTCTAAAATCTTTGAATTTACATAACATCACTTGTATGACAAATAAAATAGTATTCAATTTTTCGTATCTGTTGAAAACTTCAAGGCAAGGTAAGAAATTCCAGTTGGAACTACTACATTATGAGGATGAAAAGCTTTGTGCTATGCATACCTTGCTGCATTATCTTGACAGAACTAAAAAAACTTAGGAAATCTACTCAAGTTCTGGTATCTTATTGTTCCTATAGAGCTGTGACATCTAGTACTATTGCAAGATGGTTAAAAATGATTTTAGAACAATCAGGAATTGATACTTCTAAATTTAAAGCACATTCTTACAGAACTGCTGCAGCATCAGCTGCTTTCAGACAAGGCTGTTCCTTGCACACCATATTAAAAACAGTAGACTGGGCATCAGTAAAGACTTTTCACAAATTTTATCTAAGGGATATTCAGACTAATAGTACAGGTTTTGATGAAGCAGTAATTAATAGCAAATAATTTCGGTTTATGATTTACAACTTAACAGAAATAGGCTTACTTTTACTATTGATGTTTTAGCAGATCTTAGGTTGTCAATCTTTAAAAATGCTGTGTATACATGTGATGCTGAAGGCTTTATGAAAAATAATGGACCCCTCATCCAAGGATTTGTGAAGGATGAGGGGCATTATTGGAGTAAAGCCGGAGGCTGAGCATGTATACACCCACCCATTTTGTTGTAAGTTGAGATTTCATCACAATGAGGTTTTTCTCTCCCTGTCTTTGAAGAGCACTGTTTCCGCCAATGACAGAGTAACATGCTGTGTATACATGCTCAGCCTCCGGCTTTACTTCAATAATGCCCTTCATCCTTCACAAATGCTTGGATGAGGGGTCCATTTTGTTTTACACACACACAGTACCCCTCTCTCTCTCTCTCTCTCTCTCTCTCTCTCTCTCTCTCTCTCTTTAATCAATATAATATAAAATGCACTAGGGTCTCTTATCAATTATTTGGCCTATTTCTGATCAACCCAGATTACATATTACCTTGTCCTTTATTTTTCAAGAATTGTTTTCTTTTCTTCAACTGTTCATAGGGCAGAAGTGGTTATGAGATGATCCTTTGTCTGTTACCTATCCATCCATTGTCACAAGTTTATTATTGCTACTTCTCCTAAACTGTTTAGAGGCTTGCAATAAAACTTTGCAAACGCATTTATCCCTCTTTCTAGTTGGTCCAAAATGATTATGGTGTGACTCAGATATCAATTATGTATACCACAGCACCTTCTTGAAAATCTTTCTTATCACTACTGAATGGTTGGTTGTTTGATCATGGGTTTTCACTTAAAGAATTTTTGTGATGTCTAGTTGGTCCTAAATAAAACTGATACTTGTCTTACAGACAGTATGGCCACAATGGCAGCCATCTTGTAAATCTTGATAACAAAATGTCTCCAGCACAGAAAGACATATTGACATAGAGTGTTTACCAGAATACTTCTTATGAAGGAGGTTGTAAATGAAAATCGTCTCATTCATATGCCCAATATATCTGTCTTGATGGCCATTTTCAAACTCCTTTTACTATTACTCATTCTGATTGGATCGTCATATTGATATGGGGTTCTTTATCAAAAGACTTTAAATGATCTTTGGTTGGTTCTAAATTAGAATGGTGCTGTACCACCACAGATGCCAGATTGTTATCTCTCAAGCTTATCAGATGGTGTCAGCACTCAGCATTTGAAATGTTGCAATTTTCTTGTTTTGGATTCCTCAAGGATTTTTTCTTCGACAGACCCTTGTTTGTAATTTATCATTGACAGCGATTCTTACTTATTCTTAAAGATAAAAATTATTCCAGATGCTTCCAGTAATTATAAATTGCTGATTATTTCAGGTTTCTGATGATATGAGGATTAGACGAAAAAAGGGAATGGATATGTTGGAAGATTTGTTATACAACAAATCTTTCCTCAAATCCCTAATTCAGACCATGGAGAGACAACCACAGAAAAAGTTTTCTCAAAGGGAAAGGTATATGGCATTACACATTGTATCATTTAATTTTATTGGATTGTCTTTTTCATGTATAAATTTGTTTAACAAACAAAAAATTGATTCCCTGAAAATGCGTTAAGATTTTCAATGTCATCAGTGTGTGGTACAGTATGGCTGAGTTTGCTAACAAAAATTTAGTTTAGTTTTTCAGCATATGGTTTTCACCAATAGATTTCTTACGATACATAGTTGGTCATAATTTAAAACAGCGCTGTTCTTACATCCAGTATGACCACCATGATGGCTGTCTTGAAATAGTGTTGTTGCTGAAGAATATTAGATGGTTTCAACAATAAGCAGTTTAAAAAAAGAAAAGGTCTTATCTTGGATTTGTGGAAATTTAGTCAGTACATTATTAGTCCTTTCAAAGGATGCTTTGTCTTGCATTCTGTCAGGGTTGATAACCTGTCAGACTCTTTGTCTTTCATTCTGTCAGGGTTGATAAACTGTCAGACTCTTGGCTTACATTCTGTCAGGGTTGATAACCTGTCAGACTCTTTGTCTTGCATTCTGTCAGGGTTGATAACCTGTCAGACTCTTTGTCTTGCATTCTGTTAGGGTTGATGACCTGTCAGACTTTGTTTTGCATTCTGTCAGGGTTGATAACCTGTGAGACTTTTTGTCTTGCATTCTGTCCTGGTTGATAACCTCAGTCATTCATTTGACATTTTGAATGTTTGTTTTATTTCAGGGCCAATTTTTCCTCAGTGCTGAGTATTGTGCTTCTTGGGAAGATGGAATACTTTTATGAGTTTGTATTTATTAGTAGTTTTATTTATTGCCTTTTTAAATAAAAAGTCCATGTAAAACAGATGAATGTAGCAGTGTTACTTTGCCTAGTTTAGATTTACCCCTATGTAGCTAGCTCATGGTAGATATAATAATAAACACAGTAGATTGAGTCAGTCTTACATATCGATAGGGATCATGTTCATTATAAAGAAATAGGATGCATTTCAGATAGCTACCGAGAATTTTCCTCCATTTATTGAGCTCTAACGACCAGAAGTGATGTTTTTTTTAAATTATATTTACAGTAATGAATAAATTCTGAAACTTTTGTTTCTTAATATCAAATAATGTAACCTTCTATTCCTGGGGTTTGGATTAACACTGCAAATTTATCTAAGATGAACTGTAGGAGATTCATTTGTAGGTTTTTGAAGTAATATTCATATGATATCAATTGAGACAGGTCTTATTAAAAATATTTACATGTTATTTTGATTCACTGAAGCTGGAATAAAATTCAGTTGAATACTTTGTATGATAGAAGAAGCATTTATGCAATAGTTGCCAGTAATTCACAAACCTTAAGATATGTACACAAACATTAGGATATGCACACAAACTTTAGGATATGCACACAAACCTTAGGATATGTACACAAACATTAGGATATGTACACAAACATTAGGATATGTACACAAACATTAGGATATGCACACAAACCTTAGGATATGTACACAAACATTAGGATATGTATGCAAACATTAGGATATGCACACAAACCTTAGGATATGCACACAAACCTTAGGATATGTACACAAACATTAGGATATGTACACAAACATTAGGATATGCACACAAACCTTAGGATATGTACACAAACCTTAGGATATGTACACAAACATTAGGATGTGTATGCAAACATTAGGATATGTACACAAACATTAGGATGTGTACACAAACCTTAGGATATGTACACAAACATTAGGATGTGTATGCAAACATTAGGATATGTACACAAACTTTAGGATGTGTTTGCCAACATTGCAATATATACACAAACCTTAGGATGTGTAGTCAAATATTAGGATATGTACTCAAAGCTTATCATATGTACACACACATTAGGATATGTACACAAACCTAGCAATGTATTCAAACCTTAGGATGTGTACACAAACCTTGGCATATGTACAAAATCTTAGCATATGTATACAAACCTTAGGATAGGTACACAAACCTTACCGTATGTACACAAACATAAGGATATAAACACAAGTCTTAGTATATGTATACAAACTTTAGGATGTAAACACAGACCTTGGCATATGTACACAAGTCTTAGTATATGTATACAAACCTTAGGATGTGTACACAAACTTTAGGATATGTACACTAGCCTTAGCATATGTACACAATCCACTGTATATGTATACAAACTTTAGGATGTAAACACAGACCTTGGCATATGTACACAAGTCTTAGTATATGTATACAAACCTTAGGATTTGTACACAAACATTAGTATATAAACACAAGTCTTAGTATATGTATACAAACCTTAGGATGTGTACACAAACATTAAGATATGTACACTAGCCTTAGCATGTGTACACAATCCACTGTATATGTATACAAACCTTAGGATGTGTAGTCAAATATTAGGATATGTACTCAAAGCTTATCATATGTACACACACATTAGGATATGTACACTAGCCTTAGCATATGTACACAATCCACTGTATATGTATACAAACTTTAGGATGTATACACAGACCTTGGCATATGTACACAAGTCTTAGGATATGTATACAAACCTTAGGATTTGTACACAATCCTTATAGTAGGTACACACATTTTTCTGAGAGCTGTTGTATGAAGTTCTGACTTGATTGCATCATAAAATCATTGATTGATGTTAAGAAAATGTTAACAGTAATTGATTGCCATCTCTAGAGTATCACACCTCCTGAAAACGTTTTTATATTTGCAGAATTCTTGTAATTTTACTGCCAGACTTGGTGCAAGAGTCCATTAACAAGAAATCCCACAAGGCACTGTTTAGAAGGTTGGTATTTATAAAAGATTTATTCAGAGTTACATATTCACGATCCTTCTAATTCTCCATTTAGTAAAAGCTTTAAAAACGACTTGTATTAATGCTCACATTGTTTTCTTGTAAATATAACAAGAAATTGACTGGAGTTTTTCCACTCCTGTTTAAGTGCAAAGTACATGTTGATGATTATTCAGTAATTATGCTGTGTTCAACATATTATATTTGTGTATTCAGCGATTACATTCTGTTAACTTATTAGATTTGATTATTCAGCGATTATAAACTGTTAACTTATTAGATTTGATTATTCAGCGATTATAAACTGTTAACTTGTTAGATTTGATTATTCAGCGATTATAAACTGTTAACTTGTTAGATTTGATTATTCAGCGATTATATTCTGTTAACTTATTAGATTTGATTATTCAGCGATTACATTCTGTTAACTTATTAGATTTGATTATTCAGTGATTATAAACTGTTAACTTATTAGATTTGATTATTCAGCGATTATAAACTGTTAACTTATTAGATTTGATTATTCAGCGATTATAAACTGTTAACTTATTAGATTTGATTATTCAGCGATAATAAACTGTTAACTTGTTACATTTGATTATTCAGCGATTATAAACTGTTAACTTATTAGATTTGATTATTCAGCGATTATAAACTGTTAACTTATTAGATTTGATTATTCAGCGATTATAAACTGTTAACTTATTAGATTTGATGGAACAGTTTTGTGGTGTGTGAATGGAAGGGCTTTCATTCACCATTAGGATGGAACAGTTTTGTGGTGTGTGAATGGAAGGGCTTTCATTCACCATTAGGATGGAACAGTTTTGTGGTGTGTGAATGGAAGGGCTTTCATTCACCATTAGGGTGGAACAGTTTTGTGGTGTGTGAATGGAAGTGCTTTCATTCACCATTAGGATGGAATGGTTTTGTGGTGTGTGAATGGAAGAACTTTCATTCACCATTAGGATGGAACAGCTTTGTGGTGTATGAATGAAAGTGCTTTCATTCACCATTAGGATGGAACAGCTTTGTGGTGTGTGAATGGAAGTGCTTTCATTCACCATAAAGGGCAGAAACAGTTTTGTGGTGTGTGAATGGAAGTGCTTTCATTCACCATTAGGGCAGAAACAGCTTTGTGGTGTGTGAATGGAAGTGCTTTCATTCACCATTAGAATGGAACAGCTTTGTGGTGTGTGAATGGAAGTGCTTTCATTAGGACAGAAACAGCTTTGTGGTGTGTGAATGGAAGTGCTTTCATTCACCATTAGGACAGAAACAGCTTTGTGGTGTGTAAATGGAAGTGCTTTCATTCACCATTAGGGCAGAAACAGCTTTGTGGTGTGTGAATGGAAGAACTTTCATTCACCATTAGGGCAGAAACAGCTTTGTGGTGTGTAAATGGAAGTGCTTTCATTCACCATTAGGGCAGAAACAGCTTTGTGGTGTGTGAATGGAAGTGCTTTCAGTCACCATTCGGGCAGAAAAGCTTTGTGGTGTGTGAATGGAAGTGCTTTCATTCACCATTAGGGCAGAAACAGCTTTGTGGTGTGTAAATGGAAGTGCTTTCATTCACCATTAGGGCAGTAACAGCTTTGTGGTGCGTGAATGGAAGAACTTTCATTCACCATTAGGGCAGAAACAGCTTTGTGGTGTGTGAGTGGAAGTGCTTTCATTCACCATTAGGGTGGAACAGTTTTGTGGTGTGTGAATGGAAGTGCTTTCATTCACCATTAGGATGGAACAGTTTTGTGGTGTGTGAATGGAAGGGCTTTCATTCACCATTAGAATGGAACAGTTTTGTGGTGTGTGAATGGAAGGGCTTTCATTCACCATTAGGATGGAACTGTTTTGTGGTATATGAATGGAAGTGCTTTCATTCACCATTAGGATGGAACAGCTTTGTGGTGTGTGAATGGAAGTGCTTTCATTCACCATAAAGGGCAGAAACAGTTTTGTGGTGTGTGAATGGAAGTGCTTTCATTCACCATTAGGGCAGAAACAGCTTTGTGGTGTGTGAATGGAAGTGCTTTCATTCACCATTAGAATGGAACAGCTTTGTGGTGTGTGAATGGAAGTGCTTTCATTCACCATTAGGATTGAACGGTTTTGTGGTGTGTGAATGGAAGAACTTTCATTCACCATTAGAATGGAACAGTTTTGTGGTGTGTGAATGGAAAGGCTTTCATTCACCATTAGGATGGAACAGGTTTGTGGTGTGTGAATGGAAGTGCTTTCATTCACCATTAGGGCAGAAACAGCTTTGTGGTGTGTGAATGGAAGTGCTTTCATTCACCATTATGATGGAACAGCTTTGTGGTGTGTGAATGGAAGTGCTTTCATTCACCATTAGGATGGAACGGTTTTGTGGTGTGTGAATGGAAGAACTTTCATTCACCATTAGAATGGAACAGTTTTGTGGTGTGTGAATGGAAAGGCTTTCATTCACCATTAGGATGGAACAGGTTTGTGGTGTGTGAATGGAAGTGCTTTCATTCACCATTAGGGTGGAACAGTTTTGTGGTGTGTGAATGGAAGTGCTTCCATTCACCATTAAGATGGATTAGTTTTGTGGTGTGTGAATGGAAGTGCTTTCAGTCACCATTAGGATGGAACAGTTTTGTGGTGTGTGAATGGAAGTGCTTTCATTCACCATTAGGATGGAACAGCTTTGTGGTGTGTGAATGGAAGTGCTTTCATTCACCATTAGGGCAGAAACAGTTTTGTGGTGTGTAAATGGAAGTGCTTTCTTTCACCATTAGGGCAGAAACAGCTTTGTGGTGTGTGAATGGAAGTGCTTTCATTCACCATTAGAATGGAACAGCTTTGTGGTGTGTGAATGTAAGTGTTTTCATTCACCATAAGGACAGAAACAGCTTTGTGGTGTGTGAATGGAAGTGCTTTCATTCACCATTAGGGCAGAAACAGCTTTGTGGTGTGTGAATGGAAGTGCTTTCATTCACCATTTAGTCAGAAACAGCTTTGTGGTGTGTGAATGGAAGTGCTTTCATTCACCATTAGGGCAGAAACAGCTTTGTGGTGTGTGAATGGAAGTGCTTTCATTCACCATTAGGGCAGAAACAGCTTTGTGGTGTGTGAATGGAAGTGCTTTCATTCACCATTAGGACAGAAACAGCTTTGTGGTGTGTGAATGGAAGTGCTTTCATTCACCATTAGGGCAGAAACAGCTTTGTGGTGTGTGAATGGAAGTGCTTTCAGTCACCATTCGGGCAGAAACAGCTTTGTGGTGTGTGAATGGAAGTGCTTTCATTCACCATTAGGATGGAACAGTTTTGTGGTGTGTGAATGGAAGAACTTTCATTCACCATTAGGACAGAAACAGTTTTGTGGTGTGTGAATGGAAGTGCTTTCAGTCACCATTAGGATGGAACAGTTTTGTGGTGTGTGAATGGAGGAACTTTCATTCACCATTAGGGCAGAAACAACTTTGTGGTGTGTGAATGGAAGTGCTTTCAGTCACCATTAGGGCAGAAACAGCTTTGTGGTGCGTGAATGGAAGTGCTTTCATTCACCATTAGGATGGAACAGTTTTGTGGTGTGTGAATGGAAGAACTTTCATTCACCATTAGGACAGAAACAGTTTTGTGGTGTGTGAATGGAAGTGCTTTCAGTCACCATTAGGATGGAACAGTTTTGTGGTGTGTGAATGGAGGAACTTTCATTCACCATTAGGGCAGAAACAGCTTTGTGGTGTGTGAATGGAAGTGCTTTCAGTCACCATTAGGGCAGAAACAGCTTTGTGGTGCGTGAATGGAAGTGCTTTCATTCACCATTAGGATGGAACAGCTTTGTGGTGTGTGAATGGAGGAACTTTCATTCACCATTAGGACAGAAACAGTTTTTTGGTGTGTGAATGGAAGTGCTTTCATTCACCATTAGGGTAGAAACAGCTTTGTGGTGTGTGAATGGAAGTGCTTTCATTCACCATTAGGATGGAACAGCTTTGTGGTGTGTGAATGGAGGATCTTTCATTCACCATTAGGACAGAAACAGTTTTTTGGTGTGTGAATGGAAGTGCTTTCATTCACCATTAGGGCAGAAACAGCTTTGTGGTGTGTGAATGGAAGTGCTTTCATTCACCATTAGGACAGAAACAGTTTTGTGGTGTGTGAATGGAAGTGCTTTCTTTCACCATTAGGGCAGAAACAGCTTTGTGGTGTGTGAATGGAAGTGCTTTCATTCACCATTAGAATGGAACAGCTTTGTGGTGTGTGAATGTAAGTGTTTTCATTCACCATAAGGACAGAAACAGCTTTGTGGTGTGTGAATGGAAGTGCTTTCATTCACCATTAGGGCAGAAACAGCTTTGTGGTGTGTGAATGGAAGTGCTTTCATTCACCATTTAGTCAGAAACAGCTTTGTGGTGTGTGAATGGAAGTGCTTTCATTCACCATTAGAGCAGAAACAGCTTTGTGGTGTGTGAATGGAAGTGCTTTCAGTCACCATTAGGGCAGAAACAGCTTTGTGGTGTGTGAATGGAAGTGCTTTCATTCACCATTAGGGCAGAAACAGCTTTGTGGTGTGTGAATGGAAGTGCTTTCATTCACCATTAGGACAGAAACAGCTTTGTGGTGTGTGAATGGAAGTGCTTTCATTCAGCATTAGGGCAGAAACAGCTTTGTGGTGTGTGAATGGAAGTGCTTTCAGTCACCATTCGGGCAGAAACAGCTTTGTGGTGTGTGAATGGAAGTGCTTTCATTCACCATTAGGATGGAACAGTTTTGTGGTGTGTGAATGGAAGAACTTTCATTCACCATTAGGACAGAAACAGTTTTGTGGTGTGTGAATGGAAGTGCTTTCAGTCACCATTAGGATGGAACAGTTTTGTGGTGTGTGAATGGAGGAACTTTCATTCACCATTAGGGCAGAAACAGCTTTGTGGTGTGTGAATGGAAGTGCTTTCAGTCACCATTAGGGCAGAAACAGCTTTGTGGTGTGTGAATGGAAGAACTTTCATTCACCATTAGGACAAAAATAGTTTTTTGGTGTGTGAATGGAAGTGCTTTCATTCACCATTAGGATGGAACAGTTTTGTGGTGTGTGAATGGAGGAACTTTCATTCACCATTAGGACAGAAACAGTTTTTTGGTGTGTGAATGGAAGTGCTTTCATTCACCATTAGGGCAGAAACAGTTTTTTGGTGTGTGAATGGAAGTGCTTTCATTCACCATTAGGGCAGAAACAGCTTTGTGGTGTGTGAATGGAGGAACTTTCATTCACCATTAGGACAGAAACAGTTTTTTGGTGTGTGAATGGAAGTGCTTTCATTCACCATTAGGGCAGAAACAGCTTTGTGGTGTGTGAATGGAGGAACTTTCATTCACCATTAGGACAGAAACAGTTTTTTGGTGTGTGAATGGAAGTGCTTTCATTCACCATTAGGGTAGAAACAGCTTTGTGGTGTGTGAATGGAAGAATTTTCATTCACCATTAGGACAGAAACAGTTTTTTGGTGTGTGAATGGAAGTGCTTTCATTCACCATTAGGGCAGAAACAGTTTTGTGGTGTGTGAATGGAAGAACTTTTTCACCATTAGGATGGAACAGTTTTGTGGTGTGTGAATGGAAGTGCTTTCATTCACCATTAGAATGGAACAGCTTTGTGGTGTGTGAATGGAAGAACTTTCATTCACCATTAGGACAAAAATAGTTTTTTGGTGTGTGAATGGAAGTGCTTTCATTCACCATTAGGATGGAACAGTTTTGTGGTGTGTGAATGGAAGTGCTTTCATTCACCATTAGAATGGAACAGCTTTGTGGTGTGTGAATGGAAGAACTTTCATTCACCATTAGGACAAAAATAGTTTTTTGGTGTGTGAATGGAAGTGCTTTCATTCACCATTAGGATGGAACAGCTTTGTGGTGCGGGAATGGAAGTGCTTTCATTCACCATTAGGATGGAACAGTTTTGTGGTGTGTGAATGGAGGAACTTTCATTCACCATTAGGACAGAAACAGTTTTTTGGTGTGTGAATGGAAGTGCTTTCATTCACCATTAGGGCAGAAACAGTTTTTTGGTGTGTGAATGGAAGTGCTTTCATTCACCATTAGGGCAGATACAGCTTTGTGGTGTGTGAATGGAGGAACTTTCATTCACCATTAGGACAGAAACAGTTTTTTGGTGTGTGAATGGAAGTGCTTTCATTAACCATTAGGGCAGAAACAGCTTTGTGGTGTGTGAATGGAGGAACTTTCATTCACCATTAGGACAGAAACAGTTTTTTGGTGTGTGAATGGAAGTGCTTTCATTCACCATTAGGGTAGAAACAGCTTTGTGGTGTGTGAATGGAAGAATTTTCATTCACCATTAGGACAGAAACAGTTTTGTGGTGTGTGAATGGAAGTGCTTTCATTCACCATTAGGGCAGAAACAGCTTTGTGGTGTGTGAATGGAGGAACTTTCATTCACCATTAGGACAGAAACAGTTTTTTGGTGTGTGAATGGAAGTGCTTTCATTCACCATTAGGGTAGAAACAGCTTTGTGGTGTGTGAATGGAAGAATTTTCATTCACCATTAGGACAGAAACAGTTTTTTGGTGTGTGAATGGAAGTGCTTTCATTCACCATAAGGGCAGAAACAGTTTTGTGGTGTGTGAATGGAAGAACTTTCATTCACCATTAGGATGGAACGGTTTTGTGGTGTGTGAATGGAAGGGCTTTCATTCACCATTAGAATGGAACAGCTTTGTGGTGTGTGAATGGAAGAACTTTCATTCACTATTAGGATGGAACAGTTTTGTGGTGTGTGAATGGAAGAACTTTCATTCACCATTAGGACAGAAACAGCTTATGTGATGTGTGAATGAAAGGGCTTTCATTCTTCATTAGGATGGAACAGCTTTTGTGTAGCAGAATTGAGCATGGATTTTATTTCATTGGCTTATGTACAAATTGGTCATTGCATTTTAAGAATTGTTTACTTTTTTTCTCTTTAACTGTTTTTTATATTTTTTGGGGATACTTAAACTTATTTAGCAACCTTATACCCCAAATTTTGCTGATATGCCATTGAATCATATCAATGCATACATTTAAATAGCATACGATACACACTAGGTTGAATAATAAACTTTATTGTAAATATAAATAATCTTTGACATAATGGGGGCAAGTCATGTCACAGCACACTGCACCAGCCTAGCAATGAATTTGTTCTATAGGAATACGTCAGGAAGAGAGAATTGGGGGAGTTTGTAGGGTTCTGAAGAGTGTCCAACACCTGTATGTGGATCCGCAAGGAGCGGGTACAACGTATTTAGGGACACTGATAACTGAAACTCAATAAGTCTGATCCTGAGGATTCAAATGATAACAAACATCAGCCGATATCCCATACATGCACTGTAGGAAGCGGGTATGAAGTATAATGGCATAATAATTTAATACATCTAAGTACTGACACGAATTAGGCATCAAAAGCAAAGTTGTGAATGCATAAAACATGGCAGTGGCACAGCTTGTCAATTTTTCTGTGCAATACCTCAGGAAGAGAGACTTGGTGAGTTTGTTGTCTGTCACCTGTATGTGGCACAACAAGGGGCTGATATGAGGTATATAGGAACACTGATAACTGAAACTCAATAAGTCTGATCCTGAGGATTGCCATGATAATAAACATTAGCCAATGCTGCAAAGGTCCCCCCCCCCCCATCAGAGCTGGAATGGCATGCTATGCAAGAAATGTCCCAAATAAACAACATGGTTGAAGGAGTATAGATGGCTGGTTATTTTGGCAAATAATATTAAAGATTAAATGCAGCATCTGCACTGAAATAAATGCATCTCGGCTGACATCCAAGTTGCTATATGACTGATTGACACAGTGTTTAATCACACGATTTTCTGATTGGTTCAACATGAAAATGTATCTAAATTTATTTACTTGCTGTTTAACATATATTAGCTGCAATTACATCATGTCTGGGCAGAAATACCATAGTAGACAAAGAAGGGGCCAGAGAAGGATGTACTGTGTATTACTAAAAATTACATATAAGTCATTAAATTATAATTTAAATAACACACAATACATAGGGTCAATATAAACTTTATTTTAAATATAATATTTGGCATAATGGGGTCAAATCCTGTTACAGCACACTGAACTATCTGAACTCTGAATTTTTTCTATAGAAATACATCAGGAAGATTGACTTGGGAGAGTTGTTGCATTGTAAAGTGTCCGACACGTGTATGTGGAGCGGCAAGCGGCTGATACAAGGTATATAGGGACACTGATAACCAAAACTCGATAAGTCTGATCCTGAGAATTGGAATGATAACAAACATCAGCTGATACTCCATACATGCACTGTAGGAAGTGGGTATGAAGTAAATGGGCATAATATAGTGGAGTACATTTAAGTACTGACACAAACTGAGGGTCAAAAACAAAGTTGTGAATGCATGAAACTTGACAGTGTCCCAAATAAAGTGAAGAGAGACCTGTAACTATGGAATAATATGACTGTAATGAAGGCCCCAATTTAATGAAATGTCAGCATGAATAAAGATAATGCAATAACATGGAAAACACATAATATAGATTTCAAACTGCATGACTGATACAATGTTTGATCACATGTTCTAACTCAGTCATCTGATTGGTTCAACATGACAACATATCTAAATTTAGTTACTAGCTTATTAATATATACTGGCTGCAATGACATCATGTCAGGGTAGAGAAACCATAGTAGACAAAGAGGGGCCCAGCACGGGGCCAGAGAACTGTGTATTACTGAAACTACATTCAATCAATTAAATTATGATTCATACTCTTTTTTTTTTTCCTCTACCATATTCGTAAAGCTATTTGGATCACGACACAGGGGCCAGCAAAACAAATATTCTGCGAAACTCCTGTGTTTACTCATTGAGTTGCCTTCTTACAATTATTATTATTATTATTATTAGTAGTAGTAGTAGTATTAGTAGTAGTATAGATTGTTATTGTTTTTATTAGTAGTAGTGGCATGATTTTAAAGAACCATTTTGAGACACTTGATTACACTATATTTTTGCAAATATCCTTTCAGATGTGAGAGTGTGACAGAAAAGTTACTGATGAATCTGTTTTCATTATGCTTGTACCCATATCTCAAGGTTAGATGGCATGTGTGTACTCTCTGTTTTCTATAACTTATTTCTATATTCACTTAAGAGATAGTGATTTGATTTATTTGTAGAAAAACAAATACTTATAAATGTTTGGGACAGATTTACTAGTAAAAGACTAAGGAAGCTTATTTTTGGTCTAATTTATAATGGAATGGATTCTGACCAGATTGCAAAGCTATTCTGGGTTGTGGATTGATGATGTCAGCCATCCATCCATCCATTGGCATGAATACTCTGTGTAGGGTTTCCACTTAAATAATTTTCCAGGTATAATTGCCTATAAATCCCTTATAACTTCTTATGTACTTGCATCAGGATGAGTACTTAAGCATCAACAACAATTAGGTCACTGCAACATATATTACATGGTTCAATAAAGGATGCTTAACTTTGTTTAAAATCAGTTTTTCATAGTTATAGCTTGGGCTAATGCAATTTTCTAAGACATTATATGCTTGTAGTATCAGATAAAAATTTGTATTTAGCGCTTATGTTTTTGTCTCAGAATCATTGGCATTGTATAGTATGATTGCTAATAATCCCTTTTTATAGAGATAGTTAGACTGTAGTACTGTTGCAGGTTTTAATGCATAAAAAATTTGTAGATAGTATTTGACTGTACAAGATATATGTATTTGTATTGAAAATTTGAGGATACAAGGTACATGTTCGTTGATATTGATGTGTTTTACTGATGAGGCTTCAACAATCAGACAAAAATGCAAGCATATTTGCACTATGAAAAGCCTTTATCATTGTAAGTAAATATTTTATTTTAGTTAAATGTCCATGATGACAAAACATCAATGATATATATATATATATATATATATATATATATATATATATATATATATATATATATATATATATATATATATATATACACACACACACAAACACATGCATACCAAACCAGAAACTGACTATTCAATAGAAAATATATGTATAGTATCACATAGTATGTTCATACAATGATATTATGTACAGGATCTTGATATTTCGAGAATAGTGAAAAATATACCCAACTGTGGTACAGTGTGCACTATCAAATCATTTTTTAATAATGGTGTTTTGAAATGGAAGTAGAAATAAAAAAAAACCAAGTTTTAATTGAATTTGTAATCCACATTGGTGTAATTTCTCATGGCGTACTTAGTAGGATTTTATCTGTAGTCACATTATAATGAGGATGTTATAGTGGGGGACAGCATTTTAGTGCACATGATTAAATTGTATAAACCTTTTCCTTGTTAATCTTAGAAATGTCAAATTTTTTAATTCATTATTTTCATTGAAAAGCTGTGACTTATATTTTTTCAACTTGAAATATATTTTCATTTGTTTTTTTAAATATATATAAGGGGCATAATAGTTGTGATTTTTAGATTCTAAGCTTTTTAATTGCATTGTTTTACAACTACAGAAACATGGCTCCTCCTTGTACATGATGTTGAAAGCTATTCAGATTCGGATGGAGAAGGGACCTATTGACCAGCTCACAGCCCATGCCAAATACACTCTATCAGAGGACCAGCTTCTAAAAAAACACTCAGCAACTGGAAGTGAACTTGTTTTGGAGTCCAAACCACTGGTCAGTTTAGAAAAAATGTTAACTCGCGTTTGAAATACAATATGAGATGCACAAAATGAAACATATTTTACCAGGCCTTATGGCCAAGTGAGATGCCATGATTTAATCATTTGTCTGGCCAGGTCTTGAGGCCATGTGTGTTGTCATCATATGGCCATTTGTTTGCCAGGTTTAAGGCCAAGTTAGTTGTCATGGTATTGTCATTTGTCTGGCCAGGCATAAGGCCATGTGTGTTGTTATGGTATGGTCATTTGTCTGGCCAAGCCTTAAGGCCAAGTGAGATGTCATGGTATTGTCATTTGTATAGCCAGGCTTAAGACCATGTGTGTTGTTATGGTATAGTCATTTGTCTGGCCAGGCCTTAAGGCCCAGTGGGTTATTATGGTAGTCATTTATCTGTCATTTGCCATCTATTCACAGATGGTATTTTCAATTTGTCAAAATTCACTCATCAGAAATTTATAAAATTTATCAAAAAGTATCCTAGCATGATGGATTGCATATTTAGTCAAATTATGCTAGATTTTCACCATTTGGATGGTAATCATGCCTCGTATTGGAACTCTCAGTCTAGATGTTCACTGTTTTGATGGTAATCATGACTTGTATTGGTGTCTCAGTCAAGATGTTCACCATTTGGATGGTAATCATGACTTGTATTGGAACTCTCATTCTAGATGTTCACCTTTGGATGGTAATCATGACTTGCATTGGTGTCTCAGTCTAGATATTCGCTATTTATATGGTAAACATGACTTATATTGGAATTGTCAGTCTAGATGCTCACCATTTGGATGGTCATCATGACTTGTTTTGGTGTTTCAGTCTTGATGTTCACCATTTAATTTGGATGGACATCATGACTTGAATTGGTGTCTCAGTCTAGATGTGCACCATTCAATTTGGATGGTCATCATGACTTTATATTGAAATTCGCAGTCTAGATGTTCATCATTTGGATGGTCATCATGACTTATATTGGAACTCTCAGTCAAGATGTTCGCCATTCAATTTGGATGGTCATCATGACTTTATATTGAAATTCGCAGTCTAGATGTTCACCATTTGGATGGTCATCATGACTTATATTGGAACTCTCAGTCAAGATGTTCGCCATTCAATTTGGATGGTCATCATGACTTTATATTGAAATTCTCAGTCTAGATGTTCACCATTTGGATGGTAATCATGACTTGCATTGGAACTCTCAGTCTAGATGTTCACCATTCAATTTGGATGGTCATCATGACTTATTTTGGAACTCTCAGTTTAGATGTTTGCCATTCAATTTGGATGGTCATCATGACTTTATATTGAAATTCTCAGTCTAGATGTTTACCATTTGGATGGTAATCATAACTTGCATTGGAACTCTCAGTCTAGATGTTCACCATTCAATTTGGATGGTCATCATGACATATTGGAACTCTCAGTCAAGATGTTCACCATTCGGATGGTAATCATGACTTGATTGGAACTCTCAGTCTAGATGTTCACCATTTGGATGGTAATCATGACTTGTATTGGTGTCTAAGTCTAGATGTTTACTATTTATATGGTAATCATGTCTTATATTGGAACTCTCAGTCTAGATGTTCACAATTTGGATGGGAATCATGACTTATATTGGAATTGTCAGTCTAGATGTTCACCATTTGGATGGTAATCATGACTTGTATTGGTGTCTCAGTCTAGATGTTCACTATTTATATGATAATCATGACTTATATTGGAACTCTCAGTCTAGATGTTCACAATTTGGATGGTCATCATGACTTGTATTGGTGTCTCAGTCTAGATGTTCACAATTTGGATGGTCATCATGACTTGTATTGGTGTCTCAGTCTAGATGTTCACCATTTGGATGGTAATCATGACTTTTATTGGTGTCTAAGTCTAGATGTTCACCATTTGGATGGTAATCATGACTTATATCGGTGTCTTAGTCGAAATGTTCACCATTCACTTTGGATGGTGTCATCATATCATAAATCAAGATAATCACCTTGTGCATTTTATAGTATATAAATTATCTTTTTATTTTTTATCAACTAGTGCTCAAGTTGTCATTTGTTATATGACATTTGATTAATATACATTAAAACAGTGCCTAATATCTGTATGTGGCTATCATTGATAGCTTGACTCTCATGGTGTCAGAGTTTGTGACCCATTTTGGTATTTTGTCTCTATATTCATTCAGAGTCAAGATCAAATATAAGTTATTATGTGAAAGCTTAGGTTCAGTATTTCTGCTAATGCCTGACATCTCTGAATACATTGGTGTCAAAGTTAAAATTTACCCAGATCATAATTATGTTGGACACATCAAAACTTAAGTTGGCGTTGATTACCTTTGAAAACATCAGGCTGAGTGATTGAAGCATTGCACACTGTAAGATCACATAAAAAAAAAACGGTTTATTTTTAAAGAAAAATTTAAAATTACCTTGAAAGTGCATTGAACTTGTACTACTTACAGTATCCAAGCTTTTGACAGCAGCCATTATCTCCACAAACCACACTCAATAAATAGAGCATTAACTACTGTATGTCACAAATTAGTATCAAATATTGTGATTTCAGATGAGAAATAAAACAATGAACCAAGTGTAATTTTTACAGAAAAGTTAATAAATTGCAAATTTATATAGACAATGTATTGTGCTAAGTGCATAAAAGCTTTTGGCAGTTCTGTTTCATAGATGCCAACCATTATGATTTTGGCATAATAACTTCACTTTTATTCACCAAATAAATTTCTGCCAGCTTGTATAGGGATTTTATTGTGTGTATATATAATGTGTAGTAATAAAAAGATGTTTTGTCATTTTTAATAATCTCTATAATTTAACTTTAAGTTTGAGAATAGTCTAAAGAAGGCATCTAGTATTGTTGCCACATTGTCCATCTAAAAACCCTTTCAATCATTACACCTTCTGAATGAATGGTTTTTTTTCGACATGGGATTTTCACTGAGAGACTTTGTATGATATCTAACCCATCCTCAATGAAAATGGTGCCAGTCTTTTGTTGAATCACATTATTATAAATCCAAGGTTTCCTTGTTTGAATTCACAATAATAAATGGTTAATATCCCTCGCCAAGAATGTTATCAGTTAGCACTTTGTATTTCTATTGAATAAATAAGTTGAATAAATAAATTAAAGCCCAAATTAAAAGTTCTTACAGCATAATAAATAATTTTCTAAGTAAACAAGATTATAGAGCCCTCTACTTGTAATAAAAGTTGCTATTTTATATGATTCAGAGCAGATGGTACTGTTTCTGATTATCTTTTTATTTTTATTTTTATTCCTGATTTCTCTGTGGCATAATATGTTTATTTTCTTTCCATTTTAGAAATTCCTCAGCTAGTTGTAATTTTACCTGACACATCATGACTTCTCTGTATTTCTTCAGAAACTGAATGTAAGTGTGCTGGACCAATATTATGAATGCACTGTACTGGATTGTGACACAATAACACAGGTAAAGGATAAATGCCTGGACCAGATCTACTTTAATTTCCCTGCTTCTAACAGAGGAACAGCAAATGATATAATCCTTGGTAAGAATCAATGATTTTCCTCTATAATACTTAGAGGCTTAACTTATGTTCTGTTTTACATTGGATGGTTCTGAAGGTCAAGAGTCCATGTTGATTTACATGTTCAGCTTTTCAATACCAATGATGATTAAGGATGTACCCCACAGGTAAAGTCACATATTGATTGATTACACCTATATTTAGAACAATGTTGTTATAAAATGTTTATATCTGCAATGTTGTCATTATATTGTGATTGGTCATATGCATCCATCCATGTTTCAGATAGTATATGCATCTGTCCATCCATCAGTCACTCATTTCACCTTTAACTCATCTGCACTGATTGAGTGAGAATGATGATCATCATTCTTGAACTCATATGCACCGATTGAGTGAGAATGATCATAGAATGATCATAGTCATTCTTGAACTCATCTGCACCGATTGAGTGAGAATGATCATTGTCATTCTTGAACTCATCTACACTAAATGAGAATGATCATACTCATTTTTGAACTCATATACACTGATTGAGTGAGAATGATCATCCTCATTCTTGAACTCATCTACATTGATTGATCATAAATCACTCTCCTTCAGACAGTTTAAGAGTTCATGTTGCTTCTATTATATTATAACCAATGACTACTGAGTCTCACCCCTCTTTCTATGTTAGCTGTATTCAGGATCTGCCATTGTTATTGACATCTACACAGCCTAGTGAATCATGACACCAGTGATCACTCTCATTCATTCTCAGTGACTTCTCACTCTTTATCACAGTTATCAGAAGCAAGGATGCTGATCTATGTGTTAAAAAAGACTCTAAAACCCCATTATTGCTAATACATCCATACTACTGATCTGTGTGTTAGACAAGACTCTAAAACCCCATTATTGCTAATACATCCATACTACTGATCTGTGTGTTAAACAAGACTCTAAAACCCCATTATTGCTAATACATCCATACTACCGATCTATGTGTTAAACAAGACTTTAAAACCCCATTATTGCTGATAAATCCATACTACTGATCTATGTGTTAAACAAGACTTTAAAACCCTATTATTGCTAATACATCCATACTACTGATCTATGTGTTAAACAAGACTCTAAAACCCCATTATTGCTAATACATCCATACTGCTGATCTATCTGTTGAACAAGACTCTAAAACCCCATTATTGCTAATACATCCATACTACTGATCTGTGTGTTAAACAAGACTCTAAAACCCCATTATTGCTAATACATCCATACTACTGATTTATGTGTTAAACAAGACTTTAAAACCTCATTATTGCTAATACATCCATACTACTGATCTATGTGTTAAACAAGACTTTAAAACCCCATTATTGCTGATACATCCATACTACTGATCTATGTGTTAAACAAGACTTTAAAACCCTATTATTGCTAATACATCCATACTACTGATCTATGTGTTAAACAAGACTCTAAAACCCCATTATTGCTAATGCATCCATACTGCTGATCTATGTGTTAAACTAGACTCTAAAACCCCATTATTGCTAATACATCCATACTACTGATCTGTGTGTTAAACAAGACTCTAAAACCCCATTATTCCTAATACATCCATACTACTGATCTGTGTGTTAAACAAGACTTTAAGACCCCATTATTGCTAATACATCCATACTACTGATCTATGTGTTAAACAAGACTCTAAAACCCCATTATTGCTAATACATCCATTCTACTGATCTATCTGTTGAACAAGACTCTAAAACCCCATTATTGCTAATACATCCATACTTCTGATCTATGTGTTAAACAAGACTCTAAATCCCCATTATTGCTAATACATCCATACTACTGATCTATGTGTTAAACAAGACTTTAAAACCCCATTATTGCTAATACATCCATACTACTGATCTATGTGTTAAACAAGACTCTAAAACCCCATTATTGCTAATACATCCATACTACTGATCTATGTGTTAAACAAGACTCTAAAACCCCATTATTGCTAATACATCCATACTACTGATCTATGTGTTAAACAAGACTCTAAAACCCCATTGATGCTAATACATCCATACTACTGATCTGTGTGTTAAACAAGACTTTAAAACCCCATTATTGCTAATACATACATACTACTGATCTATGTGTTAAACAAGACATTAAAACCAGATTATTGCTAATACATCCATACTGCTGATCTATGTGTTAAACAAGACTCTAAAACCCCATTATTGCTAATACATCCATACTACTGATCTGTGTGTTAAACAAGACTCTAAAACCACATTATTGCTAATACATCCATACTATTGATCTGTGTGTTAAACAAGACTCTAAAACCCCATTATTGCTAATACATCCATACTACTGATCTATGTGTTAAACAAGACTCTAAAACCCCATTATTGCTAATACATCCATACTGCTAATCTATGTGTTAAACAAGACTCTAAAACCCCATTATTCCTAATACATCCATGCTGCTGATTCATGTGTTAAACAAGACTCTAAAATCCCATTATTGCTAATACATCCATACTACTGATCTATGTGTTAAACAAGACTCTAAAACACCATTATTGCTAATACATCCATACTGCTGATTCATGTGTTAAACAAGACTCTAAAACCCCATTATTGCTAATACATCCATACTACTGATCTATGTGTTAAACATGACTCTAAAACCCCATTATTGCTAATACATCCATACTGCTGATCTGTGTGTTAAACAAGACTCTAAAACCCCATTATTGCTAATACATCCATACTGCTGATTCATGTGTTAAACAAGACTTTAAAACCCCATCATTGCTAATACATCCATACTACTGATCTATGTGTTAAACAAGACTCTAAAACCCCATTATTGCTAATGCATCCATACTGCTGATCTATGTGTTAAACAAGACTTTAAAACCCCATTATTGCTAATACATCCATACTACTGATCTATCTGTTAAACTAGACTCTAAAACACCCTAATTGCTAATACATCGATACTACTGATCTATGTGTTAAACAAGATTCTAAAACCCCATTATTGCTAATACATCCAAACTACTGATCTATGTGTTATACAAGACTCTAAAACCCCATTATTGCTAATACATCCATACTGCTGATCTATGTGTAAAACTAGACTCTAAAACCCCATTATTGCTAATACATCCATACTACTGATCTATGTGTTAA
Source organism: Unio delphinus (assembly GCA_029339505.1). Lineage (NCBI taxonomy): Eukaryota > Metazoa > Mollusca > Bivalvia > Unionida > Unionidae > Unio > Unio delphinus. The sequence continues at coordinate 7,190,076 of JAQISU010000034.1, read as the reverse complement.
ACAAGACTCTAAAACCACATTATTGCTAATACATCCATACTGCTGATCTGTGTGTTAAACAAGACTCTAAAACCCCATTATTGCTAATACATCCATACTACTGATCTATGTGTTAAACAAGAGTTTAAAACCCCATTATTGCTAATACATCCATACTGCAGATTCATGTGTTAAACAAGACTTTAAAGCCCCATTATTGCTAATACATCCATACTACTGATCTGTGTGTTAAACAAGACTCTAAAACCCCATTATTGCTAATACATCCATACTATTGATCTATGTGTTAAACAAGACTCTAAAACCCCATTATTGCTAATACATCAATACTGCTGATTCATGTGTTAAACAAGACTCTAAAATTCCATTATTGCTAATACATCCATACTACTGATCTATGTGTTAAACAAGACTCCAAAGCCCCATTATTGCTAATACATCCATACTGCTGATTCATGTGTTAAACAAGACTCTAAAACCCCATTATTGCTAATACATCCATACTACTGATCTATGTGTTAAGCAAGACTCTAAAACCCCATTATTGCTAATACATCCATACTGCTGATTCATGTGTTAAACAAGACTCTAAAACCCCATTATTGCTAATACATCCATACTGCTGATCTATGTGTTAAACAAGACTCTAAAACCCCATTATTGCTAATACATCCATACTGCTGATCTATGTGTTAAACTAGACTCTAAAACCCCATTATTGCTAATACATCTATACTACTGATCTATGTGTTAAACAAGACTCTAAAACCACATTATTGCTAATACATCTATACTGCTGATCTGTGTGTCAAACAAGACTCTAAAACCCCATTATTGCTAATACATCCATACTGCTGATCTATGTGTTAAACAAGGCTCTAAAACCCCATTATTGCTAATATATCCATATTGATGATTCATGTGTTAAACAAGACTCTAAAACCGCATTATTGCTAATACATCCATACTACTGATCTATGTGTTAAACAAGAGTTTAAAACCCCATTATTGCTAATACATCCATACTGCTGATTCATGTGTTAAACAAGACTCTAAAACCCCATTATTGCTAATGCATCCATACTACTGATCTTTGTCTTAAACAAGACTCTAAAACCCCATTATTGCTAATACATTCATACTGCGGATCTATGTGTTAAACAAGGCTCTAAAACCCCATTATTGCTAATACATCCATACTACTGATCTATGTGTTAAACAAGACTCTAAAACCCCATTATTGCTAATACATCCATACTACTTATTCATGTCTTAAACAAGACTATAAAACCCCATTATTGCTAATACATCCATACTACTGATCTATGTGTTAAAGAAGAGTTTAAAACCCCATTATTGCTAATACATCCATACTGCTGATTCATGTGTTAAACAAGACTCTAAATCCCCTTTATTGCTAATACATCCATACTGCTGATCTATGTGATAAACAAGACTCTAAAACCCCATTATTGCTAATACATCCATACTGCTGATCTATGTGTTAAACAAGACTCTAAAACCCCATTATTGCTAATACATCCATAATACTGATCTATGTGTTAAACAAGACTCTAAACCCCCAATATTGCTAATACATCCATACTACTGATCTGTGTGTTAAACAAGACTCTAAAACCCCATTATTGCTAATACATCCATACTATTGATCTATGTGTTAAACAAGACTCTAAAACCCCATTATTGCTAATACATCAACACTGCTAATCTATGTGTTAAACAAGACTCTAAAACCCCATTATTCCTAATACAACCATACTGCTGATTCATGTGTTAAACAAGACTCTAAAATTCCATTATTGCTAATACATCCATACTACTGATCTATGTGTTAAACAAGACTCCAAAGCCCCATTATTGCTAATACGTCCATACTGCTGATTCATGTGTTAAACAAGACTCTAAAACCCCATTATTGCTAATACATCCATACTACTGATCTATGTGTTAAACAAGAGTTTAAAACCCCATTATTGCTAATACATCCATACTGCTGATTCATGTGTTAAACAAGACTCTAAAACCCCATTATTGCTAATGCATCCATACTACTGATCTTTGTCTTAAACAAGACTCTAAAACCCCATTATTGCTAATACATTCATACTGCGGATCTATGTGTTAAACAAGGCTCTAAAACCCCATTATTGCTAATACATCCATACTACTGATCTATGTGTTAAACAAGAGTTTAAAACCCCATTATTGCTAATACATCCATACTGCTGATTCATGTGTTAAACAAGACTCTAAAACCCCATTATTGCTAATGCATCCATACTACTGATCTTTGTCTTAAACAAGACTCTAAAACCCCATTATTGCTAATACATTCATACTGCGGATCTATGTGTTAAACAAGGCTCTAAAACCCCATTATTGCTAATACATCCATACTACTGATCTATGTGTTAAACAAGACTCTAAAACCCCATTATTGCTAATACATCCATACTACTTATTCATGTCTTAAACAAGACTATAAAACCCCATTATTGCTAATACATCCATACTACTGATCTATGTGTTAAAGAAGAGTTTAAAACCCCATTATTGCTAATACATCCATACTGCTGATTCATGTGTTAAACAAGACTCTAAATCCCCTTTATTGCTAATACATCCATACTGCTGATCTATGTGATAAACAAGACTCTAAAACCCCATTATTGCTAATACATCCATACTGCTGATCTATGTGTTAAACAAGACTCTAAAACCCCATTATTGCTAATACATCCATACTACTGATCTATGTGTTAAACAAGACTCTAAACCCCCAATATTGCTAATACATCCATACTACTGATCTGTGTGTTAAACAAGACTCTAAAACCCCATTATTGCTAATACATCCATACTATTGATCTATGTGTTAAACAAGACTCTAAAACCCCATTATTGCTAATACATCAACACTGCTAATCTATGTGTTAAACAAGACTCTAAAACCCCATTATTCCTAATACAACCATACTGCTGATTCATGTGTTAAACAAGACTCTAAAATTCCATTATTGCTAATACATCCATACTACTGATCTATGTGTTAAACAAGACTCCAAAGCCCCATTATTGCTAATACGTCCATACTGCTGATTCATGTGTTAAACAAGACTCTAAAACCCCATTATTGCTAATACATCCATACTACTGATCTATGTGTTAAGCAAGACTCTAAAACCCCATTATTGCTAATACATCCATACTGCTGATTCATGTGTTAAACAAGACTCTAAAACCCCATTATTGCTAATACATCCATACTGCTGATCTATGTGTTAAACAAGACTCTAAAACCCCATTATTGCTAATACATCCATACTGCTGATCTATGTGTTAAACTAGACTCTAAAACCCCATTATTGCTAATACATCCATACTACTGATCTATGTGTTAAACAAGACTCTAAAACCACATTATTGCTAATACATCTATACTGCTGATCTGTGTGTCAAACAAGACTCTAAAACCCCATTATTGCTAATACATCCATACTGCTGATCTATGTGTTAAACAAGGCTCTAAAACCCCATTATTGCTAATATATCCATATTGATGATTCATGTGTTAAACAAGACTCTAAAACCGCATTATTGCTAATACATCCATACTACTGATCTATGTGTTAAACAAGAGTTTAAAACCCCATTATTGCTAATACATCCATACTGCTGATTCATGTGTTAAACAAGACTCTCAAACCCCATTATTGCTAATGCATCCATACTACTGATCTTTGTCTTAAACAAGACTCTAAAACCCCATTATTGCTAATACATTCATACTGCGGATCTATGTGTTAAACAAGGCTCTAAAACCCCATTATTGCTAATACATCCATACTACTGATCTATGTGTTAAACAAGACTCTAAAACCCCATTATTGCTAATACATCCATACTACTGATTCATGTCTTAAACAAGACTATAAAACCCCATTATTGCTAATACATCCATACTACTGATCTATGTGTTAAGGAAGAGTTTAAAACCCCATTATTGCTAATACATCCATACTGCTGATTCATGTGTTAAACAAGACTCTAAAACCCCTTTATTGCTAATACATCCATACTGCTGATCTATGTGATAAACAAGACTCTAAAACCCCATTATTGCTAATACATCCATACTGCTGATCTATGTGTTAAACAAGACTCTAAAACCCCATTATTGCTAATACATCCATACTACTGATCTATGTGTTAAACAAGACTCTAAACCCCCAATATTGCTAATACATCCATACTACTGATCTGTGTGTTAAACAAGACTCTAAAACCCCATTATTGCTAATACATCCATACTGCTGATCTATGTGTTAAACAAGACTCTAAAACCCCATTATTGCTAATACATCCATACTGCTAATCTATGTGTTAAACAAGACTTTCGAACCCCATTATTCCTAATACATCCATACTGCTGATTCATGTGTTAAACAAGACTCTAAAATCCCATTATTGCTAATACATCCATACTACTGATCTGTGTGTTAAACAAGATTAAAACCCCATTATTGCTAATACATCCATACTGCTGATTCATGTGTTAAACAAGACTCTAAAACCCCATTATTCCTAATACATCCATACTACTGATCTATGTGTTAACCCCATTATTGCCAATACATCCATACTGATGATCTATGTGTTAAACAAGACTCTAAAACCCCATTATTGCTAATACATCCATACTACTGATCTGTGTGTTAAACAAGTAAAGAAGACACTAAAACCACATTATTCCTAATACATCCATACTACTGATCTATGTGTTAAACAAGAGTTTAAAACCCCATTATTGCTAATACATCCATACTACTGATTCATGTGTTGAACAAGACTCTAAAACCCCATTATTGCTTATACATCCATTCTACTGATCTATGTGTTAAACAAGACTCTAAAACCCCATTATTGCTAATACATCCATACTGCTGATCTATGTGTTAAACAAGACTCTAAAACCCCATTATTGCTAATACATCCATACTACTGATCTGTGTGTTAAACAAGACTCTAAAACCCCATTATTCCTAATACATCCATACTACTGATTCATGTCTTAAACAAGACTATAAAACCCCATTATTGCTAATACATCCATACTACTGATCTATGTGTTTAACAAGAGTTTAAAGCCCCATTATTGCTAATACATCCATACTGCTGATTCGTGTGTTAAAAAAGACTCTAAAACCCCATTATTTATAATACATCCATTCTACTGATCTATGTGTTAAACAAGACTCTAAAACCCCATTATTGCTAATACATCCATACTGCTGATCTATGTGTTAAACAAGACTCTAAAACCCCATTATTGCTAATACATCCATACTTCAGATCTATGTGTTAAACAAGACTCTAAAACCCCATTATTGCAAATACATCCATACTACTGATCTATGTGTTAAACAAGACTCTAAAACCCCATTATTGCTAATACATCCATACTACTGATCTATGTGTTAAACAAGAGTTTAAAACCCCATTATTGCTAATATATCCATACTGCTGATTCATGTGTTAAACAAGACTCTAAAACCCCATTATTGCTAATACATCCATACTACTGATCTATCTGATAAACAAGACTCTAAGACCCCATTATTGCTAATACATCCATACTGCTGACCTATGTGTTAAACAAGACTCTAAAACCCCATTATTGCTAATACATCCATACTACTGATCTATGTGTTAAACAAGACTCTAAAACCCCATTATTGCTAATACATCCATACGACTGATCTATGTGTTAAAGAAGACTCTAAAACCCCATTATTGCTAATACATCCATACTGCTAATCTATGTGTTAAACAAGACTCTAAAACCCCATTTTTCCTAATACATCCATACTGCTGATTCATGTGTTAAACAAGACTCTAAAATCCCATTATTGCTAGTACATCCATACTACTGATCTATGTGTTTAACAAGACTCTAAAACCCCATTATTGCTAATACATCCATACGACTGATCTATGTGTTAAAGAAGACTCTAAAACCCCATTATTGCTAATACATCCATACTGCTAATCTATGTGTTAAACAAGACTCTAAAACCCCATTTTTCCTAATACATCCATACTGCTGATTCATGTGTTAAACAAGACTCTAAAATCCCATTATTGCTAGTACATCCATACTACTGATCTATGTGTTAAACAAGACTCTAAAACCCCATTATTGCTAATACATCCATACTGCTGATCTGTGTGTTTAACAAGACTCTAAAACCCCATTATTGCTAATACATCCATACTGCTGATCTATGTGTTAAACAAGGCTCTAAAACCCCATTATTGCTAATACATCCATACTGATGATCTATGTGTTAAACAAGACTCTAAAACCCCATTATTGCTAATACATCCATACTGCTGATCTATGTGTTAAACAAGACTCTAAAACCCCATTATTGGTAATACATCCATACTACTGATCTGTGTGTTAAACAAGACTCTAAAACCCCATTATTACTAATACATCCATACTGCTGATTCATGTGTTAAACAAGACTCTAAATCCCCGTTATTGCTAATACATCCATACTACTGATCTTTGTGTTAAACAAGAGTTTAAAACCCCATTATTGCTAATACATCCATACTGCTGATTCATGTGTTAAACAAGACTCTAAAACCCCATTATTGCTAATACATCCATTCTACTGATCTATGTGTTAAACAAGACTCTAAAACCCCATTATTGCTAATACATCCATACTGCTGATCTATGTGTTAAACAAGACTCTAAAACCCCATTATTGCTAATACATCCATACTACTGATCTGTGTGTTAAACAAGACTCTAAAACCCCATTATTGCTAATACATCCATACTACTGATTCATGTCTTAAACAAGACTATAAAACCCCATTATTGCTAATACATCCATACTACTGATCTATGTGTTTAACAAGAGTTTAAAGCCCCATTATTGCTAATACATCCATACTGCTGATTCATGTCTTAAACAAGACTATAAAACCCCATTATTGCTAATACATCCATACTACTGATCTATGTGTTTAACAAGAGTTTAAAGCCCCATTATTGCTAATACATCCATACTGCTGATTCATGTGTTAAACAAGACTCTAAAACCCCATTATTGCTAATACATCCATACTGCTGATCTATGTGTTAAACAAGACTCTAAAACCCCATCATTGCTAATACATCCATACTACTGATCTATGTGTTAAACAAGACACTAAAACCCCATTATTGCTAATGCATCCATACTGCTGATCTTTGTGTTAAACAAGACTCTAAAACCCCATTATTGCTAATACATCCATACTACTGATCTATGTGTTAAACAAGACTCTAAAACCCCATTATTGCTAATACATCCGTACTGCTGATTCATGTGTTAAAAAAGATTTTAAAACCCCATCATTGCTAATGCATCCATACTACTGATCTATGTGTTAAACAAGACTCTAAAACCCAATTATTGCTATAGCATCCATACTGCTGATCTGTGTGTTAAACAAGACTCTTAAACCCCATTATTGCTAATACATCCATACTACTGATCTATGCGTTAAACAAGACTCTAAAACCCCATTATTGCTAATACATCCATACTACTGATTCATGTGTTAAACAAGACTCTAAAACCCCATCATTGCTATTACATCCATACTACTGATCTATGTGTTAAACAAGACTCTAAAACCCCATTATTGCTAATACATCCATACTACTGATCTATGTGTTAAACAAGACTCTAAAACCCCATTATTGCTAATACATCCATACTGCTGATCTATGTCTTAAACAAGACTCTAAAACCACATTATTGCTAATACATCCATACTACTTATCTATGTGTTAAACAAGACTCTAAAATCCCATTATTGCTAATACATCCATACTACTGATCTATGTGTTAAACTAGACTCTAAAACACCATTATTTTTAATACATCCATACTACTGATCTATGTGTTAAACAAGACTCTAAAACACCATTATTGATAATACATCCATACTACTGATCTATGTGTTAAAGAAGACTCTAAAACCCCATTATTGCTAATACATCCATACTGCTGATCTATGTGTTAAACAACACTCTAAAACCCCATTATTGCTAATACATCCATACTGCTGATCTATGTGTTAAACAAGACTCTAAAACCACATTATTGCTAATAAATCCATATTACTGATCGATGTGTTAAACAAGACTCTAAAATCCCATTATTGCTAATACATCCATACTACTGATCTGTGTGTTAAACTAGACTCTAAAACACCATTATTGTTGATACATCCATACTACTGATCTATATGTTAAACACGACTCTAAAACCCCATTATTGCTAATACATCCATACTACTGATCTAAGTGTTAAACAAGACTCTAAAACCCCATTATTGCTAACACATCCATACTGCTGATCTGTATGTTAAACAAGACTCTAAAACCCCATTATTGCTAATACCTCCATACTGCTGATCTATGTGTTAAACAAGGCTCTAAAACCCCATTATTGCTAAAACATCCATACTACTGATCTATGTGTTAAACAAGACTCTAAAACCCCATTATTGCTAATACATCCATACTGCTGATCTATGTGTTAAACAAGACTCTAAAACCCCATTATTGCTAATACATCCATACTACTGATCTGTGTGTTAAACAAGACTCTAAAACCCCATTATTGCTAATACATCCATACTGCTGATTCATGTGTTAAACAAGACTCTAAAACCCCATCATTGCTAATACATCCACACTACTGATCTGTGTGTTATACAAGACTCTAAAATTCCATTATTGCTAATACATCCATACTACTGGTCTATGTGTTAAACTAGACTCTAAAACCCCATTATTGCTAATACATCCATACTACTGATCTATGTGTTATACAAGACTCTAAAACCCCATTATTGCTAATACATCCATACTACTGATCTATGTGTTATACAAGACTCTAAAACCCCATTATTGCTAATACATCCATACTACTGATCTATGTGTTATACAAGACTCTAAAACCCCATTATTGCTAATACATCCATACTACTGATCTATGTGTTAAACAAGACTCTAAAACCCCGTTATTGCTAATACATCCATACTGCTAATCTATATGTTAAACAAGACTCTAAAGCCCCATTATTGCTAATACATCCATACTACTGATCTATGTGTTAAACAAAGACTCTAAAACCCAATTATTGCTAATACATCCATACTTCTGATCTATGTGTTATACAAGACTCTAAAACCCCATTATTGCTAATACATCCATACTACTGATCTATGTGTTAAACAAGACTCTAAAACCCCATTATTGCTAATCCATCCATACTACTGATCTGTGTGTTAAACAAGACTCTAAAACCCCATTATTGCTAATACATCCATACTACTGATCTATGTGTTAAACAAAACTTTAAAACCCCATTATTGCTAATACATCCATACTACTGATATATCTGTTAAACAAGACTCTAAAACCCCATTATTGCTAATCCATCGATACTACTGATCTATGTGTTAAACAAGACTTTAAAACCCCATTATTGCTAATACATCCATACTACTGATCTATGTGTTAAACAAGACTTTAAAACCCCATTATTGCTAATACATCCATACTACTGATCTATGGGATAAACAAGACTTTAAATCCCCGTTATTGCTGATACATCCATTCTACCGATCTATGTGTCAAACAAGACTCTAAAACCCCATTATTGCTAATACATCTCTACTACTAATCTATGTGTTGAACAAGACTCTAAAACCCCATTATTGCTAATACATCCATACTACTGATTCATTTGTTAAACAAGACTTTAAAACCCCATTATTGCTAACACATCCATACTGCTGATCTATGTGTTAAACAAGACTTTAAAACCCCATTATTGCTAATACATCCATACTACTGATCTATGGGATAAACAAGACTTTAAATCCCCATTATTGCTGATACATCCATTCTACCGATCTATGTGTTAAACAAGACTCTAAAACCGCATTATTGCTAATACATCCATACTACTAATCTATGTGTTAAAGAAGACTCTAAAACCCCATTATTGCTAATACATCCATACTACTGATCTGTGTGTTAAACAAGACTCTTAAACCCCATTATTGCTAATACATGCATACTACTGATCTATGTGTTAAACAAGACTCTAAAACCCCATTATTGCTAATACATCCATACTACTGATCTGTGTGTTAAACAAGACTTTAAAACCCCATTATTGCTAATACATCCATACTACTGATCTATGTGTTAAACAAGACTTTAAAACCCCATTATTGCTAATACATCCATACTACTGATCTGTGTGTTAAACAAGACTTTAAAACCCCATTATTGCTAATACATCCATACTACTGATCTATGTGTTAAGCAAGACTTTAAAACCCCATTATTGCTAATACATCCATACTACTGATCAATGTGATAAACAAGACTTTAAATCCCCATTATTGCTGATACATCCAATCTACCCATCTATGTGTTAAACAAGACTCTGAAACCCCATAATTGCTAATACATACATACTACTGATCTATCTGTTAAACAAGACTTTAAAACACCATTATTGCTAATGCATCCATACTACTGATCTGTGTGTTAAACAAGACTCTAAAACCCCATTATGGCTAATACATCCATACTACTGATCTATGTGTTAAACAAAACTCTAAAACCCCATTATTGCTAATACATCCATACTGCTGATCTATGTGTTATACAAGACTCTAAGACCCCATTATTCCTAATACATCCATACTACTGATCTATATGTTAAACAAGACTCTAAAACCCCATTATTGCTAATACATCCAAACTACTGATCTATGTGTTATACAAGACTCTAAAACCCCATTATTGCTAATACATCCATACTACTGATCTATGTGTTAAACAAGACTCTAAAATCCCGTTATTGCTAATACATCCATACTACTGATTCATGTGTTAAACAAGACTTTAAAACCCCATTATTGCTAATACATCCATACTACTGCTTCATGTGTTAAACAAGACTTTAAAACCCCATTATTGCTAATGCATCGATACTACTGATCTGTGTGTTAAACAAGACTCTAAAACCCCATTATTGCTAATAGATCCATACTACTGATCTATGTGTTAAACAAGACTTTAAAACCCCATTATTGCTAATGCATCCATACTACTGATCTGTGTGTTAAACAAGACTCTAAAACCCGATTATTGCTAATACATCCATACTACTTATCTATGTGTTAAACAAGACTCTAAAACCCCATTATTGCTAATACATCCATACTACTGATCTATGTGTTATACAAGACTCTAAAACCCTATTATTGCTAATACATCCATACTACTGATCTATGTGTTAAACAAGACTCTAAAACCCCATTATTGCTAATACATCTATACTACTGATCTTTGTGTTAAACAAGACTCTAAAACCCCATTATTGCTAATACAGTGGGACCCGCTATAACACGGTAGTTGGGAGCCATAGAATCCGACCGGGCTATGAACCGAACCGTGTTATAAGCAACCATGTACAATACCAACACATTTTTGGATTTAATGCGGGGGGGGGGGGGGGGGTGATACATAAAGACAGATGCGAAAATGCATGGCACAATTACCATTTTTGATCAATATATATTAAATGAGAAAAACATTTGCTGTGGTAACAGAAATTGCAGATTTAATATATTACTTTATTCAGAGAACCATGTATTGGTACATACACGTGTATAATTTATATATACAGGTATAATCTATTGCATGAAAAGAGTATTAACACCGTGTACCCAACAGCGAATCTTGTAACATACACTGAATCCATAATACAAATATTTCCATCGAAATTATCCACACAAGGATGTAAAATATTCAATAATTTTGTCACAGATCATTATGTGACTGAATTCAATGAAAAGAAAATAACAAAAATTACGTAACGGGTGTACGTAATGAATGATGAAATAGTACATGTCCGTAGATTAAATAATGGAAGCTAAAGTGTATTCTTATAATAATTACATGTACATCTCAGGATCTTTCTGTCTCTGAATTCAGTCATTGTAAATTTCAGCACATTTTCCCACCCAAGCTGCTAGTCAAAGTCCTGTGAACTTGCCGCCCAGCTTTTGCGTCATGTTCTTTTGATGCACTCTAATACAGCAGGCAGAACTGGCATTATTTTAACCACTGAATTATGTCACTGTTTAGCTCGGCAGTTCACTTTGATGATAAACAATGTACTTAAATTGATTGATTTATACATTCTGGTGAGAATCTTTTATCAACCCCCTCATTGGCTATTGCTTAGTTATGTATGAAATTAAGAGAACATATATTGGAGATTATTAGAGCAATGATTGTATTCAGAATGCATTCAAGACAAACACAAAGTAGACACGATGGCTTCATTACTCAGGAATCAGTAATTATAATATTGACACTTATGAGCTGTAATTTTTCAACAATAAACAAAGCTCAAAGTTATCAGTTGGCCCAGCAATTGGTTCGTATTTCCGACGTTTATTTTGGAACAAAACTAAAAGAAATTTGATAATACATTTTCTACACGTTCTTTTTCGCACTGTTTAGACGAATATGAGAATGATAATTAAACTCTTGACTTTTTTTTTTCATACTTCAAAATTTTTTTTTTTTTTTTTTTTTTTGGTCTTTGAGAAAAATACCTGTAATAAAATACCCAAAATTTCGGGAGCCATGCCACGACTGGGTTATATCCGAATTCGGGTTATAGCGGGGCGGGTTATAGCGGGGTCCCACTGTACATCCATACTACTGATCTATGTGTTAAACAAGACTCTAAAACCACATTATTGCTAATACATCCATACTACTGATCTATGAGTTAAACAAGACTTTAAAACCAGATTATTGCTAATACATCCATACTGCTGATCTATGTGTTAAACAAGACTCTAAAACCCCATTATTGCTAATACATCCATACTACTGATCTGTGTGTTAAACAAGACTCTAAAACCACATTATTGCTAATGCATCCATACTGCTGATCTGTGTGTTAAACAAGACTCTTAACCCCATTATTGCTAATACATCCATACTACTGATCTATGTGTTAAACAAGACTTTAAAACCAGATTATTGCTAATACATCCATACTGCTGATCTATGTGTTAAACAAGACTTTAAAACCCCATTATTGCTAATACATCCATACTACTGATCTATGTGTTAAACAAGACTATAAAACCCCATTATTGCTAATACATCCATACTGCTGATCTATGTGTTAAACAAGACTCTAAAACCCCATTATCGCTAATACATCCATACTACTGATTCATGTGTTAAACAAGACTTTAAAACCCCATTATTGCTAATGTATCGATACTACTGATCTGTGTGTTAAACAAGACTGTAAAACCCCATTATTGCTAATACATACATACTACTGATCTATGTGTTAAACAAGACTCTAAAACCCCATTATTGCTAATACATCCATACTACTGATCTATGTGTTAAACAAGACTCTGAAACCCCATTATTGCTAATACATCCATACTACTGATCTATGTGTTAATCAAGACTCTAAAACCCCATTATTGCTAATACATCCATACTACTGATCTATATGTTAAACAAGACTCTAAAGCCCCATTAATGCTAATACATCCATACTACTGATCTATGTGTTAAACAAGACTTTAAAACCCCATTATTGCTAATACATCCATACTACTGATCTATGTGTTAAACAAGACTATAAAACCCCATTATTGCTAATACATCCATACTGCTGATCTATGTGTTAAACAAGACTCTAAAACCCCATTATCGCTAATACATCCATACTACTGATTCATGTGTTAAACAAGACTTTAAAACCCCATTATTGCTAATGTATCGATACTACTGATCTGTGTGTTAAACAAGACTGTAAAACCCCATTATTGCTAATACATACATACTACTGATCTATGTGTTAAACAAGACTCTAAAACCCCATTATTGCTAATACATCCATACTACTGATCTATGTGTTAAACAAGACTCTGAAACCCCATTATTGCTAATACATCCATACTACTGATCTATGTGTTAAACAAGACTCTAAAACCACATTATTGCTAATACATCCATACTACTGATCTATGAGTTAAACAAGACTTTAAAACCAGATTATTGCTAATACATCCATACTGCTGATCTATGTGTTAAACAAGACTCTAAAACCCCATTATTGCTAATACATCCATACTACTGATCTGTGTGTTAAACAAGACTCTAAAACCACATTCTTGCTAATGCATCCATACTGCTGATCTGTGTGTTAAACAAGACTATTAAACCCCATTATTGCTAATACATCCATACTACTGATCTATGTGTTAAACAAGACTTTAAAACCCCATTATTGCTAATACATCCATACTACTGATCTATGTGTTAAACAAGATTATAAAACCCCATTATTGCTAATACATCCATACTGCTGATCTATGTGTTAAACAAGACTCTAAAACCCCATTATTGCTAATACATCCATACTACTGATCTATGTGTTAAACAAGACTCTGAAACCCCATTATTGCTAATACATCCATACTACTGATCTATGTGTTAAACAAGACTCTAAAACCCCATTATTGCTAATACATCCATACTACTGATCTATGTGTTAAACAAGACTCTAAAGCCCCATTATTGCTAATACATCCATACTACTGATCTATGTGTTAAACAAAGACTCTTAAACCCAATTATTGCTAATACATCCATACTACTGATCTATGTGTTATACAAGACTCTAAAACCCCAATATTGCTAATACATCCACACTACTGATCTATGTGTTGAACAAGACTCTAAAACCCCATTATTGCTAATACATCCATACTACTGATCTATGTGTTATACAAGACTCTAAAACCCCATTATTGCTAATACATCCATACTACTGATCTGTGTGTTAAACAAGACTCTAAAACCCCATTATTGCTAATACATCCATACTACTGATCTATGTGTTAAACAAGACATTAAAACTGCATTATTGCTAATACATCCATACTACTGATCTATGTGTTAAACAAGACTCTAAAACCCCATTATTGCTAATACATCCATACTTCTGATCTATGTGTTAAACAAGACTCTAAAACCTCATTATTGCTAATCCATCCATACTACTGATCTATGTGTTAAACAAGACTCTAAAACCCCATTATTGCTAATACATCCATACTACTGATTCATGTGTTAAAGAAAACTTTAAAACCCCATTATTGCTAATACATCCATACTACTGATTCATGTGTTAAACAAGACTTTAAAACCCTATTATTGCTAATACATCCATACTACTGATCTATGTGTTAAACAAGACTTTAAAACCCCATTATTGCTAATGCATCCATACTACTGATCTATGGGATAAACAAGACTTTAAATCCCCATTATTGCTGATACATCCATTCTACCGATCTATGTGTTAAACAAGACTCTTAAACCCCATTATTGCTAATACATCCATACTACTAATCTATGTGTTAAACAAGACTCTAAAACCCCATTATTGCTAATACATCCATACTACTGATCTGTGTGTTAATCAAGACTCTAAAACCCCATTATTGCTAATACATACATACTACTGATCTATGTGTTAAACAAGACTGTAAAACCCCATTATTGCTAATACATCCATACTACTGATCTGTGTGTTAAACAAGACTTTAAAACCCCATTATTGCTAATACATCCATACTACTGATCTATGTGTTAAACAAGACTTTAAAACCCCATTATTGCTAATACATCCATACTACTGATCTGTGTGTTAAACAAGACTTTAAAACCCCATTATTGCTAATACAACCATACTACTGATCTATGTGTTAAGCAAGACTTTAAAACCCCATTATTGCTAATACATCCATACTACTGATCAATGTGATAAACAAAACTTTAAATCCCCATTATTGCTGATACATCCAATCTACTTATCTATGTGTTAAACAAGACTCTGAAACCCCATAATTGCTAATACATACATACTACTAATCTATGTGTTGAACAAGACTCTAAAACCCCATTATTGCTAATACATCCATAGTATTGAGCTGTGTGTTAAGCAAGACTCTAAAACCCTATTATTGCTAATACATCCATACTACTGATCTATGTGTTAAACAAGACTCTAAAACCACATTATTGCTAATACATCTATACTACTGATCTATGTGTTAAACAAGACTCTAAAACCCCATTATTGCTAATACATCCATACTTCTGATCTATGTGTTGAACAAGGCTCTAAAACCCCATTATTGCTAATACATCCATACTGCTGATCTATGTGTTGAACAAGACTCTAAAACCTCATTATTGCTAATACATCCATACTGCTGATCTGTGTGTTAAACAAGACTCTAAAACCCCATTATTGCTAATACATCCATATCTATGTGTTAAACAAGACTCTAAAACCCCATTATTGCTAATACAGTGGGACCCCGCTATAACACGGTAGTTGGGAGCGTAGAATCCGACCGGGCTATGAACCGAACCGTGTTATAATTAACCATGTACAATACCAACACATTTTTGGATTTAATGGGGGGGGGGGTTGTGATACATAAAGACAGATGCGAAAATGCATGGCACAATTACCATTTTTGATCAATATATATTAAATGAGAAAAACATTTGCTGTGGTAACAGAAATTGCAGATTTAATATATTACTTTATTCAGAGAACCATGTATTGGTACATACACGTGTATAATTTATATATACAGGTATAATCTATTGCATGAAAAGAGTATTAACACCGTGTACCCAACAGCGAATCTTGTAACATACACTGAATCCATAATACAAATATTTCCATCGAAATTATCCACACAAGGATATAAAATATTCAATAATTTAGTCACAGATCATTATGTGACTGAATTCAATGAAAAGAAAATAACAAAAATTACGTAACGGGTGTACGTAATGAATGATGAAAAAGTACATGTCCGTAGATTAAATAATGGAAGCTAAAGTGTATTCTTATAATAATTACATGTACATCTCAGGATTTTTCTGTCTCTGAATTCAGTCATTGTAAATTTCAGCACATTTTCCCACCCAAGCTGCTAGTCAAAGTCCTTTGAACTTGCCACCCAGCTTTTGCGTCATGTTCTTTTGATGTACTCTAATACAGCAGGCAGACCTGGCATTATTTTAACCGCTGAATTATGTCACTGTTTAGCTCGGCAGTTCACTTTGATGATAAACAATGTACTTAAATTGATTGATTTATACATTCTGGTGAGAATCTTTTATCAACCCCCTCATTGGCTATTGCTTAGTTGTGTATGAAATTAAGAGAACATATATTGGAGATTATTAGAGCAATGATTGTATTCAGAATGCATTCAAGACAAACACAAAGTAGACACGATGGCTTCATTACTCAGGAATCAGTAATTATAATATTGACACTTATGAGCTGTAATTTTTCAACAATAAACAAAGCTCAAAGTTCTTAGTAGGCCCAGCAATTGGTTCGTATTTCCGACGTTTATTTTGGCACAAAACTAAAAGAAATTTGATAATACATTTTCTACACGTTCTTTTTCGCACTGTTTAGACGAATATGAGAATGATAATTAGCAGCAGAGTGGGTGAACAGACCAGCTTTTTAGACGTCAACGATGCTTCCTTCTAGTTAATATTTACTAGGAAGTTCTCAATTTGTCAAATAAACCCTTCTAATAAATATTTACTAGGAAGTCTTAATTTGTCAAATAAACCCTTCTAATAAATATTAAGAGAAGGGTCCATTTGGTAAAAAAAAAGACGCCATTTAGTTGACGTTCACCTCCTCGGCTGCTAATGCGCTAACTAAATATTTGATCAAGTCCTTAAGATTTCACAAATAAACTAATTTGTAAAACCTCACCTCGTAAATCAATCAGATTATTAGATTGGTCAGTGAGTTTAAAATTAATTCTCGTTAACAAATTATTATGACATCGCATATAGACTAGATTAGTTGGGTCTTCAATAATTAGAAATCCTGGAGGAGCCGTTGGTGCAAATGAATATAAAATATATCCTTGCTGAGCTTGATTTGATTGTTCGAGATTTATTTGATAATTTCCTTCGATAACATCACATACTAAATTGAGCGCAATCACCGTTGAAATATTCACATTGTTCGGAGCAATATGTCTACCGCCGCCTTCTGGATCATTATTAAATTTCAGAATATTTGCTGTAGGATTCTTCGATTTTTTCCAATTATCGTGGATTCTTTTGAACCCAATATCAATAGCATCGTCAAGTTGTTTCTTTAGTTTATCCGGATTATATCCAGGGATTTTAAAATCTTTAATCTCCGTTTTATTAATCTTATATAGATCCGCAAACTTATCATGTAAGATTTCTTCATTTAATACTTCTTGAATAATTTTCGAGTGAAATATTTTCATATCGTCGATG
The DNA here is from genome assembly GCA_029339505.1 of Unio delphinus. NCBI lineage: Eukaryota > Metazoa > Mollusca > Bivalvia > Unionida > Unionidae > Unio > Unio delphinus. The sequence continues at coordinate 7,171,537 of JAQISU010000034.1, read as the reverse complement.
ATTTTATTACCCGTTTCTACGACGTTGATAAATTCATCCTTGATGAGAGAGCCGGATTTAATAGATATTAGCAGTCGTGAAAAATCATTATTCATTACTGTGAAATTTCCGTTAATGAGAGGAACATAAATTGATTCAAAAATTTCTTTATTCAAGAATTTATTAGGAGCATAATCTTGATAATTCTTGACTTCATTAACGGGTTTTATTTTGTTGGTGATATAATCGGATTTCTTAGGTTCGGGTGGAAAATCCTTCGAATTTTCTCGCGAGTTATCCGGTGGTAATTCAGGCCATCCTAACACTGATCTTATAGAACTCTGATAAATATCTACAACGTATCCTTCTGTATTTATCTCGATAGCGGATGATAATGTTGGTTCGTGAACTGTTATAGCGATTTTTGATTCTTTTCCGGTGAGAGATTTTATTCTTCGTTGAAATTCAGCATTGATCTGTTCGATTTGATATGACCCAGTTGGTATAGAAACAACCTGCCAATCTGGTGTTCCGTCTTCACGATTCTTGTTTGCAAATACCAAGGAATTATTCGGTTGTTGACCACCAAATGCTACCGATCTAATATTAGGCCAGCTATGATACACTCGTAGTTTTGCTAGTGCGATCTCGCTCACGGGAACGGGGTTTGGAAAATTAACACTAAATTCGGGACGTGTTGAGGTTACTGATATCGTGCTTGTTTTCACCGGTGTTGTATTTGTTACTATTTGTTGAAGTAGTTCTTGCGACGACATTATTATTATTATTATTCTGCTCTAATTCCAGCATTGTTGATTTATACAATTGAGCCATCGTTGAAAATTCGCTATCTGATATTGTTGTGTCATCCAACGACGATGATATCAACGAGGATAATTGCGAGTAACCGGCAGATGCAATATGATATTTAATTAAATAATCATGTAGTTTACTCTGGCTACACGATGATAGTTTTTTTGTGATCCCGGTTAATATCCCGGCGATTGTAGCTATCGAAGAAATAACAATTGGTACTACAACCGGAGCAATCATAGTAACCGAAGATAGTATTATTCCAGCCGCGGTGATTACTCCCGACACTGAGTATACGGTGACATCAACTGCGGTTATTCTTCGTTGGTAGTTTTTTATTTTTATTTGATACTCCTCACAGAGAGAACTGAGTTTAGTTTGAAATTCTCTGACTTGATCATAGCGATACTGATTCGATGATGGGGTCATTTTATTTTAAAAGCGCTAGCATTTTCAATTACAAATTACTTTGTAATTTTGAATCGTGAAAGAATTTTTAAATCAATTTAATTGTTTACTTAAATCCACTACGAATTCTACGTACCACGTTACTGAAACCCTGACTAGATTTCTATCTATGGTATTTATTATCGTGAATTGTTCAGTTGTATCCTTGTCGATGATCGTTGATACCGTATTATTGACTCCAGATGAACTCGACGATGATATATTAAACTGATTCGGTGATACTATTGTTAATCGATAAATACCCTTGACTGCTGCGGTTATGTTTAAAATGTTGTTTGTGGGAGTCCATATAAATGATCCGTGTTGAATCGTGTGTACTACGTTGTTGACGATAGATTTATCATGAGGAATTTTTACTTTTTCAACAACGTTTATCATTCTCATTGCATCATCCCTTATTGCGTTGTTGAATGTTTTAAGTTCATCGATGGATTTTTTAATATCGGGAAGTGTTATTTCAATTTTATCAAATGGGCTCCCAATAAACTTGTCCATGAGGTTTTTACGAAACGTCATAAATAGTTTCGTGTGTTTTTCATATTCAGATTGAAGAGTTGCTAGTTCTAACATAGAATCTTTTATTACGGTGAGTTTTGGTGTGGTTACTGGTGGATTTCCAAAAAATTCTAGTATGGGTTTGTCAATTTGGTCAATTGTATTTCTTTGTGTTTCACGAAACCAGTTAAATGCAACTATATGATCGTCATATTTATCATTGAGTGATTTTAATGAATTCACCGTGTTATCGTATGTTGCTAATTTATCCGTAATCGTTGAAACAAGTACACCTGGTTTGAGTTTACCCTCTTCGGAAAATAACGCGATAGCATCCTCTGCTGCGTCTCGTTGTTTAACCAAAATATCATTAAGAGAGATATTACTACTTTTCAACTTACCCTGACGATCTTGAAAAACAACTATTTCACCAGGATCAACATTTGCTAGGTTTAATATTTCTGATATTTCATCTTCGATTAATTTTTTAACATCCTTGTTATCAACGGTTTCAACTCCACTATCAGGTTTTTTCAGCGATGATAAAGATCGTCCCCAAATATCAATCATTATTATAGAAATATTTTCATCGTTTAAATCCGATGGATTTTCAATCTAAAGATTTTTAATCTAAAATTCTTTCAGAATTTTTTTAAGAGATTTGCCGCTAGTATACTCATTTACTACTATATGAGGTGGTTTCGAAAATCTTTTGGATATAGCATCAAGTACGTTTAATACTTCATTACCACATATTGGTGGATCAAGCATTGTTTGTGTTGGTAACGTAGAATACCAAGTCTTCATTGGAAAATCTTTTATATAACGCATAAATTCTTTCGGCGGCGCTAATCCATATGAGTCAAAATAAATAATCCCACGTGGATCAATCGCGTATGCAACCCAGTGAGTTCCAGGTCCGGAGCTGTTATCTAAATTAATAATACCGGTTTCAACATCATTTGGTTGTGCCGGTAACTGATCTCTCATAAAAACCCCTCTGAAATTTTTTATTTTTAATTTTTTAGCGGTATCAATTAAATCAAAATTGGACATAGGAACTATATCGTTCCTGGAATTCGAAGACCCTTTCCGCTGTACCATGAACTCGGGGTTCCTGGTAGTCTTAGACCCTTTCCTTTTTTTTTATACCCTTTTCCAGTTGCCTTTTTCAATGCCATTCCTGCTGCGGTACCAATAGCTCCTAATGCTGCTGCCTTCGCTACCGCTGGGGCTGCTGCGGCAATCAACCCTGGAATCAACCCTAACAACGGGAATATACCACCAGTCTTTTCCATGTTTTTAATCGCGCTCGTAGAAAGAGTAATCTGAACTCCTTTTTTTTCTTTCAGCGCTTTATTAAAATGATTAGTTTGAGTTTTTGTCAGTGATAGTTTATTCCCTCCGCCATTCATTTGATTAGGTTTCAGCGTTATTGTGGTTCCACATTGCTTAGCTGATTTGGATTGTAATTTTTTTAGCTGACCAGGTGTCAACGTAACATTGATATTACTATACGACATTATACAAAACAGATTGATTCTAAATTAGAAATTCAAATTGCACAGCAATTTTTAAGCATTTCTAAATTCAAAATTACTCTGTAATTTTTACTTATAGATTTTCCACTGGTGCATCTACCAGTCTCATTCGTCCACCAACACCCTCGAGTATCATTGACTTATCACTGAGAATAACAGCAACCGCTCTGTAATTATCAATACCAGCAGGATGGGTTACACGAGCTCGGAAGTGTATATCAACTACGGACTGTTTCATCAAGTCAAGATGTTCCAACGAAAAGTAATAAATCGGATACAGACTTTTAAAATCCAATTGTGATATTTGTAGACCAGTATCTACATTTTGATCACGTCCCATAAATGATAGCAATCGATGATAAACTCGTGCAATATGGTTTTGACCGTAATTAAGTTGTATATCCTCTGATGGTTCTTGTTGTCCGTTTATTTTAAGTGAAACTTCATTACATCCGATTTGATCAAATATCATATGGGAACGTTCTTGATTATCCAATCGCGCTCTATTCTGTAGCGCAATAAAAATATGCCGTGGAGCTGAAACACCCTGTCGTGCTGCCAAATGCCATGTAAGTGTACCATCAATATTAGAATCCATGGTATCTGTGGACGTTGTCAACCAGCTTAATAATCTCTTTCCCCCTTGATCCATAAATGATAACAATCGTGGTTCTACTGACAATGATGGAGTTAATACTGGCATCCACAGTGATAATTTTAATAAATTAACTTTACCAGCGACAACGCCAGCAGCGCGCCAGATTGCATTATTATCAGTACCCTTTCTCACTAGTGCTACAGTATGCTTTACTCCATAAATAACTTTTCTGACGTTTCTACAAAATCCAAATATGTGATGGAGCGGAATCGCACATGAAAACTGTCGACGCTCTCCCTGCAATGTTCCTTTTCGTGTTGCAAACCCTAAATTGAAATTATTATTAACGCTTCCGAGAATATCAAAGGCAGCAGCTGGTCTGTCTCTATGTTCAGGGGTATCAGGTTGTGGATCAGCTGCAGTAGCTCTTGCAGTGCCTATTTTAATATACGGAATGTGCTCAGCGTGATCAGTAATATCCTTAGAGAACATCATAGATGGACCAGCCGATCTAGTATAATCATCAGAATATCTCGCTAACCCGATTATTCCCGTAGCAACATCAACTTCACGTTCAATAGATTCGATTTCTTTTCCATCAATGAGATATCTAGCACTTTCAAATAAAGCCATGATGCCATTGTTAACAAAACCAACTCGGTTAGTTGGGTCATTTGCATATGGTGTATCATCATGCTGTAAAAGTTCACCTTCGACTTCAATAAAGGCTTCAGCGGGTAAAAAGTATTTACTGGTATCATGAACTTGAAGTTCAATTCTTCCACGAAGATCAGGTTGTACTGCGTGATAAGCAAAAAATTGATAATCACGTACAGAAGTATCTTTAAGTACTGGGGCTTCCATGTCAAATGCAACATCAGGGTTCTGTTTGAACATTTTTTATTATATATCCGATGGTCTAAATCAAAAATTACAAAGTAATTTAAAAAATTCTGAAAGTAATTTAAAAAATTCTGAAGGAATTTTGAATTGAAAACCCCAGGAATTCATTTAGAGAAAATCGATTTTTATGAAATTATGTCGACGGATTAGCCAAAAAACAATACAAAATCAATAAAAAAAAACATCGAAAATTCGATGAAACAACATATTTTTAACCTCACATGATAAAAAATCTGATCAAAATCGATTTTCTCTAAATGAATTCCTGGGGTTTTCATCCTCGATTTTCATGAAATTTTGTCGATGAATTGCATAAAAACACTAGAAAAATGAGTAAAAACACTAGAAAAATGAGTAAAAAAAGTAAAAAATCTAACAAAATTAGCAAATTATAAATATTTTATAATATAAAAATAATTTTTATAAACTAATTATTTAGTTGGGTGTATTTTAATAATGATGATGAAAATATCTGATAATGAAGATAACGTAAGTAGAATCACAAGTGATTCTGATACAAGTGATTCTGACACAAATATTTCTAATGCTAGCATTTCTACAATAACCATAACAACTGAGCATCCTATTCAAATAAATAGAAACACAAGTGATTCTGACACAAATATTTCTAATGCTAGCATTTCTACAATAACTATCATAATTGGAAATCCTGTTCAAATAAATATTTCTAACGTTTCCGGCGAAATTTCTTAAAGCCACTTCCCGGAAGCCCACTTCCGGCTATCATATTTGCTGTTATGTTATCCTGGGCGTTAGTCATTAATGATTGTAGTTTTTTATCCACGGCGTTATTTATTATTTTACTAACCTGTGTAGGCATTACTGTAGTAGATGGTAGTGAAGTCATTCTAGAAATGCTAGCATTTCCAGGTTTTGAAAAATTTCGTCGTCGAACTAGCGCTGTTAGTTTATCCCGAGCGGCTGAAAACGCCTTACTAGCAAGATCACCAACAGTGTTAATACCCTTATCTCGGATAACATCAATTGCTTTCATTGCTGCCTGTTTTGCAAACGGAGCCACTTTTGGAGCCATTCTTGAAAATAATCCCATTATAGTATTACCGAGACCATCTCCATAGTATACTCGGTATTTTGGCAATCGTGAGTTTACCACGTAGACACTAGTTGGTTTATCATGGTTGTAGTGTATGATCATTCTCTATATAGAAACACTAGTGTTTCCAAATGCTAAAGCATTTCCAAATGCTAGTGTTTCCAAATTGATATTTATCTAATCGCTATGATAACCGTAGAAATTTGAAGAATTTCCATCCGTAGGATTTTCAGCTAACTCCTCAATGAAATCTCTATATGTTGCAATATCCATGATACCACCTTGAAATAATCTCCTACAGATATCAGCTGCTTCATTGATTATTTCCAGTGAGTTATTCCCAGCTCGTTTTCCTCCTACGAGTACTTCTAATCGTGCTATATCACCGAGAATATTACCAGGACATGTTACACTAGAGTTTCCAACTAAACCACTGCCTGTTTTTTTAGTTGTACCAGTTGCACCTTGAGAAGAGGGTTGTGTTATTTTAAAAAGTTTTGATTGTTCTGGTAATTTAAGAAATCCAGGGTCTGATTGCGTTGTTGTAGATGATTCAGCTTTTTTTACTGCTTCTATAAATTCTTGATACGTTTTATCAGTTTCTCTTGCCTGAGATGACTTTGTAAATATACGATATAACCCCTTATTCCATTCTTTTTTATTGGGTTTTTTATAATCATCGTGGATATAATTTCCTCTTTGATTAAAACTCCTAACAACGAAATCGGCTAATTCTTCCATAGAATCAAATTGTTTATTTTTTAATTCATCTAATTTATCCGGGAGGAATTTATCATTGAATGCAACTCTTTCACTAGTAGTATCACCCTCTTCTTCTTGTTGTTGTTGTGGTTGTTGTTCTTGAAATTCTTCAAGTGGTTCAGATGGTGGTGAGGAAATATCAACATCACCTAATCGTTCAATTTCTTCCTGAAGTTCTCGTTGTTCTTCTTCTTGTCGTCTTGCAGTAGTTATTATATCACCAGGAAGTGTTTTTAATGATTTTTTCGTTTGTTTAGTTCGTTTTGATATTTTCTCTAACACAGGGAGAAAGGACTCTTTTTGCGCGCTTTCTTGTTTAGAAATTGCTGTTTTCACACCCTTAGTTGCACTAACAATAGGTTTGAAGAGTTGTTCTGTATCCTCTGTGAAGTCAGTCTGAAATAATTGCCGTTGTTGAAGTTTTTCACGTATACGATCACGAAGGGGTAATATTTTCTTAAGAGCTTCAAGTCTTTCTTTAGTGTTCCGTGTAGTTAATGATTCTCCTACCATTATTGAAAGAGTATTACTATTGTCAAATTAAAAAATCCTTTGGATTTTAGAAATGCAAATCATTTCGAAAGAAATCACTAACTTAAAAATGCAAATCATTTTAATACTTCCTTGTTGTTACACACATAATTTTACTTCCTCATACCGTATCGGTTATACAAACAAAGGAGGCTCTCTACGCGTGGGCTCATCACCTTCAGAGTTTTCCATTAATGTTTTTAATTGTCTCACTTTACAATTAATAAGTCTCTTTTGTTCATATTCTAATCCTAATTGCTTTCGAACACGTTCAACGATGCTACATAATGGTACGAAGACATTAACATCTTCAGTATTTACTAAGCTCTCACGTATAAGCTTTTGGATATTCTTAATTAAAAAATATTTTTTAGATAGGACATATTTTCCGGTCTGTTCTGCAAATTGTATATCCTCGAAATTGGTCATAATTTGATCACAATCCAAACCTGAACATAATTTTACATTTTCATCCTTCAACTTGTTGATTTCAATAATAATCAATTTGAGATTTTCAATATTCATATATATATAAAAATATATTTGTTTAAATAAAGTATTTTCAAAATGAATTCTGGATACACTAAGGTGTTGATCATCTTAGTATACCCAGAAGCTTAATGCGATTATAGGTGATTATGATTATATATAATGAATGACGACGGCACATTCACCGTTTTGAACCCCCTTGGTGTTTTATACATCAAGCAGCGCTCAACGGTTACAACCGACAAACACATAACAATAGATTATAGGTGAACAATGAATGAATTGATTTCAATGACAATGACGACGGTACAACAATAGATTATAGGTGAACAATGACAATGGTATATACAATGAATTGATTTCAATGACAATGACGACGGTACAACAATAGATTATAGGTGACACAATGAATGAATTGATTTCAATGACAATGGATGACGCGGGCTATTCTACATTCAAGTGTAAACAAAACCACAAAATCGAAACTTTGGTTTTGAATGTCAATAATAACGTTCATACCACGTGTGACGGTGTGGTTTTGTTTACACTTGAATTTCGGCTAAATGCCCAATTATAATAAGAACGAATTTGTATATATACACTCATTACGACGAGGTGATATAAAATAGGTGTAGTGATTGTAATTGTTTGTTTGTTTATTAGCGATCACTGACAATGTTGAAAACACGCATAATACTTGAAATAGACATTAAAAAAAATGTTTAAATACGACGTGTCTATAAAACAGTTCTGTTAATACTTGAAAAAAGACAAAATTGATTGTGTTTTGTTCGGATTTATTTAATTATAACAGCCAATCAAAAATCGAAGATTTTCCAATCAATGTTAGAAACGCGTTTCCGTGTTTAAGATCCGTAACTCTGTTATTGATGATTTGTCACACGTGTTATACCTAACGGAGTTATCTCCCGTGAAATCCGTAAGATTTCCATTTACGTATTATACGTAAGAAAACTGAATTTTGTTTTTAAAACGCTTTGAAAAAGCGGTCTTATAAACCCCCTCTGCTACTTTTTGTACCGAGGAGGAGGTAATATCGAAATACTTACCAGCTTCTGACATTGATTGAAATACTCCCTCCGTGTTATCTTCAGTATTAAACGATCTTACTGGTCTCTTCCCAATTGATTTACAAGTACCAGTATTTCCAAATGTAGTATTCTCACTTTGTGTAACAGCTCGTAAATTATTCAAAGAATTATTTGTCCTAATACCATCAATATGATCAATAACAAGGCCATCCTTGATTGATCCATTATACACTTCGAAGACGAAACGGTGATTGAGATACATTTTCCCTCCAGCACTAAACGTCAAATACCCTATACCATTATCCCGCCCAACAGATTTCCTATTTTTACTGTGTCTGACAACACCATCACGAGAAGCTTCGTAATTTTTAATAACAGGATGTCTTTGAAATTCTTGGCTCATTTGTATATATAATATATCTATTTGTCTAATTCATTAATTGGCTGAATTATAACATTAACAAATCTTTTTATATAGTCATCCGTAGTTTTTATGATTTTGCTATTGACGTCGTCAGGATTTTTTATTCTTCGCTTGTCATAATAACGTTTTAACTCTCTATAACGCTTACCCCCGCAATTAATGCATAACTGCGACTTGCCTCTTACACCTACCCCACAATGCAAGCATGGTAGAGGTCCCTCCGAACCGTTTCTTACACTCTGCATATGATACCCACAGAATTCATTTCTACATGATTTGTTACACGGAGTCTTTGATCCAATCATAAGCCATTTGCAATGATTCATTATATAAAATTTTCTTATTTAAATACTTGTTTTAATTATAATATGAAGGAGTTCAAGAGATTATCGAAAATTAAGCCTTGGAAAAATGTTAGATTTAATCTCGATAGAATCTCTGATATACCTAAAAGTCTAGTAGATGATAAACCACTATTGAGTAAAATCAGCGACTGTTTTAATGAGTTTAAGCGTGATGGAGCATCTCATACGTGGTCGACATTTCGAATTATTGATGAAGATGTCAATGTACCTGTAATTGATGCTACTATGAATGATATAAGAGCAGCTGAGATACTTTCACACCTTGGTGAAATTGCAAAGCAATTTCTACGGAGGTATTTTTTTAGAATAAAATTCATTATCGAAGAGGAAGGTGAATGGATTATCAGAGATAAATTTGACCCAATCCTTAAGGATAAAAAAACTGTTATTGTGAGTAGAGATTCCAAACCAGGAATTCTAACTGGAATTGACAAACCATACTATGAGAAATCTTACCCTGTAACAGCAGTTGTGTATGGGTTATATCCAATAAATAATAATCCTAATATTACAAAACTAGCTCCAATGTTTTCATCATCAGTGGCTTTGCCACTTAATTGTGTAGCAACACGGTTAATAGAACACTTCACAAATGCATCCCGGGGAAACAAATTAACTGATCTACGAAGAAAAAAAATAACCGAATGGGAACTAACAGTGAAACAACATGGAGCAAGGATTTCCGATATAGCTAAATTAGAAGCATTATTAAAATTTCCAATATCGGTAGCGACAATAACCGGAGAAGTATTATACGAACCGAAATATCAATCGCGAGGAGCTCCAATTGAAATTATCGATCATAACAAACACGCGTGGACACCCGCGGTAAATATATTTCCACGAGAAAGAACTGTTCGATATATCCCCCGGAAATTTTCCGGGGAATTTTCAGATGATTTCTATGAAGAGAAATTATTTGATGCTATTCACGCGTTAACCAAAGACGACCCTGTCTCAATGTGGTTACTCAGGAGTAATGAGGATCCGGAAATAGGATTTGATCAGTTTGTAAAACCAAATGGTGAATTATATCGAACTGAAGAATTAGATACTAAAATGAGAAAAATCGCTAATGAATTTTCACCTGAAAATTCCTCAAAATCCTTCGGATTTTCTGTAGAAAAACTACTTACGGATAGTTTTACTATTCCATCAGTGGTAGCTCACTTCGCACGAGAAAAAAACTCATGGCGTCCAACACGAAGTGATTTTCTGGAGGATGTGAAGTTGAGTTGCTTCGAATTGGGTCATGGAGGATTGTGGAATACGAAATACTCACGTGATGGTATGATTTCAATTGATATATCCGCGTGTTATCCTGGAAGTTTTCTCGGATATGGAGAATGCTCTGAATATTTTAAACGATTTGGACATCCCACACATGAAATGACTCGTGTTGCGATTAATGGTCCATTGCCTGATTTTGATTTAACCGGGTTCGCTCGTGTGATATCATTCGAATTAGCTACAGGGTTACATCCGTGTAGTTATCTTTGGCTTGGTAGACATATGTATGAAAAAGCGTGGATGCCAATTGTGCTATTGCGATATATGATCGATTGTGGTATGTTAACATCATTAATTGTCAGTGAAGCGATTATTTGTTATAACGCTCAGAAAGATGTTTGGTTACCAAAACCCGATCTAGAAAAAATAATTAACGAACAACGAAAACAATTTCTAGATGGAAATTCGAAGAATTTCAGCGAGGAACAAATCATAGATTGGTCTAAGAGGTTATTCGAAGGTAGGAATAGAGAGGCTAAAGAACTCGGACGAAGAATAATCGGTAAATTCACTCAAGGTGGAAGATTTGACAATGCAAAATATTCTTCGAGATTGATCTTAGACAATGAAGAATACGATTTTATCATAACCGATTTAATAAAAAAAGGAAAATTTGTAACCCGTAGGGATGCTTTTCGATCCAATGGTGAGAAATTAGGTACGGTTATTACCTACTGTGATGGATATAGTTGTCAGTACACACATTTGAGAAGTTCTATGCTAGCCTATTCTTGTATTAATCTATTCTCGATGATAAATAGATTTCCTAATACCGCGGTTAGAGTAGCTACTGATTCGATGTATATCCATGAGAAATACAAATCAGATGTAGCTAAATTCACAGATCCTAAGGAAGCGTGGGGAAATTGGAGGTTTAAAAAAGAAACACTACATGAGTATTGTAAATCCGCAGACGTTGCAATGGATGATAAATATATTTGTAGAAATATAGATAATATTTCTAAAGAATTTTCTACTGCACCACCTGTATCCGATCCGATTTGTAGATACAAGACAGTTTATTTAAACGGCTGTGGTGGATCAGGAAAGACAACTCGTGCAATCGAATTATTTCGTCGTGGTGGAAATACTTTTATTTCTACTAACATGATTGTGTTAACACCAACTCACAGACTCGCCAGAGAGATGATAGCGCGGGGGGTAAAAGCCTGTACTTATCACAGCTTCTTTCGATGGAAAGGCGATACATGGACTCCTGATCGAATGGGCGATAAATTTATTCCTGAAATAATAATCTGGGATGAAATATGCACGGTATCGTTGACAGTATTACAGATATTTCTTGAATGGTTGTTAAACAGAAACACAAAAGTCGTCATGTGCGGGGATCACGGTCAACCGCAGCCATTTGTTGGTGGATCTCCACATGAATGGCTAAAAGGATTTGTAGATTATTATGAAGAGATTAATACCGACCATAGATCACTTGATGAACAATTACGCGAGTTCAAAGCGCTAATTAGATTACAACCGGATAAAATCCAATGTGAAATAGCGCGTGAAATAATCTCTGAAACTCCCATGAATGATTTTTGGGAAATGTGGAAGCCAAATGATTTAATAATCGCGAGTAGAAAAATAGTCAGAGACGCACTTCAGATGAAGTTGTTTGCGCTACATAAAGAAAAATTTGCAACGCTTCCAGTACCACTCTGTTATAGACCTAAGGATACACGAAAGCAGAATATCGACGTTGACATTCCTGGACAACAACAAAAGCAGAATTTAGTATTAAATGATATTGTGCTGGTTGATATCAGCGTCGTTAAAGATGCATTAGGTGCTGATAAATCCCCATGGACGTTAGGTTATGCAGCAACAATACACTCTTCACAGGGATTAACTATATCCGATACAACTCTTTGGATAGTAGATAATCATATTGAGTGGTCAAATTTAGTTTATCTCGCAGTATCCAGAGTACGGCGAATAAACCAACTTCGAAGAATTGTGGTTAATGATAATGACAATACAATAAGTAATATACACGCCGATGATAATATAATCAGAAAAATACTCTCTGGTTATAAACAACAGGATAAAAAAAATAAAAGAGAATTTGACATTGATGCTAAATTAATTAAGACACTAAAGCAACAACAGAACAATCACTGCGCGAGTTGCAATTGTATAATGCGTTGGAATTGGTCGGATAAAGATCCTCGCCAATTTACCGTAGATAGAAATGATAACAATCTCGGTCATGTCAGAAACAATGTGAGGTTGACTTGTCTTGAGTGCAACAGACGCAGAGGTGCCAGCACCTTAGGTGCTAGTTAAGACCACGCGGTGGTAATTGAGTATCCTCGGGAATCACTTGTAATTGTTCGCGTGTAAAACCCCGCTGAGGAGCAGTTGAATCCAGTTTATAGACTGGAGGTCTACCAGTTGATCGTGTTATGCCGGATATTTTATGCGTAGTGACGCTCCAAATAGGATCAGTAGCTCTTTTTTTACCACCCTCAAGCTCTCCTGGTTCGTATAAGTACCTTACAATGACATTACTACCAAGAATTGGTTCTTTGAAATCTTTTTGTGAAATTCCTTGGATTTCCATTTTGATAGACGCCTTCTTAATAGCGTTGACAGGTTTCATATTAATTGTTCTAGTAATCTCATTATTGATTGCGGTAATCACAGCTGGTAATCTCTTGACCCATTCACGGGATCGTTTATCCTGGATGAATTCTTTCGCGTATTGATATCCAAATAACCGCTCAGCAAGGGTTTTATTAAACCGTTCAACAATTGCCTGATCGCGATGTAGCGCAGTGTGTCCTCGTCTGATGGCGACATTATGATGTTTCATCGTAGATGTAACAACACCTTGAAATTCCTTGCCAGGATCAACTTGTAACAGATTTGGCCAGCGCAGAGGACCTCGTCGATAAATTTTTTCAAATGCAGAAGCTACTTCAGTAGATGATTTTGTTTTTAATGGTTCTGCTTCTTTGTATCGACTTGCAATATCAACTAACGTTAACGCGTATTTGTAACCGTTGTCATGCGGCAGAAATAGTATATCAGCTTGATGAACTTCATTAGGTGTTGTAACATCAAAATGCGAATAGTTAATTTGTTTAGGCGCTGGTAGATAAATTTGCCATATTGCTTGTTTAGATAACCAGTTTGCCGCTGTAGTTTTTTTCACCTTTGATGCGCTAGCGAGTTTATTAATTGCTGCGTAACCTCTCCAGTATCCCCTCGGAGAATAGTAAATAGATTCCATATTAAAATGCTAACATTTTCAATTACCAGCACCTAACATCAATTTACCCTTCATAGCAGATTTTACCAACCACGAAGCCAATTTTTCTTTGAAGGATTTATCAGGAATAGCATTTAACGCATGAATTAATTTTACATCTGCGAGATGTCTGTGTTGAAGATTGCTGCTTTTATAAGCGACATCATGAGCATGACACGCCTTATCAATAGCGTTTATTGGATACTCGCCGGGTCGGGGCTGATTTTGATCATCAAGTCTGATATCTAATCGTGTTCCCGGTCCACAGTAGCTATATCCTGGAAGGTGCTTTTCTCCTGGATACTTTGCCCACGGTGTTCCTGGGAGTTTTGTCAATTTGGCTGCAATATCACCTCCTCGTTTTTTTTTAAAGGTTTCGTGGAAGTAAATCTAAATTTCTTTGTACTACATTGTACGCATTTACCAGAAAGCGCTGATCGATTATTTTTCGTTGTAATAGTCGTCAAGTCATTTGTGCCAGTACGCGTCCTACATTTCACACAATATAAATCCATAATTATATTATATAACGGCATGAATGTAATTGATTATTCAGCTACGAGACGACGGGAACCTATTAGACACCATGCAATGTTACCAAATTCTATTCGCGCGATTATCATCGGACCATCTGGAAGTGGTAAAACACAATTGCTACTTAATTTGATAACGAGATGGATGAAGTGGGATAAATTGTACATGATTGCTCCGAGTGTAGATGATCAACGATGTTATGAAGTATTAAAGGATTTTAATGATGCCGCGCAAGAAATTAACGGTGATGGTGTTATTGAGTTTATAACCGATATCGAAGAGGCACCTAGTATTGATGATATTGATGGAAGTATTAACAATTTAGTCGTATATGATGATATCATGTTAGATAATCAAAAGAATCCTGCTAGAATATTTTCCCGGGGGCGTCACAAAAACACCGATGTGATATATATCACTCAACGTTACACTCAAATACCAAAAGTGATCAGAGATAACTGCAATATGCTGTGTGTATTTAACGGAGTTGATACTCATACTCTTAGAAATATTTGGCAAACTTGGTGCGGTGGTGATATGGATCATAATCGATTTAGAAATTTCTTTAGCCACGCTCAGTCAATCCCACACGGATTTGTGACGATAAATTTATCAGACCCTCGGACAAGATATCGTGTCGGACTTGATCAAATATTTAGTTAGTAAAAATCGAAGATTTTCATAGCAGCCGAGGAGGTGAACGTCAACTAAATGGCGTCTTTTTTTTTTACCCGAAAACTCCACGAATTTTCCAAGCATCGTTAACTCAGAACTGAAAGTTCCAAGCAGCAAAGGGGATGGTGACAACAAAAATGATGTCGTTTTTTTTTTTAATTTTATTTTGATGAATGGAGGCTTATATTAAGCATTTTCGAGAAAGCCTCAGTTTGCTAAATCGACGCCTGTAAAAGTTGGTCTGTTCACCTCCTCTGCTGCTTAATTAAACTCTTGACTTTTTTTTTTCATACTTCAAAATTTTTTTTTTTTTTTTTTTTTGGTCTTTGAGAAAAATACCTGTAATAAATTACCCAAAATTTCGGGAGCCATGCCACGACTGGGTTATATCCGAATTCGGGTATATAGCGGGGCGGGTTATAGCGGGGTCCCACTGTACATCCATACTACTGATCTATGTGTTAAACAAGACTCTAAAACCACATTATTGCTAATACATCCATACTACTGATCTATGTGTTAAACAAGACTTTAAAACCAGATTATTGCTAATACATCCATACTGCTGATCTATGTGTTAAACAAGACTCTAAAACCCCATTATTGCTAATACATCCATACTACTGATCTATGTGTTAAACAAGACTCTAAAGCCCCATTATTGCTAATACATACATACTGCTGATCTATGTGTTAAACAAGACTCTAAAACCCCATTATCGCTAATACATCCATACTACTGATTCATGTGTTAAACAAGACTTTAAAACCCCATTATTGCTAATGTATCGATACTACTGATCTGTGTGTTAAACAAGACTCTAAAACCCCATTATTGCTAATACATACATACTACTGATCTATGTGTTAAACAAGACTCTAAAACCCCATTATTGCTAATACATCCATACTACTGATCTGTGTGTTAAACAAGACTCTAAAACCCCATTATTGCTAATACATCCATACTACTGATCTATGTGTTAAACAAGACTCTAAAACCCCATTATTGCTAATACATCCATACTACTGATCTGTGTGTTAAACAAGACTGTAAAACCCCATTATTGCTAATTTCCATACTACTGATCTATGTGTTAAACAAGACTTTAAAACCCCATTATTGCTAATACATCCATACTACTGATCTGTGTGTTAAACAAGACTTTAAAACCCCATTATTGCTAATACATCCATACTACTGATCTTTGTGTTTTGCAAGACTTTAAAACCCCATTATTGCTAATACATCCATACTACTGATCAATGAGCAGCAGAGAGGGTGAACCTCACAACTTTCCGAGCGTCGATTCGGAAATCTGAGGCTTCTGCCAAATAGTAAAAAAAATGGCGTCTATTCGATAAAATAAGATTTCCTTATATACGCCAACGTCGTTGTCATCCACCCTCTCTGCTGCTGCAAATGTTTCATTTGTGGTTAACAAAAAATAATAAATGATTTCAACCAAATATTTGATCGAGTCCGATACGATATCGTGTCCGAGGATCATGTAAATTTATTGTTACAAATCCATGCGGGGTTGACTGAGCATGACTAAAGAAATTTTTAAATTGATTGAAGTCCATATCGGAACACCATGTCTGCCAAATATTTCGTAGCGTATGTGTATCAACGCCGTTAAACACAGCAAGAATATTACAGTTATCTCTGATCACTTTTGGAATCTGAGTGTAGCGTTGAGTGACATATATCACATCAGTGTTTTTGTGACGCCCCCGGGAAAATATTCTAGCTGGGTTTTTTTGATTGTCTAACATCACATCGTCGTATACGACTAAATTGTTAATGCTCCCATCAAGGTCATCCACGGATGGCGCCTCGTCAATATCAGTTATAAAATCAATGGTATTCTCACCTTTAATTTCTAATGCATTCTCGTTAAAATCCTTTAACACTTCATAGCATCGTTGATCATCTACGCTAGGGGCAATTAAATACAACTTATCCCACTTCATCCATCTCATTATTAAATTGAGCAACAATTGCGTTTTACCGGATCCAGATGGCCCGATTATAATTGCACGGATAGAGTTTGGTAGCGCTGCATGATGCTTAACTGGTTCTCTTATTTTAGTCGCTGAAAAATCAATTATATTCATATCTCTATACATAAATTATGGATCTATATTGTGTGAAGTGTAAAACGCGTACTAGCACAAATGATGTGACGACGGTTACAACTAAAAATAACAGATCAGCACTAACTGGTAGATGTGCAACATGTGGTATAAAAAAGTTTAGATTTATTTCTACAAAATCAAAGATTTTACAATCCGGAGATGTTTTAAAAAAAAACGAGGAGGTGATATCGCAGCCAAATTGACAAAGCTCCCTGGAACCCCATGGGCAAAGTACCCCGGAGAAAAGCACCTTCCAGGATATAGCTACTGTGGTCCCGGAACACGATTAGATATCAGACTTGATGATCAAAATCAACCCCGACCCGGTGAAGAACCAATAAACGCCATTGATAAGGCCTGTCACCTTCATGATGTTGCTTATAAAAGCAGCAACCTGCAACACAGGCATCTCGCGGATGTGAAATTAATTCATGCGTTAAATGCTATTCCTGATAAATCTTTTAAAGAAAAGTTGGCTTCGTGGTTGGTAAAATCAGCTATGAAAGGCAAATTGATGATGGGTGCTGGTAATTAATAATATGGAATCAATTTATTATTCCCCAAGAGGATACTGGAGGGGTAAATCAGCAGTCCATAAACTCGCTAGCGCTGCAAAAGTGAAAAAAACTACAGCGGCGGATTGGTTATCCAAACAGGCACTATGGCAAATTTATCTACCACCACCTAAACAAATTCAATTCTCGCATTTTGATGTGACCGCTCCTAATGAAGTTCATCAGGCTGATATATTATTTCTGCCACATGATCGTGGTTACAAATACGCGTTAACCGTAGTTGATATTGCAAGTCGATACAAAGAAGCAGAACCGTTAAAAACAAAATCAGCCACTGAAGTTGCTTCTGCATTTGAAAGGATTTATCGACGAGGTCCTCTGCACTGGCCGAATCTATTACAGGTTGATCCTGGCAAGGAATTTCAGGGTGCGGTTCTATCTACAATGAAAAATCATAATGTCACCATACGACGAGGGCATACTGCGCTACATCGCGATCAGGCCATTGTCGAACGATTTAATCGGACGATTGCTGAGCGGTTATTTGGATATCAATACGCAAAAGAATTCATTCAAGAAAAGCGATCCAGTGAATGGGTTAAAAGATTACCATCTGTGATTACTGCACTGAATAACGAGATTACTAGAACAATCAACATGAAACCTATCAACGCGATTAAAAAGAAGTCAATACCCGTACAACCACAAAAAGATTTCCCTAGAAACGCTAGCGTTTCCCAACCAATTCTTGGTAGTAGTGTCATTGTGAGGTACTTATACGAACCAGGAGAGCTTGAAGGGGGTAGAAAAAGGGCTACTGATCCTATTTGGAGCGTCACTACGCATAAGATATCTAGTATAACACGATCAACTGGTAGACCAGCAATCTATAAACTGGATTCAACTGCTCCTCAGCGAGGATTTACTCGACAACAACTGCAAGTGATTCCCGAGGATACTCAATTGCCACCGCATGGTCTTAACTAGCACCCTGGGTGCTGGCACCCCGGCGTCTATTGCACTCAAGACAAGTCAACATCACATTATTTCTGACATGACCGAGATTGTTATTTTTTCTGTCTACGGTGAATTGGCGAGGATCCTTATCCGAATACTGCCAACGCATTATACAATTGCAACTCGCGCAGTGATTATTCTGTTGTTTCTTCAAAGTGATTATTAATTTAGCATCAATATCAAATTCTCGTTGTTTTTTTTTGTCCTGTTGTTTGTAACCGGAGAGTTTTTTATTAATGATGCTAACATCAATATCACTTATTGTTGTGTCATTATCATCACCAATGATTTCATCATCGCCACTGGCTTCGCCAACAACAATTCTTCGAAGCTGATTTATTCTTCGTACTCTGGATACTGCGAGATAGACTAAATTCGACCATTTGATGCGATTATCTACCATCCAAACAATTGTATCCGATATAGTCAATCCCTGTGAAGAGTGTATTGTTGCTGCGTATCCTAGCGTCCATGGGGATTTATTAGCACGCAATGCATCTTCAACGACATTGATATCAACCAGCACAATATCATTTAACACGAGAATCTGCTTTTCACTTCCTGACTTTGTCAGGCTTGGAATATCAACTTCTATATTCTGCTTTCGTGTATCCGAAGGCCTATAACACAACGGTACTGGAAGCGTTGCAAATTTTTCTTTATGCAATTCAAATAACTTCATCTGAAGTGTGTCTCTGACTATTTTTCTACTTGCTACTATCAAATCATTTGGTCTCCACGTTTCCCAGAAATCATTCATAGGAGTTTCTGAAATTATTTCACGCGCTATTTCGCATTGGATTTTATCCGGTTGTAATCTAAGCAGTGCTTTGAACTCGCGTAATTGTTCATCAAGTGATCTATGGTCGGTATTAATTTCTTCATAATAGTCTACAGAACCCTTTAGCCATTCATGTGGAGATCCACCGACAAATGGTGGTGGTTGGCCGTGATCACCGCACATGACGACTTTTGTGTTTTTGTTTAACAACCACTCAAGAAATGTTTTTAATACATCTAATGACACTGTGCATATTTCATCCCAAATTATGATTTCAGGAATGAATTTATCACCCATACGCTCAGGAGTCCATTTGTCACCTTTCCATCGAAAAAAACTATGATAAGTACAGGCATTTACCCCTCGCTGTATCATCTCTCTGGCGAGTCTGTGAGTCGGTGTTAACACAATCATGTTAGTAGAAATACAAGTATTTCCACCACCACGATATAATTCAATTGCACGAGTTGTCTTTCCTGACCCACCACAACCGTTTAAATAAACTGTCTTGTATCTACATATTGGATCAGATACCGGTGGTGCATTAGAAAATTCTGATTGAATCTCATCACATTTTAAGTACTTTTCATCCATGGCAACGTCTGCGGATTCACAATACTCATGTAGCATCTCCTTTTTAAATCGCCAACGCCCCCACGCTTCCTCCGGATCTGTGAATGCCGCTACAGCTGATTTGTACTTATTGTGTATATACATCGAATCAGTGGCTACTCTAACCGCGGTATTAGGAAATCTATTTATCATCGAAAATAAATTGATAGAAGCATAAGCTAGCATAGAACTTCTCAAATGTGTGTACTGGGAATTATATCCATCACAGTATGTAACAACCGTACCCAATTTCTCACCATTGGATAGAAAAGCATCCTTACGGGATACAAGTTTTCCCTGTTTCGTTAAATCCGTTACAAGAAAATCGTATTCAGCGACGTCTATGATCAACCGCGAGGAAAATTTTGCATTGTCGTATCTTCCACCCTGGGTAAATTTACCGATTATTTTTCGTCCAAAATCCTTTGCTTGTTCTTTTATACTTTCAAATAACTTCTTAGACCAATTTATGATTTCTTCTTCATTGAAATCTGGACACTGTTTTCGTAGTTCGCTGATTATACGATCTAGATCGGGTTGTGGTAGCCAAACTTCTTTCTGAGCTCGATAGCATATAATAGCTTCGGAAACAATCAACGATATCAGCATGCCACAATCAATCATATATCGTAGTAACACTATTGGCATCCAGGCCTTTTCAGATAGGTGTCTACCGAGCCAAACATAACTACACGGATGTAACCCTGTAGCGAGTTCAAATGATATCACACGAGCGAATCCGGTTAAATCAAAATCAGGTAATGGTCCATTAATCGCAACACGAGTCATTTCATGCGTGGGGTGTCCAAATCGTTTAAAATAGTTACTACATTCTCCATACCCGAGAAAACTTCCAGGATAACACGCGGATATATCAATTGAAATCATACCGTCACGATGGTATTTTGTATTCCACAGTCCTCCATGACCAAATTCGATGCAACTCAATTTAACGTCCTCGAGAAAATCACTTCGTGTTGGACGCCAGGAGTTTTTTTCTCTTGCGAAGTGAGCTACCACTGAAGAAATAGTAAAACTATCCGTGAGTAGTTTTTCATGGAAACTCTCTGGTGAAAAATCATTAGCGATTTTTCTCATTCTGTTATCTAATTCTTCAACGCGATATAATTCACCATTTGGTCTTACAAATTGATCAAATCCTGATTCGGAACCAGCACTACTAAGTAACCACACTGACACAGGATCATCTTTACACAACGCATGAATAGCATCAAATAATTTCTCTTCATAGAAAACATCCCCGGAAAATTCCGGGGGGATATATCTCACGATTCGTTCTCGTGGAAATATTGTTACCGCAGGTGTCCACGCGTGTTCGTTATGATCAATAATTTGTATTGGCGCTCCTTGTAATCTATATTTCGGTTCGTGTAATACTTCCCCGGTTATTGTCGTTACTGATATTGGGAATTTTAATAATGTCTCTAATTTAGCTATATCAGAAATCTTTGCACCGTGCTGTTTCACTGTCAGTTCCCATTCTGTTATTTTCCTACGTCGCAGATCAGTTAGTTTATTTCCTCGGGATGCATTTGTGAAGTGTTCCATTACCCGTGTTGCTACACAATTGAGCCTTGACGAAGTCAATGGTGAATATTTCATAGGAGCTAGTTTTGCAATATCGGGTTTATCATTTAACGGATATATCCCATAAACGATTGCTGTTACGGGATAAGATCTCTCGTAGTATGGTTTGTCAATTCCAGTTAGAATTCCTGGTTTGGAATCTCTACTTACAATGACAGTTTTTTTATCCTTGAGGATTGGTTCAAATTTATCCTTAATAATCCATTTGCCTTCGACTTCGATAATGAATTTTATTCTGAAAAAATACTTCTGATTGGAATTGCTTTGCTTGAAATCCTTTGGATTTCCACCTTTGGATTTCCATCTTTGAATTTCCCCTTTGGATGGAAATTGCTTTGCTTGAAATCCTTTGGATTTCTCGCCAAGGTGTGAAATTATCTCAGCTGCTCTTTTATCGTTCATAGTAGCATCGATGATGGGTACATTGACATCTTCATCAATAATTCGAAATGTCGACCAACAGTATGCTGCACCGTCTCGGTAGAATTCATTAAAACACTCCCTGATTTTACCGAGTATAGTTCTATCACCGATTAGACGTTTTGGTGTATCAGAGACTCTATCAAGATTGAATTTAGTATTTCTCCAAGGTTTGATTTTCGATAATCTTTGGAACTCCCTATCAAGATTGAATTTAGTATTTCTCCAAGGTTTGATTTTCGATAATCTTTGGAACTCCCTATCAAGATTGAATTTAGTATTTCTCCAAGGTTTGATTTTCGATAATCTTTGGAACTCCCTATCAAGATTGAATTTAGTATTTCTCCAAGGTTTGATTTTCGATAATCTTTGGAACTCCCTATCAAGATTGAATTTAGTATTTTTCCAGGGCTTAATTTTCGATAATCTCTTGAACTCCTCCATGTTATAATTAAAACAAGTATTTAAATAGAAAAATATAGTATAATGAATCACTGCAAGTGGCTAATGATTGGATCTACAACCCCGTGTAACAAATCGTGCAGAAGCGAATTCTGTGGGTATCATATGCAAAGCGTGAGAAACGGTTCAAAAGGCCCTCTCCCATGCCTCCAATGTGGGGTGGGTGTTAGAGGAAAATCGCAATTATGCCTTGCTTGTGGGGGTAAACGATACAGGGAACTAAAACGCTACTATGACAAACGAATCATTGACTCCGTCATCCTTGATAAAATCAAGGACAAAGTAATAAAAACCCCTCAAGATTATATCCAGAGATTTATAATTAAAGCAGATAATAAATTAGACAAGTAGTATTATTATACAAATGAGCCAAGATTTCAGACCTCACCCAGTGCTTGCTAATTACGAAGCCTCTAGTGATGGTGTTGTCAGACACCGCAGACTCAAAGAACCTGTTGGGTATCTGAATAATATGGGATATTTGATGTTTTCAGCTGGGAGGAAGAAGTATCTCTGTCACAGAGCCATCTATGAAGCATTTTACGGATTAATCGAAGACGGTCTTGTGATTGATCACATAAATGGCGTGAAGACTGATAATTGTCTTGGGAATCTTCAAGCCGTCTCGCAGCGCGATAACCTTTTAAAAAGCAACGCTGGTAAGCACGCAAAACATCCCAAGGGTGTGAAATCGTTTGATTTAGAAAATAATGAAGAGAGAAGCTTTCAGTCGATAAATGCGGCTGGAAAATATTTCGATATTTGTAGTACTTCAATTCGATTTGTTGCTGAAAAAATCATTAAAACATCTCTGTCTAAAAAAAATGGTCATAAAATAAAGTTCGTATACTCTGAAACTATTTAAGGGAGATAAATCCTTTATGGATAAATCCGCACTACAATTCACACTCTACCTACTAAGTTCCCTTGTATTATGACGTCAAAGGAATTTGTCGCCTGCTATATTACCTGTACTTGACTAGGCGCGCCCACGTGACTGTAATGGAGATATAATGCATGAGTTTTCGATAGAGAATAAAACTTTTTATTGTCACTTGTGGGCTAAAACTGCATTATTAGTTTTATTTATCTACATATCTCATGTGTGGGGTGGGTGGACTAGCAGTAAAGCAGACAGCTAACTCGTTCTTTCAGTACAGAAATTCTTTATAATTAACGCATTACCTATGTTCGCTCAGCCGGAACGCGAGTGTTTCCTATTCATTGAAGTATGTGGGCGTGGTTAAAATTCCTTGTATGTGAATGTATTTTATCTAGAGAATTATAACAGAGTATAAAAACGCTGTTTTATTAAACAACTGTATTATTTTGTTTAAAATATTTCTCATTGTTGCAGCATAAAATTGTCTATTTTAAAAATCTCTTATTGTTAAGTATACATGTCTTCCCTCTCCTCTATATTGATCGGTATTCATGTGACCTTCAGTACACACTTCTGTTTCCCACCCTGTATGATCGGTATTTCACTGACGCAGGCATGCGTGATTGATATTTACAAACAGTTAAATTAATTTTATTTTTGTGTACTTAGTATTTTATATTCCTAAATACGATGGATACAGTAAAATTGTCTATTTTAAAAATCTCTTATTGTTAAGTATATCAGATATATATATATATATATATATATATATATATATATATATATATATATATATATATATATATATATATATATATATATATATATATATATATATATATATTAAAAAATCTCTATTCTGTATGACTAGTCCGTGGTGTAATGGTATCGTGTTTGTCTTGTAAACATAGATCTATCAACTACGTGTTCGGTCCCCATAGCAGATACATTATTTGATGGCGAAACGGAAGATGTTTTTTTCTATTAATTGGGGGGGAGGGGCGGTCCCCCTCAGCCAAACCAACATGGCAACCCATGCTATCGCATTCTCGGTAGCGTGGGTTGGTGTTTTTTCTAACTCATGCAACCATGAATTCGATTTCATGGGTTGCCATGTTGGTTTGGTTTACCACGCCCACATCATACCATCATCGTTCCATTGAATTATAATCCATCCTTAATTAAGTTAATTAATGTTATGCCTAAAATTTGCCACAACACTCGAGTGGAAATATATGGCATTGTGCGTCCATGTTGTGACGTCCCCCCCCAAGCATATCTTCTGGGCGGTCTAAGATGGCGTTTGCCACGTTAGGCCTCCCTTCCGGAGATGTATGTTTCGGGTCCCCCTTGGGCTTACTTGGATGCGAAGGCACCCGCAAGGAGTTCCAAAGATGTGTTGTCATATATGTTTTTTTTTTATTAATTAGAGATACAGTATACTATATTTATATAAAAATATAAATAATGGATATCAATGATGTAAATGCTATAATTGCTGAAATCTCAAATTTAAATAATAAAGGGGTATTATTATCTGAAAGTCTCGACGTTGACAAGATTACCTCGGAATATGAAGATATTGAATATCTGTCTAGTAAGGGTCGTTATGTTTTACCTAGGATGTACAGGCTCGTGAAAGGAATTCAAAAATCCATTAATGGTTGTTTGTACGGTAACGACATTAATTTATTTATAACGCTATTTAGCACCGTTGAAGCAATACGTCAAAAGCTCGGCCAAGAATATCAAAAACGAGCTGAAATTGGTTCTAAAGTTCGTGATCTTAGAAAAATGTTAAACGAGGAGCGACCCGTATCTTAACCACGTGAGTGTTACTAAAAAATAATATAGGCTTTCGTAAATAATTTAAATAATTTATTTATTTTTTTTTTAGCGTTTTTTGTAACACTTGTTACATAGGATTTTCTCCTGAAAGGATACTCATCAGTCTGGACTTGCTCATGCAGTTATGTGCATAATGGATGATCTGGTCGTAGTAGCAAGTAATCACCGCGACGCCTCCATTTTCACGTAATTGTTCTTGTTGCCGCGTCGTTAACACAAATCGTTCATCGCCATTCTCAGATATTACAATTCTGAAATCCCCAGCGATGTTATTTCTGAAACACTCGCGGATAGCGTCGTACAGTTTAACCCTGTCGAAGATGAATACGTTAGCTTGATGGTACATTATTTAATAACTAAGTTATTTAATAACTAAGCTTTTAATTATGATGGAAACCCTCCGGATTTCACATTTGAAAATTTAGTTCACAAACAATATATGGTTGGTGAATCGCTTACAACTAAATTAGCCCGAGAGCGGCTAGCAGCAATTAAAAAGTTTATACCGGTTCGAGACAGACTTCGCGAGAAACTTCAACAACGACAACAAGCGCAGACTGACTTTTCTGTGTCAAGTGAACAACTGTTTACTCCGATAACAAGTGCGACCAAAGATGTGAAAACAGCAACTGAACGAGCAATATACGGAGATATTCCTAAGGAAGGCAAGCGACGAGAAGTGCCTGTTCTTGGTGTGCTTGAAAAGATAGCAGCAGAGACCGGACAAACACGCGCAGGGATACAACAGTTATCCAGTGATATAAAAACTCAGCGCGACTATGAACAACTAGCTGATATTGATGATGAAACTCAAAGAGTTTCCACTCCTGAACCACAACCTGTTGATGTCGTCACCCCAAGAGGTGTTTCCTTTATAGACAAACTCACCGAAGGAGCTATAGCAGAAATCAAACGACCTGAATTAATAAAATCCGAACATTATAAGATTTTTGGAAATTTTGCCGCCCAAAGCTTTCATTCCAGAAAAGACTTTTTAAAAGACGAGTATAAAAACAGTAGAATAAGCCGAGATGAATGGGCTGATTGGTTGTATAAAACGAATAAGGGGGTTGGCCGTTTAAATAAAAGAGAATTGGGATATAAAGAATTTAGAAGGGGAATTGAAGAGTATGATGAAACTGGTACAACTGAGAAAACAAGCGGAAAGGGATATTCGATTAAAAATCCAAATGATGTATTTGACTCTACCGTGACATGTCCTGGTAACATTCTCAGTGATATATCACGGTTAGAGGTTCTCATCGGAGGGAAACGAGCCGGAAATAACTCCGTCGAGATAATTAACGAGGCCGCTGATATCTGTAGACGATTATTTGCTGGTGGTATCATGGACATTAATGTATATCGAGAACTTATTGCTGAATTAGTTGAAAATCACAACGATGAAAATCTTATGGATGTAAGCGATTGACCACTAATTGAAAAACTACTAGTTTTATAACAAGATGATTATACACTATAACCATGATAAACCCGTAAGTGTCTACGTGGTGAACTCACGATTGCCTGTTTATCGCGCGTGGTACGGAGATGGTTTCGGCAATACCATTGCGGGGTTATTTACAAGAATGGCTCCCAAGGTGGCGCCGTTAGCTAAACAATTATCAATGAAAGCCATTTATATCATTCGTGATAAGGGAATCAATTTCGTTGGAAATCTTGCAGGAAAGGCATTTTCTGCCGCGAAAGATAAAATAGCATCATTGGTGCGAAAGAAACCACGAATGACTTCGTCATCGATGACTTCGTCATTAGTGCTGCCATCAACTACAGTGATGCCTGCAAAAATCAGCAAAGTAATAAATAACGCAGTGGAAGAAAAACTAGCGCAATTAACTTCGTCACCACCGGTAACAGATAGCGCTATCATGAACGCGATAGCAGGAAGTGGTTTGAAACAAAAAAGAAATTCGAGGAATTTTCAACGACGATGATTACAAAGATGAAAATGCTAGCGTTAAACTCTTCGAGTTTCACAATTGAAAACGCTAGTAATGTTATAAATGTTTAAACGAACAGCTGATCCCGCGTTAGATATGGAAGCCCCAATGCGCAAGGATGATTCTGTCCGCGATTATCAATACTATTCCTATCATGCAATACAACCCGACCTACGATCGCGAATTGAACTTCAAGTTCAAGATACCAGTAAATACTTTTTACCATGTGAAGCATTTATTGAAGTAGAAGGAAAACTTGTAACAAATGATGCAGCTGATACCCCATATGCAAATGATTCAAATATCCGAGTTGGTTTCGTCAACAACGGTATAATGGCGTTATTTGAAAGTGCAAGATATCTCATTGATGGAAAAGAAATTGAATCAATAGACCGCGAGGTTGATGTTGCAACAACAATAATCGGACTAGCAAGATACTCCGATGATTATACAAGATCGGCTGGTCCATCTATGATGTTTGCAAAGGATACCTCTGATAACGCTGACCACCTTCAATACATTAAAGTGTTAACACCGCAAGACACTTCAGTTGATAATCAACGAGAAGCAATTAATCCAGAACGTCGAGCTAGACCCGGAACTGCGTTTGATATTCTCGGAGGTGTTAATGGTAATTTCAATTTAGGATTTGCAACACGAAAATTAGCATTGGAAGGACAAGAGAAAAAGTTTTCATGTGCGATTCCACTCCATCACATATTTGGATTCTGCAGAAATGTCAGAAAAGTCATCTATGGAGCCAAACACACAATCGCATTAGTGCGAAAAGGCAATGACAATGATGCAATTTGGCGTACTGGTGCCAATGAAGGTAAAGTTGTTTTGAGTAAAATAGTATTATGGATGCCAGTAATGACTCCATCAATTACCACGGAAGAGCGGCTACTTTCGTTTATGGAAACCGGTGGTAAATCATTGCTAAGTTGGCTAACAACAACGACTGATGCTAAAGAGGATAATGTTAATGGTACATTTACATGGCACCTGGCATCAAAACAAGGCGTTTCAGCTCCACGTCATATATTTATAGCGCTGCAGAATCGGAATCGATTAGGTTCCCAAGAACGCAGTCATATGATATTTGATCGGTTAGGGGTAAGTGAGGTTTCACTGAGAATAAACGGACAACAAGAACCATCTGAGGATATACAGCTTAATTACGGAAACAACCAAATAGCACGTGTGTATCATCGGATGCTGTCATTTATGGCCCGTGATCAAAATGTTGATACTGGTTTGCAAATATCTCAGCTCGATTTTAAGAACTTGTATCCAATTTATTACTTTTCACTGGAACATCTTGATTTAACAAGGCAATCCGTTGTTGATATACATTTTAGGGCTCGTATAGATCCTGGTGGTGTTGATTATAGAGCGGTTGCTGTTATTCTCAGCGACAAATCAATGTTGTTAGAAGGGGCTGGCGGACGAATGAGACTTGTTGATGCACCAGTGGAAAATCTGTAAATGAAACTTGAAAAGTTTCCATAGGATTTCCCCAATTAGATCAATTGAAAGAATAAATGTGTTTTACAATAAAATGCCATATAGTGTTGTTAGTGTCAAGCTGACTGATGGTCAGGTCAAGAAATTAAAATCAAAATCCGCTAAGGAATGTGGAACAACAATAACGTTAAAACCAGCGCAGATGTCCGGAGGTACACATAAAATATCATTAACGGATCGTCAAATAAAACATTTCAATGATGCAATGAAAAATAAGCGAGGAGTTCAAATAGAATTTTCGAAAGCTGCAGTCGCGAACATGATAAAATCAGGTGGTATATTTCCATTGTTAGCCGCAATACCAGCATTGATTGCAGCGGCTGCCCCAGCGGTGGCGAAGGCGGCAGCGTTGGGAGCCGTTGGGACCGCAGCAGGGATGGCGTTGAAAAAGGCAACTGGTGGATCCGCTCGCGGTAGATCCACAAGTGGATCCGGGTATAAAAAAAAGGGAAAGGGGTTGTACCTACCAGGAACCCCGTATTCATGGTACAGCGGCAAATCCGTAAACGGATCGGGTCTAAGAAAAATACCAGGAACGGTTTATTAGTTGAAAGCCCAATTGTTGAGGAACCTATAGTTGAGGGACCTATGGTTCCTATGTCCAATTTTGATTTAATTGATGCTGCTAAAAAACTAGCGATAAAAAACTTCAGAGGGGTTTTTATGAGAGATCAATTACCGAGAAAACCAAATAACGTTGAAACCGGTATCATCAATCTTGATAACAGCAGCGGATCGGGAACTCACTGGGTTGCATACGCGATTGATCCACGTGGGATTGTCTATTTCGATTCATATGGGTTAGCTCCGCCAAGCGAGTTTATGCGGTATATAAATTCCTCGATGAAACTCAAAGGGTTTCCGATTTTTTATTCCACGCTGCCAACACAACAATTAAATGATCCACCGATATGCGGCCGTGAAGTATTAAATGTCCTCGCGGAGATTTCATTAAAATCCTTTGGACCTCCGTGGAAACCACCTCATATTATTGTAAACGAATACACGAGTGGGAAATTACAAGGATCAATAAATTGAAAACACAAGTTACGCTAACAATAATGATCGATATTTGGGGACAACCTCTGTCAATGTTGGAACCCACCGAGGAAACATCTGCGGGTTCTATCGAGGATGTAAAAAAAATAATAGAAGATGAAATCGCTGAGACGTTAAATTTAACAAGTGTTGACCCGAACGAAATAGTTGTATTTCAAGATCGCCAGGGTAAATTGAAAAGCAGTAATATATCCGTGAATGACATTTTGATACGGCATCGCGCTGCCGCTGAAAACTCTATTGCACTGTATTCCAACGATGGACAACTTAAACCAGGCGCACTTGTGTCTACGATCACCGACGCGATTGCTACCAACGAACGTGAGCTGAATGATTTTATACGAGGTTATAATAGTTTTCGCAAAAATGTCGTACATAAATTCTTTGGAACCCCGCTTGTGGTTGGCATGACTCTCGCTGAAATTAAAGACTTGTTGAATTCATTCTTCGCTAACAAGGAAGCTGGAAGGATGATGACTGCTTCAGAAATCAAGGCAAATTATCTCGAGATTTTTAAAGTAAGCGAAGATCAAAAACTCACAAACGACATTGTTGGTAGGTTCTTTGGAACCCCGCTTGTGGCTGGCATGACTCTCGCTGAAATCAGTGAGTTTATCGGCAAGCACACTCACAATGCCTACATCGCTAATAATTTCTTTGGTGTCCCGGCTACATCTACAATGACTCTCAAAGATATTAATATGTTTATGGTGAGACAAACAACACTTAATACCATCGTGGATAAATTTTTAGGGAGAACACCTGTGTCTGAAACCACATCGTTGACAGGCATGACTCTCGCGGAAATTAAAAGCGCTATTGACAAACAAAAACACACCAGCGATATTGTTAATAAGTTCTTTGAGGGCAGTAGCCTCCAAGATATCACGACGAAATTTTCTAACATCGACAACCATATTAAAACCCAAGCAGAGCTTAAAGTTGAAGACCTTCTGGTTTCATTATTCTTCTCTAACAGGGAGGAGAGTGGAAAAACAATAGATCCTACCAAAATCAGGGTAAATTATCTCGATATTTTCGACGATCTTTTTAACCTGAAAAGAATATCTGAAAAGGTAAAGATTCCACATCACTACACGGGCGTTAAAAATATCGTGTATACGGTTAATCATGGAACCATGGATTGGATAAGAGACGGTTATACTACATTATCCATCGGTATCTTGGGTCTCCCCGGCATAGTGGGCCCTGACTACAAGCCAACATGGGTCGATGGTATCTACAGGCTAACGTGGATCTCTATCGATCAATTTAATATGATCGCGGACGGTAAAACCTACTCTGGTGGCACCGCGACGTTAATTATGGATGGTCGCAAAAAAAACTTTAATGTCGTCGCGGTTGATAGCTCCACCATTAGATCAAAAATAGCCTGGTGTTTAGAACTCGTAGCTCATTTTTCCGACTGAAGTACTAGCAATTCCCGCTAACGATGACAAATAATTGAAAACACTAGCGGATTTAAAATAACAACAATGACTTTGTCATCGACGCAATGTTGCTATGATCAGGTCAGAGAATTTCAAAATAGACTCAAAACCCTCACTGAGGAGTATCAAAAAAAAATGAAAAAATACCGACGAAGAATCACCGCAATTGATGTTGCTATGTACTCGGTGTCAAGCGTTCTCGCTGGCGCCGGAATAATACTTGCATCGGTTACAATGATTGCCCCGGTCGTAGTTCCAATTTGCATTTCTGCGGTGGCTACAATCGGGGGTATATCAACCGGGATAGCAAAAAAGATATCATCATGCAGCCAGAGTAAACTGCAGAATTACTTACTTCAATTTCATATTGCATCAACCGCATATTCGCAGTTATCATTGATGATATCGTCGTCACTCGATAATACGATTATATCAGATAGTGAATTCTCAGCGATGGTCAGTATTTTTGATTCCGCGATATCGAAATTAGAGCGACAACATGAATATAATAACAATGACAACACCGATGGAATCAGAAAACACGAACCCAAAAAAACAAAAAATGATCTCAATAATATCAACATTACCAGATTGTGAGTTCTCAGTGATGGTCAGTATTTATGATTCCTCGATACCAAAATTAGAAATAAATCATGAGTATAGCAACGATGACGACACCGATGGAATTACTTCAACGAATAGTGGAGAACACGAACCCAGTACAAACGAGTATGATATCAATAACATCAACGAATCCAGAATTCAGTGTGAATTTCCCCTCTCCGGTCCCAGTGAAGGAGATAGCGCTAGCAAAACTACGAGTGTATCACAGTTGGCCTAATATCAGATCGGTTGCATTTAGTGGTCAGCAACCCAATAACACACTGGTGTTCTCGTATAAGAATAAACCCGATGGTACTCCAGAGTGGGAAACAGTTTCGTTACCAACTGGGTCGTACCAAATTAAGCAAATCAATGCTGAAATTCAGCGTAGAATAAAATCAATCACTGGAAAAGAATCAAAAATAGCTATTAATCTTCATCAACCGACGCTCTCGTCGTCGATCGAAATAAGCACAGAGGGATACATTGTAGATATATATAACAGCTCGTTAAGAACAGTGTTAGGATGGCCTGAAAAACCACCGGAAAAATCCGCCACCGACTTAACCACGGACATACAATCATATCATGAAATCAATCCCAGTTATCGAGATAATTTATCTGATATAAGAAAAGGAAGAATCGCCAATAGATTTATATTTACCAACAAAGACACATTGCAATGGGATTTTATCATTAAAAGAACAACCGACTCATCTGTTACTATTTCATTTACGCTAACTGACGTCCGTGGTTATTTTAATGAGATTAAACAATTATATGACACACAACTAGAACAACTACGGAAAACAAAATCGCAAAAACACGTTGAAATAATAAATCAGCTTATATCGGACATGAAATATATCTATGAACTAATTATTCAAACAATAATTAATGACAACAGCGACAATAAACAACGATTCTTAACCGATTATAATATCACAGAGGACAATCTGCGTAATTTCAAGTTTCCCAAATACAACGCTGATGAACTAGCAAGAATTGTTAAAACCGATATCAAGGCGCTACAAAAATCAGATTCAGCTGTCCTCTTCAGGTATAATAATGATCCAGATGGTGGCGGTAGGCATATTGCCCCTCATAATGTGAATATTTCAACGGTGATTGCGCTCAATTTAGTATGTGATGCAATTGAAGGAAGCTATCAAATTAATCTAGAGCAATCAAATCAAGCTCAGCAGGGATATATTCTTTATTCATTTGCACCAACAGCTCCTCCAGGATTCCTAATTATTGAAAACCCAATTAATCCTGTCTACATGCGATGCCATAATAATTCGTTAACGAGAATTAATTTCAAACTCACCGACCAGTCAAATAATCTGATTGATTTACAAGAAGAGGTGTTAGCGATTAGTTTGTTTGTAAAGTCCTAAGGACTTTCATCATAAATGATTTTCGTCCTAAAGACTCGATCAAATATTTGGTTGAAATCATTTATTATTTTTTGTTAACCACAAATGAAACATTTGCAGCAGCAGAGAGGGTGGATGACAACGACGTTGGCGTATATAAGGAAATCTTATTTTATCGAATAGACGCCATTTTTTTTACTATTTGGCAGAAGCCTCAGATTTCCGAATCGACGCTCGGAAAGTTGTGAGGTTCACCCTCTCTGCTGCTCAATGTGATAAACAAGACTTTAAATCCCCATTATTGCTGATACATCCAATCTACCGATCTATGTGTTAAACAAGACTCTGAAACCCCATAATTGCTAATACATCCATACTACTAATCTATGTGTTGAACAAGACTCTAAAACCCCATTATTGCTAATACATCCATACTACTGATCTGTGTGTTAAACAAGACTCTAAAACCCCATAATTCTAATACATCCATACTACTGATCTATGTGTTAAACAAGACTCTAAAACCACATTATTGCTAATACATCCATACTCCTGATCTATGTGTTAAACAAGACTCTAAAACCTCTTTATTGCTAATACATCCATACTGCTGATCTGTGTGTTAAACAAGAATCTTAAACCCCATTATTGCTAATACATCCATATCTATGTGTTAAACAAGACTCTAAAACCCCATTATTGCTAATACAGTGGGACCCCGCTATAACACGGTAGTTGGGAGCCATAGAATCCGACCGGGCTATGAACCGAACCGTGTTATAAGCAACCATGTACAATACCAACACATTTTTGGATTTAATGGGGGGGGGGGGTTGTGATACATAAAGACAGATGCGAAAATGCATGGCACAATTACCATTTTTGATCAATATATATTAAATGAGAAAAACATTTGCTGTGGTAACAGAAATTGCAGATTTAATATATTACTTTATTCAGAGAACCATGTATTGGTACATACACGTGTATAATTTATATATACAGGTATAATCTATTGCATGAAAAGAGTATTAACACCGTGTACCCAACAGCGAATCTTGTAACATACACTGAATCCATAATACAAATATTTCCATCGAAATTATCCACACAAGGATGTAAAATATTCAATAATTTTGTCACAGATCATTATGTGACTGAATTCAATGAAAAGAAAATAACAAAAATTACGTAACGGGTGTACGTAATGAATGATGAAAAAGTACATGTCCGTAGATTAAATAATGGAAGCTAAAGTGTATTCTTATAATAATTACATGTACATCTCAGGATCTTTCTGTCTCTGAATTCAGTCATTGTAAATTTCAGCACATTTTCCCACCCAAGCTGCTAGTCAAAGTCCTTTGAACTTGCCGCCCAGCTTTTGCGTCATGTTCTTTTGATGTACTCTAATACAGCAGGCAGAACTGGCATTATTTTAACCACTGAATTATGTCACTGTTTAGCTCGGCAGTTCACTTTGATGATAAACAATGTACTTAAATTGATTGATTTATACATTCTGGTGAGAATCTTTTATCAACCCCCTCATTGGCTATTGCTTAGTTGTGTGTGAAATTAAGAGAACATATATTGGAGATTATTAGAGCAATGATTGTATTCAGAATGCATTCAAGACAAACACAAAGTAGACACGATGGCTTCATTACTCAGGAATCAGTAATTATAATATTGACACTTATGAGCTGTAATTTTTCAACAATAAACAAAGCTCAAAGTTCTCAGTAGGCCCAGCAATTGGTTCGTATTTCCGACGTTTATTTTGGCACAAAACTAAAAGAAATTTGATAATACATTTTCTACACGTTCTTTTTCACACTGTTTAGACGAATATGAGAATGATAATTAAACTCTTGACTTTTTCTTTTCATACTTCAAAATTTTTTTTTTTTTTTTTTTTGGTCTTTGAGAAAAATACCTGTAATAAATTACCCAAAATTTCGGGAGCCATGCCACGACTGGATTATATCCTAATTCGGGTATATAGCGGGGCGGGTTATAGCGGGGTCCCACTGTACATCCATACTACTGATCTATGTGTTAAACAAGACTCTAAAACCACATTATTGCTAATACATCCATACTACTGATCTATGTGTTAAACAAGACTTTAAAACCAGATTATTGCTAATACATCCATACTGCTGATCTGTGTGTTAAACAAGACTCTAAAACCCCATTATTGCTAATACATCCATACTACTGATCTATGTGTTAAATAAGACTCTAAAGCCCCATTATTGCTAATACATACATACTGCTGATCTATGTGTTAAACAAGACTCTAAAACCCCATTATCGCTAATACATCCATACTACTGATTCATGTGTTAAACAAGACTTTAAAACCCCATTATTGCTAATGTATCGTCACTACTGATCTGTGTGTTAAACAAGACTCTAAAACCCCATTATTGTTAATACATACATACTACTGATCTATGTGTTAAACAAGACTCTAAAACCCCATTATTGCTAAAACATCCATGCTACTGATCTATGTGTTAAACAGGACTCTAAAACCCCATTATTGCTAATACATCCATACTACTGATCTATGTGTTATACAAGACTCTAAAACCCCATTATTGCTAATACATCCTTACTACTGATCTATATGTTAAACAAGACTCTAAAACCCCATTATTGCTAATACATCCATACTACTGATCTATGTGTTAAACAAAGACTCTAAAACCCAGTTATTGCTAATACATCCATACTACTGATCTATGTGTTATACAAGACTCTAAAACCCCATTCTTGCTAATACATCCATACTACTGATCTATGTGTTAAACAAGACTCTAAAACCCCATTATTGCTAATACATCCATACTACTGATCTATGTGTTCAACAAGACTCTAAAACCCCATTATTGCTAATACATCCATACTACTGACCTATGTGTTAAACAAGACTCTAAAACCTCATTATTGCTAATACATCCATACTACTGATTCATGTGTTAACCAAGACTTTAAAACCCCATTATTGCTAATGCATCGATACTACTGATCTGTGTGTTAAACAAGACTCTAGAACCCCATTATTGCTAATGCATCCATACTACTGATCTATGTGTTAAACAAGACTTTAAAACCCCATTATTGCTAATACATCCATACTACTGATCTGTTTGTTAAACAAGACTCTAAAACCCCATTATTGCTAATACATCCATACTACTGATCTATGTGTTAAACAAGACTTTAAAACCCCTTTATTGCTAATACATCCATACTACTGATATATGTGTTAAAGAAGACTCTAAAACCCCATTATTGCTAATACATCCATACTTCTGATCTATGTGTTAAACAAGACTCTAAAACCCCATTATTGCTAATCCATCCATACTACTGATCTATGTGTTAAACAAGACTCTAAAACCCCATTATTGCTAATACATCCATACTACTGATTCATGTGTTAAAGAAAACTTTAAAACCCAATTATTGCTAATACATCCATACTACTGATTCATGTGTTAAACAAGACTTTAAAACCCCATTATTGCTAATGTATCGTCACTACTGATCTGTGTGTTAAACAAGACTCTAAAACCCCATTATTGCTAATACATCCATACTGCTGATCTATGTGTTAAACAAGACTTTAAAACCCCATTATTGCTAATACATCCATACTACTGATCTATGTGTTAAACAAGACTTTAAAACCGCATTATTGCTAATACATCCACACTACTGATCTATGGGATAAACAAGACTTTAAATCCCCATTATTGCTGATACATCCATTCTACCGATCTATGTGTTAAACAAGACTCTAAAACCCCATTATTGCTAATACATCCATACTACTAATCTATGTGTTAAACAAGACTCTAAAACCCCATTGTTGCTAATACATCCATACTACTGATTTGTGTGTTAAACAAGACTCTAAAACCCCATTATTGCTAATACATCCATACTACTGATCTATGTGTTAAACAAGACTCTAAAACCCCATTATTGCTAATACATCCATACTACTGATCTGTGTGTTAAACAAGACTTTAAAACCCCATTATTGCTAATACATCCATACTACTGATCTATGTGTTAAACAAGACTTTAAAACCCCATTATTGCTAATACATCCGTACTACTGATCTGTGTGTTAAACAAGACTTTAAAACCCCATTATTGCTAATACATCCATACTACTGATCTATGTGTTAAGCAAGACTTTAAAACCCCATTATTGCTAATACATCCATACTACTGATCAATGTGATAAACAAGACTTTAAATCCCCATTATTGCTGATACATCCAATCTACTGATCTATGTGTTAAACAAGACTCTGAAACCCCATAATTGCTAATACATCCATACTACTAATCTATGTGTTGAACAAGACTCTAAAACCCCATTATTGCTAATACATCCATACTACTGATCTGTGTGTTAAACAAGACTCTAAAACCCCATTATTGCTAATACATCCATACTACTGATCTATGTGTTAAACAAGACTCTAAAACCACATTATTGCTAATACATCTATACTACTGATCTATGTGTTAAACAAGACTCTAAAACCCCATTATTGCTAATACATCCATACTGCTGATCTATGTGTTAAACAAGACTCTAAAACCCCATTATTGCTAATACATCCATACTCCTGATCTATGTGTTAAACAAGACTCTAAAACCTCATTATTGCTAATACATCCATACTGCTGATCTGTGTGTTAAACAAGACTCTAAAACCCCATTATTGCTAATACATCCATACTGCTGATCGATGTGTTAAACAAGACTCTAAAACCCCATTATTGCTAATACATCCATACTGCTGATCTATGTGTTAAACAAGACTCTAAAACCCCATTATTGCTAATACATCCTTACTACTGATTCATGTTTCGCACACCTCTACTCAAATATAGCTGTAAATGTCCCAAAAGATATCATAACATCTGATTGTGACAATTTTTGTTCATAATATAAAACAATTTAAATCCATATGGTAATGCATCCAGTTTTTCAAACAAATTGTTAAAAATACATTGTACATTCCACATTTTTGTTTTGGAATCCAGGTTATCTCTGTGACTCATACAAGTGACTGTATATAAAAGGTCCTGATTATCTGGATTTTCTAATCAAGTTTATTCCATTTTATATTGGATGTGTATTTTATTGTACAGTGGAATCAAACAGTACTGAATACATGTATTTTATTGTACAGGGGAATCAAACAGTACTAAATGCATTCTTTTGTTTTGCAGGGGAATCAAACAGTACTGAATGCATGTCTTGTGTTGTGTAGGGAATCAAACAGTTCTGAATTCATGTCTTTTGTTGTTCCGGGAATTAAACCATACTGAATGCATGTCTTTTGTTGTGCAGGGGAATCAAACAATACTGAATGCATGTCTTTTGTTGTGTAGGGGAATCAAACAATACTGAATGCGTGTCTTTTGTTTTGCAGGGGAATTAAACAGTACTGAATGCATGTCTTGTGTTGTGTAGAGAATCAAACAGTACTGAATGTCTTTTGCTGTGCAGGGAATTAAACAGTACTGAATGCATGTATTTTGCTGTGCAGGGAATTAAACAGTACTGAATGCATGTTATTTGTTGTGCAAGGGAATTAAACAGTACTGAATGCATGTCATTTATTGGGAATGGGAAATAAACAGTACTGAATGCATGTCATTTATTGGGGGGGGGGAATTAAACAGTACTGAATGCATGTCATTTATTGGGCAATGGAATTAAACAGTACTGAATGCATGTCATTTATTGGGCAATGGAATTAAACAGTACTGAATTCATGTCATTAATTGGGAAGGGGAATTAAACAGTACTGAATGCATGTCATTTATTGGGAAAGGGAATCAAACAAAATTAAATGCAAGTCATTTGTTTGGCAGGGGAATTAAGCAATACTGAAAACATCAAGAGTGAAAGTAGCACAAAATCTGCTTTAAGCTAAATAAAAGATACACTGATGCTTCTGCACAGTTTGGCATCATGTGACTGGCCTATGTCAGTATGGAGATCAGCAAAGGTGCCATTTGTACAGTTTGCATCATTCGACCCAGTTTATGTCAGTATGGTGGTCAGCAAAGGAGCAATCTGTACAGTTTGCATCATGTGACTTGCCCATGTCAGTATGCAGATCAGCAAAGGAGCCATCTGTACAGTTTGCATCATGCGACTTGCCTATGTCAGTATTGTGATCAGCAATGGAGTCATTTGTTAATTTGCATCATTTGACCCAGTCTATGTTAGTAACATTTGTACAGTTTGCATCATTTGGCCCAGTCTGTCAGTATGGTGATTAGCAAAGGAGCTAACATTAATTACATAATTACCTCCTTGACACTGTTGGTTTGTTTGTTTTTTATGGTTTAACGCCATTTTTCAGCACAATATAGGCTATACATGGCGGCCAGTATTAATGGTGGAGGAAGAAACCTGACAAACCCCAGAAAGAACCACCGACCCACGAGAAGCTACTGGCAAGCTTTCTCACATAACTACATTTGCCGAATCTTAGACTCGAACATACGCAGACAGAGGTGAGATGGCAGTGGTCCGTAACGGACAGCGCTTTAGACCACTCGGCCACTCGGGGCCCCGACACTGTTGGGGGGATGAGACTTTAATAATGGGTTACAGTGCATGTGATCCCCCAAAAGGGATGTTGTATAGTTGATTGTAAATTATCTGTTCATATGAGCCATTGGAAAATGACTGAAAGTTGTTGTTGTTGTTGTAGGGTTTAATGGCATTTTTCAGCACATGATATGCTGTACATGGCAGCAAGTATTAATGGTGGAGGAAGAACCAGGGTGGAGGTGGGAGGTGAAACTAGTGCAGTTATAATTTGTGTTCAATTTTGCACTCATTTGAGACTAGATGGTATTGTTGTTCAGGCTTATATAACGCTCTTTTGAATTTTTTCTGCATATAAAATGATCTTTGTGCATTAGCAATGCTGTGAAACAATTTGATACATGCAAGTCTAAAAAATTATTTGCAACTGCAAATGGCAGTTTGTACTCTGCAAAACAACTGAAGGAATGTACTTCCACTCATGCGTCTTGTGATATGGTCTGTCAGCAATTTTTTAAATACATTTGCTCCTTCAAGGATTTGAGCTCTACTTTTATGCATTGTCCCAATTCTCGATAATGTTGCTGTGTCAACAGTCAAAGATGCCTGTACTCTCTAGAATGGCTTCTGTCAGTATGGTGTTTGTAGGATGTGCAAAGAATAAAATGCATCATCCTATTGCTGAGCTTCACAAATTCAATCTCCATTTATCATGAGTTCTTAAAGTTTGCTTATCCTTCCTAAAATCACAGCTATATTTTGACATTTTGCCTTCCTAAATGAATCAAAAACGAAAAACAGTTCCACCAAATAACTTTAGTTATTTGACAAAACAAAAACAAATCATACATCACAGTAGGGAAAATGAATCCTGCTGACACCATGACACCCATTAGTCTAGCACATGCTATGATGTATGTGTCAAAACACCCAATTATATCATTGACCAATGAAATAGATTGTTTCAGTATGTTAAGAAAATGTTGCTTAGCAATAGTGGCATGATATCTGAATATGATTTATGCAGATCCTGTATCTTTTAGTACCTAAGTATCAAATCATTGAATAAGGATTTTACATAAAAATGTATTAATGCTATTTACTATATGGCAGACACAAAATGTATTATTTATAGTACCATTGTTAAAACTATATTTTTTTCCATTTTTTTAATCATGTCTGAAAACCATTAATTTTATACATGATATCATGAAACTTGGTGAGTGGATACTTTTTGATCAGTGCTTAACCTTTATCAGAAAAGTATATCACTATGACCTAAATGTCAATCTTCATTGAGCTTGGTTAAAAAGTTTTAATGTTTTAAGTTTATTTCTTAAGTTCTGGTCATGATAAAATAATCAAAATGGTATGCAGTATCACAACAAAAGTTGCGTAGGTTCGAGTCTAAGATTCGGCTAATGTAGTTATGTGAGAAAGCTTGCTAGTAGCTTCTCGTGGGTCGGTGGTTCTTTCCGGGGGTTCTCCCAGGTTCTTCCTCCACCAATAATACTGGCTGCCATGTATAGCCTATCGTGTGCTGAAAATGGCATTAAGCCCCACAACAACAACAAATCACAACAAAAGAAAGTTACTGTAATCCACATTTCACACTTCACTGGCTCAATTAAGTTAAGTCTTTGTATTTAGCTCATCAGCACAGATTTTTAACCCTCTGTACTTAATGTTATGGACCACTCTGGTGGCCTAGTGGTTAGAGCATCAGCCACAGGAGCGGGAGGTCATGGGTTGGATCCCTGGCTGAGTCATACCAAAGACTTACAATAATGGTACTAACAATAATGGTACTGAGCACTTGGCACTCAGCATTAAGAGGTTAGTATTAGGACTGGTTGGCCTGGTGTCAGGGTAAGGTGACTGGGTGGGACATCATGCTACATGTCTGTGGCATGATGCCCCAGTGCTAGACATTACTATAAACTGCCTCACTACAGACATCATAGTGATATGACTGAAAAATTGCTAAAGCTAAATTAAAAATCCTAATCACACAAACAAACAAACTTAATGTTATGACTGGAATCATAAAACTTAGTGAGGGTATGTATATTGATGAGTAAATGCACACCATCATAAAAGATGAATTGAGGCTTGGTTATGTATCTTGATGAGTAACTACACACCATCATAAAAGTTGAATTGAGGCTTAGTTATGTATCTTGATGAGTAAATACACACCATCACTAAAAATAAATTGAGGCTTGGTTTTGTATCTTGATGAGTAAATACACACCATCACAAAAAATGAATTGAGGCTTTGTTATGTATCTTGATGAGTAAATACACACCATAACAAAAAATAAATTGAGGCTTGGTTATGTATCTTGATGAGTAAATACACACCATCATAAAAGATAAATTGAGGCTTGGTTATGTATCTTGATGAGTAAATACACACCATCACTAAAAATAAATTGAGGTTTGATTATGTATCTTGATGAGTAAATACACACCATCATAAAAGATGAATTGAGGCTTGGTTATGTATCTTGATGAGTAAATACGCACCATCATAAAAGATGAATTGAGGCTTGGTTATGTATCTTGATGAGTAAATACACACCATCATAAAAGATAAATTGAGGCTTGGTTATGTATCTTGATGAGTAAATACACACCATCATAAAAGATAAATTGAGGCTTGGTTATGTATCTTGATGAGTAAATACACACCATAACAAAAAATAAATTGAGGCTTGGTTATGTATCTTGATGAGTAAATACACACCATCATAAAAGATAAATTGAGGCTTGGTTATGTATCTTGATGAGTAAATACACACCATCACTAAAAATAAATTGAGGTTTGATTATGTATCTTGATGAGTAAATACACACCATCATAAAAGATGAATTGAGGCTTGGTTATGTATCTTGATGAGTAAATACGCACCATCATAAAAGATGAATTGAGGCTTGGTTATGTATCTTGATGAGTAAATACACACCATCATAAAAGATAAATTGAGGCTTGGTTATGTATCTTGATGAGTAAATACACACCATCATAAAAGATAAATTGAGGCTTGGTTATGTATCTTGATGAGTAAATAAACACCATCACTAAAAATAAATTGAGGCTTGATTATGTATCTTGATGAGTAAATACACACCATCATAAAAGATAAATTGAGGCTTGGTTATGTATCTTGATGAGTAAATACACACCATCACTAAAAATAAATTGAGGTTTGATTATGTATCTTGATGAGTAAATACACACCATCATAAAAGATGAATTGAGGCTTGGTTATGTATCTTGATGAGTAAATACGCACCATCATAAAAGATGAATTGAGGCTTGGTTATGTATCTTGATGAGTAAATACACACCATCATAAAAGATAAATTGAGGCTTGGTTATGTATCTTGATGAGTAAATACACACCATCATAAAAGATAAATTGAGGCTTGGTTATGTATCTTGATGAGTAAATACACACCATAACAAAAAATAAATTGAGGCTTGGTTATGTATCTTGATGAGTAAATACACACCATCATAAAAGATAAATTGAGGCTTGGTTATGTATCTTGATGAGTAAATACACACCATCAC
Source organism: Unio delphinus (assembly GCA_029339505.1). Lineage (NCBI taxonomy): Eukaryota > Metazoa > Mollusca > Bivalvia > Unionida > Unionidae > Unio > Unio delphinus. The sequence continues at coordinate 7,127,821 of JAQISU010000034.1, read as the reverse complement.
TAAAAATAAATTGAGGTTTGATTATGTATCTTGATGAGTAAATACACACCATCATAAAAGATGAATTGAGGCTTGGTTATGTATCTTGATGAGTAAATACGCACCATCATAAAAGATGAATTGAGGCTTGGTTATGTATCTTGATGAGTAAATACACACCATCATAAAAGATAAATTGAGGCTTGGTTATGTATCTTGATGAGTAAATACACACCATCATAAAAGATAAATTGAGGCTTGGTTATGTATCTTGATGAGTAAATAAACACCATCACTAAAAATAAATTGAGGCTTGATTATGTATCTTGATGAGTAAATACACACCATCATAAAAAATGACCTGCAGACTTTGGGATGTAGAATAGATCCAATAAACCCATCCAACATGTTGTATGAGGTATCTATTGGAGGCAGGAACCACAGATGTGCAGTGGGAAATTTAAAATTTGCTTGACCTATGATTGAAAGGGTTCAAAAGAAAATTTCTATAACCTACGTTTAACACTTTACTAGCTTAAGTAAGCATTTACATTTAGGTCATGTTTGTAAGTTTACTATAGACTATGCTAAATTACAATCAGAGAAACTATTAAGATGTGTTCAAAACTAGCGAAATTTAATATATCAAATTTGTGTCTTTTTTAGGTGATCATTCATATTATTGAATCCATCAATGTAATTACAAGGCTTATAGTTATGTGGGATGCATGAAAGATTGCAAATACATATTTGTATGAAATTATTAGACTCCTGTTCATCTGTGTTTTGATGATTTCAGAATGGCATGCTGGGAATAGCGGTTGCTTGCAGCTGCATGATATTGATGTCTCCAATCATGTATCAGATGGATGGAAGCGGCTGAATACTTTAGCCCATTATAATGTTTGGGATGGCTGCAAGATGGCATTGGTGGAAACAAATACACAAGAAGAGGACTATGGTATGGACAGGTCATAAGCGTAAGGGACTAGGCTGTAACATGATTTGAATGTGTAACCATTGTCATGGCTCCCGTTTTTGTTGAGTCCACTTGTGCAGAAGCTTAATATGGCTATCCCTGAGGTGTCACCGTGCTTGTCCATTCATATGTCTGTCCACATGCTTGATTAATGTCAGTGTTCAAGTTTTTTTCTTGCTATCATTATCTAAACCTGGAGACATGCAGGCCATGTCATACTGTTGTTAACATCTGAAAACTGATAACTTTGTAACACCTTGATTTGTGAAAATATTAGTAATTTCTAATAAATAAATAGCATTAATTCAACAAAAATATATAAAACTTGCTACTTAAAGATTATTCATAGCTTTCATTGCTCTCTCTCTCTCTCTCTCTCTCTCTCTCTCTCTCTCTCTCTCTCTTACAAGAATATATAAAACCTGTTTCTTAAAGGTTATTCATAGCTTTCTTTGCTCTCTCTCTCTCTCTCTCTCTCTCTCTCTCTCTCTCTCTCTCTCTCTCTCTTTTGCTGTCATTAATGGTTGTTTATTAAATATTCAAATTGGCTGCTACTATTCATTCTTGCCCTGGCAAGAATGTTCAGTGTTTATTAAATACTCCTTGGGCCACTAGCCATTCCTGTCTGGGCAATGTTTGATGTTTATTAAATATTCCAATGAACCACTAGCTATAATTTTAGTCCTGGCAAGTTTTTGTTTGTTAAATATTCCATTGAGCCACTGGCCAATTTTGTCCTGGCAATGTTTGGTGTTTATTAAATATTTCCATGGGCCACTGACAATTCTTGTCCTGGAAATGTTTGCTGTTTATTAAATATTCCAATGTTCTACTGGCCATTCTTATCCTTGCAATGTTTGAAATATATTAAATGTTCCCATGGGCTACTGACCATTCTTGTTCTGGAAATGTTTGATATTTATTAAATGTTCTCATGGGCTACTGACCATTCTTATCCTGGCAATGCTTGATGTTTATTAAATATTTCAGTTGGCTACTTGAAGTGCTGATTTGTTTTTATTATCACATATGTTGTGCTAACCTTAGCTGATCATGAAAATGTTTGTTGCCCAGGTCATTAAACACTAGGACAGTTTAAACTATCCCAGCTATACATATTCCAAGATTTCCTTGGAAACCTCAGACAAATGTTCCTAGGAAAACCTCAGAGTATTGGTTGCTGACTTTCCAAGGTAATAGTCCAAGGACAAAATTTTTAAAAACTAATGTCCAATGTTTTTATTGTCACATGGTTTCCTAGGACATATCATCTGAGGTGTCCTAGGACATATCATCCAGTGTCCTAGGACATATCATCTGAGGTGTCCTAGGACATATCATCCAGTGTCCTTTGGCATATCATCTGAGGTGTCCTAGGACATATCATCCAGTGTCCTTGGGCATATCATCCAAGGATTCTTTGGAAATTTGCCAGGCATAAAACATCGGACCAGCAATAATGAAGCAATATTACAGAATATAAGAATACATTTTATTTTTAATTTGTTCAACATGAACAATTTTTTTAAAGGTCCCAATATCAAAAATGCCTATAGGATTCCTTTAGTGCCAAATTGTCCTTTTAATTTTGAAAATCCATCCACTTATATACTGGTTTCATGATATCTTGTTTATCATAACCTCTTTGATATTCTGCCATTTCTTTTGGATATGATCTGTAAAAAACAATATTGGTTGAAAAAACAAAATGTGATGAATTAATAAAACAAACAATATGCATATAACATAACTGTTATTATGAGCCTTAAATTTAAAAATCATGTTTGGTATCCTTTAGTTCTGAAAACAAGGTATTAAACCTGAAAATGTTATTATACAGTTAAGAATATATTCTGTTCCTGGCTGAATGTCCGACATGGCAAACATAATTTTCCAATTAATTTTGGATATGCACTGTCTATTAGTTGTTTACAGAAGTAAAGTTGTAGCTAGTAAAGATGCAAATATTTTTTTTGCAACTTCTTCTAAAATATAGAAAAATTTTTTAATAAGTTTACAATGAAAAAGAGTAAACATCACTTTTTTGTAAAGGGCATGCAATTATGTTGATCATACAAAACTCCAGTAAAACTTGCTATTCTTGCATTGGTTTTGATTGAAAAATATATTGAGTGTATTTCTGATGTTTTATGATTGAAAGTCATATAGTGATAGTGACACACATTCCTTCCGCAGTTATGCTTGGAATTCCATTCTATGGTAGCCAGTATGGGCCAAAATTGACAAAATGTTGCTTATGATCCTACTTATCCTATACAAAAAAAAAAGCAATTATAATAGTTAAACTATTTTTAAAATAAGTAATATTTCAGTATTAAAAATATATTCATTTGTATATATAGATTTCTCTGCCCACAATTCACTTAAAATGCAAACTAAGTGATATGTATTTTTTCATGTTTAATTTCTGTTGTTATCATGGATTTCAACTTAATGGACATAAGTGTATTCGGTTGAGTCAATGCATTCTTTTTTTTGGTGGAAATATTCAGCCAGTGCATCTTATCACTATGTTGAAATTTATGTTTATTATAATATGCTATATGCGGTTTAATTTACTTTTACATGATTGGATCAGACCAAGGAATAGATAGAGAAAAGTCAGAGAAACTTTACAATTTGCAACAATACAGCAATAACAGACCAGTTTTAATATGCACCGATAACAACATTAAGCAAGGCGATAATACAGCTTTCCAGGCTACTGTAATCAACCCTTAAAGATACGACACAGTGCTTGTTGCTTATAAAGTTTTTAGAAAGTTTGAAATAGCTGCATCTTTATCTTACCGTGGACTTTTCTGGCATTACTGTCTTAGTCTGTTTTGGTCTTGACATCTTATTTTGTTGCTATTGTCTTAGCTGTTTTTGGTGGTTTTGGTGATTGTGGAATCTTTACTTGTTCCAACACTAAATTTAAGACAAAAGGTGCAAACGTTTCAAATAATAGAAAATACATACCATGCCATTTTGTAGTGATGGGAAATGATTACATGGGGAAGATAAAAAATATATCCATTTTTATTGCTGAACAAAAAATGTGGTTTGGCATGTTGGCCTTTAAAACAAAAATAATCATTCTAATGATGTAACCTGAAATTCTTTATGAAGTTAAGAGATCAGTGATGCTTGCATTTTTGAAAATTCATTTGCATTGGATAAATTAGAGCATGTGTACGGCATCATGGACACCATATTTGCTTTTGAATTAAGCTAGCAAAACAAATCCAATTTAAGTAAAGCCTAGTAATACATTGCACATGCTATTTTTATTTTAGTGCTACACTCCCACAACATAGATAACAGAATCAAGGTCTTATGTGTGGGATTATGTACAGCCAGCCTATGAAACGAGAGCCAATAAATGTTCTTATCTTTTACAGATTTAATGTAATATGATTTTAAGAAAAGAAATTAAATTACCTCCAATCCTTCCAATAATTTCTTCTGTAATTCCAAAACTCTGCAACCTTGCGGGCACCAAATCTCTGACTTTGTAAACTTTGAGTGCCTTTTTAGGCTGAACAATATTTAGAAGGTTACCAATGTTTCCATTAATAGGATTGTCATATAACACAAACAGGTTATGGCAATTGATGAATCCACTCCTTTAAAATGCAAGTTTTCACAGACCAGTTATCTTTAAATGAACCACTTTCAAATTTATTATTATGATGCATACAAGATCATTGATAAATCAGCAGCTGTGATTGGATAATTCCATGTTCTACAACCAATGGAAGAATGTGAATAAATATTTCTCACAACTTTCCACAACTTAAGTGTTTTAAAATTTAAAAGCAGTAAGTAAATAAGCACCTGCTAGGAACATTATGTAGGGTCCTTCAATTATCAAAATTTTGTTCTATAAAATAAATTATCTCCCAGATTCTGAATGTCAACAGAATGGAAGTGTCATATCAGGCCAAACAAATAAATGTTCCAAGATGGCCGACTGTCACCATTTAAGCTGCTGACTCTAGCACTTTTTCCTAGGGTTAAAAATAGAAAAAGAAAAATCTTAATAATATATATACTTATTATAAAACCAATGCTATAAAAAATACACATGGGGTAGGGTTGAGTGGTCTTATCAACAAAGGAGACTTTAATAAAGCACTGACATTATCAATGTTTTTAAGACAAGCAAAGTTATGAAGAATTAATTTACAAATGCATTTGAACACATTTAATTGGAAAAGAAGGTATTGTAGTTCACAGATACTTCCTCCATGGATAAACTTTCCATGCATTTGCAGTTGTGAAACTATTTGTGTCCAAAGGAAATGTAAAGGGAAGAGTTTGTCTTCAGTTGTTAGAATTTAGGTGAATAAATTAAAATCTGTATTAACAACAAGTACACTAACACAAGCTAGTGCTTTTTACTTGATCGTTTTACCACTCACAATTTAGCTACAACTGAACTATTGACATTCATTTTTACTGGAATAGATGTGGCTTTGCAAAGCTTAAATGAGGATTACAAATGTTGACTTTTTATTTGGAAAATGTATTTTGCAGTACCTTGTTTGCCTACATTTCATGAATACTTGAATGGTATATGAACTAAGTGCAAATAAAAAAGATTTTACACTGGTTTAAACTCAAACTGAAAATATTATTCAAACATTCATCTTCAGGAACATTGGTGTTCATTTTTATGTTATTTAAACATCAAATGCCAACTATTTTTGTAAAGTTTAATATTTTATAAATCTCCTAATGGATTATATTTGTTTCACAGATGGATCTAGTGTTGTACAAGCAGAGTACATTCTTTTTTTGTTGTCAGAAAACAGAATCAAATGTTATGTGTATTCTTCCCAAATCACTTTGAAAAGGATTAAACTTACATGGAACTATGTTATTATAGCCTGTCATATAATTAATGATAATTAAAAATAGTGCCATGCCATCATCCATGCAATTGTTTCAGATACAGTTGTATTTTTATAAGTATTATTCTCATAACTAGTGTGACAAATAAAGTGTCATAAAAATTTTCAGAAAACAGTTTTACACTAATCATGTAATAGTTAGTTATCGTTCCAGACTGGTACTTTAAATTATTATTCCTGTAACTAACACAAAAACACAATTTTTTTAAAAAGATGTCATGTGACCCTCTAAGCATTGAACACTTTACTTTAGTTTCAGTTGCTACAAAATACATTTTTACAATTGTTCTGTGTGGTTACAGGGCATTAGAATTGGGACCACTGTGTTACACTAAGATGATTGTATGAAGTGATTAAAAGTGTATGTATGAATTCTAGGAATTTTTCTAACTGGGGGATTCTAGCATGTATATAGGTTTTGGTTCTTTATCTCTTTTTCTTATCTCCATGTAAATAAGATATGAAACCAAAATTTGCAATCCTGTTTGGCACCATGATGCCTGAACAGAGATGATACACTGTAAAACCCATATTAATCAATAAACATGAAGTCAATTTTTTTATTCAAATCCTAGACTTGTTAGTTGTTTTGGTAATGACAAACATTAATCATTTTAATAAACTTTAAAAATACATTCAGAATAAATATAGAGATACCTCTAAATTCACAGTTAAAACAGACCAAGTCCATTTCCTAGATAAAATTTTCTAAGTCTACATTTCCAAGATATGTCCAAGCTTAAAACACGCTTAAGATCTTATTTCTGATGTTTTTCCAAAACTAAGCTAAGGTATAATATCCAAGGTATTTCCTAGGTTTTTTAAAGTATGAGATAATATCCTAGGTTTGCTTACAAAACCTTGTAAAAATTATCAGTATTGTCAGAGTTTTCACAGGTTTTCCTTGGTAAACCATGGAAAAACCATGGACGTCCAAGGTTTTAGATAAAAATTCCAAGCATAACCTCAGAAAATTTCAGCCGGGATATAACAATTATAAATTCAGTGTATAAAGATTATTATGTTTGATCAGGATTGCATACAGTTTTAACTTTCAACCAAAATACATCTCTAGTAAACTAAAAAACTTTTTTAAAGCAGTCTTCAGTTCACCAGAAATGTACATTGCTAACTACTTAGCATTATTATGTTTGATGAGTAAATACGCATCATCACAAAAGATGACATGTTATCATGCTTCTGGTACAGTTTTACAGGTTGTAAAATGTGCATTATTCCATAAACAGTGGCTTGGTGCTTTTGTAGAAATTGTGCTAAACGATTTAATATACAACTCTACTTCTCTAGAGAAAGCAATTAAAGCAGCTAATTAAGTAGTAAATGAAGCAGTGAACACTTCATTACTTATCTTCAGACAGTGATCTTCATGATCTGTGGTTGCTTAGTGGCTAGTTTATCAGACTTAGGATCAAAAGGGTGCTGGTTCAAATTCTACCAACATGCCAATCTGAGTCAGCTACCATGGTGTGTCTTTGGGTAAGGCAGTTTACTCCAATTACCTCGAAGTTAAATAACCTACTTGTGTTACTGTGCTATAAAGTACAAAAGCACCAGTGATATTTTCCTCAAGCAATAATAGTATTCAAGTTCATGTAATAATTATTTACAGTGGAATTTAAATATAAAATATGAAAACACAAACTCGGATAAAGTTACATTAACAAAACTTTCAGTAAATTAATACAAATATTAGTCAACAACGTTTACTTCATGAAGACTGTGAATTAACTCATTCTATCCTGAATACACCTTTGGTCATATCCCATTTTATCCTGAATATGACTACGATTATACTCTACTGTGTATATGTGTATCATCTCTAGAATATTTGTATAATTCCTCACTAACACAGTAAATGGTTAAAGCACTCATGAAAAGAAATTGTTGGATTGAAAATTGATTGATAAAATGTGGACGACAACTCAGACGTAAACAATGATGTTGATAGCGATGGTAGCGATATTGAAGTTGATGATTTGGATGATTCTAATGATAATATTGACTTAAATGATGGGTTAAAATTGAATCAAGTTGATGAAAGTGATGATGCATGGCTTCATGTATTTTTGACATTAATTCAGAGAATAAAGCAGACTTTGAAGGCTTTCAAGGGGAATGGGTCTGGGATAAATTTTCACCTCAGTTGCAGCAATGATTTAAATTGATAGAAGGGGCAACTGTTTACTTACACCCAGAAGAAGCCAATGCACAACATTACTCTGAGTTACTTTAGGATGATTTTATTTGGAAAAAACTTGTGATGTAATAAACCGTTACACTGAACAGAGCTTCATGTCCGACCTCCTTTATGACCATGCATTTCTGATTTGGATTCATTTTAATTCTTTGCATCAGATACTCGTTGTGAGAGTGACTTTTCATGAGGAGTGAAACGTTTAATACATCTAATGAAAATATATAAAAGTCAGTAAAAATAACTATAAAAAAAATTACATTTTAAGACGTGTCTTCTATTTAAGAACATGAAGCTGCAGATAGCAGAAACTGATGTCAGATCAAAAATAAACTGACAATATTTTTTTAAAAACAGTGGAATAAATATATCATATTGGGTGCCTCCAGAAGTGGATTTGAAATAGCTTTTTAATGATGCATGCATCATTGATATATGTTAAATAGTTAAATAGTAAATAAAAATGTTGTCAAAAAACTAGAAATCTGACAGTCTGATCTGATCTGATCTGACAACGCTTCATGTTGTCAGTTACCTATATATTTCTCGATTGCTTGCTTATTTCATGTCAGAAATACATATTTGTAGCAATGTTAGGAAAAGATTAAAAATGACTATCTGGTAAAATCTCTGCTTTTTTAATATTTATATCTTTGGTGAATTTATTGGCATAACACTATAATGTATATTTATGACATGGTCTATAAATTTATTAAAATCGTAAAAAATAAAAATTAGGTCTAAAATTCATTACAACATTTGAAAACAGCATGGTGCGTTTTGTCCAATAAAACAGTGACATATTTGTACGTTCCTTGCTTAAAAAGATATAGGGATTTCAGTATCTAAAAAATGAAAGTTTCAGAAAATGCCAGTGATAGAAGAGACATGTAGTGTTAAAGGGTATAAACTGACAACATGAAGCTTCAAGATTTCTGAAACTGCCAGTTTTAGATAGAAAAGACAGAAAATGTTTGTTTATTTTTTATGGTTTAACGCCATTTTTTAGCACAATATAGGCTATACGTGGTGGCCAGTATTAATGGTGGAGGAAGAACCTGGTAAACATCCGGAAAAAACCACTGACCCACGAGAAGCTACTGGCAAGCTTTCTCACATATCTGCATTAGCCGAATCTTAGACTCGAACCCATGCAGACAGAGGTGAGATGGCAGTGATTCGTAATGGACAGCGCTTTAGACCACTCGGCCACCTGTTTATCGTAGTTGTAAATGGGATGAAACTGGTTTTTGCCAACTAGGTTCCTTGAATAAAGACTTTTGGGAAAGGTTTTGACGAGGTTAGACCAGTTCAAATTGTTGGAATCTGTATGAAACCGGTTTCATCTGGATACAACTTGTTCATAACAGTTTATCATAGTTCTTAACCGTATGAAACTGGTTTTCGCCAAGTAGGTTATTTGAATATAGATTTTATTTGACAGGCTTTGACGAGGTTCGTCTAATTAAAACCTGTGCAATATGGATCAAACTGGTGCAATCCGTATCAAACCGGTTTCATCCGGATCAAACCGCTTCATACTAGTTTATCATAGTTGTAAACCGATTCAAACCGGTTTTAGCCAAAAAGGTTAATCGAATAAAGACCTTATTGGACAGGTTTGTCTGGTTCAAATCTGTGGAATCTGTATCAAATCGGTTTCGTCTGGATCAAACTGGTTAAATGCAGTTTACCATAGTTGCAAACTGGATGAAAACAGTTTTTGTCAAGTAGGTTTGTTGAAAAAGACTTTATTGGACATGATTTGACAAGGTTCATTGGGTTGAAACCCGTGCAATCCGTAGCATACCGGATCAAACCGGTTCACACCAGTTTATCATAGTTGTAAACCAGATGAAATTGGTTTACGCCAACTAGGTTACTTGAATAAAGACTTTTTTGGACAGGTTTTGATGAGATTAGACCAGTTCAAACCATTGCAATCCATATCAAACAGGTTTAATCTGGATCAAACCAGTTCAAACCAGTTTATCATAGTTGAAAAGCAGATGAAACTGGTTTTTGCCAAGTAGGTTGCTTGAAAAAAGAATTTATTGGACAAACCGGTGCAATCAGTAGCATACCAGTTTAAACCGGATAAAACCAGTTCATACCAGTTTGTCATAGTTGTAAACTGGATTAAAATGGTTTTAGCCAAGTTAGTTACTTGAATAAAGACTTTATTGGTAGGGAGGCCTATTGCAATGAGTAAAAACAGCATACAAAAGCCCATTTCAGATTTTAAATTTTTTTTTATTTCATGAAGTCATTACAAATATATAAGCACTACAAACTGAAACTTAATTATAAAACTCATGTAAAGAAAGAATCACAGCATTATTTATTGTACTATTTTTAGAAAAAGTATCCTAAATATGACATATTGCATTATAAAAAAAAATCAGGAATATGCAACATTTAGCACTTTTTCATGATTTCAACCAAAATATTTCACTAATTGTCTCACCTTTGTAGGTTATCTTTACACAGCATCACCTATGCACTCATTGCTAAAGTAAATACTACTTTTATGATGTACAGCGTTGCAAACAAATAGCCAGTATGGTCTTAAAAATGCCACATCAGGCATTTATCATTACATAACAAATTAAAAGTTAAAGTGTCCATCAACAATAAATAGAAAGACGCTATTAATCAGAGTAAACACTGTTTCAAAGTGATCTTAAGGTTACCTAAATAATGAAAAACCAAAAATATCTTTAAATATTATCTACATTTTCTATATAATCAACTTAAAAATTATGTCAGTTTTCTTTAAAGTTTTACCGGGAGATAATCATGCATTATTTTGTGAAATAATTTACAATTTTGTATTTTTCAAAAGGTCATGAAATCGGTTAGTACCAGCTTCAGTCTTAGACATATGCATATATATGTAGACAGGCAAATGCTATTAATTTGTGTTCCTCTGCAAAAAAGAAAGAAAATTTGCTAGAATATTAAAGATAAAAAATATAATAAAAACAAAAAACTGTCCAGATATAGATAGTCTTGCTTGGCAGTGAGGCTATAGGCTAAGGCAAAAAAATTGTCCTGTTCATAAAAAAATCCATAGTTCCATATGACACAGGTTGATCAAGTGTGAGCAAACTTTCCAAAGAATGAAATGGCAAGTATGGAATTGGATGACTCTATAGTCTGCGAACACATCCCTGTTTGTTTGTACCCCCTGCCGATTTCAGTAACAAAAGGCATAAACAAAATAAAAAATCCATAAATCTTACTCAATTCATTCATTGATTTATAATTTCTAACCCGATTGCAACCAGGGTGTCCATAACACCTTTATCGTCTGCGCATCTTATACAATTCTTTAATTACAATGCAATCTGGGGATGGGTACATACAATTATTAAATTACAAAGCAATCAGGAGATAGGCACGTACAATTATAAGTAGGTATCTATGGATGGATGGATGGATGGATGGATGCATATATGTATGTATGTATATATGTATGTATGCACATATGTATGCATGCATGCATGTATATATGTATGAATGTATGTATGTATCTATGTATCTGTCTGTCCATATGTCTCTCCGTCTGTCTATACGTATTTACATATGTACGAATGTATGTATGTATTTACGTATCTAGGTAGGTAGGGAGGTTGGCATGTATGTATGCATGTCTGCCTGTCTGTCTGGACTTATGTCTGTCTGTCTGTCTGTACCTATGTATGTATGTATGTATGTATGTGTGTGTGTGTGTGTGTGTGTGCATGCGTGCATGTGTGCATGCATGCATGTATGTATGTGTTTGTTGTTAGTGTATGTATGTATGTATGTATGTATGTATGTATGTATGTATATGTATGTATGTATGTGTTGTTAGTGTATGTATGTATGTACGTATGTATGTATGTATGTATGTATGTGTGTGTGTGTGTTGTTAGTGTATGTATGTATGTATGTATGTATGTATGTATGTATGTATGTATGCTACAAAATATACATCTATATAAATATTTGGTGATGCTATACTATATATAATAATATTTTGACAGACATATGTCGGTATGTTTGTATGTATGTATGTATGTATGTATCTGCCTGTCTGTCTATATGTCTGTATGTATGAATGTATGTTTGTATTTATGTATGTATGTACTTATGTATCTAGGTAGGTAGAGAGGTTGGCATGCATGTATGCATATCTGTCTGTCTGTCTGGACTTATGACTGTCTGTCTGTACCTAGCTATGTCTGTCTGTATGTATATATGTATGTCTGTATGTATGTATGTATGTATGTATGTATGTATGTATGTATGTATGTATGTATGTGTATTTGTGTATGTATGTATGTGTGTGTGTGCATGCATGCATGCATCATTGCATATGTGTGTGTATGCATGTATGTATGTATGTTTGTATGTATGGATGGATGGAAGGATGAATGGATGGATGGATTGATGTATGGATGGAAAATACACATTAACCTGTGCCAAAGAATTCTACAATCTTCTTCACATACTTCAGATGACCAATCTCTGCTTCTGTACATTATGCTAGGGTTGTGAGAGTTAGAACTTATAATTGTAATAAATATTCAGGGACCAAATTAATCTTTCATTGCTAGTGATGCTTGTGATCATTCAATATTTAATAGCGGGCATGAAACAGAAATCCTTATCATACTTGTACAAAAGATGAATACGACAAGAAAATGGGGATTATGTTAAGTGATGACATAATGTGTTGCACTGAATTTAGTTAATAAATTGTTAGAAGAAAATGTGGAAACAGAGACAAGAAATTGGATCATTTATTTGTCAGAAACATAATCCCATATGTAGTATTACATTATTATTATACATTTGTTGTTAATGATTTCAACTGTCTTACTTCTGCTTGTCCTTTTGAACAACTGATATGCAAAGTAAAAGTTTAAACTGTATCTTTAAATATTCTTTAAAATTAAACAGGATGTAAGGGAATAGAAACCTCAGATATCATGTTGGAACGTAACATAAATCCCATATTTCATGTTAGAAGTGAGAATAAAAGCCCTGATATCATGTTCAAAGGGAATAGAGTTACCCCGTATATCATGTTGGAAGGAATAGAAATCTCATGTATCATGTTGGAAGGGAATAAAAACCCCAATATAAGGTACAGGCACATTAATGAATATTGAATAAAAGATGATAAATTGATATTTTTACATGTATATAATCATTTTCTTCTAAGTGGATTATTTACAAATGAAATAAATCAAATTTCCAGTCAAGAAATCATAAATGATGTTTATAGTATTTTAATTATTTTAAGATGCTGCATTTTGCACTTTTCATTTTTCCCCAGGTATCACATTGGAAGAGAACAGAAATGCCAATATAAGGTACAGGTGCTTGATAAGAATATTAAATAAAAATGTAACAGTGGTACCGTATTTTCCAGCATATAAGTCGAGACTTTTTGACTTGAAAGTTCGGTCTTCGTCTTATACTCCGAATCGACTTAGACAAAGTTGTATTTGACAAAGTTTCTCAAATAAATTACCGTAGGTTTAAACTTTCAACTGGAAGGAATGATAATAGCTCTTGTTGCAATGGATATTGCCGGTAATATGGAATATCATACGACGATACCATCAATATTCATGCAACCGGAAGTTACTACCGGTAGTATAAAATACAAAGCCCAAGTTATTGACCTGGCCTCGTCTTATACTCCGAATCGACTTATATATGGACGAAGGATGGAAAATTTACAAAATTGGTCAATTCGACTTATACTCCACATCGACCTATAGGCCAGAAAATACGGTATTTACAAATATTTAATTTTAATTCACTTAGTATATTACAGACAGTATAAATTATGTATTCAAATAAGTAATCAACGAAGCAGTTTTGTTTCATTTCATTAAACTTTGTCCTAGAACCTATATATTTATTTAGGCCACTGGAGTATAATCACTGACATGATAAAGTAATCAGTTACTGAACCTATGTTTAACAATATGTAGTGAATTTTACATGAAAATAGACATTTGAGTACTTCTTTTAACTGTTCATTTACAGCAGTGTATATATATATATATATATATATATATATATATATATTAATTATTCCAATTTCTCATTTAAGGCCTTCAGAGAATGATTCCTATGAAAAATTGCACTTGTATACAAACAATGACATACAGATGTATAGCTCACTGACAATCCCCAAAACATCCAAAGGTAACTTCATCAGAAATTTATTTTCATTTTCTTTACTTACTCAGAAATGAAAATTAATAGATTAATTCATTAATATTATTTGTTGGTGTTTTGAACAATGCAAAAAAATCCCTCTCAAGGGGTTATATTATCTGTCTCCAGACAAGGTTCTGCTATGGGGTTGTGGATAAAAGAAATATAACCCCATGAGTGGGATTTCCTTGTCTCAGTACAAGCATCACCATTTTGGTTTCTATTTAAATTGAAACAGTTCAATTCACAATATTCATCAGGAATTATTAATGCCACTCACTCTGTATAATGGACATCAAGTTTTACACTCTTATGAAAATCTGAATAATTATCTAAGTAGAATCTATCTGTAAATACTGCTCTTAGAGAAGATGCAAATAATCAACAACAAAAAAAGCAACAACTTATGTGTTGCAAGTTTAATATGAGTATCTCAAGCTACGTGTGTTTATTTTGTAAGTACACAAGTTTTACTCATGCAGAACTAAAAGTATAAAATCATTTGATAATACTGTATTATCACATTTAATTGATAAATGTCATGTGAAATTAACCATACGAAATTTAATATCTTTTAAATGGATAACTTGTAACTATCTTCAGTTCAAATTTAAAATGTTATATTTTAGGTAACGATATGTCCAGTGGGACTAATGGCAACAAGCACCTTCACTGTGTTGTGTCTCTTATAATTAGAATACGTTTGTGCCCTGGCCTTTAAGATTGACAGTCTTTCAATGAAAATTTCAGTATAATCAATATAATGCACCTAACTTTTTGAAGTTTAGCATTCTGAAATACTTTATGGAGTTCCATTTCATCACTTTCTTGCCATTTGATAAGTCCATCAACAGCAATGTACAATGCCTGAAGCCAAAGTTGAAAAATCTTGGTTACTTGTGACACAGTGGTATCATACCGGTA
This sequence comes from Unio delphinus, assembly GCA_029339505.1. Lineage (NCBI taxonomy): Eukaryota > Metazoa > Mollusca > Bivalvia > Unionida > Unionidae > Unio > Unio delphinus. Next base: position 7,112,580 of record JAQISU010000034.1, on the reverse strand, counting down.
GGCTAAATCTTCCTATGCCAGATTTCTCCTCAACTTTATTATTGTCATTAAAAGTTCATCCTTGTGCTTTAGTTTTGTTTTGTGTCTCTTGGCATGAGTACACGTTTCTTTATATAAACACAAAAAAGGTGTCACTGTTTTGAAGACTAGTATAAAATTTTATTTTCTTGTCATTATCTTGCATATAATTAAATTTTATAGACTTTTGCTTTATTTATTTCATTAAAATGGCATTTTTTTCACCAGCATCTTTTTAGTTTTTCATTAATTCCACATTTTTGCATTGCACTTCATTAAGTTCATGTAACTTTGCCGCCAAATCATTCAAAAGCACATCACTCTCTTTCTGAAGTTTACCAACCTTGACTTTAAAATGTCTGTTCGTTGCCAGTATCCCTTGCAGAAGTGGAACATCAATGTCTGTGTTGAAGAATCACACATACTTCTGTCTGTCTGTGTTGATGTACCAGGCACATTGTTTTCTCTTCAAATGTATTCAGACTCAGCAAAGTTTCAGCTGCAATTGTTTTCTTTTTTGTATGATCCCTTTCAACCAAACGCTGATGTCGCTTGACTTTGGCCTGATGTACATAGTCGTTCTTTTTGTCAACTGGGGTGTAGCTGAATATTGTTGGCACAAAGTCTGGGTCTCTAGATGGGCAATCTATATGTAGAAAGAAAAAAATCAACAGGTTGCTACAAAACAGAAAAGTAATTTGTATTCAATATATTTGCACTTTTACATTTTAAGCATTTGTTTCATGTTACCATTTGTGGATTGCCCATTTATTTTGAAGTGAATAAACACAAGAAACCTTACATATGGTTATAATTTATATATAAATGTGTTGTGAATAAATTCACATTTTTATGTTATAGGTACTTCTGAAGACTTTCTGTGCCTTATCACACAAACCCTAACATTTTTGCATGAAATATAATAATCATGAGTCATACTAAGTTGAAATTGTATGTTACTCTTACAACCAATAGTGCATATTCATTAGTGTTCTTGTACAGATGTACATTGATATGAAATCTCAATTTAGTACATAACAATTGCTATTTTATAATTTAGTTATCATAAGATATATTTTGTCAGTTTTAATATCTATGACATAAAATCAATGACAAAAGAAAAAAACAAATGTGGTATCAGAGATAGATAAGAAACTGACACAGATTGATTCTCTATTAAGTGGCTTATGATGACAACATTTATTGATATTCACACAAATTCTTATTAAATTTTTAATGCATTTGTTTTCATTCTTCAAAATTCTGAAAATTATTTAACTTTGTTTTATTACCTCTTTTACGTCTCTGTATCTCTGTTAATATCTCAGTGATCACAATCACATACATATTATCAATAGTATTACTGAATCAATGGGCTATACTCCTGTCGAGTCGCTGACATCGAAAATATATTACACAACAAACAACGTACAATTATTTTGTAATAAATTTGGTATCATGAATGACAGTACATCTTTATAATCCGATTCTTTGCTATAAACATCTTCCTTTTCATACAATCAAGTTTTGTTTTCTTTTTTAATCCAAATTGTGGCGAATTGTTGTAAATGTTTACATTTTGTACGTAAAGAGTTATCAAAGAGTTATCGTTCATGCTGGTATGGGTGACGGGTCTCTCTAAACACCTCAAGACACCCCAGGACACCCCAAGACTCTCCAAGAACACCTTAAACTTACATAATACTCACTTAAAATTTCAACAACAGCACAAAAAACCAAAAACAAACAAATAAAAACTGCAAATATTTAGCGATATTTTGTGTAACAGTAAAATTAGTAAGGACACGAGTTGCCAAGGGAATAAAATCCCGTTTTGATGAAGAGTGTTCCGGTACAGTAACATGAATATTAATCAACATTTATAAATAATTAGCAATACCACAAATAAGTCCTTAAATAAATTAAACAAAATGGCAAATTTATTGTAATAAAATTAATTATTTGTTTATCTCAATTACAGTTTAACTTTTTTTGACAAATATTAACATAGAGCCTAAACAATTCAACAATTCAAAAAAATGAGAGAAGTATGGAACATCGCCATTTAATGAGGAAATTGTTATTTATATATATATATATATATATATATAAATATTTGATGCATATAGTTCGTTTCCATAGATTATCAGAAATAGGGCCATCAACCAAAACTATAAATCATCAATAGTAGCAATGCCCGTATGTGTGTTTTCTTTTCTTTTTTTCCGCTTCTTGGTACGTTTTTACAAGATTTGGTGCTAATATATGCAATATTAGGGTGATCTTGGGGGGGTCTTGGGGTGTCCTGGGTGTTTAGAAAGACCGTATGGGTGACCTTTTACCATTATTCTCTTAAAAAGAACTCCAAAGTATTTTAATTGAAGATCTAAGTGAACGTATATGTTCATGGCAATCCACTTATTCCATAACATGTCATCCTTTGGAATCCTGAAAACTGAAGTTGCCTTACGTCAAATGCGCATGACTGTACCTGACATGTTATTGGGATAGTAAGGTCTCACTGGACAGTTGTTTTGGCAAATTTTTGTCCGACAATGACCTGTAGCAGAAAAATGATAATAATATTACATTAAAGCCATGAATAAAAATGAACTAAGGATTTTTGTTGAAATGATGCTTGTAAGATTCTGACTGAGGAATTGAAGTTAATTCCTCATGCAACTAGTGGCTTTTATACTGAATCAACACTGCCCCAACCCCTCTTTTTTTACATTCATTTTTTACAGAAAAGGGGTATTTCTATATTTTCCTGTGACAAGAGAGCTAAAAGAATCAGTATGTGCCTTATACATGAATACAGTTCACTAGTACTGTAACAAATTAGCATACTTTTCATCACCCCTCAACCATCTAGATTTTTAGATATTTACCTCTGTAGCAGACACATGTAAATACTCAAGCCAAGTCCGCAGCTCATTTGAAGCCCAAGTTACGCGTTTGATCTCCTGTGCTAGTCTAACTGTGACAGGTAGTCACCAACAAGTCAATCAGTTTCCAAGCCTAACTCAAAGTAAATCTAACCCACATTACAGATTTAACTTTTGTGTGAACTGAAAAATGCTAGGATGGTGATAATCAGGCCCATGCCTTCTACCTTAAATATTAGCAAGGTGTCAAAATGCGAAACTATCCAGTGAGACCTAATGTATGACCAATTTAAGGGCACGTATGTAGACATTGAGGGCACGCATGTCGACTTTGAGGGTACGCATACCTCCACTGGGGGTATCATGTCCAGTTTGAGGACAAAGTTCCCAAATTAATTTTTGTGCTACAGGCTGCAGAGCCTCAGCCAGAGGGAAGACCAATTAAATTAAAGAAAATTAGATGGTACCTGGATTATTTAGACCAGAGATTTTTCAAATTTCATTCCCAGAACAAATGCAACTGTTGATGAAAGCATGGTAAAATTCAAAGGAAGACTCTTTTATAAAGTATCTCCCAGCAAAGCCAACGAAATGGGGTGGTGGGTGAAATTATGGAATATGGCTGACAGTTAAACTGGATACATGCACAGATTCCAGGTGTAAACTGGCAAAGAAGATTGCCAAGAAAAGGGGCTGTCTTACAGAGTGGTAATGGATCTCTGCTCACACATTTTCGGAAAAAATCTGAGAGTCTATTTTGACAAATTTTATACAAGCGCAGATTTATTGAGAGACTTTAATACTAGAGGGGTGATGGCCTGTGGAACAGTCAGTAACAACAGGAAAGGGTTGCCAGAAGAGTTACTGCCAAAACAGCTGAAATGGAAGAAATATGAATGCAAAGTTGTACAGAAGGATGAAACTTACATTTTGTGCTTACCAGGATAAAAAAGCTGTTTGTGTCTTGTCACATTTTCATGACCCATCTTGTGACTTTGTAAACAGACATTATGGTATTGCTGTTCAGCAACAGGTGGAAGTTCCCAAAATGCTATTAGATTGCCAGCAAAACATGAAGGGAGTAGATCTCTTTGACCAGATGATTGGGTACTATCTTCTTCATCACCAGTCAAATAAATGACGTCATCAAATTTTCTTTTATCTAATGGAAACTTCAGCATACAATGTTGCATGTGATTGCACATGAGACAAATGCAGAGACAGTCAAAAGTATGTGGCCAACATTTCAGAGCTATCTGGAGAACTTAGTTACATTTCTGGTTGGTGACACTAGAGCTGGAAAGGCTGCAGCACTTGTTCCAGAGCCTACCAGAGGAACAGTGCAACATACTATTGAAAAAATATTTGACAAAAGAAAACCTGTCATGAATGTTTACTGGCCACTCAGCCTGGTGAGAGAAGAGGGGTGACAAAATTTGGTTGCAGGGAATACAATGTCTCTGTTCATACTGAATGCCAGGGAAGACACATTGCTAGGTGCTTGAATGCTTAATAGCTGACGTTGAGACAACTGATGTAGAATTAGCAGTTTTAAAAATGAAGTACATTTTTGCAATCTTATGCAGACATTTTTATTCACCATAAAGTAATGTTGTTATTACTGACATAGTAATGATGGCTTCAAAATTTGGACAAATATTGTACTGATTTATTACCTTTATCTTACTGAAAGATTCATAGGATTAATTTGTGACAAGTTTTCATAAGAAACTGCATGCAGAATGTTATAGAATGTGAAGTTAACAAATTGTTCCAGGTGTTTTATTGTCCGCTTAATTTAGTAACATTATTATAACTTTTGAACCAACAGCGCTAAGAATTTCAGATTTGGACCGAAATACCAGAAATAGAATTATCTTGATTTTATTCACACATTATTAAGAGCATTTCATTCATCTCCATGAACAACAAGAGTTACTGAACATCATGGTGTTTTAATTTGCAATTTTTCTTCTTTCAAGTCATATTTCAAAATACAGGTGTGAGCATGTACTTTGAAAAATGATATATAACACAGTGTTGCAAATTGTATTGCCTTTCCATAGATACATAGTTTTATTTACTTTAAAAGAGAAATAACAATGTTACAACATTTTTAGTAAACATGTTGAAGGTCATCACAATTTATGCTGCTGCTGCTGTATGATGCTCCATTTTACCACAATGTATTTAGAAATGCTTCTCAGGAATCAGGCATGGCAGTTGAAATTGGTAACAGGATAAAATGGGTTATAAAGATGCGTGCACTTAATTTTTTTAATTTTTATTGTAGTAAACAAAAGCTCTAAGCAGATTCATTCTGAGATGACTGGGTCCACCGGATCACTTCAGCTGATCCCAAGTAGCTCCCAAAGCACCATCTGTGAGACAGACAGTCTTCAGGAGTTTAAACTGTGGCATTTGGTGAGTTGATCATGAAACCAGTATGTACAAGGTCCAAATTAAACCAGTTTGTACAATGTCCAAATTAAACCAGTATGTACAAGGTCCAGATTAAACTAGTATGTACAAGGTCCAGATTAAACCAATATGTACAAGGTCTAGATTAAACCTGTATGTACAAGGTCCAGATTAAACCGGTATGTACAAGGTCCAGATTAAACCAGTATGTACAAGGTCCAGATTAAACCAGTATGTACAAGATCCAGATTAGACCAGTATGCACAAGGTCAAGATTAGACCAGTTTGCACAAGGTCCATATTATACCAGTATGTACAAGGTCCAGATTATACCAGTTTGTACTAGGTCCATATTAAACCAGTATGTACAAGGTCTAGATTAGACCAGTTTGTACAAGGTCTAGATTAAACCAGTTTGTACAAGGTCCAGATTAAACCAGTTTGTACAAGGTACAAATTCACTTTTTTGTTGTTGTTGTAAGTTAGACTGTGAATTCTGGACAACAAATTGGTCCTTTATAACATTTTACTCTGATTTCATAAAACTGGATTACAAATATATGGGAATTCATTATATATATATAATCAAAGCTATTGGGATTTTTACTGTAGATTTCTTGGGTTTCAGATTGAGTTTCCATTAGTTCTGTGATGGCTCAAACAGAGAAAAGTCAAGAAACTAAATTTCATTAATCCTTCTATTCTGTTGTGAGAGAGGAAATGTACATGTATGTTCATGTTGTCTTAGGCTAATGATCAATGTAATCTTACAAAATATAATGGTTATTACACTTAAGAGAATGTATGTGTCAAGGTCCGAAAGCCAGCAAATTTGTGTTCATGTTCTAATGTAGTTGAAAATTGATGATGTAATAACATTAAAGGTAAAATCATACCAGTTGGTTGTTCTGATCCTAACTCTCATCTTCATATCATCCTTTTATATATTTAATTTACGAGAAAGGTTAATAATTTCCAACATTTGTGAGACAAATGCTGGAATTTATCTGACAATGTTTCTTATTCAATCAATCTGTTTATAACATAGTTTTTTTTTTAAAGAGATTAATATGGAAAAATATATAGAAGAACAAAAATAATTTTGTACAGTTTATGCTGCTGCCTTATATACAGCATTTTCCCATTTTCCAGCTGACAATAATTATTAATTTAACAGCACAAAGAAAATTTTTAATAGCACTTACCTGAAATAATATTTTAAAAAAGACACTTTATTTTATTTCACTTAACAGTTAACAAGAGTATGTAATATTGTAATGTTCATTACTTTCGCTGGAAATTTCAATTGACATAGCTTTAGTCTCACTGCCAGGTCATTAACATGAGTTCTGGTATCATGTACCTATATATCTTAATGTAACTGCCATTTTCACATACAAGAGTGTATATTAATGTCAACACTTGCAGTACTATTGATAGAGCAAACATTTTTGGGTATTTAGAGTTAAGGTGTGTCTATTGGGTGTGGAAGTTTAAAGAAGCAAACATTTTTGGGTATTTAGAGTTAAGGTGTGTCTATTGGGTGTGGAAGTTCAAAGAAGGAAACATTTTTGGGTATTTAGAGTTAAGGTGTGTCTATCGGGTGTGGAAGTTTAAAGAAGCAAACATTTTTGGGTATTTAGAGTTAAGGTGTGTCTATTGGGTGTGGAAGTTCAAAGAAGGAAACATTTTTGGGTATTTAGAGCTAAGGTGTGTCTATTGGGTGTGGAAGTTTAAAGAAGCAAACATTTTTGGGTATTTAGAGTTAAGGTGTGTCTATTGGGTGTGGAAGTTCAAAGAAGGAAACATTTTTGGGTATTTAGAGTTAAGGTGTGTCTATCGGGTGTGGAAGTTTAAAGAAGCAAACATTTTTGGGTATTTAGAGTTAAGGTGTGTCTATTGGGTGTGGAAGTTCAAAGAAGGAAACATTTTTGGGTATTTAGAGCTAAGGTGTGTCTATTGGGTGTGGAAGTTTAAAGAAGCAAACATTTTTGGGTATTTAGAGTTAAGGTGTGTCTATTGGGTGTGGAAGTTCAAAGAAGGAAACATTTTGGGGTATTTAGAGCTAAGGTGTGTCTATCGGGTATGGAAGTTTAAAGAAGCAAACATTTTGGGGTATTTAGAGCTAAGGTGTGTGTCTGTTGGGTGTGGAAGTTTAAAGAAGGAAACATTTTTGGGTATTTAGAGCTAAGGTGTGTCTATCGGGTGTGGAAGTTTAAAGAAGCAAACATTTTTGGGTATTTAGAGTTAAGGTGTGTCTATTGGGTGTGGAAGTTCAAAGAAGGAAACATTTTTGGGTATTTAGAGCTAAGGTGTGTCTATTGGGTGTGGAAGTTTAAAGAAGCAAACATTTTTGGGTATTTAGAGTTAAGGTGTGTCTATTGGGTGTGGAAGTTCAAAGAAGGAAACATTTTTGGGTATTTAGAGTTAAGGTGTGTCTATCGGGTGTGGAAGTTTAAAGAAGCAAACATTTTTGGGTATTTAGAGTTAAGGTGTGTCTATTGGGTGTGGAAGTTCAAAGAAGGAAACATTTTTGGGTATTTAGAGCTAAGGTGTGTCTATTGGGTGTGGAAGTTTAAAGAAGCAAACATTTTTGGGTATTTAGAGTTAAGGTGTGTCTATTGGGTGTGGAAGTTCAAAGAAGGAAACATTTTTGGGTATTTAGAGCTAAGGTGTGTCTATCGGGTATGGAAGTTTAAAGAAGCAAACATTTTGGGGTATTTAGAGCTAAGGTGTGTGTCTGTTGGGTGTGGAAGTTTAAAGGAGCAAACATTTTTTGGTATTTAGAACTAAGGTGTGTGTCTATTGGGTTGGAAGTTCAAAGAAGGAAACATTTTTGAGTATTTAGAGCTAAAGTGTGTCTATCGGGTGTGGAAGTTCAAAGAAGCAAACATTTGTGGGTATTTAGAGCTAAGGTGTGTCTATCTAAGTTCAAAGAAGGAAACCTGAACATCTGACTTATCTTTCTGAATAGTATCACATAACTTTGTCTCTTCTAACACTCCAAGTCCAAAATCTCTGGTGTTAAAAAGCCATTTTGTGTACATTGAATTTACAGTTTGCCAGTTCTCATTATATTTCAATTTCTTTATCAGGAATCACCTCAGCTCTTCAAGGAAAATTTCCATTTCCTTCACATGTTAACTTCAATTCTTTGCTTTGTATTACTTGATGCTACTTTCTGTCTTTTCAATTGGATTCCAGGCTGCAAACATATTTCTAATCAGCCTTTCAGCTTGAAAAGAATCATCTTAATGAATTTTTGTTTTTTTAAAAACAAACGTGAAAAGTTACAGAGCAGAGGGCACAGTTTGTATGATTGTATGTTATTGATCTTCCTAATAATGACAATCTCATGGACTTTGCTCATTGCTGTCTTCTGTAGCAATAGTCATGGCTTAGGCAAAGTTGGAGGGATCATATTTTGACTTGATTCTGCTTGAATTTGTACTGTACGTTTCTGTGATAGTTGGCAGCTTGTTTCTAATGTCCACTCTGCTTCTGTAAGATACCAACTATCATATTGTTGATGTTAAAAAGCCGCAGCCAGCCAGCAAAAATAGAGTACCACAAAATGTTTTCATGGGTGTATTCTGACCAGTCTAGTTCACAGAAGGTGATATGTTATCATGTTGACAAATAAATAATAATAAACCACATATACTGTATCTCCAGTGTAAATCCACAATTATAAAGAGTCCATGTAGATTGGTACTATATAATAATAAAATGGATATATTAAGCAGGCTATACATTTGAATAGTTTATGCATTTATTGCAGGTGAAGCTGGAAGATGAGTCACAGGAGAGAGTCAAGACCAAAGACTTGGTAGAACTGGACCTTAACAGGCTCCTTAGTATGAAGGTAGGAATTGTGTACAAGACGTTTTTAGGGAGAAAACATAAGTATTATATTTTCAAATTGTCCAGTAACATATATACTTACGTATAAGTCAAACCCATTTTAGAGCCAAAAAAGCCAATTTCTCTTGGATGTCGTGTGCAAGTCAGATATCTCTGAATGTGTGACTTGTTGTCAGTGAGTCAGAGTTGCACTTTTGAAAAAATAAACAAGTCCACTGGATAGATTGATAATTAATTAGATAGTTAATTAGATAGATACAGTCAAACTTTTTTATCTCGACTTAAGTTATCTCATGAACTCGTGTATGTCAAGCGTTTTGGTCCATTTTAAAAAAATCCTTCTTTTTTATGCTTATTTTGCCCTGCTTGTCTTGACCCCTGTTAAACTGATAACCCCATTATGTCGGGCATACGTTTCAGTCCAAAGTAACATGTGGACCCATTTAATTAGACAAACTGCAACTTTTAATGTCCATCTCAGCGCAATTTTACAAGAAATCGCAGCATTTCCTTTATTACTGGTATCTTGGAAACAGTCAGTACAAGACAAATTTTTACCTGTAGAAATGCTAATCAACGAATCTCATCAATGAATAGTTTATTACTTTGATAGAGTGAAGAAACTTATCTGTTATTTATTTAGAGTAAAGAAATTTATTGAATGCATTTCTGACCTTTACATAAGCTGCATTTAAAATGGACATTATGACATATTAACACCATGACAATATAGTTTGTCTCACACAGCATCGAGAATTTGATCTTATCTGTAACTCATAAAATTATCAGGTTAAATCATTAAATGTAGCTAAAAATACCTAATTTGTTTTATACAATATATTTAAAATGAATTTGGTAATAGTTAAAGTGTTTCAGTCTTCAACTTCAGCATGGCCAGATCATGGACTTGTAATAATCTGTATATAGAAACCAACAAAATTGCAAACTAATAGCTAGTCCACACTCCCCACCACCACCCAGCCCCAAAAAACACTTGATTAATTTGCTTTGAATGAGAGTAAATAAAAGCACCAATGGCATTGTAAAATAAATCCATAGCATCCAGTATTTTTTTTAATGAATTTACAATCGCTGAGCTATAATTACATATACTTCAACACAAACAGAAAGAAGCAGAAAATGACTGATATGATTAACATCTATGAGAAAAAAAAGAAGAATGCCTTCATTTGTATTGTTGATCCAAGTCTTGCAATCCATCAAAGAGATTAGCCAACTCTCCTTCTGGTGCTGTGTTTTTGTTGAGGGTCACTGAAAGTCAGGAGGGATATGTGACTTCAACTGTATGAATGGAATTAGTTGGCTTCATACAGAATTTGATGTTGAGACAGTTTAAAGATTGGAAACACATTGTACAGTTTGTCAATACATGAATACCAGCAGTCTTGTCTTTTCCTGGTACAAAGGCAAATTTTATCATTAAAAACTGACATTTACTGGTGTAAGGAAACCTCTGACAATCAACAATAATAATGATTGGTTTTCATGCACATTATTGGTCATTTACATTTAGCTGCCAGTCACAAGTCAACTCTAACAAAAGAAAATACTTTTATAAAGAAAAGTATAGTCCTAGATGTACTTATATTTAAATCGGTCTAGATTTTGGACAGCATGTGAAAATTATTGTCATTGCTGAGGCTACCAAAGGGATGAGGCTATTCACAGGGAAATAACAACTTTAAACCACTGACATTGTTGCAGTAACTTCAGCGTTGTAATAATATGACTTGTTACATAATCTCATTTCAGAGACTCCAATCTTTCTTTTTTCTACAACCAGGCATGACTGAATTATTTATTTTTGTGTGCATTAGAAATCTCATTTGTTTTTAGAAACAAAACTTCTCGTTTTTGGTACTCCAGATGCATTATCATTGTTTTGCAGTAGATTTGTCATCTAACCCTGATATCTCGGGACCTGGTTATCTCAATGATTTTTCACACCTCCGACATAATCAAGAAAACTGGGTTTGAATGTAGATAAATAGATAGATGGATGGATGGATGAATAGACGGATGGATAGGGATGGATGGATGGACAGACGGATGGATGGACAGACAGACAGTCAAACAGTCTGTATATTCTTGAGTGGAATATGACACCAATAAATTGACAACTTGCAATTTCTCCATATATTGATAAAGCTTGACATTTTAAACACATTTATATGACGAATATATTAATTCAATTTTAGGTCTCATAGTGATATAAATAGTTCAGAATAATCTGATTCACAATCCCATAATGTATTATTAATTCCACACATCTTACGAATCATCTGATGAATAAACAATGAAAGTTAAGTTCATATATTTTGATGATTTACAGTATCCTATAAATGTCAACATCTCATGTCATCTGGTGCAAAGTCCAAGAATTCATCCTCATTGTCTGATATAGTTCTGATATCCTCCATTTTCTTCTACTCATTATAAATCATCATGGTCTAGTCATCATAAATATTCTATGACTAGATTTCCTTGGCTTCACTTTCAAATGCTACTGCTTATGTAGAGACTGAGCTTGTGCTCTGTGTGTAACATTTGGATATAATCTATGAAATCTATTAAAGACTGCAACTGAACAGGTATCAATTGTGCTGCAAGATCAGAGGGAGTTCAAATGACCACCTCATATTACTTAGCACTGAGCAAGTATCAGACTCGTTGCTCCATCAAAGGGATTTCATGTGGGAAAATAAAGAGGGTGTTAAGCTGTACAAGCTAAGGGATTAACGTTAATGATATATACATGGCACTGAACAAGTTCATAAATGGAATACATGCCTTAATCAATAATAATTGTCAACTTTTAAACAAAATAAACTAAGCTTGGGCTTACTCTGTAAGTAAGACTTTTATCATCCAGTCTGTGAAATCTATTAAAGGCTGCAACTGAGTACATTACAGTTGTGCAGCAAGATCAGAGGGAGTTCAAATAACCACCTCATGTTACTTGGCACTGAGCAAGTATCAAACTCGTGGCTCAATCAAAGGGTTGTCATGTGGGAAAACAAAGAGGGTTCTATCTTTACAAGCTTAAAGAAATTAGGTCAAATATTCACTGGAAGTCATTAAAGTCTATTTAGCACTAAACATGTAGATGATATAAATTTGTAGCTAGATTAAATGGATTGTCAACCTGAAAACAAGTGAATGCTGCCTTTGCATGTCAGGGCTTAGGACACATGCACTGGCAGAAGACTTCGAAATAACACTTGTGAATAGTTGCTTTGCTTTAGGGTTTAATGCCATTTTTCAGCACACGATAGGCTATAAATGGCGGCCAGTATTATTAGTGGAGGAAGAATGCAGGAAAACCCATAGAAAGAACCACCGACCCACGAGAAGCTACTGGCAAGCTTTCTCACATAATTACATTAGCTGAATCTTAGACTCGAACCCACGCAGACAGAGGTGAGATGGCAGTGATCCGTAATGGAAAGATTATTAGACCACTTGGCCACTGGGGGCCCCCCACTTGTGAATAAAGAATCAAAATACAACTTAAATCAAAACTTTGTTTGCATCAAATACAGTGTTTTTCACAGTACTGCAATATACAATTATTAATAACAGGTTGTTAGGACTGGCACAAAAGTGGAAGCTATATACTTTCTAGTAAACACTTTCAGTAAACAACATTGACTTGACACTTGCAGTGGATAGTATTTAATTTACAGATATAAGAGATCTTGTGATTATATTCTGTAAGCTTGAGTTCTGGTAATTTTATTCTGTAACAGTTAATCATTTGTTCAAAAGTTTTGCAAAATTCTTCTAAGTGCATTGACCAAAAGTAGAAAGTAATCTGTAGGTTTTTATAAGTTGCAGATTTTAAAGTGTATGCACACAGTTTTGCTCAATTATTCCATCTTTTGGCTGCAGAATCATTATACCAAAATATTTTAGATGACACAGAAAATATTGTTATCATGTTTTTACTTTGATTAATTATCTACAATGTATTCTTTTATATATTGGTTATGATAAGACCTGACTGCTCCTGTGGCCTAGTGGTTAGAGCATCTGCCTCGGATACAGGAGGTAGCGGGTTCGATCCCTGTCCGAGTCATTCGAAACACTTACAAAATTCAGCTGTCTTCGCTTGGCACTAAGCACTAAAAGATTAGTTTATGGACTGGTCAGCTTGGTGTCAGGATTATGTGACTGGGTAGAACATCATGCTACATGTCAGTGGCATGATGCCCCAGTGCTAGTCATCACTATGAACTGTCACACTGCAGACATTGTAGCAACATGACTGAAAAATTGTTACATTTATGTTAAAAATCCAAATCACACACAAGCAGATATCAGACCTAAATCATATGTTTCAGCAAGTAACCAATGGCAGCATTGACTCACAAAATTGTATTATCTTCAGTGTTCTGTTTTATTATCCTCTTCTCGTAGCTGCTATTGATGCATATTATCATTTATTAAATACTGAATTCATGAATGCAGATTTGCTTGCGGATGTGTATACATTTACTTCCAATGCTGATGACTCCAGCCTTATTAGAGTTCAAAGTTAGGCACTACAAAATAAGTATGTAATACATGAATATAGAATAAATGTATAATGCTGGGAACATCAGTTTGAGAAATTAAAACTATTTCTCATAATAAATGTTTGCAAGTTAGAAAATATTATAGATGACAAACATTATGTATATCAGTATATAATAATGTGAACTCAGATTCCATGTTGACAATACAGCAAAACCTCATATCCAGAACCTCACTAAACTGGAATCCTCTTAAACCAAGATAGTTTTCTGGTCCTCACATTTTTCCTTTTTTAATTTCAATACAAAAGTATTGATTAAACTGAAATCCCTTGCCTCTTAAGAAACCAAACCAAATTTCCTGCCCCAGATTTCGTTTTTGCACTAAAATGAATCTCTTAAAACTGAACCTTTCTTAATCATGACCAGATGGCAACGTGTGTTTTATATTGTATATACACCATTTTAATTTTCACCCAAAAAACTGTTCAGAAGTAAATTGGCTTGCATTGTATGATAGGATATATATTGTGTCTGAGTGTGCAGTTTTTGTATATCAATCCTGCCTGCACCAGAGTACCTGCAGTTTTTTTTCAAGCCTTATTTAGCACATTTCACCCATTGAGTCAACATCACATGGAAGTCTTCATCCACCAAAACCAAGCAAAGAGCAAAACAAGTAGTGTTTGAGCACTGTTCTATGTAGTCCTACATGTAAGACATAGCACATGTTGATTTCGTCAAAACATAAATATCAGCGTCAGGTCTTACATGTAGGACTATGTTCTATGGAATACTCTTCCACTTCACGTAAAATCATGGAAGTATTACATTATTTAAGAAATATATCATAAGCATGTATATTTTACCAATAGTAATAGAATTTAGTATTTATAATGTTTAAGACATGTTAAGGTTCATAATAATTACTATTAACTTGTATTGTTAAACTTCTTATGAAAGCTTAAATGGTATAATTATATTAATTTTATTATTTTTATTATTATTATTATTAACCAAAAACCTGCAAGAAAGACAGTAGCAATACAGCTATTTTTCTTGTAGATGTAGACATAAGGATTGAGACTGAATTTCTTGATCTTTTTGAAATTGCACCTGCTTGACATGTTTTTAGTCTCTATATGAAAGATGCAGATATGTAACTTTTTTAAAACTGATCAAACTTGATTTATTTCAGATTTCCATCTTGCCATACATACAGAAATTATTTGACAGCATTCTTGATGTAAATCGAGTTCCCACCATGGTGAAGACCATCTACGACCGTTTGGATGATCTGGCAGATCAGCATAAATTAGATGAAGAGACACTGCATATTTGGAAAAGTCATAGGTAAATATTTTTGCTCACTTTTGTCTTTATCCTCCTATATTGTAGAGAGACATGGTAGCTCATTGCTCAGTTGGCTTGAGTGTCTGATTTGCAATGAAAGGTTTGTGGGGCTGGTCAGACCAGATCACCTGCCTTTCTGTCCAAATCACATAGCTCCCACTTTCTAAGCATGATATAGACAACAATGCGTTAAACAGTGTTGTAAGAAAACAACATAATTATATCATTTTGTAGTGACATGTTTAAACCTGCCTACAACAGATTCCGCTAAGAGGAACATTTGGTCATGAAAACAAAAGGAACAGCCTTGGAAATTGTTGGTCAAGAGAGTATCAAGGGTGCGGTCAAGTTGTTTAACTCGAGGTATGCAGCGTTATTGGAAACAAATTAAATTACCAGATAATTATGTTTTCCAAAATGGGAACATATATTATTATCTTTAGACTTGTTACATAAGGTACCACCTTGTTTTTGTAAGTGTATACTTAGTGATATTGATGCCCTTAGTATATATATATTTAGAAACACCTCATTTTCTTAGTAATGTATACTTAGTAATACTTAATGATCTTAGTATATATACTAAGTAATACTTAATGATCTTAGTATATATACTAAGTAATGCTTAATGCTTTTAGTATATATACTAAGTAATGCTTAGTGCTTTTAGTATATATACTAAGTAATGCTTAATGCTCGTAGTATATACAGTTACTAATACTTAATGCTGTTAGCATATAGAGTTACTTACTAATACTTAATGCTCTTAGTATATATAAATACTAATACTTAATGCTCTTAGTATATATACTAAGTAATGCTTAATGCTCTTAGTATGTATACTAAGTAATTCTTATAATACTTGAGGCTTATAGTATATATACTAAGTAATACTTAATGCCATCAGTATATATAGTTACTAATACTAATGCTCTTAGTTTATGTAGTTACTAATACTTAATGATCTTAGTATATAGAGTTACTAATTCTTAATCCTCTTAGTATATATAGTTACTAATACTTAATGCCCTTACTATATACAATTACTAATACTTAATGCTCTTAGTATATATACTATGTAATACTTAATGCTCTTAGTATATACAATTACTAATACTTAATGCTTATAGAATATATAGTTACTAATATGTAATCCTCTTAGTATATATAGTTACTAATACCTAATGCTCTTAGCATATATAGTTACTAATACTTAATGCTCTTATTATATATAGTTACTAATACTTAATCCTCTTAGTTTATGTAGTTACTAATACTTAATGCTCTTAGTATATATAGTTACTAATATTTAATTCTCTTAGTATATATAGTTACTAATATTTAATTCTCTTAGTATATATAGTTACTAATATTTAATTCTCTTAGTATATATAGTTACTAATATTTAATTCTCTTAGTATATATAGTTACTAATACTTAATGCTCTTACTATATAAAATTACTAATACTTAATGCTCTTAGTATATATAGTTACTAAAACTTAATGGTCTTAGTATATATACTATGTAATACTTAATGCTCTTAGTATATACAATTACTAATACTTAATGCTTATAGAATATATAGTTACTAATATGTAATCCTCTTAGTATATATAGTTACTAATACCTAATGATCTTAGCATATATAGTTACTAATACTTAATGCTCTTATTATATATAGTTACTAATACTTAATGCTCATAGTATATATAGTTACTAATACTTAATCCTCTTAGTATATATAGTTACTAATACTTAATGCTCATAGTATATATAGTTACTAATACTTAATCCTCTTAGTATATATAGTTACTAATACTTAATGCTCTTAGCATATATAGTTACTAATACTTAATCCTCTTAGTTTATGTAGTTACTAATACCTAATGCTCTTATTATATATAGTTACTAATACCTAATGCTCTTAGTATATATAGTTACTAATACTTAATCCTCTTAGTTTATGTAGTTACTAATACTTAATGCTCTTAGTATATATAGTTACTAATACTTAATCCTCTTAGTATATATAGTTACTAATACTTAATGCTCTTAGTATATATAGTTACTAATACGTATTGCTCTTAGTATCTATCGTTACTAATTACTTAATGCTCTTAGTATATATAGTTACTAATATTTAATTCTCTTAGTATATATAGTTACTAATACTTAATGCTCTTAATAGATATAGTTACTAAAACTTAATGCTCTATGTATATATACTATGTAATACTTAATGCTCTTACTATATACAAGTACTAATACTTAATGCTCTTAATATATATAGTTACTAAAACTTAATGCTCTTAGTATATATACTATGTAATACTTAATGCTCTTAGTATATACAATTACTAATACTTAATGCTTATAGAATATATAGTTACTAATATGTAATCCTCTTAGTATATATTGTTACTAATACTTAAGGTTCTTAGTATATATAGTTACTAATACTTAATTCTCTTAGTGTAAATAGTTACTAATACTTAATGCTCTTAGTATATATAGTTACTAATACTTAATGCTCTTAGTATATATAGCTACTAATACTTAATCCTCTTAGTATATATATATATATATACTAATACTTAATCCTTTTAGTATATATAGTTACTAATATTTAATTCTCTTAGTATATATAGTTACTAATACTTAATGCTCTTAGTATATATTGTTACTAATACTTAATGTTCTTAGTATATATAGTTACTAATACTTAATGCTCTTAGTATATACAGTTACTAATACTTAATGCTCTTAGTATATATAGTTACTAATATGTGATGCTCATAGTATATATACTAATTAATACTTAATGTCCTTAGTATGCATACAAAGTAATTCTTAATATTCTTAGTATTAAAAATGGGACTGGATAAATTCTGTAAATTTGCAAAGGTATTCTTTTAAATTAAAGCATTTGAATATTAATTATAAACAAAATTAATCACAGTAGCAGCTGTCTGTATATTCAGTATTACTTAAATTATGGGCAAGTGATCAATTCTGCAGGACAATGATTTATTACAGTTAGACAATTAAAACAGAGAGCAAGATTTTTTAGAATTACTTGCATATGAGGCATATTCAGAATTCATTGAAAAGGGTCAGTGTTTAGCTCTACTGGTCAATAGAACATATGTTTGCTACCAAATTTGGTACAATCGAATTTCACAAATCTATGATGGTTTTATACTTTGCAATTAGAAGGAATAAATGAATGAAAGAAATAGAGTTACATGTATTGTGAATTTCTGTCGTTTTGTCAATAGAGGATTGTTACGCGCTTAGGCTCGAATAAACAGTAACATAGAAAGAGTGAAAATAACAAGCTTGTAAAACTTAATAAACAATTTATTGAGTACAAATATTTTTCAGAAAAGAAAAATAAACTTACGGTTTTAAGAATCAATTCCAAAATTAATCCAAAATAATTCAAAATATTATCCTCTAGAGAAATGGCAAAAGTCTTGGTAATAAAATGTCCAAATAGTTCTAACTTTGAATTCCAGCGAAGTATCCAATATGGAAGATGGTGTCACTTGATGAAATCAGTTCTTGTTAATAAAATCTCAGAGCACAACTCTTTCCCAGATAAATAATAAATTAATTCCTCTTGATCCAAACGAATCAACACAATTTCCAGTACCAGGTAATTTATAATAACTCAAAAAGACACAACTTAATATTCTAAAAGCCCAATTTCTTCAACTGAATAGCTCGCTCCCCAAAACATGGTTTATATCTCTGGTTTTTTTTACGTAAACAAGGGGTCATGTGATCTTCTAGAAACTATCAGAACAAATTTACGTTCAAAGAATCACGTACACATCTTATGACCCAACTAAAATAGAAAGATTTTTGTACATTTTGTCCTTGGAACCAACCAATCATTTTAAAAGCTTGTTTACAACTCTGAAGCCAGGTCAGAAATGAGGTCAACACCTTCAGTGAACGAATCTTAAAACGTTAAATGCCAAATTTAAATCTAACAAACAAACAAAAATAAATATAAATGACTTATATCAAATATACGTAACAGGATTAGTCACTCCAATGGTCTATTGTTATTTCCTTGGTAACAATTGCTAAAAATTTAGATGCATCATGCATGAAGACGCTTACAAATACTGCAAATTCTTATACCCCCATTCAAGTCACACATTGCTTTCAGTTATCCAATCTGTTTATGGGCTGGTTTTATCACTAAGCCAGATGTAGTGCTTGACATGATCAAGCCAGGATACACAGACCAATGCCTGGAGATCATCAGACAGACCTTTATCAACAGCTTCTCTACCACCTCCGATAATGTTAACAAGGTTGGTCTATTGTTTTCTATCTTTTACAATTGAGACATGTGGAAAGTATTTCTGACTCTTGTTTAAAAGGTTTAAGTCCAATAAATGATTCATCTGATGCTTACAATGAAAGGTCTAGTATTAAGATGGTTATCATAAATTAAATAATTGTTTCTTTACTTTTTATTTGAGGTAAAGAATGCAATTATTAATAGGGCAAATTTGGAAAGCAATTTCAGTTTAAAAAATTGTTGATGTCAGTTTGTCTGAGATCAACATCAAGGTTAGGTTGTATGCTTGGGTCATTTTCTCAGTTACTGTTACTCAGAGAATCAAATGACTTGGTTGTACATTTTTTTCATGAGCAGTACAATTGCCAGCAATAAAAGTATGGTCACTTTAATATATACAACATGTTTCACTGAGTAGTGACCACCTTTTCTTTAAGCTAAATTTCTCTGGTTTGGACTTTGTTTTTATATTTGTTTCTCTGACACAATTGCTTGCAGAGTCATTTAACATGGGATAAAGATGTATTGCTAATAAATTAAAACTAGGTCACTGCTCTATAAGAACTATATAAACTAGGTCACTGTGCTCTGTGGAAGTAATATAACCTGATCAGATACATGGTACTACTGTAGTAGGGACTTTTAGTTGATTGAACTGTTTTCCAGTTTCCTTCCAAAACAATACAAGCAGAATCTTTACACTCACCCCATGACCTTAAGGACATTAATCATTTTGGTTTAACAAGTCTAGTGAGAACAGGCAGTTGTGTTTTTTGCAAATTAATTAATTGATTATTTACAGAACTTACAAAGGGGCCCTGAGTGGCCGAGTGGTCTAAAGCGCTATCCGTTACAGACCACTGCCAACTTACCTCTGTCTGCGTGTGTTCGAGTCTAAGATTCGGCTAATGTAGTTATGTGAGAAAGCTTGCCAGTTTATATTTTGTTCTCATTTCTTTCAAGATGGATACATTGTAATTTAAGTCAGATACTCCCTAGAGCATTAAAATTTGGTTGAGGTAGATATAGAATTTAAAAAAAAGAAACATTAGTCATCTAGGATGGATAATGGATTGAATGAGTAAATGTTGGAGAAATTCTTTGATTAAAACTATGAGTATTCACTGTTTATATATATATATATATAAGTTTGACATTGAACTTAACAATGCTAAGTCATTCATTCATCATTCATTTGCCTTCATGATTATTTTAAACAATGGTCTGTTTGAATATTAATTGAAGATACTGCTTTATAACATTATTTTAAACAAAGGTCTGTTTGAACATTAATTGAAGATACTGCTTTATAACATTCCAGGAGTCTGCCACCCACAAATTACTGTTCGCTGCTGAGATGGATAAGTACCGTAACAAGGTTAATGAATTATACTTAGACGTGAAGTCTGCAACAGCCATCACTGCAGTAGATTTCCAGCAGGAGATGAAGGAACTCAATGAGGTACAGTCTCACGATTGTATTCATTTTTTTTGTTTTGTTATCCAGTTACCTGAATGGAGTTTCTCTAATTGATTGATCTGGGGAACTTTAAAATTTGCCCAACTAATTAATATTTTAAATAGTTGTTGACCCTTTTTAGAGACTCAGATGAAGATGCGAGAATACTATTATAATCACCATTTCCACCAGTCTCTTTTTAAACCAGTCTGTTCATCCATTCATACTTCATGTAACCAGCATACAAGGCTTACACATAATTGGGTTTCATTAACCAACCAAATTTCATGCCTATTCTTGATTCGTTAGCCATATTTCTTATGAATTCATGCTCTTGTTGTAAAATCCATACATCATTTGTAAAGCATGTGCTGATTGATGAAATACATACTAAAATTCAAATTCAAGCAAGCATAATAAAATTGTCTAATTTAACTAATGTCATATTTGCCTCAAATTTGTAGCCCTACTGTGTATGTTAACTGTTGAAACCAGGGCCTCTGTCCCCATTTTGGTTTTCTTGACCCTTTGTGTTAGTAGGAAACCCATAACAGATATTTCTGGGATGACAGAGGCATTGCAAAATCTTGTTTGCTATAAGATACAAAAGATATATCATGTTTTTTTCATTTTAAAAAGGTATGGTAGAAAACTATGCCTTATGATATTTTTCATATAATTTTTTTATATAGAGGTAACAAAATATCTAATTGTTATATTCCAGTGGTATATAATATGATTTTTATTAAAGGGTGCAAATCATAGAAGAACTTCTTAATATAATTAAATTTTGAAACCCAGAAAAACAATAGCTTGCAAATGATTTAAAGAGAATATTATGAAACATTTATTAAATAGATTCAGCTAAACACTTTGATGACATCACTAGTTTCTCACAATATTAAAATGCTTCTGATAAAATTCACATTAAAAAGGGCATAAACCATGACAGATGGAGGGTATGCAAATTGTCTTGTCAGTGTCTTTTCAGGTCTGTTTATGACAGAGTTATTTCCCTTTTCCCCCTCATTATCATCATCATCATCATCATTATAACTATTATTATTATTATTATTATTATTATTATTATTATTATTATTATTATTATTATTACTTCACCACTACAGCAGATTCATCCAATCAGAATAATTCTAAAAATTGATTAGATTATTCTGACATTTTTGTTGTGTACATCATCTCATACAATGTGGGGGTATTTTTATATGTTTTGTTTCCTCTGATTGATTTTTTTGCCCTTGACAATTAAATTTATATCTGCAGTATGGAAGCCTACACTACATATGCAGATTTTGTGAATACATTTTAATGTTTAATGCTCATGCTGAAAAAAAGAAATAAATGATTACAATACAAGGTTTCTTTTTATTATCAAATAAGTGTTTTATTTATCTATTTTATTGCAATGTGCAGTGGGGGTAGGAGCACACATGCAATTTCGTTTCTTAAGTCTTGGGACATATGACTTAGGTGAGAAAAGCTTTTACCATTAAGTTTTGGGACAGGAAATAATTCTTATTTTATTGTGGCCTAATGTATATGGTAAATACAGTATATGACATTTTAATGAAAGCTTATCATGCACCTTTATATTGATGAGACTCCGAATGAGTTAGATTTCTACCATACCATGTCATCACTAGAAGAGTCATGGCACCTGGATTTTATTCTTCTCAAAGCTTTGTTTTGCCAACAGCATATATTATTTTTAAAGCACTGCCAATTAAATTGTATGAAGCAATTTGAGGAGATGCAAATATATGACATGTGGATGTAAGATAAATAAATACGGTTAAAGTATATGGAAGAGTCTTGCTTTAGCAGGATTTTGTAATTTAAAACTTGTCTGTATGCAAGCAACAGCTTATTTCTAGAGATGTTTGTAGTATTCTTCAAACTAAAAATGGAATCCAGGCTCTTTTTATGTTTTTTCCACTGACAAGATTAGTGTTGATTAACGTGAAATACTTACAATACATCTAAAGTACAAATCCAGATGATGTAGGTTTACAATACATCTATAGTACAAAATCAAGCGATCTAGGTTTACAGTATATATAAAGTACAAATCCAGATGATCTACGTTTGCATTACATCTAAAGTACAAATCCAGATAATTTAGGTTTACAAATATCTAAAGTACAAATTCCGGCAATCTAAGTTTACATGCTTCTATAGTAAAAAACCAAGTGATCTAGGTTTACAGTATTTATAAAGTACAAATCCAGGAGATCTAGGTTTACAATACATCTAAAGTACAAATCCAGGGGATCTAGGTTTACAATACATCTAAAGTACAAATCTAGGGGATCTAGATTTACAGTATATATAAAGTACAAATCCAGGTGATCAAGGTTTACAATACATCTAAAGTACAAATCCAGGTGATTAGGTTTACAGTATATATAAAGTACAAATCCAGGCAATCTAGGTTTACAATACATCTAAAGTACAAATCCAGGTGATCTAAATTTACAGTATATATAAAGTACAAATCCAGGCAATCTAGGTTTACAATACATCTAAAGTACAAATCCAGGTGATCTAGGTTTACAATACATCTAAAATACAAATCCAGGTGATCTAGATTTACAGTACAGTGGAACCCCACTATAACGCGATGATCGGGGTCCATCAAATCGGATCGCGTTAAAAGCGGGGTCGCGTTAATGCGGGGTTTTACAATATTTAACTTTTTTCCGAGAACATATACGTGTATACATGTACAATGATCAAAAGTCGGCTTATCATCAGATGAATATTAACTGGAATGCATTAATTAAGATATATTCAAAATAATCGATGGCTAATATATTTATAGGTTATTACTGTGCATTAAAAACATTTACTAATTTTTGTATTTGTTTGAACGATAATACAGATTGACCGATAATACCAGACTATCGCTATATCATGAAAAGTGTATCAACACCATATGCTACCGTGCTGTCGTGGCATGCAGTTCATCCATAATGGATGTAATTTCATTGAAAATCGTACAGATTTAAAATATTCAATAATTTTGTAATAGTCTGAATTCGTCGTGTAAAATATAGGATGAACAAAATATTGAAACCATTTACTTGCCATCTGATATCGTACGGTCATTGCATGCAGCTATTCCCGGGTCTACATACGGTGTCTGTACAAATTTCATACCGCTAAAATTTTATCATATGCGACAACTGCAAGAATAATTAACAATCAATGCATGATTTCAGCGTGCAAATAACTTTTTTTTCAGATTTTGTGAACATCAAAAGAAACATGTGAAAACTGCTAAATTAATCGTTGCACAAAGTGCAAAGTCAGTGTGGTTGTTTGATCACACTGCCAAGCACACCATACATGGTGGCGGCTTTCGTCCTTTGATGTTTATTAAATTGTGCGACTCTTGTATCAACCACAGCTTTGTCTGCTGCTTGGCTGTGATTGCAGTTAAATAAGAAGCCCATGTCGGCTATTGTTTGAGCAACGACTGTATACAGAATTCATGGAAGACAATCACAAAGACGATTTACTGGCTTTACTCATGGATCCATAATAAGTAACACTTCTGATAATGTTTACTTCGGCTTAACAATTCAAAATCCTAATGAAACCAGTTTTCTCTTCTAGGGTAGAATACGGAGCTTCACCACAACCTGTTCAAATTGATAAATTTCAGAAGCCAAGCGCATTACACACTATTTCTTGTACGTTACATATATCATATTATTTTAGAATTCATACACGATCACTTCTCCAAAATCACTTAAAGAACCTGGATAAATTGTTAAGTTCCGATTGTTTATTATTAAAAGTCATACGCGAATTCTTCCAAAGAAATGGCTTTCCTTAACACAAACACAAGGTATATACCTTATATAGCAAATAGACATATAGCATCAACACAAATAGCAAACACAAGGAAATAGGTGACCACTAGCCATGGTCACTAGCCATGGTCAAAATAAAAAACAAAAGTAGACTACTAGAGTGGATAGATCAAATCCCAACTAGTAAGGATCTACTAAAAGAACATTAGGGATAATAAAATACCCCAAATCAAATTTTATAACCCCGATGGGGAAAACTAAATGGGACTTTTAATAAGAAATTAAAACAAACAAACAACATACTTGGGGGTACACAAACATACATAAAAACTTTTTACATTTTATTTATGGGGGGAGGGGGGGCATCTGTCTGGTGTGCCCCCCCCCCCCAAAAAATTCTTCCACCAAATTATAATAAACGTTTTACACACTATTTCTCGTACGTTAAACAAATATTTTCACGGTCCGATAAAAATACACGTAAATGAATTTCAGATTTCAGGAACCATGCCACCATCATATTATTTTAAAAGTCACAACTAATCTCATGCCCAAAATGAAGTTAATTTCTTGTTTTGTTTTTTTTACTTTTCTCCAATTTTTTTTTTCTCCATGTGTGAATGAATATACGAAATTTCGGGAGCCATGCTACGACCGCGTTATATCCGAATTCGCGTTATGGCGGAGCGCTTTATAGCAGGGTTCTACTGTATATATAAAGTATATACAGGTGATCAAGGTTTACAATACATCTAAAGTACAAATCCAGGTGATCTAGATTTACAGTATATATAAAGTACAAATCCAGGTTATTAATGTTTACAATACATCTAAAGTACAAATCCAGGTGATCTAGGTTTACATTATACATCTAAAGTTCAAATCCAGATGATCTACGTTTACAATACATCTAAAGTACAAATCCAGGTGATCTACGTTTACAATACATCTAAAGTACAAATCCAGGTGATTTAAGTTTACATTACATCTAAAGTACAAATCCAGGTGATCTAGGTTTATAATACATTAAAAGGACAAATACAGGCGATCTAGGTTTACAATGCGTAAGATCTGCTCTCCAGTGTAGATTTTACTTATTAACATTGACATATCACAAAAGTGACTTTGTACACCTAATTTTTAGATCACTTTAACATTTTAAAAATATTTCTAAATGAAAAGAATCAAGAAAGGAAAATAAAATAATATGCGAAGATTCCTGTTTTAAGTTATTGCTTGTTTATATATTTAATTGTGTTAATTTATATATTTGATTGTGTTAATTAATTTATATATTTAATTGTGTTAATTAATTTATATATTTAATTGTGTTAATTAATTTATATATTTAATTGTGTTAATTAATCTATATATTTAATTGTGTTAATTAATTTATATATTTAATTGTGTTAATTAATTTATATATTTAATTGTGTTAATTAATTTATATATTTAATTGTGGAATTAATAAGATAATGACCTGTCCATTTTCTGACCTGGTCAAATATCATCAAATATAAACAAATATAAGACATTTGTAATTGCCTGCTGCATCCAGTCCTCAGTCATTAATGTAAATAACAGGACATAGAAAAATAAATTCTTTTTTTCTCAGTACAGATAATTTATGTGACAAGTATTGTTTGTCTTAAATGTCGGCTCAGGAAAATTGATAGTTGGTAATCATTATTGCACCTTAATCTCACAAAGATGGCTATTACTAACCTGCTAGGCACTTATGGAAACTAAGACTAGTATCCAGGACTCATGCCTTGGTACATTTGATAGACTTAAGGCCCCACTGGTATCCAGGACTCATGCCTTGGTACATTTGATAGACTTAAGGCCCCACTGGTATCCAGGACTCATGCCTTGGTACATTTGATAGACTTAAGGCCCCACTGGTATCCAGGACTCATGCCTTGGTACATTTGATAGACTTAAGGCCCCACTAATTTCCAGGACTGATGCCTTGGTACATTTGAGAGACCTAAGGTCCCACGGAGATGCAGGACTTGTGCCCTGGCACATTTTAAAAATGATATCTCTGTAGCATCTTGTTGAAAGTTTTTATGTCCTCCTCTGTTGTTCTAGCATATGATGTAGATTTGGTTGCCCAGCACATGATTTCTGCTTTAGTTTGTATTTTTTCAATATCATCTTTTTATACTTGGTCCACCAAACTTGAATAATATCACTGTATTCCAAAAATAGGGTATGTAAAGTGAAAGTAAATTCCAAACATAGTATGTATGACATGTCAGATATTTTTCATTATCTGGTTTAATTATATTTAGTTTCATCCAGGGTTTGATCTAAAAGTTTATGAAAAATGACATTCCTTATAACTGTATCAATAATTAATAATTTTGGGCAATGTTCCTTTAGTATCTTTCTTGAAATATTGATAGGTTTGATTTTGTCTGAATTAAAATTGACTAACCATTGATAATTCAACAGATTGATTCAATGTAAATCTTCATTCAGAACACAAGAAGCAATAGCTGTTTTCTGCAGTAATTATTGATAATGGCAAGATGGTGACAGTCTCTGTCATGAATGCCATAAGACCTAATGACCAGCTGGTGTCCATTAACCTGCACAAAGCATGATATCACCTCCCTATCTTTCCTTCTCGTCTGATTTTGCTTGAATAGAGAGGTGTTACAATTTTTCACTCAGCCATATGACCTAGCTTCCACAGTCAGAACTTTCTTGGGAGAAGTTGCCATCCACTCAAGGTCACTTGGGATCCCTATCATCCAATATATTTGGTGACTGGTTACAGTCCCTCATACAGATTGAAATGTTTCCACTGTGACCAGACTAGCAACTGGTGCAGTAAAAAATCTTGGAGCACAGTGGCCATTTTTCATCTTGTCCTTTGCGAAAAGAAACAATGCTCAGTTTCTAATATCAAGGGTTATAAAGCAGGTCTTTTGAATACACACATATTTCAAAAGGCCTTTTGAATACACACATATTTCAAAAGGCCTGACCATTAGTTCAGAATCTCATTGCTGTCCTGATAAAATAGTTCAAATTACAAAATCATTCGGTCTCTGATGCTGAGATGGAATCTCTCGTGTCTTGTAATTTTAACTGACACACACCACTTTATGTCTTTGGTGAAGCTTATTTTAAGAACCTTGCTGTCAAGTTGTTTTCTTGCTCTCCTTAGCTTTCTTGAGACAAAGTAGTGAGCCCCATGCTCTATCTATGGAACTTGAACTGTCTATAGATCGGTAATATTTATGATTCAATTTCTCTGGAAAAACAAGCTTCCCTCAGTACCTCTACTTTCTATACAAATCCAAGTCACAGTTGTATCTGTGCTGGGGATGATCAAAAATAACATTTATACTCAGGTCTGTGCATTTCTGCTTGACGGCCTCTAAAAGGAGAATAAGGAATATGAATTATCTTTTTCTTCCATTAAAAGGCTTGACTAATATTTTCGTTTCCACTATTTTGAGATGGATTGTCATGATAATCAAAAAAGCTCATTAAAGACCTCAAGGTTTGAGCCATTGCTACCTCGTGGGTCTATCTAACTCCTTTATCTTTGGAGTATGTGATGAAAGCCACTTTTTGGTAATCACACACTATCTTCCTCTCCTCCATCTATCTTCATTCCATTGTGCACCAAAGTAAATACATTTTTTTGTATGGGGTCCATAGTTGTGGTATAGAAAGTGATCCAAGTGGATACAATCTTACAATATTTATACTTACACCATTAGGGTTAGTTATTCCTTCTTTTCCAGTTTTTTGGGTCATCATCCTCAATCTCACTGATCAGCAAATTCATCTACAAAGTAACAACAACAGTAAGTAGAAATTATTTTAATAATGTAATGATTGCATGTTGTTATTGCAAGATTCCCTCATCATACCCCACTGTGATCACCTGTGGGAAAGGATGAGGAATACTGGGCATGTGCCAATCACAAAGATGATTTCACAAAATTTCAGGAAAGTTACCTTTTTGGGAGTTTGAATTCTCATCATCCATACAAGGGTAATTTTTGTTCCAGAAAGAGTAAGCTTTGCAACAGCATCAGGTAAGTATATTACATGATTAAAATAAGTTTACCCCACACACACAAATAATCCCACATGTTAGTCCACAACCAGTTGAAATCAAAATAATTTTAATATTGAATAATTTAAATGTAAATCATTATATTTGTTAAATAAAAGATTGATACTTTTACATGGAAGATTATAAAGTGTTAAAATGATAACCTGCATTCATCCAAGCATATGTGTGTAAACTTCTGTATGGATGCCAAATCACTCAAAATGATGCTTTTAATACAATCAGAATAAAGAAAAGACATTGCCTTTTTTTATTTATTTCAGGAACAAAACAGAGAGTTGGCCTACAGTAAAATATCAGCATTGTATGAGATTTTCAAAGTCATTGACAACTTTATGGCTGATGTAAGTCAAGTTTTTGTCTTGTTAATTTGATGAATGCTATGTACTCATCACTAAAGTAGTTCACCATGACTCATATTTCATGCTTCATTGACTTTCTCAAATGACTCATATTTCATGCTTCATTGACTTTCTCAAATGACTCATATTTCATGCTCCATTGACTTTCTCAGTTCTGTTCATGCTAGTCATCAAACCAGATGATTCAGTGCTCTGTTAGTACAAGACCCCCTCACAACAAAAGAGAGTCAGTATGACCTAGATATCAGATTTACTTTCTTTAGGCTGTGTTTTCTCATCAGGTCACGACCATATAGGTATTTTCACTCAACATATACTGTTATTCTTGATTAGGGAATTGCGTGACTATGACCATATAGTATGTTGAACAAACTTCAGTTAAATTTTATGTATTTAAGATTAGTATGTTGAATAAACTTTGATTAAGTTTTATGTATATATGCAAGCTACATTTTTTGATTAGATTTGGTTATGTAAGAATTATTAAACTAAATTATTTTGTGTGCGTCAGTGCCACACCTGTACAAAGAGGTCATTTAGTTTTACTGGCTTAGATTAACTTTAAAGAGGTCATTTAGTTTTACTGGCTAAGATTAACTTTAAAGAGGTCATTTAGTTTTACTGGCTTAGATTAACTTTAAAGAGGTCATTTAGTTTTACTGGCTTAGATTAACTTTGTTGCTGGCTTATGACCACATAGTGTTTTTGCATGCTATATGCATGCTTTCCTATTTGGAATCATAAAACTTTGTTAGGGGATGCATCTTAATGAAAAATACTCCCTCATTGCAAAAGTAGGTCATTATGGCCCATATTTTATGCTTCACTGACTTCTGTTAAATTACATATATGATATACCTTTCTAATTCCTGTTCATGCTACAGTCATGAAATTGAAGATAATATACATCTCAGTGTTCATCATGGCCTATATTTCAACTCATACTGGTATAGCAAGGTTTCTGCATTTACCTCACAATTAGATGAGCTTTGACATGCATACTATCCTTCCCAGAATCATGAAGGGATCCAGTCTTGATGAGTGCTACACCTATATTACAAGAGATATGCGTGTCTTATATTGTATACTTCAAAGACTTGGTTCAACTTTGTCTCATTTATTTCATATTATTTATGTTCAGATCATGAAACTATCATTTGATGCATCTCTGGTAGTATGTACTCTTACAAACAAGATAGGTCACTGTGACCTACATTTTATGTTTCACTCACGTAGGCAAAGTATATTTGTATTTAGCTCATGACCACATAAATTTTTCCATCCAATACATCATAGACAATACATTTTGTGTGAGGCTTTTCCATCCTTAACATCCCAGCCAATATATTTCGTTTGAGGCCTCTGCTGTAGTGACAATTGGAGGTAATTTTTTATGCATGAACTATGGCTTTTATACTTGTTCCCACTTCAGTTTATTAAAAGCCTGTGTCTTTCACCCAGTAAAATCGAGCCATCCATCCAATGTTACTAAAAGTGTGTGACTTTCACCCAGTAAAAAGGTTATTAACAGTGTGTGACTTTCATCCATTAAAATCTTGCCATCTTTCCAAGGTTACTAAAAGTGTGTGACTTTCACCTGGTAAAATCTGGCCATCACTCCAAGGTTACTAAAAGCCTTCGACTTTCACCTAGTAACATATGGCCAACTTTCCAAGGTTAGTTGAAGTGTGTGACTTTCACCCAGTACAATCTAGCCATCTTTCCAAGGTTACGAAAGGCCTGTGACTTTCACCCAGTAAAATCTGGCTATCTTTCCAAGGTTACTAAAAGCCTGTGACTTTCACCTAGTAAAATCTGGCCATCCATCCAAGGTTACTAAAAGTGTGTGACTTTCACCCATTAAAATCTTGTCATCTTTCCAAGGTTACTGAAACTGTATGACTTTCAACCAATAAAATCTGGCCATCTTTCCAAGGTTACTAAAAGCCTATGACGTTTCCCCAGTAAAATCTGGCCAACACTCCAAGGTTACTAAAAGTGTGTGACTTTCACCCAGTAAAATCTGGCCAACACTCCAAGGTTACTAAAAGTGTGTGACTTTCACCCATTAAAATCTTGCCATCTTTCCAAGGTTACTAAAAGTGTATGACTTTCATGCAGTAAAATCTGGTTAACTTTCCAAGGTTACTAAAGGCCTGTGACTTTCACCTAGTAAAATCTGGTCATCACTCCAAGGTTACTAAAATTGTGTGACTTTCACCCAGTAAAATCTGGCCATCATTCCAAGGTTACTAAAAGCTTGTGACTTTCACCTAGTTAAATCTGGTCATTACTTCAAGGTTACTAAATGTGTGCAACTTTCACCCAGTAAAATCAGGCCACCTTTCCAAGGTTACTAAAAGCCTGTGACTTTCACCTAGTAAAATCTGGTCATCACTCCAAGGTTACTAAAAGTGTGTGACTTTCACCCAGTAAAATCAGGCCATCTTTCCAAGGTTATTAAAAGTGTGTGATTTTCACCCAGCAAAATCTGGCCATCACTCCATGGTTACTAAAATTGTGTGACTTTCACCTAGTAAAATTTGGTCATCACTCCAAGATGACTAAAATCTTGTGACTTTCACCTAGTAAAATCTGGTCATTACTTCAAGTGTGCTAAAAATGTGCGACTTTCACCCAGTGAAATCTAGCCATCATTCCAAGGTTACTTAAAGCCTGTGATTTTCACATACTAAAATCTGGTAATCTGGCCATCCTTCCAAGGTTGCTGAAAGTGTGTGACTTTCAATCAGTAAAATCTGGCCATCTTTACAAAGTTACTATGCCTTTGTGACTTTGACCCAGTAAAATCCAGCCATTTTTCCAAGATTTCTGAAAGCCTGTGACTCTCACCTGATAATATCTGGCTGTCACTCCAAGATTACTAGAATCCTGTGACTTTGACCCAGTAACTTCAGGCTTCAAAGGGCAGACAATTCTAATAGCTTCTGAATCTGACTCAAAGAACAATTATTTATTTTTTTAGAAAAAAAAAGAAAAGAAAAAATATTCTTAGGCTTATATCAACTCATTATAGTTTTTCTATCTTGATATTAAAGAAAAGAATGTTTTATGTACATGTTTTGTCTTTTATGCCCTATCACAAGGGCCAACATTTCATTGTCAAGATCTCTTGAGTCAAATTGGTTATTTCAGCAACTGATGGATACTGTTGAAGCTTGACAAAAGCGAGCTGTGTAATCAATGTGTACATTCAATGTTAAAAACCATTCCAGTCTGGATAGAAATATGAATGATACAATCCAGTAGTCTACTTGTCAGAAAGAGAAAGTTTTTAATAGTTTAGCTTCTTCACTGCAGCCTAACCTCAGTAACTCATCATTAATCATATCAATCCATGGCATATTTTAAATGATGGACTCATGTACAAAGCCTTCTATTTTCTGTGAAATCAAACATTCTGAAAGGTTGTGATAGACAATTTCAACAGTTGGCAATCCCATTTTTGGCCTACTTTCCAAAACAACAATGATTTCATGGTTACTTGGATGGGTCAACATGTACCATGTGTATTGAGATGTGAATAGATTTTATTCATAAGATGATGTGCAGAATTTATTACCACACACACACATAAACCATGCTTGACTTTATCACACACAGATAGACCATGCTTGACATTAAAACACACAGATAGACCATGCTTGACATTAAAACACACAGATAGACCATGCTTGACATTAAAACACACAGATAGACCATGCTTGACATTAAAACACACAGATAGACCATGCTTGACTTTATCACACACAGATAGACCATGCTTGACATTAAAACACACAGATAGACCATGCTTGACATTAAAACACACAGATAGACCATGCTTGACATTAAAACACACAGATAGACCATGCATGACATTAAAACACACAGATAGACCATGCTTGACATTAAAACACACAGATAGACCATGCTTGACTTTATCACACACAGATAGATCATGCTTGACATTAAAACACACAGATAGACCATGCTTGACATTAAAACACACAGATAGATCATGCTTGACATTAAAACACACAGATAGACCATGCTTGACATTAAAACACACAGATAGACCATGCTTGACATTAAAATACACAGATAGACCATGCATGACATTATCTCACACACATAGATGATACTTAACATTATCACACACATGCACATGTTTGACATATGACACACATAAACCATGCTTCAAATATCATACACATACAAACTATGCTAGACATAGACCATAATTGCTGTTATCACACATGCATAAAATATGATTTACATTATTGCACACACATAAAACCATTATCTCACACACAAATAACACTTGACATATCACATAAATTATGCTTGACATCACTTGTAAATGACACTTGACATTATCACATATACACATAAACTATGCTTGACATCATCAGATACATATCACACATGCATAAATATGTTTGACATTATCACAAGCATAAATTATGCTTGACATCACATGTAAATGACACTTGACATTATCACATGCATAAATTATGCTTGACATCACATGTAAATGACACTTGACATTATCACATGCATAAATTATGCTTGACATCACATGTAAATGACACTTGACATTATCACAAGCTTAAATTATGCTTGACATCACATGTAAATGACACTTGACATTATCACATGCATAAATTATGCTTGACATCACATGTAAATGACACTTGACAGTATCACATGCATAAATTATGCTTGACATCACATGTAAATGACACTTGACATTATCACATGCATAAATTATGCTTGACATCACATGTAAATGACACTTGACATTATCACATGCATAAATTATGCTTGACATCACATGTAAATGACACTTGACATTATCACATGCATAAATTATGCTTGACATCACATGTAAATGACACTTGACATTATCACATGCATAAATTATGCTTGACATCACATGTAAATGACACTTGACATTATCACATGCATAAATTATGCTTGACATCACATGTAAATGACACTTGACATTATCACATGCATAAATTATGCTTGACATCACATGTAAATGACACTTGACATTATCACATGCATAAATTATGCTTGACATCACTTGTAAATGACACTTGACATTATCACAAGCTTAAATTATGCTTGACATCACATGTAAATGACACTTGACATTATCACATGCATAAATTATGCTTGACATCACATGTAAATGACACTTGACATTATCACATGCATAAATTATGCTTGACATCACATGTAAATGACACTTGACATGATCACAAGCATAAATTATGCTTGACATCACATGTAAATGACACTTGACATTATCACATGCATAAATTATGCTTGACATCACATGTAAATGACACTTGACATGATCACAAACACACATTAGCAATGCATGATATTGATTAGGCAGTCACAGCTTAGAAGTAGAAAATACTGGCCTATAAGACATTTGACTTATTCAATAAATAATAATTCTTGCACATATTTGCATATCAGTTATGTTAAACAATTTACAAGTCATGGAACTCCAGAATCAGTGCTGAGATGAATTCCTTGGCTTGAAGCATTAACATTATATTCAACTATCATGAAGGTAAGACTAGTCATATATTCAATGACACAGTCTGTATCTTTGCACACAAATGTAATATGTCAACTGATCATTAAATGCAATCTCAGTTTCTTCCACCTTTACCCAGAAAACCGATCCCATGGGATACAGGTATGGTCAAGTAATGGTATATTACTCTATGTAATATGTAAATAAATGATCAAAATTAATTTGCATCTGTTATATATTGGAGAAAATACAAAATAGTTTTGTTGATTGTTTTCGTACTTAACAAATGAATACACAATGCTGAGGTGTAAATTGGAGAAATTATTTTTGAGCTCCTACATTATAAATTGTAATGCGGCCCCGAGTGGCTGAGTGGTCTAAAACGCTCTCTGTTATGGATCACTGCCATTTCACCTCTGTCTATGTGGGCTCAAGTCATGGATTCAACCTATGTGGATATGTGAGGAAGCTTGCCAGTAGTTTCTCGTGGGTCAGTGGTTCTTTC
The DNA here is from genome assembly GCA_029339505.1 of Unio delphinus. NCBI lineage: Eukaryota > Metazoa > Mollusca > Bivalvia > Unionida > Unionidae > Unio > Unio delphinus. Next base: position 7,077,357 of record JAQISU010000034.1, on the reverse strand, counting down.
CAAGGTTTTCCTGGGTTCTTCCTCCACCATTAATGCTGGCCGCCATGTATAGTCTATCTTGTGCTGAAAAATGGTGTTAAACCATGCTAAAACTAAACTAAACATTATAATGTGCAAACTATCGATTTGAAAGCATAAGTGTTGTGAAGCAATGTGACAAAGTTTTACAAGTTATGCAGGTGATTTGCTGCAGTAAACTCCTCTCAGAGATAAAGTATTCTCCACAGGGCATTTGTAGAATAGGCAGCTCTTGTGTAGCTTCTCATGGATAGGTAGATCATTGTGCAGTTTTCATGTGTTCAGTTACATATTTTGCTGCAAAATGGCATTAAAACCCATAAAAACAGCCAAAATATCTCTCTCCCTTTCTCTCTCTCTCTCAAACACACACACACACATGCAAACACACACACAATCTTTCATTGCTATTAAACATACTAAACATGCATTTGTGTCAAGACACAAACAAAAAAGAAATAACTAGTGAATTATTTATAATAATTGCCCAATGAAATTAATACAGTTGTGATGAAAACATTTTCCAGTCAATTGGCCTCGTGTATATGATCAGATATAATACCTATTTGGTATACATCTTTAACTGTGTTTACCCACAGTTAAGGCAATGGTACTAATTATAGACTTTAACTGTGTTTACCCACTGTGAAAGCAATGGTACTAAGTATAGACTTTAACTGTGTTTACCCACAGTTAAGGCAATGGTACTAAGTATAGACTTTAACTGTGTTTACCCACTGTGATAGCAATGGTACTAAGTATAGACTTTAACCGTGTTTACCCACTGGGAAAGCAATGGTACTAATTATAGACTTTAACTGTGTTTACCCACTGTGAAGGCAATGGTACTAAATATAGACTTTCACTGTGTTTACCCACTCTGAAAGCAATGGTACTAAGTATAGACTTTAACTGTGTTTACCCACTGTGATAGCAATGGTACTAAGTATAGACTTTAACTGTGTTTACCTACAGTTAAGTCAATGGTACTAAGTATAGACTTTAACTGTGTTTACCCACTGTGATAGCAATGGTACTAAGTATAGACTTTAACTGTGTTTACCCACTGTGAAAGCAATGGTACTAATATAGACTTTAACTGTGTTTACCCACTGTGAAAGCAATGGTACTAAGTATAGACTTTAACTGTGTTTACCCACTGTGATAGCAATGGTACTAAGTATAGACTTTAACTGTGTTTACCTACAGTTAAGTCAATGGTACTAAGTATAGACTTTAACTGTGTTTACCAACAGTTATGTCAATGGTACTAAGTATAGACTTTAACTGTGTTTACCCACAGTTAAGTCAATGGTACTAATATAGACTTTAACTGTGTTTACCCACTGTGAAGGCAATGGTACTAAGTATAGACTTTAACTGTGTTTACCCACAGTTAAGGCAATGGTCCTAAGTATAGACTTTAACTGTGTTTACCCACTGTGAAGGCAATGGTACTAAGTATAGACTTTAACTGTGTTTACCCACTGTGAAAGCAATGGTACTAAGTATAGACTTTAACTGTGTTTACCTACAGTTAAGTCAATGGTACTAAGTATAGACTTTAACTGTGTTTACCAACAGTTAAGTCAATGGTACTAAGTATAGACTTTAACTGTGTTTACCCACAGTTAAGTCAATGGTACTAATATAGACTTTAACTGTGTTTACCCACTGTGATAGCAATGGTACTAAGTATAGACTTTAACTGTGTTTACCCACAGTTAAGTCAATGGTACTAAGTATAGACTTTCACTGTGTTTACCCACTGGGAAAGCAATGGTACTAAGTATAGACCTTAACTGTGTTTACCCACAGTTAAGGCAATGGTACTAAGTATAGACTTTAACTGTGTTTACCCACAGTTAAGTCAATGGTACTAATATAGACTTTAACTGTGTTTACCAACAGTTAAGGCAATGGTACTAAGTATAGACTTTAACTGTGTTTACCCACTGTGAAGGCAATGGTACTAATATAGACTTTAACTGTGTTTACCAACAGTTAAGGCAATGGTACTAAGTATAGACTTTAACTGTGTTTACCCACTGTGATAGCAATGGTACTAAGTATAGACTTTAACTGTGTTTACCCACTGTGAAAGCAATGGTACTAAGTATAGACTTTAACTGTGTTTACCCACTGTGAAGGCAATGGTACTAAGTATAGACTTTAACTGTGTTTACCCACTGTGAAAGCAATGGTACTAAGTATAGACTTTAACTGTGTTTACCCACTGTGATAGCAATGGTACTAATTATAGACTTTAACTGTGTTTACCCACAGTTAAGGCAATGGTACTAAGTATAGACTTTAACTGTGTTTACCCACTGTGAAAGCAATGGCACTAAGTATAGACTTTAACTGTGTTTATCCACTGTGAAAGCAATGGTACTAAGTATTGACTTTAACTGTGTTTACCCACTGTGAAAGCAATGGTACTAAGTATAGACTTTAACTGCGTTTACCCACTGGGAAAGCAATGGTACTAAGTATTGACTTTAACTGTGTTTACCCACTGTGAAGGCAATGGTACTAATTATAGACTTTAACTGTGTTTACCCACTGTGATAGCAATGGTACTAAGTATAGACTTTAACTGTGTTTACCCACTGTGAAAGCAATGGTACTAAGTATAGACTTTAACTGTGTTTACCCACTGTGTAGGCAATGGTACTAAGTATAGATTTAAACTGCATTTACCCACTGTGATAGCAATGGTACTAAGTATAGACTTTAACTGTGTTTACCCACTGTTATAGCAATGGTACTAAGTATAGACTTTAACTGTGTTTACCCACTGTGAAAGCAATGGTACTAAGTATAGACTATAACTGTGTTCACCCACGGTGAAGTCAATGGTACTAATATAGACTTTAACTGTGTTTACCAACAGTTAAGGCAATGGTACTAAGTATAGACTTTAACTGTGTTTACCCACTGTGAAAGCAATGGCACTAAGTATAGACTTTAACTGTGTTTACCCACTGTGAAAGCAATGGTACTAAGTATTGACTTTAACTGTTTTTACCCACTGTGAAAGCAATGGTACTAAGTATAGACTTTAACTGCATTTACCCACTGGGAAAGCAATGGTACTAAGTATTGACTTTAACTGTGTTTACCCACTGTGAAGGCAATGGTACTAATTATAGACTTTAACTGTGTTTACCCACTGTGATAGCAATGGTACTAAGTATAGACTTTAACTGTGTTCACCCACTGTGAAAGCAATGGTACTAAGTATAGACTTTAACTGTGTTTACCCACTGTGAAGGCAATGGTACTAAGTATAGATTTAAACTGTGTTTATCCACTGTGATAGCAATGGTACTAAGTATAGACTTTAACTGTGTTTACCCACTGTGAAAGCAATGGTACTAAGTATAGACTTTAACTGTGTTTACCCACTGTGAAAGCAATGGTACTAAGTATAGACTATAACTGTGTTCACCCACGGTGAAGTCAATGGTACTAATATAGACTTTAACTGTGTTTACCAACAGTTAAGGCAATGGTACTAAGTATAGACTTTAACTGTGTTTACCCACTGTGAAAGCAATGATACTAAGTATAGACTTTAACTGTTGATTTTTGTCATCATCATCATCATCATCATCATCATCATCGTCATCATCATCATCATCAGCTAAAGGCTTATCTCAATTAGAATTTATCCTGTAATCTATTTGAAGGTAATTGATGACTTGCTACAGAGCCCAAAGGCAAGAACATTACGGCTGGCAGACCGTTTGGATGAGATTGTCAGCATAATAAAAGGGAGTGAAGAGGAAACAACTGACTATGATTTTCCTGGTTGTCAGTAAAAATTATAGTTGACATCAACAGTACCTTGACTTGTGTGAAGGTTTTGGACTAAATAGGAATTATAACATTACACATAAAAAGAACTTATGCAGCAGTTTTCTAACCGATGATGTTTTTGTGAAGAAAGGCATCACTTTAAATTTTGTTTTATTTTTTTAGACTCATGTGCAGTACATGTGTAAATGCAAGTCTATACAAAATTTAAATACAATTTTACCAGGCAGTATATTATATCTTGAATTATAATTATTTTTGATAAACATTTTATGTACCTATATTATTATAATAGTATTTGATCACCACCCCACCCACCCCCCGAAACACACCTCGAAACACACAACTTGCCATATGTGAGATGCTATATTATCTAGATGCACAAATGGTCATTGAAACAGTCCATAAACATGAGATATACTTATATGTGTTGATAAATACAGTAGAGATTTACACATATTTGCTTCTACCCATTTTTATTACTTGTGAAACATAAGCAGGACCTTTCTAATATCATCAGCCTCAGTTTCTCTCTGACACCATTGTGTTTACAGTGTTGATACTTCACATGTGTATTTATATTGGAGGGTATTGCCCTCCACAGGTAAATGTTGGTCAAAGTAACCTATTTTAAATGCTTCAGTACTTATCATGTTACATTCAGTTGAGTTTTGCTGACTCTGATCTAAGTACAGTAATGAAACTAGATAGATCCATTTGCAAATGTAGGTTTCATTAATCTACATTTAATGCTCCATTGATTATGTTTTTTAATTTAACAGTCTTGAGCAAACCTGAATGCCAAATCAGGAATTTTAAATTGACTATAAACTTCAGAACTCTCTTCTCCATAATGACTCCTATCTGTGAAACTGAGTATTACATGCTTCTAATCTTGGTTCCTTTCCACTAACTGATCATATTTGCAAACGAGTACAATAAACCACTAATTAAAGCTAGATTCATTAGTTATCATTGACATAATTTCAATAATCAGTTGAAATGAGATAATACAATATCATAATTCCTAGCTCTTTCGCAGATAAAATTTCCATACAGCTATTGTATTTTTTAAAATTCTTACCACAGCACTTGATTTGATACATAGGACTAATTAATGTGATAGTATAATGCAGATCAGCTTTTAATTGATTGTAACAATAACCACCACTTCCACAAGTTCGAGATGAAAACACTGCCTGTACTTTAGTAGGTTCTAAAACAAAATCAAAACATAAACTGAAGCACAAATTTCACTTAATCTGACTGTACATTGGATTGATATAATCTGACTGTACATTGGATTGATATAATCTGACTGTATATTGGATTGATATAATCTGACTGTATATTGGATTGCTATAATCTGACTGTATATTGGATTGCTATAATCTGACTGTATATTGGAGTGATATAATCTGACTATATTGGAGTGATATAATCTGACTATATTGGATTGATATAATCTGACTGTATATTGGATTGTTATAATTTGACTGTATATTGGATTGATATAATTCTGACTGTATATTGGATTGATATAATCTGACTGTATTTTGGATTGATATAATCTGACTGTATATTGGATTGTTATAATCTGACTGTATATTGGATTGATATAATCTGACTGTATATTAGATTGATATAATCTGACTGTATTTTGGATTGATATAATCTGACTGTATTTTGGATTGTTATAATCTGACTGTATATTGGATTGATATAATCTGACTGTATATTGAATTGATATAATCTGATTGTATATTGGATTGATATAATCTGACTGTATTTTGGATTGATATAATCTGGCTATATTTTCCCTGTGATATACAATGTATGTTTTTACTCTCACGTCCCTTTTGAAGCTCTCACATTCCTTTTGAAACTTTCACATTCCTTTTGAAGATCTCACATTCAACATTATTTCCCATAATCCTGTTACTGTGTGGTTATTTGTATACAAAGTGACAGAAACAGTGTGCTGTAAACAGAATGTCTGTTGCCTAAACATGAGTGCGAATAGGCCTGGCTGTAAAATTGATAGCAATGTAGTATTTGTTAAATTCAGCATACGTTTGAACTATATGACTTTTTGTACACATTTTTTTTTTATCTATAGATAGTTTTTAAAGAGTAAAATATAATCTTTATCATTATATAACTATTTTTCATGGAAATATTTGTATAGGCTTTCCATTCATGAAAAGATTGTAAAGCCATCAAGCCATAGCTGACCTTTCTCGACCTCTTTATCTACTGCTTGTCAATGTGTGTCACTTAGTCATCAGAATTTGATAATTGATCAAAAATCAGTGTTGCCAACATTTGTATCAGAGCCTACGTCTGACTTATTGAAGCCTTCATAATCATAGTTCTAATCATCCAAACTCAAGAAGGTGGAAGTATATGTGTTGATATATCAAGCACTTAATTTCATGCTACTGTAAAGTTATCACATGTGATAAACATTTTTTTATCTTTCTTACTGGTATATTCATGCTACACTTTGTATAGATAATTTGACAGTATCAAAATTCATGTGTTTTCTTTTCTCATATCTTTGACCTGTGTCACTTGTTATATCATATCTCATGGATTGTGACCATGTTTGATGAAGTCTCTGACAGATATTCTATGTCAACTGAATTTTTTAATTATGCCAGGGATCAAAAATTGAACCAAATAGTAATATCTGCAAACAATTTTAAAATTTAATGCAGACATTCAAATTATTCATTTAGGTTTTAAGTCAGGAGATATTATAGTGTTAACATCACTCACCATTCTATTGAGCAATGTTGACAGTCAGTAAAGATCCCATCAGTCTGCTGATGAAGTCCTTAGCATAAGGACGCAAGCTTAAGGCCAGCTTTCTCTATGCCATTTGTGTATGTAGTTGAAAAGTTGAATACATTGTCAAATATTAAATGAAGCTATTAAAAGAATCTGGTAAGGCTATGAATATTTTTTTCTTGCTTAACATCGAAGTACAAAACAAATACAGATATATAACAAAAGTTAGCAGTATGGCATCAATATGGCAACATGTATTAAGTGTGGCTATTTTGATTATCCATTCATTATTTCAGTTGTTTGCAAATTGGGTGTGACAAAAAATATTGAGTGGCTGTTTAATTACTATTTAATGAAAGATATCTAAGATTATTGATATTTTCCCTGTTCTATGTATGGTTTAATTAATTAATTAAAACAAAATATCTCAAAGTATTTGTTTTTACATCACATGTGTTTACAATACAAATATCTCCAAGTATTTGTTTTTACATCACATGTGTTTACAATACAAATATCTCCAAGTATTTGTTTTTACATCACGTGTGTTTACAATACAAATATCTCCAAGTATTTGTTTTTACATCACGTGTGTTTACAATACAAATATCTCCAAGTATTTGTTTTTACATCACATGTGTTTACAATACAAATATCTCCAAGTATTTGTTTTTACATCACATGTGTTTACAATACAAATATCTCCAAGTATTTGTTTTTACATCACATTTGTTTAGAACAAAAATATCTCCAAGTATTTGTTTTTACATCACATTTGTTTAGAACAAAAATATCTCCAAGTATTTGTTTTTGCATCACATTTGTTTAGAACAAAAATATCTCCAAGTATTTGTTTTTACATCACGTGTGTTTACAATACAAATATCTCCAAGTATTTGTTTTTACATCATGTGTGTTTAGAATAAAAATATCTCCAAGTATTTGTTTTTACATCACGTGTGTTTACAATACAAATATCTCCAAGTATTTGTTTTTACATCACATTTGTTTAGAACAAAAATATCTCCAAGTATTTGTTTTTACATCACATTTGTTTAGAACAAAAATATCTCCAAGTATTTGTTTTTGCATCACATTTGTTTAGAACAAAAATATCTCCAAGTATTTGTTTTTACATCACGTGTGTTTACAATACAAATATCTCCAAGTATTTGTTTTTACATCACGTGTGTTTACAATACAAATATCTCCAAGTATTTGTTTTTACATCACGTGTGTTTAGAATAAAAATATCTCCAAGTATTTGTTTTTACATCACATTTGTTTAGAACAAAAATATCTCCAAGTATTTGTTTTTACATCACATTTGTTTAGAACAAAAATATCTCCAAGTATTTGTTTTTGCATCACATTTGTTTAGAACAAAAATATCTCCAAGTATTTGTTTTTACATCACGTGTGTTTACAATACAAATATCTCCAAGTATTTGTTTTTACATCACATTTGTTTAGAACAAAAATATCTCCAAGTATTTGTTTTTACATCACATTTGTTTAGAACAAAAATATCTCCAAGTATTTGTTTTTGCATCACATTTGTTTAGAACAAAAATATCTCCAAGTATTTGTTTTTACATCACGTGTGTTTACAATACAAATATCTCCAAGTATTTGTTTTTACATCACGTGTGTTTAGAATAAAAATATCTCCAAGTATTTGTTTTTACATCACATTTGTTTAGAATAAAAATATCTCCAAGTATTTGTTTTTACATCACATTTGTTTAGAACAAAAATATCTCCAAGTATTTGTTTTTACATCACATTTGTTTAGAACAAAAATATCTCCAAGTATTTGTTTTTACATCACATTTGTTTAGAACAAAAATATCTCCAAGTATTTGTTTTTGCATCACATTTGTTTAGAACAAAAATATCTCCAAGTATTTGTTTTTACATCACGTGTGTTTACAATACAAATATCTCCAAGTATTTGTTTTTACATCACGTGTGTTTAGAATAAAAATATCTCCAAGTATTTGTTTTTACATCACATTTGTTTAGAATAAAAATATCTCCAAGTATTTGTTTTTACATCACATTTGTTTAGAACAAAAATATCTCCAAGTATTTGTTTTTACATCACATTTGTTTAGAACAAAAATATCTCCAAGTATTTGTTTTTGCATCACATTTGTTTAGAACAAAAATATCTCCAAGTATTTGTTTTTGCATAACATTTGTTTAGAATAAAAATATCACAAAGTATTTTATTTTGACATTTAGCATTATATACTGTTTAGAACAAAAATATTGCCAACTATTTGTTTTTACATCACGTGTGTTTACAATACAAATATCTCCAAGTATTTGTTTTTACATCACGTGTGTTTAGAATAAAAATATCTCCAAGTATTTGTTTTTACATCACATTTGTTTAGAATAAAAATATCTCCAAGTATTTGTTTTTACATCACATTTGTTTAGAACAAAAATATCTCCAAGTATTTGTTTTTACATCACATTTGTTTAGAACAAAAATATCTCCAAGTATTTGTATTTGTTTTTGCATCACATTTGTTTAGAACAAAAATATCTCGAAGTATTTGTTTTTACATCACATGTGTTTACAATACAAATATCTCCAAGTATTTGTTTTTACATCACGTGTGTTTAGAATAAAAATATCTCCAAGTATTTGTTTTTACATCACATTTGTTTAGAATAAAAATATCTCCAAGTATTTGTTTTTACATCACATTTGTTTAGAACAAAAATATCTCCAAGTATTTGTTTTTACATCACATTTGTTTAGAACAAAAATATCTCCAAGTATTTGTTTTTGCATCACATTTGTTTAGAACAAAAATATCTCCAAGTATTTGTTTTTGCATCACATTTGTTTAGAACAAAAATATCTCCAAATATTTGTTTTTGCATCACGTCTGTTTACAATACAAATATCTCAAATTATTTTATTTACATTTGACATTATATACTGTTTTGAACAAAAATTAATTCACTGAAAATACTTTTTTGTATTTGTTTTTAGGATTTAACGCCATTTTTCAGCACACGATAGGCTATACATGGTGGCCAGTATTATTGGTAGAGGAAGAACCCGGGAAAACCCCTAAAAATAGCCGAATCTTAGATTCGAACCAACTCAGACAGAGGTGAGATGGCAATGGTCCATAACGGAAACCACTTTAGACCACTCGGGGCCCCCCACTGAAAATAATGACATTCCATCTGTTATAACAACACTTAGAAAAACAGGGATCTTGAGGAAGTCTACAAAAGGTTTCTTTCTTTATCCCCACTTTTGTGGATGTTTCATTACTATTTAATGAAAGATAACTGAAATTATTATTCTTTTCCCTGCTCTACTAGTAAGGTTTAATTTGAACAAAATATCTCAAAGTATTTTTGGCTCAAGGTAATGTTTTGAACAAAAATATCTCAAAGTATTGTATTTACATTTGTCATCATATACTGTGTCAAATAAAAATTATTTCACTGAAAAAAATGCTAATCCATCTGTTATAACAACACTTAGAAAAACAAGGCTAATGAGGGAGATTAAAAGAGCTTCTTTCTTTGTCCCCACTTTTGTTCTTATCTGGTTAGTAAATTGTATGATATTGACAAGCAACCATTTTTCCTTCATGTTCATTTTCAATCAAAACATTGAATACTGATCTTACATAGACAATTGAATTTTCTTATTTCAGAATCTAGAATCATTCATACATCTACTTGCATTAGGATTTCATGTGTCTTAATTTTATTTTGTCTTTTATACTTCTCCATTTTGTTAGTTTTTATTAACAATCTTAATATAAAGTCACTGCCCTATAATGTATATTTTATTTCAGTGATGTTTGTACTTTTATAATGACTTTTATATTTGTCATGGTTTTCACAGGTTAAAGATAAGTAAAAGGTTTTCAGAAAATTCGGGGATTTTTTATGTGTGGTCATGGAATGTTTAGTAAACACTTGCATTGAATGAATAATATTATGTCATATTTGCCTCAATGCAAGAAGCTGGAGAGAGTCTTTTGTGCTTAATTCAAAGTTATCTATTCTTAAGAAACAGATAGAAGCATTGCACTGTTATAATGATGAAGACTGATGCAGAATGTATGAACTGGAAAGTTCATTGTTCAAATAATTACTGGTAGGTTGTTCTTATCTATACTTTTGCTAAACGTTGCTCATTGTTGTTCTGTATTTCAGCTAGGTGTATAGTACTTACCTATTTTTGTAACTTTTTAAATTATTACTACACATTTACATGAATATTTTTGTATTTGATGCAAAAGAGTATATCCTTGGGAAAACTGTTTTGTAAAACTTTTTGAACTTTTTAAATTTGCAAGATTTTGCTTATTTTTACTTTTCTGTGTCTTTTATCTTTATTAATGTTTTTTGTTTGGTTAAAGGTACATTTTTCAAAGTAGTCTCCTATGATTTCTTATTCAAAACAGTCTATATTTATGATGGATTGTTGAAAGCAGTTAATGTTTATGATGGATTGTTGAAAGCAGTTAATGTTTATGATGGATTGTACAAAGCAGTTAATGTTTATGATGGATTGTTGAAAGCAGTTTAATGTTTATGATGGATTGTACAAAGCAGTTAATGTTTATGATGGATTGTTGAAAGCAGTTAATGTTTATGATGGATTGTACAAAGCAGTTAATGTTTATGATGGATTGTTGAAAGCAGTTAATGTTTATGATGGATTGTTGAAAGCAGTTAATGTTTATGATGGATTGTACAAAACAGTGAATGTCTATGATGGATTGTTCAAAGTAGTTAAAGTTTATGATGGATTGTTGAAAGCTGTTAATGTTTATGATGGATTGTACAAAGCAGTTAATGTTTATGATGGATTGTTGAAAGCAGTTAATGTTTATGATGGATTGTTCTGAACAGTCATTGTTCTGTGATGGATTGTACAAAGCAGTTAATGTTTATGATGGGATGTTGAAAGCAGTTAATGTTTATGATGGATTGTTGAAAGCAGTTAATGTTTATGATGGATTGTTGAAAGCAGTTAATGTTTATGATGGATTGTACAAAGCAGTTAATGTTTATGATGGATTGTTCAAAGTAGTTAAAGTTTATGATGGATTGTACAAAGCAGTTAATGTTTATGATGGATTGTACAAAGCAGTTAATGTTTATGATGGATTGTTGAAAGCAGTTAATGTTTATGATGGATTGTTCTGAACAGTCATTGTTCTGTGATGGATTGTACAAAGCAGTTAATGTTTATGATTGATTGTTGAAAGCAGATAATGTTTATGATGGATTGTTCAAAGCATTTAATGTTTATGATGGATTTTTGAAAGCAGTTAATGTTTATGATGGATTGTTGAAAGCAGTTAATGTTTATGATGGATTGTTGAAAGCAGTTAATGTTTATGATGGATTGTTGAAAGCAGTTAATGTTTATGATGGATTGTTGAAAGCAGTTAATGTTTATGATGGATTGTTGAAAGCAGTTAATGTTTATGATGGATTGTTGAAAGCAGTTAATGTTTATGATGGATTGTTGAAAGCAGTTAATGTTTATGATGGATTGTACAAAGCAGTTAATGTTTATGATGGATTGTACAAAGCAGTTAATGTTTATGATGGATTGTTGAAAGCAGTTAATGTTTATGATGGATTGTTGAAAGCAGTTAATGTTTATGATGGATTGTTGAAAGCAGTTAATGTTTATGATGGATTGTACAAAACAGTGAATGTTTATGATGGATTGTTCAAAGTAGTTAAAGTTTATGATGGATTGTTGAAAGCTGTTAATGTTTATGATGGATTGTACAAAGCAGTTAATGTTTATGATGGATTGTTGAAAGCAGTTAATGTTTATGATGGATTGTTCTGAACAGTCATTGTTCTGTGATGGATTGTACAAAGCAGTTAATGTTTATGATGGGATGTTGAAAGCAGTTAATGTTTATGATGGATTGTTCAAAGCAGTTAATGTTTATGATGGATTGTTGAAAGCAGTTAATGTTTATGATGGATTGTACAAAGCAGTTAATGTTTATGATGGATTGTTCAAAGTAGTTAAAGTTTATGATGGATTGTACAAAGCAGTTAATGTTTATGATGGATTGTACAAAGCAGTTAATGTTTATGATGGATTGTTCAAAGCAGTTAATGTTTATGATGGATTGTTCTGAACAGTCATTGTTCTGTGATGGATTGTACAAAGCAGTTAATGTTTATGATTGATTGTTGAAAGCAGATAATGTTTATGATGGATTGTTCAAAGCATTTAATGTTTATGATGGATTTTTGAAAGCAGTTAATGTTTATGATGGATTGTTGAAAGCAGTTAATGTTTATGATGGATTGTTGAAAGCAGTTAATGTTTATGATGGATTGTTGAAAGCAGTTAATGTTTATGATGGATTGTTGAAAGCAGTTAATGTTTATGATGGATTGTTGAAAGCAGTTAATGTTTATGATGGATTGTTGAAAGCAGTTAATGTTTATGATGGATTGTTGAAAGCAGTTAATGTTTATGATGGATTATTGAAAGCAGTTAATGTTTATGATGGATTGTTGAAAGCAGTTAATGTTTATGATGGATTGTTGAAAGCAGTTAATGTTTATGATGGATTGTTGAAAGCAGTTAATGTTTATGATGGATTGTTGAAAGCAGTTAATGTTTATGATGGATTGTTGAAAGCAGTTAATGTTTATGATGGATTGTTGAAAGCAGTTAATGTTTATGATGGATTGTTGAAAGCAGTTAATGTTTATGATGGATTGTTGAAAGCATTTAATGTTTATGATGGATTGTTGAAAGCAGATAATGTTTATGATGGATTGTTGAAAGCAGTTCATGTTTATGATGGATTGTTGAAAGCAGTTAATGTTTATGATGGATTGTTGAAAGCATTTAATGTTTATGATGAATTGTTGAAAGCAGTTAATGTTTATGATGGATTGTTGAAAGCAGTTAATGTTTATGATGGATTGTTGAAAGCAGTTAATGTTTATGATGGATTTGATGAATTGTTCAAAGAGTTTTCTTACTTTGATTGATTGTGAACAAAACTTTAATAGTTAAACATCTACCTAATGAAAAGTTTTTAGAATATATTTTTATTCAACAATATTAATGTCTGTACATTTCTTAGTTTTTCACTCTAAAGAAATATAACCACCAGGATTTTGTCTCTAAATGGCATTGTTCATTTAAGCAAGTATGATTGCAAATGCTGGTTTTTGCAAATTGAGTTTTTATAGTTAAAGACAATAGATACACATTTGTCATTAACATCTTTATAATTTCAATGGTATTATTGGGAAACATCAGGGTAATACAGATAACAGTGTCATTTGTCATTAACATCTTTAAAATTTCAATGGTATTATTGGGAAACTTCAGAGTAATACAGCTAACAGTGGCATGTTTCTATAAACTGCCTTACAAAATAGTCAATGTGGCTGACAATTTTCAGGATTTTACTGGAGCAAGTTTTAAGTTTATCCAAATGAGATTGGACTGAAATGTTTTCATTAGCCTTTATGTCTTTTGTTCACAATAACATTAGGCTTCTGTGCCCCATTTGATTGAATTTATTTTTTATAAGAAATCAATATGTCTTCATCAACATGTACAGAGGATGTATCATGACAATCTGTAAATGTAAACATTATACGTTATTTTGTATGTTATTCAAAATTATAATAAATAGTATTTTGTACAAACTAATGTCTTTTTAGTAAACTAATTCTAATTAACAGTTTGACAGAGAAACCTGTCTTAGTGGCAACTCTGATAACATGTATCTGTACATGGAATAATATGTGTATTCAATATTCTTTTAGAATATTCAGTCCCATTAAGACACCTGCCTTTTTTAATAGTTCATTCTGGTGTTCCAAAAATAAAAATAATTTGCTGTATATTTTATTGGCATTTTTTATAACATTCCTTGCCACATCAATTTTGCTTGTTTGTAGATATGTTTCTAATTTTTATATAATATATAAAGACTTGTACAATCATGTTAGGCGCAATTTTAGGCCAAGGGTTTCATGTCTCATATTGCTATATCATTATGTGTTACTGAGGCCCAATGTTACTCAGTTCAAAACTAAAAAAAAATTGTCTTGATTTGATTATCCTGAACAATTGTCTTGAATTTATTATCCTGAACAAGTGTCTTAAATTTATTACCCTAAAAAAGTGTCTTGAATTTGATTATAATTGTCTTAAATTGATTATCCTGAACTATTGTCTTAAATTTATTATCCTGAATAATTGTCTTAAATTGATTATCCTGTACATTTGTCTTAAATAGATTATCCTCAACAATTGTCTTAAATTGATTATCCTGTACATTTGTTTTGAATTGATTATCCTAAACAATTGTTTTGAATTGATTATCCATTATCCTGATCTATTGTCTTGAATTTATTATCCTCAACAATTATGCATTGATTATCCCGATCAATTGTCTTGAATCGATTATTCTGAACAATGGTCTGAATCTATTATCCTGAATAATTGTCTTGAATTGATTATTCTAAACAATTGTCTTAAATTGATTATCATGAATATGAAAGACATGTGCCTATATCCCTAAGTAGCATGTAGATCTGTTTATGTTGAACTCTGCTTCCGTTATTTAGCCTTTATACTTGTAAACCCAATGCATCATGGGAAAGTTTCATCTTTTGCAGCTGAGTCTTTTAGAGATACAATAAACTGGTAAAGTGTAAATGATAACATGAATAGTTCCAGCCTAAATTATCAAAATGTCAGTAACAATGTTTTACACTGATAGCCATTATTAAACATTTCCACTGAGTCCAGATTTAGCTTTACTATTGTTAATAACTATCATCGGTTCATATTCATTATTTATTATACCCTTCTCTTTGAAGATGGAGCTATATATTAATAAGGTTATCTAGGATGTAACTGATCCAGTTTGTTACCACTGTGGAGACTGTATACTTAAACAGATTTGTTGATAATATTAAATGATCCCTTTTAGGTTTGATCATAAGCATCCACACAATAAAATCAATAAAATTTGGGCTGAGTTTATTTAATCAGCATCACATGGAAACCATCATGTACCCAAACCATAGAAAGCACTTTATGAAAAGTTTCCAACTCTTATATAGTTGTGTGGAAGCAGCTTCCACTGCCTGAAAAACCTGAGGAGAATATTATCTGTATTAAGGAAAGGATATCATGTTACTGAGAGTATAATACAATTTAGCTGTTATATTACTCAATTATTTTATATGTATGTCTACATGGAACTGCACCAGAGTATCTTCAGGACTTATTCAGGCCTTTTTCAACACAATACCAGTTGAGGTCAATATCACATGGAAACCTTCTAGTACCATAAGGAAGAACAGAGCAATTTAAAAAAGAGTTTTCAATACTCTGGTACAGTTCTGTGGAATAAGTTTCCACTACATGTAAAATTGGCTGAAAATATTAGAGTATTTAAGAAGAGATATTGGGAGCATGCATGTGTTTCTAACAAATAATGGAATTTAGTATTTTAATGCTAAACATGCTAAAATAAGCACTAATTATTGCTATCTTCATATAATGTGCATTGTTGTACTCTCCTTAAGAGGGCCTCAAGGGAGAATAGTCCTTGACTAATGAGTCACCCTCTATAAATAAAGCATTATTATTAATATTATTATTATTATTATTATTATTATTATTATTATTATTACATGCTCAACTAAATAATAATTGCTAATATCATATGTATGATGTACATTGTTATATTTTCCTTATAGTTCTTGACTAAATGGTCATCCTAAAACTAGCCTATAAATAAAGTATTATTTTCATTATACTTCTTATTGTTATTATTATTATTATTATTATTATTATTAATCTTATTATTATTGTGATAACATGTATTATTATTATTTAGCTCCATCTCATATCTTAATGAGACATTCTAGTTTCTGAGCATTGTAACTACCCTAGAGGCAGTCGTTTTAGTATGCCCCATCTGCCTACAGAAGAGGCATCTTGATTTGTTCTGTCTGTTTTCCTGAGAAGCTTCTTAGCAAGATTGCTACACAATATTCAGATAAATTAAATTTTGTTTTCATTTTTGCATTGCTATGTAGATTGTCTCATTAGACTTTCAAGCTATTAAATAAATTTATAGTGTGGCAACATGACAACAAAAACAAGAATTAATTAATTTGTATAATATAAAAACACAGTTTCTGGATATATCAGATGGTTACTTTGAAAGATGCCACATAAAAACCTTTTGGATAGAATTAGTTTTCCCTTGGCTACAGTACAAGTAAATGTAACCAAACTCATTAACACACACCATTTCATGGATGATGTACTCTACCCTTGGCTACAGTACAAGAAAATATGACTGATCAGATCTTATTTGGATTTAGGTCATGTTCGACCATTTTGCCAGGTATGACGGTTATTGTATGCTTCATGTACTTCTTAATGATACCTCAGATTGGTGCAAGCACCAACACCTTACTGTCCTACTGTGGTGCAGCACATGCTATATACTTTAACCATTACCACATGCAGAAAATGAGGAAAAACTACAGCTGCAGCAGGTGCCTGGACATCCCTGAAGGCCTGCAATGATCCAAGGTTGAAAAATTGATTTACTACCTAATTTATAAAAAGATGTCACCTAGAACCTTATATAAAGGTTTATTAAATGAATTTTGAAGTCAAACTCTGTGGATGCAACTGTTAGAACAGGATTCTGTAGATATGGTATTGTCCAAGAGCATTATTTTTTTGGGGACATCCTAGTTTTGTAGGCATATGCTCTATTTTTTTTGTAGTTATTATAAAAGGGGTGATTAAAATGACATTATGTTATTTATATCTGATGTTTTTTATGTCCTGATCTTTATTAATATTTGTCCAAGTGTCACCACCTTGTGTTGTGAGGCCTGATAGTCTGGGGTTGCGACCTCCTTACAGTGACTAATTTGTATGCAAGACAGTTTTCTTAGTCTTACCCTATTCTGCATCTGCCTAACTGTGTTAATTACATTTGAGGAATATTTTTGCAATCAGTTACTACCTTGTTCAGTACGGTCCTGATGGTCGTGGCTTGGGACCACAGTTTATGTCCTATTTAGAGTGGCCCACACTAATGCGTCATATTACAAAATTCAAAGCTTTTCCAGTCTTGCCTCATTTTGTTCCTTGGCCTGACTGCCTGGGCTGAAGATCACCATATATTTATAATCTTTTCACCTCTGCTGATCAGATCGAACGCCTTGGTGAGGTCTATAAATGACAGGAAGAGGGATTTGTGTTGTTCAGATCAGCACTCTTTCCTTGCCAGAAGAACGTGTAGTTCTCTGAGTGACCCAGAATCTGTTATCAGTGTCTCCTGTAGTGCGGATATGTTGATCTGGAGTTTTGCAAGTTCATCATTATTGACTGAAGTCTTTCGAACATCGCTACTTGTCTGGAGATCATCTGAGTGTCCAGTCAGCATGGTCTCGATATTTCGGGTAGCTAGATTGAGGTTTGGAGGTTTCCTTATATATTTTCATTTGTTATTTCTTTTTGCAATAGTTGCAGTCCACTTTGTCAGGTACTCGCATACCTTAAGCCTTACTCACACAGTAAGGCAGACTAACTGTGGCGTGACGGTATCTTATTGTCTGAGGGCTGCCCAGCTTGAGGTAGGCGGTAGCTGTCCAGTGAGACATGTTGGTTTCTCCTACTGTCGGAGGCAACCGATGGCGTCTGACTCTACGCCAATCAAGCGATGACTTACAACCGGTAAACTGCTGCTTCCCATTTTGTATTGATACAGTGAAGCGAAGCTGGAGTATCCTCTCCAGGGCGCAAGCCTGTGTATGGTGATATGGAGAATCAGTTGTTCCCCATGCAGCTGATTCCCTTTCTCCACGCAACTGATGGATCCAAGGGAAAGGACAAGCCAAGGTGTGATAAACGAACATGTCATCCCTTCTCCAGACGGTTCAAACAGGTTCCGCCGGGCTTTGTTAAGCCATTCGTGAAGGCTTGGAGCCGAATTTGGTTGTCAGAAGCTCGATAAGATTCAAGCCATTGATGATTTTCCAAGAGAAGTGGGTACTTATCTCCCACATCCACCTCGGCGATAACAACCCTTGGAACCATACATACATACATACATACATACATACATACATACATACATACATACATACCCCACAAAGGTAGGAATATTTATACACATTACACCCTCACATAAAGATATTATAACTTAAAGGTAGGAGTGTTTATAGACACACTATATCCACATACAAAACATGATATCATACACAATATAAAGTGATAAGGGGTTTTACGTACAAGTTCTAAGCATAGACATGGACATTCCCCAACCATATAAACAGCTGCAAAACATTTGAGTACGATCTCTCTTTTCTAGAGATCAGGGTGGTCTAAACACCAGCAATGGAGTTTATTAATGAAAGAAAAGGGTTAGCAGATATTACATTACAGCTGCTTCCCAAATACAATAGCGACTTGGAACAAATTATCTTCAACAATTGCAGAAGCTCCTGACTTGGTATCTCACAAGCAGGAGCTTTCCAAAATCACATTCTAATGATTTAGTCAGCTACAAGTAAGACCTAGTGATTCTCAGGGCTATGCCAGTTGAGGTTTCCATATATCATTGCCACTACGGTAGCCGGATTGGTCTGAGTATGAAGGGACAAAAACGTACACTGACACCCTTTAATTATTTCTGCCTTTCCTATCATTACTATTCTGACTGTCCTATCACTTCCGTCTTTACTTATCTTTGACCACACGCACCGCCCGTTTCCTAGTGTGACTGAGTCAACGTACAGACAGACAGACAGATAGATAGATAGATAGATAGATAGATAGATAGATAGATAGATAGATAGATAGATATATAGATAGATAGATATATAGATAGATAGATAGACATAGCTTTACAGTCCCACTTCACAAACTTTGTCAAACTGAATAAGACCTTCTGCATGCATGCATGTTTTTACAAATCAAGTATATAGTAGGTGTTATACCATTAATATTAAGCTTGTTCCATTCAAAATCACTTATTCATATCTTAGTATCCAAAGTTGACTTAGAGTTATTGTTGTGTTCATTTTTTAATTTGAGAGGATTTCTTGATCTAAATTATAAACTGGAATTAAAAATTGCTCATTATTTTCAGACCAAATCACTATTTTTGGATTATTGTAAATTAATTCAGCGAGTTTTTGATTATATCATTGTGATACATCAAGCTATTGGAACTTTAGCACAACCGGGACCATTGGCACGCCAGCACATTAAAAATAAATATAATTAATTTAAAACACCATTGAAATTCATTGCAAACTAGATACTGTACATTTAGACTTGTTATCAAACATTTAGGAATATTTGGGATTTAATTTACAGAACTGTTTGTTCGTTTTAAGTTTGAAATCTGTGGAAATAAATTATTGAATTTTAGAAACATTGATGGTTTCCACTGTTTGTTGTAACTTAGCTTAAGATCACAGTGTCAACAGAAAATGGGGTCCCGTCCGGAATACGAATTTCTCTAAAATATTTTAGAACACTTTTAATTTTACATATTTGAAAAATCCATAATAAAGCCAACAAGCTTCACGATGTTATCGAAAGTGGGAACTTTATTTTAAATTCTACTCAAGAAGGATAAAAGTAATTTGTTATGTATGTCTATATTTTGCATAAACGTTTAGTGTAATTTATTTCGAGACTGTAAATTGTAATGATCATCGTTAAACAATAGCTTTTTTGTCCACGAGTGTAGATTCGATTTATCGATACTGAGCTATAACTAGGTGTTTACAATTTAAATTCATCCTATACATTGAACTTTTGATAAGTTTGGAAAACATTCTCATTTGCTAGTTATATCAGGTGGCCGAGTACTGTGATGAAAGCGAGGTGGATATGTATTGAAAAATACGGTGTTGTGCTAGACCCTTTGTAGATTATTTAGAATGTAATTCACAACACTGTAAAAGCCTATTAAATTTTTTATTTTTAATTAACGAATTTGTTAAATTCTGATTTTCTCTTTCTTTTAATTAGTTTGTGACCACAGAGTCATAACGAAAATCGGGCGTGACGAATTTATGAAAAGTTCAGAAATTAGAAAGTAATTTTTTTCGGAATCGTCCTTGTCCCTGGTATTTTTGTTGTACTTAGTGAGCAAGCAAGTTTTTACAATCTTATCTAAAGTATACAACTTTATGTCAGATCCTACCCAGATAGGGTAGACTTCTTATCATGGACGAGTTGATGGTGCTCGGCAGACATTTCTCTATTTCGGAGGCAGAAGCATCTTTGGTAAAACATGAAATAAAATCATTGGTCAACTATTTCGTGAAAAAGAATTTTAGTGCAAAGCGTGCTTTGAAAATTTGATTGCTAGACGTCTCACCCTGAAATATAAATTTTAAAAAAATTAAATTTAAATTTAAAATCAAAAGAAAACTAAGAAGTGTAGTTTAACAGAGGACTTTTACAAACGTCCATTTTGTAAAAAAGAAAAGCTTTATTCATATGAAAACAAATTATGTATGTTTCATCAACAGATAGAAGAGGAATGTACACCACAAAATGTACAAACCCTCCATTTTTTAAAATAAACATTTATCATTACGAGAAAAAAATCGTAGTTGAAAAGCTAACCACATTTGTGTTTTCCCACCGTCGCGCACTACTCGGCTGCTACAAATTAAAAATTTGCGTTATTGATAATGGTAAATATCGGAGAAGCATATTCCGTTAGACTAACTCAAGAGCGACTAGCAGCAATAAAGAATTTTTTTCCCGTACGAGATAGAGTCAAACAAAAACTTCAATAACGACAAGAATCTCAGGTTGAATTCGTAACAGGTGTAGAACAGTTATTTAAACCTGTTACAACAGCTACTAAAAAAGCTGCAATGGTTACTGAAAAAGCTATATTGGGAGATGATATTAAGGAGGAGGAAAGATATAAAGGTATTTTTCCAATGTTAAAACAAACCGCTGAGGCTACAACAGCGTCACAACAAGTTATTGCTGCAGTACCTCAACACATTACAGAAGCTGTGGAGTCTGCCAACAAACACGCGCTGAAATCGGTGATGTTAAAAATATTGTTGAGGATTTATCTAAACCAGAATTGAAAACTAAATATTTTTAAATATTTTGCTCAGCAAGGCTATGTGGAGGTTATAACCGATCCTGTTAATGTTGCTGCGGTGGGATATCGAATGCGGGATAATCTTCTAAAACCAGAATTGCGTAACATTCCGGAACATGAGTGGAATGCTAAAGTATTTCGCGAGCACAAGGGTATTTAACAAATTTGTATAAGGTATAAACGCGAATATGAAGATTTTGTTAAACGAGTTAATGAAATAAAAAAAGGTATTTCAACACCAACAAAGCAGCAATCTCGACCACGAAGACAACCATCACCCGATCCTGTTTTAAACGCAAGTGGTTTTACTACAGAAAGTGGTCTCGTTGCCCGTCCTAACAATATCATAAATCATGTATCCCGGTTGGAAGTTCTCATAGGGGGTAAACGAGCTGGAAATAATTCTCCAGAAATAATTAACGAAGCGGTTGATATTTGGCAACGATTATTTCAGGGTCGTATTATGGATGTCGGTGTATATCGATCTCTTATTGATGAAATCATTGATGATTACCATAGTGATTAGCTAGTTTAGATAAAACGAATAGTTATTTAAGATGATTATACATGATCAACGACGACAACAAATCCACGTGGTAAGTTCACAATTATCGGTATATAAGGTAGTTTACGGGGATGGACTTGGAAATATTATTCATGGTTTATTTACAAGAATGGCTCCCAAGTCGGTGCCAATTGCAAAACAATTATCTATGAAAGCTATTGACGTTATTCGTGATAAAGAAGCTGATGCTATTGGTGATCTTGCCGGGAAAACATTATCGGTGGTCAAAGATAGGTTGGCAAGATTAATACGCAAACCTCAAACACCTAAAGCGATCCAACCTGTAAATTTACCTAGTACTGAAGTTATGCCTACAAATGTTAGTAAATTAATAAATCAAACTGTAAATCAAAAACTAGCGGAGATGGCTGGTGTATCTGATATACAAAGAGAAAAAATATAACTGCCAGTCTAGATAAGGAAATGGTCTTCGTTTTAGACGATAACCAATTATAATAAAATGTTTAAATGCGAATCTAACACCGCATTTGACATGGACGTACCAGCACGCAGGGATGAATCGGTGCGCGATTATCAATATTATTCTTATCACGCACCTGCGCCTGATGCAACTGGAAGAATTGAATTACGAGTTCAGGATACAAGTAGATATTTCTTGCCTGCTAAGGCATTTATCGAAATCGTAGGTCAACTTTTAAAGGCGGATGGTACAAATTATGGAGATGATGATCGAGTTGGTTTTGTTAAAAATGGTATTTGGCATTATTCACAGGACTATATAAATGACGGAAGAGAAATTGAAACAATTCACGAGAATGTGTAGCGACAACAATACTAGGTTTAATACCATATTCAGATGATTACTCAAAATCGTCTGGTCCGTCAATGATCTTTGCAAAAGATACAAATGATCATCCAGAGCACAAAAATGTAAACATTGGTCGTGTGAGAACGCTGCTGGAACCGGAGTAGCTGATGTAGTTGTATCGATGAATGAAAATCACAATTTGGGGTTAGCAGCACGCAGAGCAATGTTGAATAACCATGATGAATTTTCATGCGTAATTCCACTATCTCATATAATTGGATTTTGCACAAGTGTTTGAAAGGTTATATTTGGTGCTGGGCATACAATTGCAATTGTATCAAAAGGTAATAACGACCCTATCTGGCGATGTAATGCAGTTGATCCTGGTAAAGTAACCCTAACAAAATTATCGTTGTGGATGCTGGTAATGTCTCCGTCAATTGCTGAAGAACAACGACTATTTTTATGCGAGATCAAATACCACAACAACCAAACAAAATTGAAACCGGTATTATTAATCTCGATAACAGCACTGGACCTGGAACTCAGCGGGTTGCATATGCCATTGATCCAAGTGTACTCGTTCATTTTGATTCTTACGGGTTAGTACCGCCAGTTGAATTTCTAAAATATATCCGTGGAATACGAAACATTCCAATCTGGTATTCGACGTTACCAACACAGACAATAACCGATCCGCCAATATGTAGCCAAGAGGTAATTAACATCCTTAAAGCTATATCAACCTCGACTAAACCACCCCATTAAGTAGTACACAAGTATATCGGCAAAAACTTTTTAAAGAGTTCTTAAAATTATAATGGTAGATATTTGGGAAGATCTCTCTCGAGACTAAAAAAAAACACCGGGGAAATATCACACGAGAATGTGACAAAAAATTATTAACGACGAAATATCCCCCCAAATTAAGTCTTGCATGTGTGGATCCAAACAAAATAGTCATATTTCAAGATAGACAAGGGAAGTTATAAGCAAGCAATGTTTTCCTGAATGATATTATAGTTAAACTTAACGGGGTAACCGTAAATTCCATAGCGGTGTTTGATTCCACCGGTAGGATCAAACTGGGGGTTCTTTTTCAACTGTGTTAGATGATATTAAACATCGAGTCAAAAATCCGGTAATACAATGACTGGTCCTCTCGACATGACCTGAAATAAAATAACGACACTCGGTAATCCAACATCAAACACCGAAGCGACAAAAAAAAGTTACGTAGTCTATAAATATAAAACCACCGATGTGAAATTAACAACGTTGCGATCCGAATATGATGTTCACGTAAACGCATTTACAAGACTCCGTAGAAATTTTAGAACAATTGATGCGACTGTTCATAATTTCTTTGTAAAACCACCGATTGTTTCTTGAAACAGAAAGTTCTTAAAACGACCATCGATAAAATTAAAATAACGCATGACTAAAATATCAATATAGTATACTCGACACATCATGGATCTTTCACCTAGTCATCTCGAAATAACCTCGTTCAAATTTCCGCACATGTTAAGGGTATATATAGATTTACCCTTATTTCAGCAATGCAGTTTAACGTATTATCAAGTACATCTACTGGTGTTAATAGTGTAAGTACAATAATAGAAGAGAGATCAACTGAAAGATTTACAATAACCTCTATCGATGATTGTTTAAGAAGAGCGTCAATCACATGGTTTGTACAATTTGTAATTGATTTAATCAACGAGAATTTTCCTAAAATACTCTTCGCATGGAAAAAAACATCATCGCCAACTATCCTCAAGCATAATAATGACCCAGATAGTATTGGTAGAAATATATCACCTGGAAATGTCGATATAACTTCGGTGATCGTGATAAATCTTTCATGTGATGCAACGGACAGAAGTTATCAGACAAACATAGAAATATCAAATCAAGCCCAGCAGGGATATATTTTATATACTATTTCTCCTCAAGTATGGAAGTTTGATCGTACAAATAACAGTTAACCCAGTATGTTTACGATGCCATAATCCTTGGATATCAAAAATGAATTTCAAACTTACGGACCAGAATTCTCACTTGATTTATTTATCTCAAGAAAAATTAAAGATTAGTCAATATGTAAAATCATAGGGATCTCGATCGTAGATTTCATTTGAAAATTTACGATCTTATATATAATGTATCAGCACGTGAAGATTTCATACATGACAAACACATACTTGAGAGTGCGATCAGAGCAGCGTTTACACAATCTCCAGTTGGAAACGTTGATATAGTTATTGATGAATTCGGTAACGAAAACTTCCTGTTGACGCAACATCAATTAGATCAACTTCGACGAAAACATTATTATGAACTCGCGTTAACGCAACCAGATTTTAAATTATGTCCACTCGAGTATTAATCTTGATCGACTTAACAAGATATTAAGATTCCAATCTGACAGATGATGTGAAAACGATTAAGTAAAAAATAAAATTAAAATTCCCATAATTACCGCTATAATTATTATCATGATTACTAAATAACCATAATTACCGCTATAATTATTATCAAGATTACTAAATTACTATAATTACCGCTATAATTATTATCAAGATTACTAAATTACCATAATTACCGCTATAATTATTATCAAAATTACTAAATTACCACAATTACCACTATAATTATTATTAAGATTACTAAATTACCTTAATTACCGCTATAATTATTATCAAGATTACTAAATTACTATAATTACCGCTATAACTATTATCATGATTACTAAATTACTATAATTACCGCTATACTTTTTTTATATTATTGCTCCATGATATGTTTTCGTGCATCATATATGAGAATTCCTATCTTTTTGTCCGCCGAAGATGAAAAAAGAATTATTGCCTTACACGGAGTTAAAAAAACCTAGCGAAGTTGCCGCGGAATATAAAATCAGGTTAACATGACTATAAAAGATGTGTACACGTCAACCATTGAACGCGGTCACACAGGGTAACGCTGAACAATTACGTGAAGCACGAAGTGAATATCGTACGAATACAAACAAATTACAGGATGATAAAAAATAAAAATCGTTGATGTGAAGAACAAACCAGATCAACTTCAAACGGTATATGAAACGAATCAATCAGAGTAAACGGAGTTGCCATATTAAAGAAATCAATTGGAGTTAATAGAGTTGCAAATGGTAAATAAAAAATTCGAAGCCGCGATTTAGAAATCACAAAATGATCACACGATATTATCAAAAACACATAATGATCTTGTAACCAGATATAAAAAAAAAACTCAGAACAGCAATCGGGCAAGTTCGGCAAGAGAATAGTGACTTATCGGAGAAACGTAATACGAAAGAGAAATTTAAAAAAAGAAATAAAAACTGCTGATAAATTAATATTTAAGTTTTTCTAAATCAACATCTTTTCGAATTCAAAGATTATAACCTATGCTTTACGTTTTACTTCAAAAATCTTGTTAATATCATCGGAGATTCTTTTGATAACATTTGACACCGGGATAAACAATTTCAATTTATTGGAATTTCGATAAATAAGTTTATTTTTCTAACCAGTGATGATTTTCATTATCCGGCATTCGTTTTTATGCGTTTGCATACCAGATTCAGAAGCCATGTTACAAAATTTACATGGGATAGATCTCGCCGTGCTTGCACGTCCGATGCGAAGACCAACTCACTACCTGGAACACTACAATGAAATTGTCAGCGTTAAACTAATTTGAAATTGCTGATAAACTTATATAATGTCAACGGATTTGTTGGAGTATTTTCTAAAGATGAGTTAACAAGTAAAATCATCAGCAGTTAATCAAATCTGTGTAATAAACATAAAACATTTCAATGATGGATTTCGGAAAACACATGGGTTCGCTTTACACCAACACCTACTTTGCTTTGTTTGGTCTTCCTCTAAGTGATGTTAACAAGCTGATATTTAAAAAATAAACTATAACTCAAATCAGCTTCAGCCCGTTGTAACTGCAGCTTAGGCTAATAATCCCATACTGATTAACAAGCAGATGTACATGACTCAAGTTTAGAGTGCAGGTTTATTCAGCAATTTGACCCAACTCCTTGTTTTAGTAATGATTGGAAAGCTATAACTGCTAAAAGTTGACCTAATGTGGTGCTTTACATCAGATGTGTTTTACACTTGATGTATTAATTTTGTCTGACATCAAATACAAAAAATGCAAAACAGACTGCTCGGATGTTTAACCAAAACCGAAAACGTCAATGAAATAACAATAATAACAAAAACTACAAATAACAGAATAATGTTAAAAAGTAATGGTGCGTTACGTAGCAAAGGCAAGAAAATATTATATACAGCAGCATAAATCCAGTGGTTGCATACTATGTGATAAACAAAAATTTATGTAATCGATAATTAAAACATAAATGAAAAGGACGCTTGAAGATTGTCGCTGGGACACAAGCGTTTCCAATCACGATCATTGCTTCGAGCAAGATACGACAGTAGCGTACTGCCAACGCTACAATAATCAGGCTGTCATAGGGTCAGGTCTTGACATACATACAATTATTGCAAAATTACCGAAACCTGGCGGTGGTTGGACCTTGCCAGGACATGAATAAGAAGGGACGAAAACGTACACTGACAATCTTTAACTTAGTTCGCAACAATGTAATGCTTTGTTCTGAAAGTTACATTTTAAGGTAAACATGTCTTTTATGCTTACTGCTTACCATATCAAATAATGTGGGATCTCATCGTATCGATCGTTCTGTTTTGAAAAATGATTTTATCGTTATAAATTTATAAATGTTCTGTTTTTTCGGATGGAATCTTTATCTTAGATTGTACGTTTACAAACTAGAAATCAATTTTTACTAGCTCAAAATTGTTTGGGACTATATTTTATGAACAACAAATGAAAGTAGCACCGTCTGTCAGAATAAACGAAATTATTCGTTTTTCTTTCTATCTAAATAATTTCCCCTGCTAGAAAATCTGTGATAAAAAAAATCTCAAATGGTTAATGCCGCTGGACATTATTCAACTCGTTTCATTAATTCAATCTTCAATCGTTACTAATTTGAGATCCTCTATATATCGTAGATATAACCTATATTTATTAATATACATTATGCATATAGCCCTTGGCACAGTACTGAAACTGCTCTTCTGAAAGTAGTTAATGCCATTCTCTGTGCTTTAAATAGCGGAACAATTACAGCCGTCACCCTCTTTGATTTGTCTGCAGCATTTTACACAATAGACCATGATATACTATTTCATAGTCTCCAGCGTGTATTTGGCATTCACAGTACAGTTTTACTGTGGTTCAAGTCCTACTTGGTCAACAGGACACACATTTTATCTGCAAATATAATACACTCCAGCCCAGTTGACCTATGTTGTGTGTTCCACAGGGGTATGTTCTTGGAAATGGTCTCTTCATTCTATACCCCCAGCCGCTCTCAAGTGTCACAGCTCATCATCCATTATTAATAATCGGTTGATTAATTACCAGCTCCGAATAATAATTTACTTTTCATCGCAGATCGTACAAATAAATTAGCTACTGATTTTCTTAAAGATCTTTTTGAAAATTAATAAGACATCTGCAATATGTCATTCTGGCAAATCTTTACTTTTATAAGCTACATCAAGAATATAACACGCTTTATCAATTTCATTTATTTTATATTTACCAGGTCTTGGTTGATATTGTTTATCGAGTCGGATATCAAGTCTGTTTCTTGGACTGCAATAACTATGTCCCGGAAGATATTTTCTCCTAGGTATTTATCCCATGGAATTCCTGGGTATTTTAACATTAATGTAGCAATATCACCGTCATACTTAAGTTGAATTTTAGGTTAAAGCGAAAAAAAAATGTTAGAAATTGCACATTTTTCCATCATATGATATGTTTCCATTTGTTTTGTAACTGTAGCTAAATCAGTGATTGGAGTTTAACTCTGAAACAAACAAAATCATGACAATAGCTGTCAGGACACCATTGGCCTCCATCTCACAAATGAAAACACCTAGGTTATAGAAGAGGTTTTGAATTTGTGTGATCCCGAAGAGACCTAAAAAAAACATCAGATATTGAACAGGGGAAATGGAGTACCGAGAAATAACCAAACATATCAGAGAAAACGTGAAAGAAAGCGAAAGAAGATTAAATTGGACAAAAGTGCACAGAAATAGAGAGCAGTCTGATCAAGAATAACAGCAAAAAAAGGCATTTCAAATGGTGAAAGACCTCAGTAGACAGAAGTATCCAAGAGTCAGTTCCATTCAGGACGAAAATGGAAAATGCCTCACAGAAGCAGGTGGCATTGCATAAAGATGGAGGGAGTATTTTAAAGAACTCAACAACCATCCGTCCAGATGAGACCCAGAGGTGCTTGAAGTTCCAAACTCCACAAATGATGATGGTTTTCCCATTCTCAGTGAAGAGGTGGGGTCATCAATAAGAGCCCTTAATAATGGGAAGGCAGCTGGATTATACAACATCCCATCTGAACTTATCAAGAATGGGGGTGAGTGGGAATCAGTGATAGAGCTACTAACAACAATCTGCAACACGATCTGTCAGACAGGTGAATGCCCAACACTGTGGAGTCAGTCACTGATTATAACAAAAAAACAAACTCCAGCTGTGCCAAAATTACAGAAATATTAGTTTGATCAGCCAAGCTAGCAAGGTGATGCTGAAAGTCATCTTGAACAGAATAAAACCATAAGCAAAAGAAATAATCGCTGAAGAATATTCAGGGTTCCGAAGTGGAAGAAACACAATACAACAAATATTCAATCTCAGGGTTCTTTCTGAAAAGTACTCGCAGCATTAACACGACGTCGATCATATGTTCAAAGATTTCAATAAGGCTTTTGACAGTGTAGAATGAGGCATTTTGGACCACAATGAAGAATTACAACGTAGGTCAACGTTGACCAATATAATTAAGCAGTTGTACGCCAAGGCTACCAGTGCAGTAATTGCTCAAGGTTCTGTGGGGACTGGTTCAAGACAATAGTTGGAATACGTCAAGGCTGTCTCCTGTCACCCACGCTTGTTGGCATTTACTTACGGTGCAGACTTAGAGCGCATTATGAGCAAAGACCTGGAAAAGCACTGAGAGATAGTCAGCATTGGAGGGAGTAACATTACCAACCTACCCTTTGGAGACGACATTGATGGACTTTTAGGCAGTGAAGACGAGCTTAAGAACTTAGTTAAGAACCTGGATGAAACATCTTTCAGATTTGACATGGAGATAAGCGCCGAGAAGACAAAGCTGATGACAAATTGTGACAAACAAATCTCAGTCAAGATTAAAGTCGGAGAACATGAACTGGAAACAGTGAGCCATTTCAAGCATCTTGGTTCCATAATCACCGAGGAAGGATCAAAAGCAGCAATTTTTGTTCTGAGCTGCACAAACAACGGCAGCTATTTCAAAGATAAGACCCGTCTGAAGAGACAAGAATATATGTCTGAAAACTAAAATCAGACTATTCAGAGCACTATTCATCTCAATCTTTTTGTATTCATGTGAAGCGAAAACCATGACGGCAGAATTACAACGAATAATCCAGGCACGTTTTGAAATGAGATGCTACAGAACCAT
This sequence comes from Unio delphinus, assembly GCA_029339505.1. Taxonomy (NCBI): domain Eukaryota; kingdom Metazoa; phylum Mollusca; class Bivalvia; order Unionida; family Unionidae; genus Unio; species Unio delphinus. The sequence continues at coordinate 7,046,578 of JAQISU010000034.1, read as the reverse complement.
CCTTTGCATCTCTTACACGGACCATATCACAAATGAAGAAGTGCGTAACACCATCAGGATCAAAGTAGGTCATTATGATGACCTCATCACCACGTTGAAAAAGAGAAAGCTGAAATGTTATGGCCATGTCACTAGACCCAACAGTATATTCACAACAGTTCTGCAGGGCAGCATCCAGGATTGCTTAAGGAGAGGTATTCATAGAAAAAGTGGACTGACAACATCACAGAATGGACAAGGAAAATTTTTGCGAAGACACATGCAGTGACATATGATCGATACAAGTGGAGGGAACTGGTCAGATGTTCAGCAGCACAGGATCTGAACGACCACACTAGGTCAAGACTCTGATGATGATGATGATGATCATCATCATCATTTCTGATGAAAACAACATGACGTCAACATCAGACAAGGACAGTTCATCGTGATCAGGCTATTTAACACTTACTCAGCAGTTATTTGGCTATGAATATGCAAAATAAATAGTTCAAAAAGATACGAGATCTCGAGAAAGGGTTCGAAGATTACCAAGTATGCTATTAAATAATGAAATTACTCGTTCAAGTGCTATGAAACCCTAAAATTCAATCATAAAAAGACATATATCAGTACTACAATGACATGACTTTTCAAAACGAGCAGTATTAGGTAATGTGACTGTAAAATATTTAGATGAACATGGTGAACTTGCAGGCAGCAAAATATTGCGACTGGTCTTATTTGGAGTAATGCGACACATACAATTTCCAGCGTAGCAAGATCTACTGGTAGACCTGCAATACACAGATTAGATTCAACTGCTCTTCAACGAGGATTTGTACTTAAACAATTACATGTAATTACTGAAGGTACAAAATTACTACCGTCTTCATATAACAAGCGATTCGATTTAGACTCAAGAGAGGTCAGCATTACATTTTCGCGCGTGTGACCAAGACTACTATTAATTTTACTTTTGGTAAATTGTTTTGGATCCTTATTTGAATATTGCCACGCTATTACTGTCTTACGGCTTGTACAATGATTATTATGTCGTTGCTTTAATGGTTTGGTACATTCTGCGTTAAAATTATGTTTGTCACTTAGTTTATAATTCATTAATTTTTTCTTACTATATCATCGTTAGTTTCTTGAGTTTTTGGTTATTATCTTCTGTGAAAATGATAACAATCTGCAACTGATATATTCTTCTTACTCGAGACACTGTGAGATAAACTTAATTTGTCCACTGTATGCGATTATCAATGATCAAAAGAAACTGTATCAGTATTAGTTAATCCTTGAGATGAATGGATCGTCATTGTGTATCCTAGCATCCATGGAGTTTTGTCCCTAGCTAATGCGCTCTTAACAACACTGACAGGAACTAAAACATGATTTAACACGATATGTTGTGTCCTCCTTGAATCGGTCAAGGATCCTGGTATATCGATATCTTGTCTTCGCGTATCTGCTGGTCGATAGGACAATGATACGGACAGATTTGCATTTTTGAATATATGTAACATAAATAGTTGTTGTTGAAGTGTATCACGAACTGTCTTTCTACTTTCAACTATCAAGTCATACTGCCTCCACAAATTCCAAACGTTGTTTTTAGAAGTTTCTGTAAATATATCACGCATTTTTTCACACTGAACTTTATTCGGTGGTAGTCTTTTTAATTCCTTACGCTATCTTATTTATGGATCCAGCACTCTATGATCATCAGATATTTATTAATAATAATTAACAAACTTGTTCAGCCATTTGTGCGGAGACAATCCAACAAAAGGAGGTGGTTGACCTTGATCACCAAACAGTATAACATTAATAATTTTGTCAATAACCAATTAAGAAAGTTTCCTAACGACACTATATATTTCATCCCAAACGATAATCCTTGGAATTTATTTTTCACCCATTTGATCAGCAGTCCATTTATCTTCCTTCCATCGAAGGAATTAGCGATAAGTTCATTTATCTTGCGAGTCTGTGTGATGGGGTTACAACGATTACATCAAACTTACGAAATAGTTCAATCGCACGAGTTTTTCTACCAGAACATCCAGGTAAATTACGATAAACTGTTTTATGTTTAGCTACGGGATCATACAATGAAGGTGCAGACGATGGCTTAAATGTCTCATATTTCTGCAATAAACATCCTTAATTTCAACGTCGGCGAATTCAGAATAATAAAGTATATTTTCTCGTTTTAGTCTCCATTCACCCAATGATGCATAAATCCCGACAAGTCAACATCACTATACTCAATTTTGTACAATGACGTTTATGATCGAATAATCGTCATTGGGTAAATTTACCGGTTATTTTTCTGCCGAAAACTTTTGCGATTTTATTTTTGAAATCGGTTATATCAATATTTTCACATCATACTATTTCTTTTGTCGTGGTAACTAAACTTCTTTATTTGGACGATATGATATAATTGCTTCACTTACTGCCAGAAATATTAGTATTTTTACATCGAGCACATATCGTAATAAAACTACTTGAGTCCAACGTTTTGCTGAAAGGAATTTCCCAAACCATACATACAAAATTGGTTGAAGACATTCTGCAAAATTAAACGACTCGATTCAAGCAACTCTAGTCAAGTCAAAATCCGGTAATGGTCCTTTTATCGATACTCTGGCCATCTCGTGTGTTAGATGTCTAAATCTTTATAAAAAAAAAACACAAAAAAAACAATACTGATATTCTTCCGTTCCATGGAAACTTCCGGGACAACATGCAACCATATCAACCGAGATAACATCTTTATGTTCGCATTTACTATTCCATAATCCACCGTGTCCAAATTCGACACAAATCGATATTATATCATCAAGAAAATCAAACTGAGTTGGTTTCCACGAATTTTTCTCTCTAGCAAAACGAGTCGCGACTGTAGTAACTGAAAAACATTACTCAGTAATTATTCAGCACCATTGGTATGCTTCAACGCGAGATTTGTCATTTCTTCATGGAAAGATTCTGTGCGAAAATAACGCATAGTTTCCATCATATGAACTTTGAAATAAATGTACTGATACAGGATCATTTTTACCTATTTCGTTAATAAAATCGAAGATATTTTCGTTTTAAATTTTAATAGTCCAATTTCGTGGAAATATTGTTACTGCGTTAGCCCACTCATGCGCATTATGATCAATACTATTATCGGAACTCCCTTTTTTTATTGTTTCGAATCATGTAAAATCTCTCCTGTCATTGCTTTTACTATTATTGGAAATTGTATGGCTTTTCCCAAGCTCAGCGACGTCTATGACAGATGCTCCGATACTATTATCTATTTCTCCCCACTCGTTTATTAGTTTACATCTTTTGTCCGTCGAAACGGTACAATGTTCCGTTACTCGTTCAGCTACAAAATTTAGTCTTGACAATTTCATTGGTTTTAATTATTAAAGCTGGGATTATCATTTATCGGATATAACGCGTAGATAACTGCGGATACTGGATACGCTCGTTCATAATACGGTTTGTCAATACCAGTCAATATTTTTGGTTTGGAAGCTTTACTCAATATGGCAATTGTTTCATTATTTAGGACCAAAGCGGGTTTGTCACCGAAAATTCAAGTATTATTGTATTTTATGATAATAAATAAATTTTACTTTAGAAAGATATTTTCGAATATCGAGATAATTAATGATCTTTAGCGCTCGTTGTTCGTTCATTGTAGCATCGACATCTTTAGTGTGGCGTATGATTTTGAATGTTGACCGCATATGTATATATACTGATTCAAACAAAGAATAAATGCAAGTTGATAAGAAATAAGAAGCATCTCGTGATAGTGCCATTATGGACTGGGGACTAAAAAACCCAGTTGGTATTGTCACAAATACTGGTTATCTACAAATTAGTACTAATGGATTAAAACATTACCTCTCCCATAATACTCGATATTGATTTGGGTAATTTACAAGCTATTACCTTGTCAAAATTCTGCACGTAATTACACTGACAGACGGAAAATAATTGGAAAAAGGGTCGTTAAATCTATAGATACAGAGACGGATGAAGAAACAATATTTCAATCAATGGCTGCAGCTGCCAAATGTTTCGATATTTCGATATGATCTGTACAATATGTCGCAGAAAAGGTAACCAGATTGGCGTTTTCAAAGAAGTATTTTAAAACATAACTTTTCAGTAATGTTAACGAGATAAAACTATCTGTCCTGTAGATTTTAATTTTTTCTGAAGTTGTTATCATTTTGGGCGAAACGACCGGTTTCTTATATAATATATATAATTCCGGACTTTTCGATATCACAATATATGTAAAATATAAGTTATTTTATAAATCTTATGCTTATATCGTTTTTAGCGAATCGTCCAGTTTTCTTTATAATATATATAAAATTCAGTACTATTCCCCAGTCAGAAAACATGTAAGATATTTTTGTATCAGGCGAAATATCAAGGTATAACATTTATTTTATCATTCTAAAGCTTCTATCGTCAAAAGTGAAAGTATCGGAATTGCTATATAATGTATATTATCGATCATAAAACCGTCTTCGATCAATCCATTATAGCACTTGAAAAAAAAATTATGACGCAAATGATGCTTCTTCCCAACAGTAAGTCTTAGATATTAAAATATATCAATATTTCTGACTAAAGTTGATTTTAGTCGACAGTTCCTGATAATACCAATACGAGATGCTTCGTAAATCATAATGATTAGATGTCTTAACAACCCGTTTTGCTCCATTTATATAATATTATTTGCTTAAATCATTACTTCGAATTCTTGCTAGATTGTCTTCTGCACCTTTTATAACATTGTCACTGTCGGGGTTATATTTTTTATTTCTATATTTTTCAGATCTCTGTATTTTGTACCACCACATTGCACACATAATCAAGTTTCTCCTCTAATCACAACACGACACTTCAAACACGGTGCTGGTCTTAGATTTCCACGACGTACTCTTTGTATCCTCAAAATTCATTTACACAGGCTTTCTTACAAGTGGTTTTAGAACCGATCACTTAAGGGATATTCTTTGTTGGAATCATTATATATATATATATATATATATATATATATATATATATATATATATATATATATATATATATATATATATATATATATATATATATATATATATATATATATATATATATATATATATATATATATATATATATATATATATATATATATATATATATATATATATATATATAATATTTCAATTAAAATATATATTTGCCTTAATTAAAATTTGGAGGCGTTCGAGAACTTACCTAAAATCACGCGTTCCAAATCTAAGCTCGATCTTGATCGATGAACATCTGATCCGACGAATTATCTAATTGAAAATATTCTGACGCCAAGAACGAATTTCGCAACGATGGTGCATGTCACGTATGGTCAACAATCAGAATCATACGCAGCGCCGAACCCATCAATGCTACAATGATTGTTATTGTTGTTTTTGTGGGGTTTAACGCCCTTTTCAGCACACGATATGCTATACATGGCGGCCAGTATTATTGGTGGAGGAAGAACCAGGAAACCCCCGGAAAGAACCACCGACCCACGAGTAGCTACTGACAAACTTTCTCACTTAACAACATTAGCCGAATCTTAGACTCGAACACGCGCAGACAGAGGTGAGATGGCAGTGATCCTTAATGGAAAGCGCTTTAGACCACTAGACCACTCGGGACCCCAATGCTACAATGAACGACCAACGAGAGGCAACGATGTTTAATTATCTCGATGATCAAAGATATGTTCTAAAATGAAATGTATTGCAATAGCAGAAACGCACAATAATACTAGTATTATCAACGATAAACACGCATGTCCTTCATAATGAAAAAGTTGCTATATTGAGTAAAAGTTCCAAACCAGAAATGTTGACTGGCTTTGAAAAGCCATGTTATGAGCGAGCGTATTCTGTAACCGCGGTTATTTATGGGAGATATCGACTGAATGATAATCGCAGCGTTCGTGATCTAAAACCAATAAAATTTAAAATTGCGTAGCCGAACGAGTAATGGATCACTTTACAAATGCTTTTAAGTTCCGATTATGAAAACCATGATCAATATATGTACGCTCTAATGGATATATTTTGCGTTCAGAATATTTCCACGAAGAAATGAAAGATGTCGTGTAACATTTTCGTAGCAGAATGACAATATTGAACAATTACGAAATAATCGTTTTCCGTTCCGTCAGTTGTTGCTGAATTTGTAAGATAAACTAATTCGTGGAAAATCAACACGATTTGAATTTCTTGAAGACGTGCAGCTAAGCTGCTGAGAATATGATCACGGTGGATTGTGCAACACTAAATATAATTATAAAGATGTTATCTCGGTTGAAATGGCAGCGTATTATCAAGGAAGTTTTCTTGGAATGAGAGAATGTCATGGATATTTTAAAAGATTTGGACATCCAACACATGAGACCAGACCTGCAATACACGGATCTTTACTGGATTTTGATTGGATTCGTTTGTATAAAGTTTTTTGAATTTGCCAAAGATGTTCATCCGATTATTTATGTCTGGGTGGTAGACACTTTTCAGAAAAGATGAAAGAACCGATTGTATATTTACAATATATGATTGACGAAAAAATAAATAATTCATGAAATACGTGAAACAATTTTATTATATCGTCCGCAGAAAGCAGTTTGGTTACCACAAGAAAAATGTTATGATGATGAAAATCCTGATATAACTGACTTTGAAAATAAATTAAAGGCGTACACTGTGTATACCTTCCAGTTAAGCGTTTACGCTAGCTATTTTGCACGTAACTCAATTCAAGCTAGTATATTATAGTCCTCCTTTCAATTTTTACAGAAATAAACGTATTTGGGTCTGATCAAATGATTATGTTCTGACCAATGAAAATCGTCCGTTCATTTATCAATTGATGCAACTGCAAGTTTTGTTATTTACATTAAAATACATAAATTAACGAAAACATGTTTTTTAATTTCAAATGCCAAATTTTAGAATACCTGTAATGTTTTTTAAATGAAAATATCTAGATAATTTGCTTATTATACCTCTAAATGTGATTTTACGAACGTCAAATAGTGGATCGAATCAAAAGAAGATTTTCAGAATTATTAATGCGTTCGAAGCCATTATTATCCTTCATAATATTTCTCCCGTTTTAATTCTCCTCAGGCCAGTGCAAAGAATAATCGTGATTTATTCTTATTATAGCAATTATGAAGCTAATTTAATATTTATCTCAACACTTAGCACCAGCGCAGTGTTACTGACCAGGAATTGCATATATTAACCAATATATGGTCTTACTGACCAGCATGTATCTACAGACTTCAACTTTCAAAACTGCCTTGCAAGTAAAATAAAACCTACACGAATCGTGCACTTTCAATTATGGTTTTAATTGATTGGGGTATCTGAATGGATAGGAATAATTCTGAAAATCTTCATTTGATTCGATCCACTAATACAAGTAAACCCACGACAAATGCAGTTCAGATATATCTTTAACTTCATCCATTATTTATACATTATTAATTTTGTCTAATAATTTTGCTTCTATACAATAAAAACAATATAAAACATTGATTACGTTATAATTACAGCAAGAACACTGAATATCGTGGGCAGGAAAATTTATGTTAAGAAGAACAATACAGCGTGGGCTGGAACATGTCCTATCATAGGAAAATACGTTTTATAGAAGACAAATATATAAGGAAATATATTTTATGTTGACGAATTACCTTGGTGTATTTATTATGGCGACCAATACTCAAGCGAGTTACGCTAATAACTTTTGAAGGAACTTACTCGAGATTTTAAGTGTCTTTCCTGGGATCGGCGTTTAATACATATATGAGAGACAATTATTAATTGGTGATGCTTATGAGTAGAAAATGATTTTAAAAAATTATATTTAATAGTGCAAGAAAAATGGAGTCCCTGAAGTTGAGTCTATCACCAGCTACATCTGATACGAGCGACGACAGTTACATCAATACATTTTTTGATCAACGGAGTAAATGTTCTAGCTGTAATAGTGAAGACATCTAAGAGCAATTTAATTAAACATATGTTTCGTAATATCATATAGCAATGGAATTCAAACTCCCAAATGTTCAGGATGCCTCTAAGATGTAGTACAACTACGCAGAAACAAAGCGACGCAAGCACTGGAAACAATGTTTGAAGCTATTATTAAAAACTAGCGAAGAAACTCTATTGTGGAAATTTACGAACGCTCCAATGCATTTGATGTTATTTCAGATGCACATTTGATGTTATTCAATCCCACAGTCTGATCGTATATTGAGTGGGTTAAATACTCAATACTCGTTATCCGTATATGGTAGATTAGACCCTCACCTTTCTCTGTTTAGATGCAAGACTCACTCCACGAAACTTGTAGCTCGTTCTGTTTTAGGGGCAACAGCAACAACACCTGGTCTCTTACCTCGTACTGGCGTAGTTTAGCAAATTTGTTGTAGTACCTAACCTGACAAGATTTCGCCTGCTTGAGATTCTATCTTGCTAAGGTACACAATTATTACAATTTGTTACGTAAGTAGTGACGCACTGATAACTGGCTCAGTTCGGCGATTGGTCCTCGTACGGTCTTCCCATTTAAGAGTACAAAAGGGAACAAACCCAAACTCTCTTGTTGAACTTCCTGTTATGCATGCAAATAGCATGGCAGGAAAATACCAATCCCAATCCTTAAGATGGCCCACACACATCGTCTTAAGGGACTCCCGTTAAACCTCTCAACCAGTCCGTTGCACATGAGGGTGATACGGAGTGGTTGTGAGATGCTTTGATTGATCGACATTGATAGATTCCTGTCCTTCATCACTTGACTCATGATTAAGTCCCTTCTCGCTCGTGACCAAATTCCAATCAAAACTTTCATGACCGTTTCTGAATCGATATTGCGTAACTCCACTAAGCGCCGGATAGCGCGTAGCGTAATCAACGACCGTTACGATATATCAGTTTACTTATGCGGACACGGGTTTTATCGGTCAAATTAAATCCATCGCGACACGATGGAATGGTTCATCCTTAAGGGGTAGATGGTCTGTTTTCGGTGCCATTCTTTGACACTTGTCACATATGCTACAAAAACCACTGAACGTCTCCCTGGGCCCCTAATCAGTAGAGTCCTTAGACAAGATAGTCATGTGTCTTGTCAACCCCTATGTGTCATCTCGTGTGACTTCCATGTACGAGCTACATTACATTGCCTCGCTTCGCTTTGGGCATGATGATTTCCTTTAAGTGCTCGTGTCCTATCCTGACGGTTGAAGATCCCCATCTTGTACCTGAACCACACATTGCCATTTGGAGTTCTTTTCTCCCTTTCTTCGGCAGCATGTTTATGCAACTCTTCCACAGTTGCATCCTCGTGATGAAGTTTCTTCAGCTTCGCCGGAAATATGTTATCAAACAACGACGAAGTAATTTCCACCGGCATCATCTTCGCCTGTCGGCTTTTGGACCTTGTGTCCACTGCACGCACCAATACAGATGTACCGGTTGCCTACTTAGGTTGCGATAACTTATAACGACATACCAGTAAAGCCTTGTGTAACAACCCTTTCCGTACGGCGAATCGAGGTCAATGACTGCAATGGGTAACAAGTCACGCGTGCTGTTGGATTACTGGAACGTAATTACTTCCCCTGTTTAACTACATACAGTGTCGTTCAAGATAGTAGCGTCTTTCTCATTGACAATGGTCGTTGCGAGGTTTACTGGTTTACAGATCGACTCGGACCCTCGTTTCTCCCTGGCAACAACATTCACCTGGGTAGGCCTGCCCTTGAGACATTCCCTAGCAAATTGTCCTCGCCGCTTGCAGTTGTAGTAAGTCGGCGGCTCTCGCCGTCCTGCAAAACCCCTTTTCCATGGATGAAGCCCGTCCGGGTCGGTGAGTGGAATAGTTACTCGCAGATCCACTTCATACCTTCCGACTCTATGACGGTTATATACGGCTGGTTCCCTCTCAACCACACAATGCGAAACAGTCGGGCGGGGTTTACCCGGACTTACAGAAACTCTAGTGTTTGATTGCTCGATTGCTCTTGTTCATATATTTCCGCCATGTTGAAAATCTCTTCAAGAGTCTTAAACTTTCTCTCTCTTTACTAGAAAAAACAGGCAACGCTCACCTGTGTCTACTCAGAATATGTTCTTTGAGTGTCGCCTCACGTTTTACACTTTCCCGTGCAGGTTACTAAGGCCACACGGAACAAGTCTGAAACATTATCACAGATATTGATTTTAATGTATTCACTTGGGGTAAAGACGTTTATCCTCTTGTACCATTCTCACATGGACAACATGGACTAACCCAGATTGGTTTATTGCTGCTGAGTGATATGAATGGACCATAGTCGGTATCGCATTGCATACGGAGTAAGAAGTTTGCCCGGTTGCTGCACCAACAAATTACGAGTGGAATAAATATTCTTGCAGACCTGGCGTACATGTATTTAACACCTAAAAACTGCTCCCTGTGCACGCCTATTCCCGTGATAGGATCAGCGATAAACCAAGCGGTCAATAATAATATACCCTGGTAAAGACATTCTAAATTTACAGCGTTACAACAAAAGGTGAAAGTCCCTTATATCATCTACGCGTACTTCAAATATCTCAACGTTCCTGTAGAAAATTCGGCTTTCAATGACGCGTCCAATAACGACCAAACAACACCAGTTATTGAACAAGTCGCATTTAATACTATAGTTAGAGTCATCAGTGTTGTATTAGAGTAAGAATTCGGTTGAAATGTTTTCTTAAATCGCTTGAGGTTACAGTAAGATCGATTAGACAACAGCTCTATTCGCCTGCCGGCATGATAATGAAGCTCGAAAAATTTCGTGAATATTCTGAAACCACTTATTTCCATATCTTCTAAAATGCTTACAAAGTGAATATATGTTCTTTTGTTTGTGTTAACTTGTCAAAACTCTTAATGTTTACTACGACAAGATTATGTCAAGTTACAGTGGCAATATCAAGATGATCTTAATATCAACAATGTCTACGTGGATATGGACTCGCAATCATTAGCATGCAAGTTTGACGTCTATGAATAACGGACAATACATTTAATGGTAACTTTCAGGATGAGTGTCCGTGTTTGAACTCAAGTTGGAAGTACGGTAAGTGTTTCTGTTCGACATCGTATACAATACGCAGACACAATTGTATTATTACTATCGTATTCAATAAACTAAGGGGAAAAAAAAACTACCTGAAAATTATACAGATTTTTCCTCATTGACTAAAGTTACCTAAACTTTCCAAGCATTGGAGTATATTTCCAAATTGAGTTCATGAATGAACTTTTGGCGATGCTGGATAAGGGAACACTCAACTGTTATTAAATACGATGGTGTAATAACCCAGGACTAAATAGACCGTTACTTAAATAAAAACGGCTGACAATGAGCCAAACTGTGTGATCTAACAAGACCACCCTGGCTGTTCATTTAAGTCGTTCCCACACCACTCCTCCATAGTTCAGCGTCTAAAGTAAACCACAACTCTCAGTTTCGAACTGGTCCAAAACGAAGGGCAGTCCATTTTCTACCGTTACCGCCTTTCACGTAGTTAAAAACTCGCGCTGACTAAATCTCTCGTTCGTCGAGCAGTTACTTAACCTCGTGGAATATGGAAATTAGATAGATATCTACCTGGTTATTCTTACAGACTTCAGGTGTTATTTTTACTGTCATGAAAATCAATACGCAACAACAACCAAAGATTATATTCACATTTTAAATTTCAAAAAAGTCAGTTAGTGAACGTTTTGGACTGGACTCTTAATAAACCTGAGCATAATATTCTACAGATTCATTTTCTTCATTGGAATCATACAAATCTGCTTCAGATCACGTCTGCGTTCAATGCCATCTCATGGTATCAGTACAATAACCAAACATCCATGTTTGCTACTAACAGACACTTCGATATGATAAAATAAAACCCAACTAATGAATGAACCTCTCTGGTAGCCCAGTGGTTAGAGCGTCCGTCATGGAAGCGGGAGGTAGTGGGTTCGATCTCCGGCCGATTCATACCAAGGACTAACAAAATTGGTACTAATAGCTGCCTCGCTTGACGCTCAGCATTAAGAGGTTAGTGTTAGAACTGGTCGGGCTGGTATCAGGATCATGCAACTGGGTGGGACATCATGCTATATGCCTGCTGCATGATGCCACAGTGTTAGACATCACTGTAAACTGCCTCATTGCAAATCGCGTAGAGCTGCTAACGGTTACGCGCCGTACTACATTGTAGTAGTAGTAGTAGTAGTAGTAGTAGTAGTAGTAGTAGTGTTGTTATTATTATTATTAGTAGTAGTAGTAGTAGTAGTAGTAGTAGTGTTGTTGTTATTATTATTATTATTAGTAGTAGTAGTAGTGCTGTTATTATTATTATTATTATTATTAGTAGTAGTAGTAGTAGTAGTAGTAGTAGTAGTAGTAGTAAAGTGTACTTGATAGCGCCTTCAATTTAATGATCAATCCAACAGTGGTATGATGGTTAAAAGATTTTTCAAAAGCACTGAATGATAAATGATCGTTGAATAGCAAAACTTCTACTGCCGATTGATTTTTTTCCCTACCATCAATAAAGCACCCCCCATAGACCATTTGGATGTTAATATAAAGGCAACTAACGCAACCATAAAACAAGTGACAACGGGAATTTATAAGAAAGTTGCAACGTAATGTTGATTGGTAGATTTATTTGTAGAAACGCTTCATTTATTAACGGGCAGAAGAACTGAAGTAGGTCACACTTTATTATCAATTATTAGGAATTATCAAGAAAACGGCAAAATAAAAACCTCGAACCCGACCTTAAATATGCTACAGAGGAAAAAATGCAACGTGAAATTGAGGAACAACATGCATTTCAAGAACAATAGTCTATATAGCAGGAAAACGCGCACTTAAGAAAAGTGCACCCAAAACACCTGCACCTGCATATCCACATATAAAATATACATATGCAACCATAAACCAGTCAAAACATGTATCATATGCAACTATACACCAGTCAAAACATCACCTACGAAAACACCAGAACATCAACATCAACAAGAATTTCTAAGAGACAACAGAAAGAAACAAAATTAAAAAAAAACCATCAAGAATTTCTAAGACAACAACAAAAAAGACAACAAATGCAACAAAGACATGCACTACCTTCACCTACACAGAAACAATAACGAAACCAACGAGAGGACCTGTGTGACCTGTGTGACCCTAACGACCACATGATGGATTCTAAATACCTATGTGATCAATTCGACCTGCAACAGCGTACCAAAAATCATCAATGAGTCCACATCGATTTGTCAACGGTTATTCACAAATGACGTCATGGAGTAAAAAACATATCGTACGTTGATACATAAATTTGTTGAAGATATTAATGGTGCATATTACGACACCGATGGTTACTTGATAAACAACTTAGACCATGTGTGTATTACTCGAAATATATTCTGCCATGCAACATAATGTTATAAATACAACCAAAAGCGTTACCTCGATGATTACGATCTCATCGACGAAACGTGTGACTCCTGGGAATCACACACACCTGAGATCATTCTTGCGTCGCTACGATTTTGTTTTAGAGTTGGTCTAACATCTGATCACATCCGTTTAGCGGTCTGTCCGCGAGCAACACATCTGTGTTTTCATTTGAAATTGGAAAAACTTGAGGAATGGTGGAGCTTTCTGCAGAAGCGTATGCTACTAACTGAGTAAATTATTTTGTCCGAAGAAGAATTTCGGTGATGACCAAGAAAGACTCGAAAACATTTATACTTGAACATGAGACTCTACTCGGATGCGCCACCACAACTGCATTTCCGCATTTGGTTACATTTGGACATTAATTGTTAAGAGTTATTGGTTGGTCAAAGATCTTCACGAAAATGAACACTATCTACGTGCAGGATCTATAAGGGTTGCATATCATATCACACCTGACAGTCTGAATTACGTCAGCGACGCAGATCAATTTAACCTGTGAATCCATCTGTAGTAGTTATGAAAGATTCTCTGAAATAACGGGCTTAGCTGCTAACTGTTATATACTGTCTGGGTTTTAGCCAAGCGTGTAGCCAGATGAATTGATATCAATTACGCTCGAGGCACCTGTGCATCTTTGATGTTATATCAATCGCTTGACACACGTTAGTTTAACCATTGTGAGTCAGAATGAATACGTTGTAAATCTTCGGCCTGAAACAATGATCATACAAGTCATACATCAGAGATATACCTGATATTTTGTATTGTGACAGTCGTATGTGGACGTGTGAATGCATGAGCGTTTGAACGCTTGAACACCAGTTCACGTGATATATTATGTAACTGGCCTCCCTGACGGTGCTCGTAGATTGTTGTCATGTACCTCAAAGCTGGTCACAACCTTATCATAGCGTGGCACCAATACGAGTCGTTCGTAGTATCAATAACGTTTCTGGTGATTGAATTTAAATACAAACTGGGATTGCAATCAACTCATTAACTTCGAAATCGATTGCAACGATTATTGACTCGAGCACCACCAAAAGCTGTTTGACTAACATTGACAAAATCAATGCCGGTCGCGGTTAGTAAAATATCTTCATAATGTAGATCAAGAACGAATGACGAATTCGGTGATTGCAAATCTGGCAGTCTGGAGTGGACTACGGCTGAGAACCTGAGTGGAATAGAGAGGCAGTGGCATTTTGCCGGTCACTGTTCTGCGTCACGTTAGGACTCTTTGCTGAGTCACTTGACTTCTATGAATTAATAATGCTGATAATCCACGGGTTTCACAGCGTGTTTAGCTTGCTTGCTGAAATGGGCAACGTTAGTGGGGAGTAAAGAGTGTGACGTACATGGAATTTGAGCAGGCAGCCGCCATCAAGACACTACTAACACTATTTTGGGATTATTGTGAATTCATTCAAAGACATTCTAGATTATATCAATGTATTACAGCAATAATGTCGGCATATGGTACATCAACAAATTCATGATCTGAAATTTATTTGGAGCACGCAGTATTTTGGACTTATGAGAATATTTTTAGAATTGTATGGGACTTGATTTACAATCTGAAAATTCCTCTTAAATTTTCAGTTCATAACTTATTAATCTGTTGTATTTATATGAACTTGATTTAGCTTTTCCTGTTACTATGTTAACACCATAGAGTCGTATAATATTGTTTATTATATTTTCCAGTGGTCTTTATCAGTGTTTATAATGATACTCAGCCTCAATATTAACAGAATATTGTATATAAAAACATGTACTTTTTGATTTATTAGCTTCCCCCAACCCCACAACCTAACCCGTGCCTTCAAAACAACCAGACACATATGAGTACAAATTAAAAAAAAATAATGGACACATAAATATTAATTATAAGCATGGATGAAACTGGCAGAATATGATAATCTATTAAGGGGGATGGGGGCATTATTTACCATTTTCCAATCTGTTGTAAGTTTTGAGATATTAAAATAACTAATAAATAAATAAAAATTGCACAGATTAGAAATCACATATCTTAAGTAAAAGCGTATGCACAACATAAGTATTAGCAATATCTAGCTTGAGAATATATTACTACATCATGGCGATTTAACCAGCCATTGAAAACTTAGAAATCATTGAAACCGCTTCCTTATAAGAAAAATACAGTTGCAAGGTATGAAAAGACAAGTCGATATATCAGACATATTTACAGCATGTATTTTATATTCACCCTACAAACTTATCATGGTTTTAATAATTCTTCTCATTTTGAGTTTATTAATATGATTCTACTTTGATAGAGGACCTAATATAACTATTTCTAGATTCTTCGTCGTCGTCTTCTTCTCCTTATTCTTCTTCTTCTTCTTTTTCTTCTTCACATTATTATTATTATTATTATTATTATTATTATTATTATTATTATTATTATTCTTAGTAGTAGTAGTAGTAGTAGTAGTAGTTGTATAGTTTTAGTAATAGTAGTAGTAGTAGTAATAGTGTGTGTGTGTGTGTGTGTGTGTGTGTGTGTGTGTGTGTGTGTGTAAATGGGGTTTGTAATGTATCTTTAACACTTTTTTAGTCACATCGCTACGATGTCTGCAGTGTGGCAGTTTATGGTAATGTCTAGCTCTGCGGCATCATGCCGCAGACATGTTGCATGATGTCCCACCCAGTTACATTATCCTGACAGCAGGCCGACCAATCTCGACACTAAGCTCTTAATGCTGAGCGCCAATCGAGGCAGCTGTTAGTATCATTTTTGTTAGCCTGTGGTATGACTCGGGCGGGGATCGAACACATGAGGTGGATGGTCTAACCATTAGGCCACCGGGGCGGTCTAGTAGTGGTAGTAGTAGTAATTTTGTTGTAGTAATATAATCGGCATTGACTATAATTATTATTATTATTATTATTAGTAGTAGTAGTAGTAGTAGTAGTAGTAGTAGTAGTAGTAGTAGTAGTAGTAGTAGTATTGCTTTATTAGCATTGTTCTTTGCAAATTGTTTTACATATGGATTATTGACATACACGACATTGTTTCCAAATATCCCTAGTTTCAATTTATTAGATCGGTATATTTGAATTAGCTCAGACTGTAGGGCACAGATTATTTACTTATTTTATAAGTAGCAGATTTTCTTTTTTATAGTTTGTTTCTTTTCCCTCAAGATAATATATTTAATCTATTATCCATATAATTATAATATTATCGATACAATTCTAATAGTATCAATATAATTCTAATATTATCGGAATAATTCTTGTTTTCTGGCTATAAATCAGAGCAAGAATATTTATTTAAAACTTTTTTTCAGAGACGGATTTGTATTACTTCAAACAACAGCGCAGTTATACCCCCGTGCGCGCTCACACACACACACACACACACACACACACACACACACACACACACATGTGCATATACACTCTCATCCAATCCTTATAAGGTGTTTCTAAATGAAATCATGAGTTAATTTTCTCTGAAAAATGATCCTAAGGTTAAACGAACCACTCATATGAACAAGGTTGACATGGCGAAGATTGTTTAGAAGAGGGGTTTGATGTAGATCCTGGGTTAAAGTGTTTTGTAGACAAGTTCCATCATCTAATATGCAGTTTTTAAATTGTTTCTTATGAAGCGTTATCTATGACGTTCTTAATCGATTATTTATAACTAACACCCATTTCAGTCTTTCTCATACCTGTATATCTACCCATCACACATATGAAGTTATCTATCTATAAAGTTCATAATCGAGTACTTATAACTATCACCCATCTCAGTCTTCCTCATACCTGTATATCTACCCATTACCCCTATGAAGTTATCTATCTATAAAGTCCATAATCGAGTACTTATAACTATCACCCATCTCAGTCATCCTCTCTCCAACATACATGTATATCTACCCTTTACGAAGACCTAAAACACCTCTGTATCTATCTATCTATCTATCTATCTATCTATCTATCTATCTATCTATCTATCTATCTATCTATCTATCTATTAGTCATTTTATAATATGATAATTATAAAGTTTATATAAATGTTCACTATGGTTTCGTCTTTTGTAAAATTATAAAATATCTTTAATTGTAAAATGTTCACAGGTTGTTTGACTCATATCATTTTTTCTATCGTCGACAATTAAATGAACAGTGAAATATGGGTCAAAATGTAATTTAAAATGCAATATTGCAGACCCGTTAGTGTAACTAATAACTCCGGACATCTATCTATATATCATGTACATAAAGTAATAGGTAACATAACATTTTAAAATAACAAAAACGTGAAGTTTTCATCAGATGTGGAACATATACAAAGTTTCACTTTCTAAACTTGAAACCATGTTTTTGTTATGATTGTATACCGGTACATGTAAACGTGCCATATTCCTATCTTTGTTGGGGAAAAAATGTTGGTTGTTCGTTCAAGACTTAGTAACATAATTTATTGAGCACTGAATCTATTTTAAAATACATAATTTATACACACTTCAAACTTTTCAAACATTGTATGGTGACCTTTCACCGCACAAGGTTTATCAGTCCCGAAGCTCTCAAAAACCTTCTTCATTAGAACCACACCTGTTTTTCGCACCGTAAATCGAAAAAGAACTATTTATTCGGAAAGATAGATAGATAGATAGATAGATAGATAGATAGATAGATAGATAGATAGATAGATAGACAGACAGTCAGATAGATAGATAGATAGATAGATAGATAGATAGATACATAGATACATAGATCATTCACGTTAGAGCATTTTAATTCATACTCCAGTCATGAAAATCAGTTTTATCAATCCAGTCAATAGGTGATTGGAACATATTAAGGGGTAATGGAGTTAATACGTTAAAATGGTACAGAATAAATGGCAATCAGGATACTCAAATAAAAGGGTTAAAACTGCAATAAGTGACATCACGTCACTTCTAAATTTTCCATTGACATCTGTGCTAATTAAAACTTTGTGAGAAAGATGTTAAAAAAATTGCGTTGTTATATTTAACCCATTCATTTAATGAAAAAGCAATTACCTCAAAAAGTCGTTCCTTATGTATTCATAAAATATGAGAACGACTGTATAATAGTTTCATGTGCTGTTTTTGAAGGAGGCTGGTAAAAATGTACTTCTCTAAAATAATACAATTAGCATTCATAACACGTATTTCTCTAATATAATACAATTTGCATTCAAAACACGTATTTCTCCGACTGTTTTAACTGGAAACATTTGCCACACAATGTGAAAAACTTAAATAAGTTCGGAGAACATGTCCTCGGTTGAGATATAAAAAAGATAATGCTTGTAATTGGGATTCGGGTAATCTGCGATGGTCTTTAAGTAAAATCGACGTTATCAGAAAAATAAAAGAAGTTTTAAAAACTGAAGGAAAAAATTGTTTGCAGCCAATAGCAAGTAATATGTGGTTAGTGATCATGAATTTGAGAAATGTTGTATTTTTAAAAATGTATCAGCAACAAATGGGGTACAATATGTTAAATTATGTAAGGCCTACCAGAGAATATCACTGTCACAAACATATATTAACATAGTATAGGATAGGTTACATTTCAGGAGAGCTCACACAGTACAATTAAGTGAGGTACACTCAGGCCTAAATCAAATTGACAAATACTAAATATTTTTTTACGGAGTTCAAAGCTTCCTAAACGACATAAATTAAATGTTGAAAAACAGGCCAAAGAACTACTTTGAAGGCAAAATGATCCGCGAAACTTGTGTCGAATTATTTACAGTCGAACTCGAACTAACATCATTCCTGACCAGTTGCATTAAATTTATTAGCTTTCAGTATAGTTTGCATAGCGAAAGCGCCATAAATATTACTGCGTTCATTGTACATATTGGGAGGGCCTAGTCCTATATTCATTATTGTGCTGTCAGACAGAGTGAAAGAAAGATGTACCAACCATTTGGTCTCCTGTTTTTGCTAGCATCTTTGTTGTAAGTATATATGTTACATAAATCGCTTCACTAAGAAAATGGCTTTAAGCAAATGTCCTTTTACAATAGTTAACAGCGCGGATAGTTCATTAATGTTATTATATTGCATCTGATCAGTAATAATGCGTATTCTGCGTTTTCGGAGTATTCTGCGGTACAAAGAAACGTCTTGCTTACAAGCCTGATGTAAAATCTTACCAATACTTGATACTAACGTTGGTAGGTCAGAAAAAGAAAGAAAAATAAACAAAACGTCAGTATTACAAATTGCATCTTTATTTTATTTTCAGGAAATTGTATGTTAATTATATGATCATAAACACGGATTTGAATATGATGTTAACATGTATACCTAACTGATCTGTTCTTCGTTTCAAATGTACGTTCAAATATGAAAAATATACTCATCACATTCAATATTAACATTTTGAATCTTCTATAATTAATGTTGTTGCTTACTTCTTAATGAAAATCCAATTTTTGCTAAATAAAAACGACCCTTATAACTACATTAGCACTGTATCTTTAATTTCCATGCAATTTCATTTTTTAAAAATAATACAATACGTGTTGATCAACCTATTTTCATAGTTTTCCGTCATCGTCTAAATTTAGAAAGGAAAGTTTCTTGATAAACCAGTCTCCTTTAGCGAATGTAACGTTAATGAAACGACGTTTACGCTTTTGATTGCAATCAACCGATGGAAACTACGCTGACTACAGTCAACCAATGGACGCCACTAAAATGAAAACGACAAAACCTAACGTCTGAGAAAACAAATCAAATCTTGACCTAGTTTACGAGACAGTTCCTCAACAAGACTTGTTAGTGGTAATAAAATACGAATTTGGTCAAAAAGGGATTTTCAGATCATAAGTATCGTTCTAGATGGAAAATATATCCGTGATATCATAGTTCCAAAGTAACGCTCTTTGATTTCTGCCAGTGTCATAAAAATGTTTATCAAGCACAACATTAACTGTACGTTTTTTGTTTCTTTTTATACCTTCATTTGTACGTACTGTTTTACGTTTTAAGGTATGTGCCAATGAGAAAGAAGTGCATATATATATATATATATATATATATATATATATATATATATATATATATATATATATATATATATATATCAGCAAAGAGAGAGAATCAGCAAGGTTTTTAAAATCAACAACTAATTTATATATCTAGAAAAAGTAACAATTTAAGAAGATTTTACAGAATTGAGAATGAAATCACAAACAGTCCTAAATGTTTTATAATAGATTAAACATATAGAATATTCAGAATGAATTAGTGTGGTGCTCCGAATGAATTCTAATATTTTGTGATGATGAGCAAGTAGTCTCGAATTCGCTTATGTGTCAACTGTCTTGATGTATCATAAGGACATGATCCTAAATGTCCTTGAATTTATTTACAATAATTCCCAAAAAAATAATTTAATCATAAATGATTGAAACATGTGTTATTGGAATTAATAAATTAAATAAGAAAATTAAATCTTCTCAACTGAAAACAACTAAAATTGATTTCACTAAGACTGATCTTAAGATACGGAATGAGAAATTCAAATATAATCAACCTTGATATAAAAACCTAAGACAATCTGAGGACCAGGATAAACATCCTCTTAATTGAAATGTCAATCAGGCTATAAACAAAATGGATTTCAAGAAATTCTACGGTTAGAGTCACGGCTATACCTTCAACACAAAACCTAGGAAGCATTTTCATTTTACATGACGTTAGTTAGACACATAGGGCCAACTCCTACACTCAATTATGGATAAAGATCAATCACCAAATTATATATATATATATATATATATATATATATATATATATATATATATATATATATATATATATATATATATATATAGAGAGAGAGAGAGAGAGAGAGAGAGAGAGAGAGAGAGAGAGAGAGAGAGAGAGAGAGAATTGTTAGAGAAGGTAGACAGCTCCTTAATTTAAAAGGCTTCGCAACCAACCGCCATTACCTTTCACTTTCCAACGCTTTTTTAAAATTTACAATGCTACTTTTCGTTTAATTCCGTTTAAATATTGTTTGTTGTTTTATTAATCATTTCATTTTCATTCACTACTGATCATTTGTTTTTGTTGCAGGTACCGCAATTGAAATATGACAAATATTATTTCTAGTTGATATTATTAATATTTTATATTTGTAATTATGATAAAACTATAAATAATACAATACAAATAACAAAGTTGATAACTAACAAGAAACTATTTTTAATTATAATTTTAGATACAAGAGATAAAACGTAATCGAGGAAACAACAGGAAGTGTTACAAATATTGTGCATGTAAAGCAACTCCTTACCCTTTTCAATTAACATCATCACTGGTTATTTCTCTTATCAGCTTGAACCCACCTTCCTTCCAACCAGCAAACCATTTCGTCTGTATGCACGACGGAATATTTGTCGCCTTCCTCACCACTTTGATATTCGTGCTAGAGTAGGTTGTTCTTGGAAGTCCTGATTATTTTCATTTTCTTTCAGTATCTTAGACGTTGTAGAATACCTTTGTTCTTGAAATGCCTGTATATTTTCATTTATTTTCAATATGAGTTGCGTTCTTCATGATAATTACTAACATTTAGTCTTTACTTAAGTACTAGCTTCGGTAGTAGTAGTTCATATCTGATTACTGGACATGTGTTCTCTCAAGCTCAATAAATGTTATTTGCTCTTTTACTCTGTAACACCACATTTGTGGCACTTCATCCAACATTTTAATAAAAACATTTGGTTATATCATATATGACCGCTCCTGTCGCCTAGTAGTTATAGCGTCCGTCTTGAATACGGGAGGTTGCGGGTTTTATCTCCGGCCGAGCCGTACCAAATACCTACAAAAATGGTACAAACAGTTCACTCGTTTGGCGCTCAGCATTAAGAGGTTAGGTCGGCCTGGAGTCAGGATAATCTGACTTGGTGGCCATCATGTGGGACGTGATGCCCCAGTGCTAGGCACTATAAACTGCTATACAGACCTCGTAGTAATATGACTGAAACATTGTTACAGCTACGATAAAATTCCAAATCACACGCATCTATCATACAGCTAGAGTAAGGCCATTTACACATTTTTTTGTTTGTATATCTTATAGCTGTGTGCATTCTACAACAAGGTCCTTGGATGTTTTACCTTATTCAAGCAAATTTGTCCCGTTTATGAGACATTTGGTGGAGTGGATATGATTGCGGCGTATTGACAACCTGTTTGTGGTCCTGAAACTTCATTATCTTTATGCTTCCGAAGACATTTTGAAGACAATTATTTTCTTTTGCATTCGGGTGTTCTTTCTTTGTGCTTCATTCTTTGCATTTCTCTCAATATCATTTATATTTATATGAATCCTAATAGTGATATTAATATTTTTTACGGTAGACAAATACCGGCTTCCGTGCCCTGTACAAATGATGACTTGAAACTCCACGAAAGTGACTGTCACAAGTTTTATAAGTGTTTCAATGGAACCTGGATAGTACAGGATTGTCCAGCTGGACTTGTATGGAATGACATTAAGAAATTATGTGACTGGGTAGGACATGTTCCACGCTGCAACCACCATTCTACCGTTTACAATGTCAAAGGTATTTCAGACTACTGTAGTTGACTTCCTAGCGATGAATTCAAACTATAATCACATCCAAACATGTATAAGTAAAGTCACTCTATAACACGATCATTATGAAAAAAAATAATCTTTCACTATTGTTGTCTTTATACGTCCGATAAAAAAATAAGCTTCACAATCTGTGAAAACCTAAACAACACGTTCTTACAAACGTGTTGTCATGAAGTAAGAAAATAATTAAAGGTTCAGGCTTTACCGGATTCATATCAATTTCTTTAACGTCGCAAATTAAATTAATAGTGTACAGGTGCGTCAAAATGCAGTTTAAAATGCATTTTTGCAGACCCTTTAGTGTAACTTAAAACTTTCGGCATTCTTGTTTTAAAACATCCATTTTCTTTTTTAAAACTACTTTCGGCTTGTCGCCTTGAGAACATTACAGGAAATATCGCCAAGACTATTTACTTTGATTATTCTACTGGGGGAAAGCCTGAGGTGACAGTACTACAGCTGACAGACTACACAACCTTACAGTGCATCTTAGTCAATTAGACGTTCGTAAACTTATAATGTAGGAAGTTTGTAAATAGAAGGACGAATTGTCATTTACAATAGCGAGGGTATTGCAGTCTGCAAGAGTTTAAATCCTTGCTATGAAAACAATCTATCATCTTTTGTTGTCATTGATTATGTCGTGTAATCGTCGACTTCGCAGAATTTTCTACATTGATAAATGTGATCAAACTTTCTCTCTCTCTCTCTCTCTCTCTCTCTCTCTCTCTCTCTCTCTCTATATATATATATATATATATATATATATATATATATATATATATATATATATATTGTTACGTGCTTAGGCTCGAATAAGCAGCAACACAGAAAGAGTGAAAACTAACAAGCTTGTAAAACTTTAACAATGATTTTATTAAGTACAATTATTTTCATAAAATAAATAAACTTACGGTTTTAGAGAATCAAATCCAACAAATATAGAATTCACAAAATAATCCACTAATGGTATTTCAAGTCCTGATAAATAAATGTTCTAATAGTTCCAGGTTCGAATCTTGACGATGTAATAATCCAAAATGGCTGACAATGTCACGTGGTACAGTTCTTGTTTTTAAATCATCCAGATGAAATTATGAAACATATGTCCTTTTCCAGATAAATAGAATAATTCTTCTTTTCCAACGAATTGACACAAGTCCAGAATAATATTAACACTCAAACATAAATACACAACCAATAACTTACAGCCCAATACTTCTACTACTGTCAGCTTCTAAAATACAGCTATATATATTGTTTTTCTGAAGTAAACAAGTGATCATGCTCTTTTCTAGAAATTGATAGAAGGTCTTGGAAGGTCACAGAAAGAGACTACCTTACTAAAAAATAACATACTCTAGATTTTTCTTACCCCATAGAATTAAAAATAGAATGTTGTCCCTAAAACTAACCAATGAAATTGAAGATCTGTTTACAATGTTCAAAGCAAGGTCAGGAACTAGACCACTGTAAGCCAAGGTCAGCCTGTTTATTAGTAAAGTACAGGTCAACTGAATTTTCTAGAAAAATTTCCCATTTAATGAATAATAAATCCTAAATGACAATTTTGAATTTAATAATTAAAAATAAATAAAATTAAATCCAATAGCCGTAACACCTTCCCCCATAAAATAAAAAGAAAGGTTTATATGATAAAACTTTCTTTTTATCACAAACCAATTTACATCTGAAATTAAAAATTACACAATATAATGAATTATACACGGGAAAGAGTGTTTACAATTATTTTATCAAGAAATAGCCTCAACCTTTTAACTTGTCCATGTCCCACTAAATGTCCTAAAAAAAAACACTCTAGCAAGGCAGAACTCACTTTTAAATAAATTAACAGTCAGACACGTATTAGTGAGTCTGTCAAAGAATTTTCTAATTGTTGCTAGATGTTCTCTCCAGGTGTCGTTGTAGATGATGACGTCACAAATCTCTAGACCAGAGATAATCATTTTTGTGAGACGTTGAAATGGACTTTCTTTATATTGATAGAGTCCTTTTGGAGTCGCAATGTTGAGTATTCCTTTGCTCTTTCCGTAGTGGAATCTGCCAAAATCCTTTCAGAAGGTCAGAATTTGGTGACGTACTTGGCATTCCCAATTTTATCAATAGAATAGTCAATTCTTGTTAATGGGAATGAATCTGTTTTTATCACTCTGTTCACCTTCCTATAATCAGTGCACATACGGAGAGTTTTATCTGGTTTAGGAACAACTATGCATAGTGAACTCCTATCACTTTTACTGGGCTTGATAAAATCATTCTACAGCAAATATTGAATTTCCTTTTTCAAATATTCCTGTTTGAGTGGACTCGTCCTGCATGGATGCTGTTTGGAATTTTCAATTTCAACGTCATGAAAATTTTGTTTGTCCTTGTAAGAATATCTGGACATAAGTGCTCATATAATAATAACTTTCAGTTCATTTCTTTCTTGCACTTGCAAATATGAAAGTTTCTGGTCTAGATTTTTTCATAATGTCTGAATTCTGACAATTCGTCGCTCCAATATCAGTCGAATCCTGATGATATTCCTTCACTAAATAGGACTGGTACAATTAAATTAATTACATATTTAACATGGCTATCTCTTTCAATACACTGGTACTCCTATAATTA
Source organism: Unio delphinus (assembly GCA_029339505.1). Lineage (NCBI taxonomy): Eukaryota > Metazoa > Mollusca > Bivalvia > Unionida > Unionidae > Unio > Unio delphinus. Next base: position 7,020,720 of record JAQISU010000034.1, on the reverse strand, counting down.
ATTTAGATCCCAGGAGCACTAAAACTATAATTTAACTAATTCATTTTCTTCCTAACTTTGTACGGGCCATAATATCTAATTTGAAGTAAAGTAAGAAGAATGAATAAGAGTAACACAACTCCATTATCATACTCAAAAGTTCTATCCCTTTCAGTTGTATCAAACCTTAGCTTCATTTTTAACTTTAATTGATTACTTGACTTGGTCTTAGATAAGGAATCCACACAATCTACCATAATTCCACTGAATGTTTCATCAAACGTAGGAATAGGTTGCAGATGAGCCTTACGTATCTTCTGATTGGGTTTTCCTACCATTTGACAAGCATGACAAGATCTACAATATTTGACAACATCACTTTTGATTTTTGGCCAATAGAAATGAGTTAAGATCTTGTGATACATTTTATTAATCCCTAAATGACCAGCCAAAGGAGTTTCATGGGCCAGATTAAGTATTTCCTGTCTGTAAGGTTTTGGAACTACTATTTGATAGTTCACTGACCATTTATCATCAACAGGTACCTCGGGAGGTCTCCATTTTCTCATAAGAATTCCATTTTTAATGAAATAACAGACAGGAACTTCAGTAACTTCAGTCTCATTTATGACCCTTTGAAACAAACAGGAGATCTCAGGATCTTTTTCCTGTTCAACGACAAGTGACTGTCGTTTATCACCCTGATTAAGAGAATGAGTTATTAAAATATGATCACTATGATCAATACCTTCTGATTGATCTAAACCAAGAGTAAACGTGATCTCATCAAAAACCTGACCTATACAAGTGCCAGTTGAAGGAATGCTGTCTTCTGTAACATCACTCTCAAAATCACCACCCTGATTAGAATAAAGAGAATGAGTTGTCAAAAGAGGATCACTATGATCAATACTTTCTGATTGATCTAAACAAGAAGTAAATGTGACCTCATTGAAAACCTGACCTTTACAAGCGTCAGTTAAAGGAATACTGGCTTTTTCAACACAAGCCTGACCCACGCAGGTATCAGGTAAGGGAATGCTGCCCTCAATAACATAAACCTGACCCATGCATTTGTCAACGAAGGGAATACTGCCCTTTTCAACTTCATTCTCAGGAGCTTTCTTTACCATAGCTCTAGTAACTGTACAAGCTTGAAATATCTCAGGGAATTCTTTTTCAATTGGATCAACTTTCTGATCCAAATTAGGCTTGTCAGTTACAAGTGGATTAACCACAACCTTGTCCCCAGCTAAGTCGTTGCCTAGCAATAAATCAATTCCCTCTACGGGCAAAACCGAGACTGTTCCGATTGTCACAGGTCCTGACACTAAGTCTGATGACAAATTTACACAATGGAGAGGAACATTAACAAAGCCGCACTCTACTCCCTGAATAAGAACACTTTCATTAGAAGAAGACTTCTCAGAAAAAGGCAAAGTACCTGATAATAAAAGACTCTGAGAAGCTCCCGTGTCCCTTAAAATTTTAATAGGGGTGGGATTGGCCGAATCACCCAAGAGTGATATAGAACCCTTCGATATGAATGGTTCATAATTCTCCATAATAAAATCAGACCGGGGTTTATTACACCCAACAATTGTATTGCTTTCAATACATGACTGTGACCTTGACCTCTTGGAAATAAGAGCATTTGGAACAGGTCTATCTTGATTCTGATTCCTATTTTTCAATTTGTAGCAATCAGAAACAACGTGTCCTTTTTTCTTACAAAAGTTACACGTCGGAAGAGACAAGGATCTAGAATCAAACTTCTCCGAAGTCTGATTTTTGAAAGTTGTGTTAGTTTGAGTTTTAGAAGGGCTTGAATTAGGCGGAAATACTTTTCTGCCATTAAATTGTTGAGTAGAAGTCTTGTTAACAAAAGGAACTTTATGTGTCAAAGAATATTCGTCAGCAGCTCGAGCAGCATTTTCTAAGGTTTCAATCTGATGCTCATCAAGATAAGTTTTAACATCATTATGGACACAGTTTTTGAACTCTTCAATTAATATAATTTGCTTGAGAGTTTGATAATCTTGCTCGACTTTCTTGGCCAAACACCATCTATCAAACAACTGCTCTTTTTGTCTAGCAAATTCGACATGAGTTTGTCCAGCTTCTTTTCTGTAATTTCTAAATTTTTGCCTATAAGCTTCAGGAACTAACTCATAACCTCTTAAAATGCATTCTTTAACTACGTCATAATCACCACTTTGCTGAACAGACATTGAAGTGTAAATCTCACTAGCCTTACCAGTAAGTACACATTGTAGCAACTGAGTCCAATTCTCTCTTGGCCACTTTAAATTTTCTGCAACTTTTTCAAAAAGAATAAAATATTTGTCTACTTCTTTTTCTTTGAAAGGGGGCACTAATCTAATATTCCTTGCTAAATCAAAATTTTGATTTGAAGTATGATGATGATTCCCACTTGCCAGCTCCATTTCTTTCATTCTAATTTCATATTGTAATTGTTTTTCCTTCTCCCTTTCCTGTCTCTCTCTCTCCTCTTTTTCAAATTGTAATTGTCTTTCTTTATCCCTTTCCTGAAATTCCAGTTTCTTAAACTCTAATTCAGATTGTAATTGTCTCTCTTTCTCCTCTCTCTCTCTATCAATCCGCATTTGCTCTTTTTGTAATTCAATTTGTTTCTCTTTCTCCCTTTCCTGAAACTCCAGCTTCTTTAACTCTAATTCCATCTGGAATTTTAATTCTAATTCCTTTAATTTTATGTCAGAGTCTGATGCAGACTTACTGACCGGAATCAAAGCACTTTGTTCCAAAACATCCTGTTCTACCAAATACTGGACCAAAATCTTTTTGATATCTTGTTTCGTTAAAGAAGCCTTCACTTCGGAAAGATCGTATTTTCTGGCAAGTTGAACCAACTCGTCTTTTTTGAAAAGATCTAATTGCTCCTGGGTAGGATTAGAAAGAAATATTTCTACCTTAGATGTCATTTTGATACAAGCGTGTCAGTCTCACTAAAGATTTAAAATTCTCAAAAACTAGGGGAAATTCAAATTTAAATTCAAATTTATCTCAAATCTCAATCCCAATCCCGAGACGATAGCACCCAATTCTATGTTACGTGCTTACGCTCGAATAAGCAGCAACACAGAAAGAGTGAAAACTAACAAGCTTGTATAACTTTAACAATGATTTTATTAAGTACAATTATTTTCATAAAATAAATAAACTTACGGTTTTAGAGAATCAAATCCAACAAATATAGAATTCACAAAATAATCCACTAATGGTATTTCAAGTCCTGATAAATAAATGTTCTAATAGTTCCAGGTTCGAATCTTGACGATGTAATAATCCAAAATGGCTGACAATGTCACGTGGTACAGTTCTTGTTTTTAAATCATCCAGATGAAATTATGAAACATATGTCCTTTTCCAGATAAATAGAATAATTCTTCTTTTCCAACGAATTGACACAAGTCCAGAATAATATTAACACTCAAACATAAATACACAACCAATAACTTACAGCCCAATACTTCTACTACTGTCAGCTTCTAAAATACAGCTATATATATTGTTTTTCTGAAGTAAACAAGTGATCATGCTCTTTTCTAGAAATTGATAGAAGGTCTTGGAAGGTCACAGAAAGAGACTACCTTACTAAAAAATAACATACTCTAGATTTTTCTTACCCCTAAGAATTAAAAATAGAATGTTGTCCCTAAAACTAACCAATGAAATTGAAGATCTGTTTACAATGTTCAAAGCAAGGTCAGGAACTAGACCACTGTAAGCCAAGGTCAGCCTGTTTATTAGTAAAGTACAGGTCAACTGAATTTTCTAGAAAAATTTCCCATTTAATGAATAATAAATCCTAAATGACAATTTTGAATTTAATAATTAAAAATAAATAAAATTAAATCCAATAGCCGTAACAATATATATATATATATATATATATATATATATATATATATATATATATATATATATATATATATATATATATATATATATATAGAGAGAGAGAGAGAGAGAGAGAGAGAGAGAGAGAGATAGATAGATAGATAGATAGATAGATAGATTGATAGATAGACGAAGTTTATCTAAATGTTCACTATGAATGGCACTGTCGTTTGTAAATTTTAAAAATATTTTCATATAAAAATGTAACATATTCGCTTTTTATTTGATTCATATCATTTCTAGATCGACGAAATTTAAATGAACATTGTAAACGTGGGTCCAATTGCAATTTAAAATTGATTATTAGTGCAGTAATTTCTATTGTAGTTTATAATGTAGTAAAAATATATTATGAGACTCTATTTTTAAAAAACACATCAATTTCTTATATTCATTAAAACTCCATTGCGACGTTCATATTTGTACATTCTACAGACGGCAAATCTCAATGCACGAATGATGACTTGAAACCCCACGAAAGTGACTGTCACAAGTTTTATAAGTGTTTCAATGGAACCTGGATAGTACAGGATTGTCCAGCTGGACTTGTATGGAATGACATTAAGAAATTTTGTGACTGGAAAGAACATGTTCCACGCTGCAACGACCATTCTACCATTTACAATGTCAAAGGTATTTCAGACTGCTAGAGTTGAATGCATTGTGATAAAATTAAACTATCATGTTTTTTATCATTGATTCTGTCAAGTAAAGATCAATCACACAAAACATTCTACAATACTTGATACGATTAACCAAAAATTATGTCTAAGAAATATATACATCAAGTCATGTATAATACAATAATTATGAAGAAAATTCAAATGTTCAATATTTTTTAGTCTTTATACATCCAACGAGAAACAGTGCAATTTTATATAACGTTGTTTCATAAATATGTTTTTTAAAAGTAAACGAAATATGAATGCTCACATTTCATTGAATTCATCTCATTTTCTTTATCGTAGAAAATAACATCAACAGTATACATGTTCTTCAAGATACAAATTAACAAGTATTGTTACAGACCATTTGGTGTAACTTAAAACTCGTGGCATTCCGGTTGAAAAGTTTCAATCTCTTTTTCGACGACTTTCGGCAAGAAAACATTGCAGGGAATATCGCCAAGTCTATTTCCCTTTATTACCTAACTGGTAAAATGTCGGAGGTGGCAAAGCTGCAGTTAACAGAGCAGCCAAACTGGAGTGCTTCTTAGTCCTTTAGACGTTCAGGATTCTATAATATAGAGAGTTTGTAGACATAAGCACTAATTGTAATCTCTTCAAGGAGTAGTGTTTATGTTTTCGTTAACTGTTTATTACTGCAACAATATTTGTTGTAGTCTATAATATACATTAAAGAGATTGTGGTATTTCTTTACAAACCCGTTAATGACTTACATTTACTAAAACTCTATTATGACTTCCATATCTATACATTCACAGACGGCAAATCTGAATGCACGAATGATGACTTGAAACTCCACGAAAGTGACTGTCACAAGTTTTATAAGTGTTTCAATGGAACCTGGATAGTACAGGATTGTCCAGCTGGACTTGTATGGAATGACATTAAGAAATTTTGTGACTGGGTAGAACATGTTCCACGCTGCAACCACCATTCTACCGTTTACAATGTCAAAGGTATTTCAGACTGCTAGAGTTGAATGCATTGTGATAAAATTAAACTATCATGTTTTTTATCATTGATTCTGTCAAGTAAAGATCAATCACACAAAACATTCTACAGTACTTGATACGATTAACCAAAAATTATGTCTAAGAAATATCTACATAAAGTCATTGTATAATAGTATAATTAGGAAGAAAATATAGTTGCTCACTACTGTTGCGTCTTTATACATCCAACGAAACACATAGCTTCACAACCTGTGAAAACGTATATAACGTTGTTTTATAAATATGATTTCTAAAAGTAAAAGAAATATTAACTGTTCCAACTTTAATGCATTCATATAATTTTCTTTATCGTCGAAAAAAAGGAAATAGTGTGAATGTTCTTCAAAATGCAAATTAACAAGTATTGTTCCAGACCCTTTGGTGTAACGCAAATTTCAAGGTATTCTGGTTGAAAAGTTTCAATTCTCTTTTTCGACGACTTTCGGCAAGAAAACATTGCAGGAAATATCGCCAAGTCTATTTCCCCTTATTACCTAACTGGTAAAATGTCGGAGGTGGCAAAGCTGCAGTTAACAGCGCAGCCAAACCGGAGATGCTTCTTAGTCCATTAGACGTTCAAGATTCTATAATATAGAGAGTTTGTAGACATAAGCACTAATTGTAATCTCTTCAAGGAGTAGTGTTTATGTTTTCGTTAACTAATTGTTTATTACTGCAATAATATGTGTTGTAGTTTATAATATACATTAAAGAGCTTGTGGTATTTCTTTACAAACCCGTTAATGACTTACATTTACTAAAACTCTATTATGACTTCCGTATCTATACATTCACAGACGGCAAATCTGAATGCACGAATGATGACTTGAAACTCCACGAAAGTGACTGTCAAAAGTTTTATAAGTGTTTCAATGGAACCTGGATAGTACAGGATTGTCCAGCTGGACTTGTATGGAATGACATTAAGAAATTTTGTGACTGGGTAGAACATGTTCCACGCTGTAACCACCATTCTACCGTTTACAATGTCAAAGGTATTTCAGACTGCTAGAGTTGAATGCATTGTGATAAAATTAAACTATCATGTTTTTTATCATTGATTCTGTCAAGTAAAGATCAATCACACAAAACATTCTACAGTACTTGATACGATTAACCAAAAATTATGTCTAAGAAATATCTACATAAAGTCATTGTATAATAGTATAATTAGGAAGAAAATATAGTTGCTCACTACTGTTGCGTCTTTATACATCCAACGAAACACATAGCTTCACAACCTGTGAAAACGTATATAACGTTGTTTTATAAATATGATTTCTAAAAGTAAAAGAAATATTAACTGTTCCAACTTTAATGCATTCATATAATTTTCTTTATCGTCGAAAAAAAGAAAATAGTGTGAATGTTCTTCAAAATGCAAATTAACAAGTATTGTTCCAGACCCTTTGGTGTAACGCAAAACTCGTGGTATTCTGGTTGAAAAGTTTCAATTCTCTTTTTCGACGACTTTCGGCAAGAAAACATTGCAGGAAATATCGCCAAGTCTATTTCCCCTTATTACCTAACTGGTAAAATGTCGGAGGTGGCAAAGCTGCAGTTAACAGCGCAGCCAAACCGGAGATGCTTCTTAGTCCATTAGACGTTCAAGATTCTATAATATAGAGAGTTTGTAGACATAAGCACTAATTGTAATCTCTTCAAGGAGTAGTGTTTATGTTTTCGTTAACTAATTGTTTATTACTGCAATAATATGTGTTGTAGTTTATAATATACATTAAAGAGCTTGTGGTATTTCTTTACAAACCCGTTAATGACTTACATTTACTAAAACTCTATTATGACTTCCATATCTATACATTCACAGACGGCAAATCTGAATGCACGAATGATGACTTGAAACTCCACGAAAGTGACTGTCACAAGTTTTATAAGTGTTTCAATGGAACCTGGATAGTACAGGATTGTCCAGCTGGACTTGTATGGAATGACATTAAGAAATTTTGTGACTGGGTAGAACATGTTCCACGCTGCAACCACCATTCTACCGTTTACAATGTCAAAGGTATTTCAGACTACTGTAGTTGACTTCCTAGCGATGAATTCAAACTATAATCACATCCAAACATGTATAAGTAAAGTCACTCTATAACACGATCATTATGAAAAAAAATAATCTTTCACTATTGTTGTCTTTATACGTCCGATAAAAAATATAAGCTTCACAATCTGTGAAAACCTAAACAACACGTTCTTACAAACGTGTTGTCATGAAGTAAGAAAATAATTAAAGGTTCAGGCTTTACCGGATTCATATCAATTTCTTTAACGTCGCAAATTAAATTAATAGTGTACAGGTGCGTCAAAATGCAGTTTAAAATGCATTTTTGCAGACCCTTTAGTGTAACTTAAAACTTTCGGCATTCTTGTTTTAAAACATCCATTTTCTTTTTTAAAACTACTTTCGGCTTGTCGCCTTGAGAACATTACAGGAAATATCGCCAAGACTATTTACTTTGGTTATTCTACTGGGGGAAAGCCTGAGGTGACAGTACTACAGCTGACAGACTACACAACCTTACAGTGCATCTTAGTCAATTAGACGTTCGTAAACTTATAATGCAGGAAGTTTGTAAATAGAAGGACGAATTGTCATTTACAATAGCGAGGATATTGCAGTCTGCAAGAGTTTAAATCCTTGCTATGAAAACAATCTATCATCTATTGTTGTCATTGATTATGTCGTGTAATCGTCGACTTCGCAGAATTTTCTACATTGATAAATGTGATCAAACTTTCTAATCTCTCTCTCTCTCTCTCTCTCTCTCTCTCTCTCTCTCTCTCTCTCTCTCTCTATATATATATATATATATATATATATATATATATATATATATATATATATATAGATAGATAGATAGATAGATAGATAGATAGATAGATAGATATACGAAGTTTATCTAAATGTTCACTATGAATGGCACTGTCGTTTGTAAATTTTAAAAATATTTTCATATAAAAATGTAACATATTCACTTTTTATTTGATTCATATCTTTTCTAGATCGACGAAATTTAAATGAACATTGTAAACGTGGGTCCAATTGCAATTTAAAATTGATTATTAGTGCAGTAATTTCTGTTGTAGTTTATAATGTAGTAAAAATATATTAATGAGACTCTATTTTTAAAAAACACATCAATTTCTTATATTCATTAAAACTCCATTGCGACGTTCATATTTGTACATTCTACAGACGGCAAATCTCAATGCACGAATGATGACTTGAAACCCCACGAAAGTGACTGTCACAAGTTTTATAAGTGTTTCAATGGAACCTGGATAGTACAGGATTGTCCAGCTGGACTTGTATGGAATGACATTAAGAAATTTTGTGACTGGAAAGAACATGTTCCACGCTGCAACGACCATTCTACCATTTACAATGTCAAAGGTATTTCAGACTGCTAGAGTTGAATGCATTGTGATAAAATTAAACTATCATGTTTTTTATCATTGATTCTGTCAAGTAAAGATCAATCACACAAAACATTCTACAGTACTTGATACAATTAACCAAAAATTATGTCTAAGAAATATATACATCAAGTCATGTATAATACAATAATTATGAAGAAAATTCAAATGTTCAATATTTTTTAGTCTTTATACATCCAACGAGAAACAGTGCAATTTTATATAACGTTGTTTCATAAATATGTTTTTTGAAAGTAAACGAAATATGAATGCTCACACTTCATTGAATTCATCTCATTTTCTTTATCGTAGAAAATAACTTCAACAGTATACATGTTCTTCAAGATACAAATTAAAAAGTATTGTTACAGATCATTTGGTGTAACTTAAAACTCGTGGTATTCTGGTTGAAAAGTTTCAATTCTCTTTTTCGACGACTTTCGGCAAGAAAACATTGCAGGAAATATCGCCAAGTCTATTTCCCCTTATTACCTAACTGGTAAAATGTCGGAGGTGGCAAAGCTGCAGTTAACAGCGCAGCCAAACCGGAGATGCTTCTTAGTCCATTAGACGTTCAAGATTCTATAATATAGAGAGTTTGTAGACATAAGCACTAATTGTAATCTCTTCAAGGAGTAGTGTTTATGTTTTCGTTAACTAATTGTTTATTACTGCAATAATATGTGTTGTAGTTTATAATATACATTAAAGAGCTTGTGGTATTTCTTTACAAACCCGTTAATGACTTACATTTACTAAAACTCTATTATGACTTCCGTATCTATACATTCACAGACGGCAAATCTGAATGCACGAATGATGACTTGAAACTCCACGAAAGTGACTGTCAAAAGTTTTATAAGTGTTTCAATGGAACCTGGATAGTACAGGATTGTCCAGCTGGACTTGTATGGAATGACATTAAGAAATTTTGTGACTGGGTAGAACATGTTCCACGCTGTAACCACCATTCTACCGTTTACAATGTCAAAGGTATTTCAGACTGCTAGAGTTGAATGCATTGTGATAAAATTAAACTATCATGTTTTTTATCATTGATTCTGTCAAGTAAAGATCAATCACACAAAACATTCTACAGTACTTGATACGATTAACCAAAAATTATGTCTAAGAAATATCTACATAAAGTCATTGTATAATAGTATAATTAGGAAGAAAATATAGTTGCTCACTACTGTTGCGTCTTTATACATCCAACGAAACACATAGCTTCACAACCTGTGAAAACGTATATAACGTTGTTTTATAAATATGATTTCTAAAAGTAAAAGAAATATTAACTGTTCCAACTTTAATGCATTCATATAATTTTCTTTATCGTCGAAAAAAAGAAAATAGTGTGAATGTTCTTCAAAATGCAAATTAACAAGTATTGTTCCAGACCCTTTGGTGTAACGCAAAACTCGTGGTATTCTGGTTGAAAAGTTTCAATTCTCTTTTTCGACGACTTTCGGCAAGAAAACATTGCAGGAAATATCGCCAAGTCTATTTCCCCTTATTACCTAACTGGTAAAATGTCGGAGGTGGCAAAGCTGCAGTTAACAGCGCAGCCAAACCGGAGATGCTTCTTAGTCCATTAGACGTTCAAGATTCTATAATATAGAGAGTTTGTAGACATAAGCACTAATTGTAATCTCTTCAAGGAGTAGTGTTTATGTTTTCGTTAACTAATTGTTTATTACTGCAATAATATGTGTTGTAGTTTATAATATACATTAAAGAGCTTGTGGTATTTCTTTACAAACCCGTTAATGACTTACATTTACTAAAACTCTATTATGACTTCCATATCTATACATTCACAGACGGCAAATCTGAATGCACGAATGATGACTTGAAACTCCACGAAAGTGACTGTCACAAGTTTTATAAGTGTTTCAATGGAACCTGGATAGTACAGGATTGTCCAGCTGGACTTGTATGGAATGACATTAAGAAATTTTGTGACTGGGTAGAACATGTTCCACGCTGCAACCACCATTCTACCGTTTACAATGTCAAAGGTATTTCAGACTACTGTAGTTGACTTCCTAGCGATGAATTCAAACTATAATCACATCCAAACATGTATAAGTAAAGTCACTCTATAACACGATCATTATGAAAAAAAATAATCTTTCACTATTGTTGTCTTTATACGTCCGATAAAAAATATAAGCTTCACAATCTGTGAAAACCTAAACAACACGTTCTTACAAACGTGTTGTCATGAAGTAAGAAAATAATTAAAGGTTCAGGCTTTACCGGATTCATATCAATTTCTTTAACGTCGCAAATTAAATTAATAGTGTACAGGTGCGTCAAAATGCAGTTTAAAATGCATTTTTGCAGACCCTTTAGTGTAACTTAAAACTTTCGGCATTCTTGTTTTAAAACATCCATTTTCTTTTTTAAAACTACTTTCGGCTTGTCGCCTTGAGAACATTACAGGAAATATCGCCAAGACTATTTACTTTGGTTATTCTACTGGGGGAAAGCCTGAGGTGACAGTACTACAGCTGACAGACTACACAACCTTACAGTGCATCTTAGTCAATTAGACGTTCGTAAACTTATAATGCAGGAAGTTTGTAAATAGAAGGACGAATTGTCATTTACAATAGCGAGGATATTGCAGTCTGCAAGAGTTTAAATCCTTGCTATGAAAACAATCTATCATCTATTGTTGTCATTGATTATGTCGTGTAATCGTCAACTTCGCAGAATTTTCTACATTGATAAATGTGATCAAACTTTCTAATCTCTCTCTCTCTCTCTCTCTCTCTCTCTCTATATATATATATATATATATATATATATATATATATATATATATAGATAGATAGATAGATAGATAGATAGATAGATAGATAGATAGATAGATATACGAAGTTTATCTAAATGTTCACTATGAATGGCACTGTCGTTTGTAAATTTTAAAAATATTTTCATATAAAAATGTAACATATTCACTTTTTATTTGATTCATATCTTTTCTAGATCGACGAAATTTAAATGAACATTGTAAACGTGGGTCCAATTGCAATTTAAAATTGATTATTAGTGCAGTAATTTCTGTTGTAGTTTATAATGTAGTAAAAATATATTAATGAGACTCTATTTTTAAAAAACACATCAATTTCTTATATTCATTAAAACTCCATTGCGACGTTCATATTTGTACATTCTACAGACGGCAAATCTCAATGCACGAATGATGACTTGAAACCCCACGAAAGTGACTGTCACAAGTTTTATAAGTGTTTCAATGGAACCTGGATAGTACAGGATTGTCCAGCTGGACTTGTATGGAATGACATTAAGAAATTTTGTGACTGGAAAGAACATGTTCCACGCTGCAACGACCATTCTACCATTTACAATGTCAAAGGTATTTCAGACTGCTAGAGTTGAATGCATTGTGATAAAATTAAACTATCATGTTTTTTATCATTGATTCTGTCAAGTAAAGATCAATCACACAAAACATTCTACAGTACTTGATACAATTAACCAAAAATTATGTCTAAGAAATATATACATCAAGTCATGTATAATACAATAATTATGAAGAAAATTCAAATGTTCAATATTTTTTAGTCTTTATACATCCAACGAGAAACAGTGCAATTTTATATAACGTTGTTTCATAAATATGTTTTTTAAAAGTAAACGAAATATGAATGCTCACACTTCATTGAATTCATCTCATTTTCTTTATCGTAGAAAATAACTTCAACAGTATACATGTTCTTCAAGATACAAATTAAAAAGTATTGTTACAGATCATTTGGTGTAACTTAAAACTCGTGGTATTCTGGTTGAAAAGTTTCAATTCTCTTTTTCGACGACTTTCGGCAAGAAAACATTGCAGGAAATATCGCCAAGTCTATTTCCCCTTATTACCTAACTGGTAAAATGTCGGAGGTGGCAAAGCTGCAGTTAACAGCGCAGCCAAACCGGAGATGCTTCTTAGTCCATTAGACGTTCAAGATTCTAGAATATAGAGAGTTTGTAGACATAAGCACTAATTGTAATCTCTTCAAGGAGTAGTGTTTATGTTTTCGTTAACTAATTGTTTATTACTGCAATAATATGTGTTGTAGTTTATAATATACATTAAAGAGCTTGTGGTATTTCTTTACAAACCCGTTAATGACTTACATTTACTAAAACTCTATTATGACTTCCGTATCTATACATTCACAGACGGCAAATCTGAATGCACGAATGATGACTTGAAACTCCACGAAAGTGACTGTCAAAAGTTTTATAAGTGTTTCAATGGAACCTGGATAGTACAGGATTGTCCAGCTGGACTTGTATGGAATGACATTAAGAAATTTTGTGACTGGGTAGAACATGTTCCACGCTGTAACCACCATTCTACCGTTTACAATGTCAAAGGTATTTCAGACTGCTAGAGTTGAATGCATTGTGATAAAATTAAACTATCATGTTTTTTATCATTGATTCTGTCAAGTAAAGATCAATCACACAAAACATTCTACAGTACTTGATACGATTAACCAAAAATTATGTCTAAGAAATATCTACATAAAGTCATTGTATAATAGTATAATTAGGAAGAAAATATAGTTGCTCACTACTGTTGCGTCTTTATACATCCAACGAAACACATAGCTTCACAACCTGTGAAAACGTATATAACGTTGTTTTATAAATATGATTTCTAAAAGTAAAAGAAATATTAACTGTTCCAACTTTAATGCATTCATATAATTTTCTTTATCGTCGAAAAAAAGAAAATAGTGTGAATGTTCTTCAAAATGCAAATTAACAAGTATTGTTCCAGACCCTTTGGTGTAACGCAAAACTCGTGGTATTCTGGTTGAAAAGTTTCAATTCTCTTTTTCGACGACTTTCGGCAAGAAAACATTGCAGGAAATATCGCCAAGTCTATTTCCCCTTATTACCTAACTGGTAAAATGTCGGAGGTGGCAAAGCTGCAGTTAACAGCGCAGCCAAACCGGAGATGCTTCTTAGTCCATTAGACGTTCAAGATTCTATAATATAGAGAGTTTGTAGACATAAGCACTAATTGTAATCTCTTCAAGGAGTAGTGTTTATGTTTTCGTTAACTAATTGTTTATTACTGCAATAATATGTGTTGTAGTTTATAATATACATTAAAGAGCTTGTGGTATTTCTTTACAAACCCGTTAATGACTTACATTTACTAAAACTCTATTATGACTTCCATATCTATACATTCACAGACGGCAAATTTGAATGCACGAATGATGACTTGAAACTCCACGAAAGTGACTGTCACAAGTTTTATAAGTGTTTCAATGGAACCTGGATAGTACAGGATTGTCCAGCTGGACTTGTATGGAATGACATTAAGAAATTTTGTGACTGGGTAGAACATGTTCCACGCTGCAACCACCATTCTACCGTTTACAATGTCAAAGGTATTTCAGACTACTGTAGTTGACTTCCTAGCGATGAATTCAAACTATAATCACATCCAAACATGTATAAGTAAAGTCACTCTATAACACGATCATTATGAAAAAAAATAATCTTTCACTATTGTTGTCTTTATACGTCCGATAAAAAAAATAAGCTTCACAATCTGTGAAAACCTAAACAACACGTTCTTACAAACGTGTTGTCATGAAGTAAGAAAATAATTAAAGGTTCAGGCTTTACCGGATTCATATCAATTTCTTTAACGTCGCAAATTAAATTAATAGTGTACAGGTGCGTCAAAATGCAGTTTAAAATGCATTTTTGCAGACCCTTTAGTGTAACTTAAAACTTTCGGCATTCTTGTTTTAAAACATCCATTTTCTTTTTTAAAACTACTTTCGGCTTGTCGCCTTGAGAACATTACAGGAAATATCGCCAAGACTATTTACTTTGGTTATTCTACTGGGGGAAAGCCTGAGGTGACAGTACTACAGCTGACAGACTACACAACCTTACAGTGCATCTTAGTCAATTAGACGTTCGTAAACTTATAATGCAGGAAGTTTGTAAATAGAAGGACGAATTGTCATTTACAATAGCGAGGGTATTGCAGTCTGCAAGAGTTTAAATCCTTGCTATGAAAACAATCTATCATCTATTGTTGTCATTGATTATGTCGTGTAATCGTCGACTTCGCAGAATTTTCTACATTGATAAATGTGATCAAACTTTCTAATCTCTCTCTCTCTCTCTCTCTCTCTCTCTCTCTCTCTCTCTCTCTATATATATATATATATATATATATATATATATATATATATATAGATAGATAGATAGATAGATAGATAGATAGATAGATAGATAGATAGATAGATATACGAAGTTTATCTAAATGTTCACTATGAATGGCACTGTCGTTTGTAAATTTTAAAAATATTTTCATATAAAAATGTAACATATTCACTTTTTATTTGATTCATATCTTTTCTAGATCGACGAAATTTAAATGAACATTGTAAACGTGGGTCCAATTGCAATTTAAAATTGATTATTAGTGCAGTAATTTCTGTTGTAGTTTATAATGTAGTAAAAATATATTAATGAGACTCTATTTTTAAAAAACACATCAATTTCTTATATTCATTAAAACTCCATTGCGACGTTCATATTTGTACATTCTACAGACGGCAAATCTCAATGCACGAATGATGACTTGAAACCCCACGAAAGTGACTGTCACAAGTTTTATAAGTGTTTCAATGGAACCTGGATAGTACAGGATTGTCCAGCTGGACTTGTATGGAATGACATTAAGAAATTTTGTGACTGGAAAGAACATGTTCCACGCTGCAACGACCATTCTACCATTTACAATGTCAAAGGTATTTCAGACTGCTAGAGTTGAATGCATTGTGATAAAATTAAACTATCATGTTTTTTATCATTGATTCTGTCAAGTAAAGATCAATCACACAAAACATTCTACAGTACTTGATACAATTAACCAAAAATTATGTCTAAGAAATATATACATCAAGTCATGTATAATACAATAATTATGAAGAAAATTCAAATGTTCAATATTTTTTAGTCTTTATACATCCAACGAGAAACAGTGCAATTTTATATAACGTTGTTTCATAAATATGTTTTTTAAAAGTAAACGAAATATGAATGCTCACACTTCATTGAATTCATCTCATTTTCTTTATCGTAGAAAATAACTTCAACAGTATACATGTTCTTCAAGATACAAATTAAAAAGTATTGTTACAGATCATTTGGTGTAACTTAAAACTCGTGGTATTCTGGTTGAAAAGTTTCAATTCTCTTTTTCGACGACTTTCGGCAAGAAAACATTGCAGGAAATATCGCCAAGTCTATTTCCCCTTATTACCTAACTGGTAAAATGTCGGAGGTGGCAAAGCTGCAATTAACAGCGCAGCCAAACCGGAGATGCTTCTTAGTCCATTAGACGTTCAAGATTCTATAATATAGAGAGTTTGTAGACATAAGCACTAATTGTAATCTCTTCAAGGAGTAGTGTTTATGTTTTCGTTAACTAATTGTTTATTACTGCAATAATATGTGTTGTAGTTTATAATATACATTAAAGAGCTTGTGGTATTTCTTTACAAACCCGTTAATGACTTACATTTACTAAAACTCTATTATGACTTCCATATCTATACATTCACAGACGGCAAATCTGAATGCACGAATGATGACTTGAAACTCCACGAAAGTGACTGTCACAAGTTTTATAAGTGTTTCAATGGAACCTGGATAGTACAGGATTGTCCAGCTGGACTTGTATGGAATGACATTAAGAAATTTTGTGACTGGGTAGAACATGTTCCACGCTGCGACCACCATTCTACCATTTACAATGTCAAAGGTATTTCAGACTGCTAGAGTTGAATGTATTGTGATAAAATCAAACTATCATCTTTTCTAATCTTTGATTTTTATAAGTAATCGTCGACCTCCATAATTTTGTACATTACTTGATATAATTAACTAGCACTCTTTCTCAGAACAATATACATATAGTCATTGAATAATATGATAATTATGAAGGAACTTTAAACGTTCTCTCTTGTTATTTCTTTATATGTCCAAGGAAAATAACAACGTGTGAAATAGTTTATAATACTTGCATTTAAAAATTTTGTCTCGAACTAAAACAAAACAACATGTTCAAGCTTTATTGCATTTATATAATTTTCTTTATCCTCGAAAATGAAATGAAAACCATACATGTTATTCAAAATACAACTTAATAAGTGATATTGCAGGCCATTTAATCTTCTTATATGACTTTCGGCCAGATAACATTGTTGGCAATACCATCCATATAATTCCTCTTTTTTAATGTGCTATTCTAGTTTAAAATTGTTCATGAGTGTGCTAAGTTTTGCTATAGTTTATAGTGTATATTGATATTGTTGTATTGCTTTACCAACACGGGAATTCCTGATATTCGGTACAAATACAACGTGACTACTATCTTTTTACATTCCACAGATGACAAATCTAAATGCACAACGGATGACTTGAAAGAAAATCATAGCGATTGTCACAAATTTTATAAGTGTTTGAATGGAGAGTGGATTGAACATGATTGTCCAATTGGACTCGCCTGGAACCCGACCAATAGTCTCTGCGACCTTCCTATCAACGTTCCGAATTGCACTTAGACCCAGAAACAACCATCACATAAATAAATGTTGCTACGCTACTAATTGAATAAGCTTTCTATTATGTTTTTTGTTTATTATCATCTAAGCCGGATGAAAAATGCAATTTCATTGCCATTTATTGTTTATAAGTTACTTATTGCCAATTCGATCTTTTCAACGGATTATCGCATAATAATACGATTTCATTTGACTATTTTACCAGAGTTAATTCCTAACCTCGAGTTTATTTTTTTTATGTTGCCTATTGTGTAAAGGAATTATGGCATGTCACACAAAAACAAAGGTGTTTGGATTCTACCCGATATTTCTTTATGCTACGTTTGATGATGCTGTGCGATTACATGAAAATTAATATGTTTGATAAGTCTTGACAGGTTCTCTGTTAAGATAAAATATATTAGTTTTTTTATACTAATTACTGAAGTTTCTTCTTCATTAAAGCTTGGAAAAGTACAAACCTGTAATATATTGTTTATTTCAAGTCCGGTATCTTTTTTTTTTAAATTAGAATGACGTGAAAGGCGTGTTTCTTATGTAGATTATGTGCATCAGTATTTTTGTTCGTGACATTTGAAAGCTGAATGAACGAAGAACCTTAATACTGACAGTGTGACGTCAGTCAATTATGTTACGTAAGTTTGGTTTCCTTGCGTGAATTGATAATAATAGTATTTCTTATTTTTTTTATATAAATGTATGGCTTTATAGATGTTTATTTTATATAACAATGACAACAAAATGGCAAATTTAACGATTTATATCAAACCTGTATTTGGCATTGGCGAGTGGGCCTTGGTGTTCTTCCCTACCTTCTCAATAGTTGTTTTTATTAAGGAATGAAATCATCGTTCATGGTGAAATGAGTGCTACACCTTTATACTGGGAGATTTCTTGGCAAATTAAAGCTGTATGCGTAATGAATTAATCAGATGTTGAAATGGTTGACATTTAATTATTTTTTGTGTAGAGGGTGCTCTCATCCGGTTCAACTTCTCAGACTATTTAGGGAGGCCCTCCTGCCTTACTATGTTTGTTACCTCTCTTAGAAGCATGTATGCTATATGTTTTGATACTTTGTAAATGTTTTTATTCATATGTATGTATGTATGCATGCACGTATGTATGTATCATCTAGGCATTTGTCGTAGGCCAGCCATGAGGTTTCCATCAACTCATTACTCTTCTTGTCTTTATAATCTTCTTTTTGCTTCCTTCTTCAATTTCTAAGTAAAAATGAGCTTATGTTGTAAGGGTTAGTTGTATTGTTTCATTCAAACTAGTTTCTTCAGATGATGTCAATGTTTCTAGTTTGTCCTGCTGTTTTTGGTTTTGTTTCTCTTGTTGGCCTTTTCGTTGTTCTTCCTTTTTTAATCTTCTTCGTTCTTGTTGTATTTCTGTCCCTTCGTTTTGTTTTGTTGTTTCCGTTTTCCATCTCTTTTTGTACCATGTTGTTTTTTCTCTCGATTCTTGTTGTGTTTTTCAGATTGTTTTCTACATTCTTTATCTTGTTGCTGTTGCTCCTGTTGTTTTTGTTTTTCTTTCTGATGTTGGGTTTGTTTTGAACTAGGTGGTTTTTGTTGTTGTTATTATTATGACTCTTTCTGCTGTTGTTTTAAGCTTAGAATTTCTTCTTTCTGTTGTTGGAATTTCCACTGATTTAATTGTTGTTGTTGCTTTTCTGTCTGCTTCTGGATTTTTCTTTATGTGAAGATACATGGAATCTCTTCCTGGATTTGTTTGTTTTGTTCCCTGCTTGTCACCCTGTGAGGCTCTTATTGGTTTCTCTGGTGTAACTCTTGTTGTTGTTGTTTATTCTGTTCTTCCAGTTGGCTTGTTTTTCGAGTTATTCCAGCCGTTTCTACATTTTCATGTTAAATTTGGTCATTTGCCACTATCCCTGCTTGAGTCTCCTAATTGAGCATTTGTGTGGAAGGTATTCTTTATCTTGTTGTTGTTGATGCTGTTGTTTTTGTCTCACCGCATGTTGTTGGGTTTCTTTTGATCTAGGTTTTTGTCGTTGTTGTGACTTTCTGCTGCTGTTCTATGTCTGACTTTTCTTCTTTTAGTTGTTTGATTTTTCACTGGTTTAGTTGCTGTTGCTTTTCCGTCTGCTCCTGGATGTTCTTTTTGGGAAGAATCTTGTAAGATCAGCATGAATTGTGTTTTTTTTTCCTGCTTGTCACCCATTCTCTTCTTTAATTATCTGGTGTATGTCTTGTTGTCGTTGTTGGTTATTATGTTTTTCCTGTTGCTGGTTTTCTCGAGTTATTTCACCCGTCACAACATTTACATGTTTATTTCAGTCCTTTGCTGATTGAGTCTCCTGATTGTTTGGACATTTGTATGGAGTGTGGCCAGTTTTCTCACACCTGTATAATTCTTTGATGAATACACCCATTATCCATGACTTTCTTAATATTCCTCTCACGTAAAAAGCTCTTTTCATTCCTCATAGTTTACTCTTCTCGATTTTATAAACTCTAATCCCGTTGTATATGATATTCTGGATGATTCTACTTCTATCCCACATTCTTCGTAACGTGTAGCAACAAATTCGATAAATTCTT
The DNA here is from genome assembly GCA_029339505.1 of Unio delphinus. Taxonomy (NCBI): domain Eukaryota; kingdom Metazoa; phylum Mollusca; class Bivalvia; order Unionida; family Unionidae; genus Unio; species Unio delphinus. Next base: position 7,000,473 of record JAQISU010000034.1, on the reverse strand, counting down.
TTAGATCACATTTATATGCTAAAGCTTCCTCGGTAAATTTATTTCGTAATTCTTCGACTATTTCTTCATCGTTTTTTTCGGATTGGATTGAAATCTTGTTGGACCAGGAAGATTTTGTAACAGTTCTGATGTTTGTTTAGTTTCTTTTGCTTTTTTTTCAAGCTCAGGAAGAACATCTCTCTTTATTTCTTGTTTTTATTTTCAATATATAACCTCTTAGTGGTTGTAGTAACAGGTTTGAATAATTGTTCAGCACCTGTTGCAAAATCAACTAGAGATTCCTGTCCCGCTTGTAAGTTATTTCTAACAGAATCTCTCACAGGGATAAATCTCTTTATTGAATCTAATCGCTCTCCAGCTAGTTTAGTTGTTAACAATTCTCCTACCATTATTGTTATATGATATGATTTAATTCATAACAGCTAACAGTTATGGATACAGGATGTAAATCATTGCTATCATGGCTAATAACTGCAACAGATATTATGGAGACTTCTGTTAACAGTATATTTACATGGCACATGGCATCACAACAGGGTGTTTCTGCGCCGCGGCATATATTTGTTGCGTTACAGGATAAGGTACGATTAAATTCACAAACACGCACCCATATGATATTTGATCAACTGGGTGTTACTGAAGACTCGTTGAAGATAAACGGCCAACAAGAACCACTCGCGGATATTTTACTTAATTACGATTAAAACTAAATAGTACGCGCATATCATCGTTTGCTGACATTTATGGGACGTGATAATAATGTAGATACCGGTCTGCAAATATCACAATTTGATTTTAGAAATCGATATCCGATTTATTACTTTTTGTTGAAACATCTTGATTTAACCAGACAGTCCGTCGTTGACATACATTTCCGAGCTCGTGTAACCGCTCCTCCTGCTGGTTGTAATTACAGAGCAATTGTTGTCATACTAAGCGACAAATCAATGCTACTTGAAGGTGTTGGTGGACGAATGAGGGTAGTTGACGCGCCAGTAGAAAAAATGTAAATGTTTTCCAAAAACAGGTAGACAATTAAATCAATCTCGTATTAAATAAAATGTCATATAGTCAATGTTAGTGTTACTCTGACTCCTGGTCAGATTAAATAATTGCAATCGGATTCAGCTAAAAAATGTGGAATTACAATATCGTTAAAACACAATCAAATGTCTGGTGGTCAGAATAAAGTATCATTGACAGTTCGTCCGATTAAGCATTTCAATGGTGCTAGCAAAGATAAAAAGGTGTTCTGATTACTCTCTCTGCGGTCGCGATCAAAGGCATGATAAAATCAGGTGGTATATTTTCACTTCTCGCTGCGTTACCAGCGCTGATTGCCGCCGCCACCCCCGCGGTTGCGAAAGCTGCCACTCTCGGAGCTGTTGTCACCGCCGCTGGCATGGTATTAAAGAAGGCGACTGGAAGAGGATACAAAACAAAGACGATCAGTAAAAGGAAAGGGTCAAAGACTACCGGGAATTCCGTATTCATGGTACAGCGGAATCAGCCTGAGACTACGGGTACGGTTTACTAGCACCGTTGTCAAATTTTGATTTACTCGATGCTGCTAAATAGTACGCTATAGGAAACTGTTGAGGTGTTTTTTATTCGAGATCAATTGCCACAACAACCAAACAGCGCTGAAACAGGTATCATTAATCTCGATAACAGCACCGGACCTGGAACTCACTGGGTTTCATACGCGATTGATCCACGTAGAATTGTTTATTTTGATTCATATAGGTTAGCGCCACCTAAAGAATTTATGCGTTATATACATCACTTAAAAATTCCGATCTGGTACTCCAAGCTACCAACACAGAAAATGACCGACCCACCAATATGCGGCCAGCAAGTATTAAATGTACTTAGCGCTATATCATCATCGACTAAACCACCCCATAAAACCGTACACGAATATACGAGTAATCGCTTTTTTTTAGAGAGATCTTAAAATATAATGGTTAATGGCACAATGATTGATATTTACGGGAGATCTCTCTTAAGCCTGACAAAAACCACCGGGGAAATATTGCAACCAAAGATGTAAAATATAAAATAATTGAAGATGAAATATCCGAGATATTAAACCTCGCAAGTGTGGATCCAAACGAAATAGTCTTATTTCAAGACAAGCAAGGGAAATTGAAAACGAGTAATGTTTCCTTGAATGATAATCTAGTTATAATTAATGGAGTAACCGAAAATTCCCTGGCGGTGTTTGATTCCACCGGTAAGATTAAACCAGGAGTTCCTTTACCAGTTTTGAAGAAGAGGAGTGTAAATTCGACCAATTTTTAAGACCTAACGGTGAAATATACCGTACTGAATCTCTTCACGACGCGATAAGAAAACTAGCACGGAATTCTTCAACGGTTAATAACGACCAATTACTAACAAACTGTTTTACAATCCCATCACTTGCAGCTCATTTCGCGAGAAAGAAAAATCTGTGGAAACCAGCACACGCTGAATTTCTCTCAGATGTTCAAAGCCAGTTGTATAGATTACGGACAGGTGGATTATGGAATACCAAATATGATCCAAAAAATGTTTTTTTCGGTTGATATTTATGCATGTTATCCAGGGAGTTTTCTATGGTATGGAGAATGCGCGGAGTATTATAAACGATTTGGGCATCCCATCCACTTGATGACGCGATTTGCGATTAATGGGCCTTTACCCGATTTTCATCTAACCGGATTTGCTCGTGTTGTATCATTCGAGATCGCTAAAGGACTTCATCCAATTTGTTATGTTTGGTTTGGTAGACATATATCTGAAAAACATTGGGTACCAATTTGGTTACCACAACAGGATAGTCTTGATAGTATAATTAACGACTACAAAGAAAAATTTCCTGATCTGAACGAAGAAAATATTGTTAAAGCATCCAAGGAGATCTTTGAAGTCAGAAATAAACATGCAAAGGATCTCGGTAGAAGAATAATTTGTAAATTCACCCAGGGTGGATCATATGATCACAAACGACATTATTCACGATTAATTCTAGATGATGCTGAATACGATTTTATAATCGCAGATGCAACATCTAGAGGTGGATATGCCGATCATAGAGATGCTTTCTTCTACGATGGAACAGAATTCGGTACAATTGTTAGCTACATTGATGGAGAATGTCCCCAATATGTACATCTAAGGGTGTCTATGATGGCTTATGCTTCAATCAATTTGCTATCGATGATAAATAGATTTCCTGAATTGCGGTTAGAGTTAGAGTCGCCACTGATTCATTTTATATAGATATCAAATATAGCGAAGCAGTGGCTGAATTTACAAATTCTGATGAGTGATGGGAATCATAGAGAATAAAACAAGAAATGTTGCGTGATTATTCTAAATCAGCGGATGTTACAATTGAAGATAATTACATAAAAAATAATCAGATATCAGAACTATCGAAAGCCCCTTCGTTATCCCATCCAATATGTAGATATAAAACTGTTTACTTACACGGATATGGTGGGTCTGAAAAAACAACACGAGTGATCGAATTATTTCCAGGGAAATCAAACATGATTTTGCTAACACCAACACACAGACTTGCAAGAGAGATGAGAGAGAGAGAGGAGTTAATGCTTGCACTTATCACAGTTTCTATCAATGGAAAGGTGACGTAAGGACTTCTGATCGAATGGGTGAGAAATCTATTCCTGAAATCTTTATTTGGGATGAGATATGCACAGTGTCCTTAGATATATTACAACTGTTTCTCGGGTGGTTGTTACTGAAAGATACAGCTGTGATAATGTGTGGCGATTGTGATCAACCACCACCATTTGTCGGTTTGTCGCTGCATGATTGGCTGAAGAATTTTGAAGATTATTATGAAGAAATTAATACGGAACATAGATCTCTTGGTCCAAAATTAAGTGATTTTAAGAAATTAATCAGATTACAATCGGATAAAATTCCAATGTGAAATAGCGCGTGAAATAATTTCAGAAACCACATTAAATGGTTTTGGAAAGCCTGGAGACCAAAAGATTTGATAGTGGCAAGTAGAAAGATAGTCAGAGACACACTTCAAGCGCGGTTGTTTCAAACACATAAAGAAAAATTCGCAATACTTCCAGGCCTACGGATTCACGAAGACAGAACAGTGAAGTTGATATTCAGACTGCGAATCAAACTCTAGTGTTAAATGATATTGTGAAGGTTGATATCAGTGTTGTCGAAGATCCATTGCGCGCTGATAAATCTCCGTGGACGCTAGAATACGCACCGACGAAGAATAAACCAACTTCGAAGAGTTGTTTTAGATGATAATGACACCACAATCAGTGATATTGTTAGTGATGATATAATCAGAAAAAAACTCACTGGTTATAAACAGCAAGATAAGAAAAATAAACGAGAAATTGATATTGATGCTGAATTTATAATTACGCTGAACAACAACGAAACAATCACTGCGTGAATTGTAATTGTATAATGCGTTGGCAGTATTCGGATAAAACTCCTCGCCAATTTACCGCAGACAGAAAAAAATATGTCTTGATCATACCAGAGATAATGTGATGTTGACCTGTCTTGAGTGTTACAGACGCAGAGTTGCTAGTTAAGACCACTCGGCGGTAATTGAGTATCATCGGGTATCACTTGTAATTGTTCACGTGTAAATCCACGCTGAGGAGCAGTTGAATCTAATTTATTGATTGCGGGCCTACCCGTGGATCTTACTATCTTAGATATTGTGTGTGTAGTAACACTTCAAATAGGAACAGTAGCTCTTTTTCTACCACCTACAAGTTCACCCGGCTCGTACAAATATCTCACAGTGACATTGCCGAGTATTCGCTGTTTTGAAAAATCATTTCGCGTTTGTACGGGTATATACGTTTTATCGCGATAACAGGTTTCATATTGATTGTTCAAGTAATTTCATTATTTAGCGCAGCTATCAAACCTGCTTATATCTTGACCAATTCACGAGATCGTTTATCTTTGATGAATTCCTTTGCGTATTGATATCGAAATAATCTCTCAGCAAGTGTTCGATTAAATCGTTCAGCAATTGCCTGATCGCGGTGTATTGCAGTATGTCCTCGACGTAACGTAGTATTATGATGCTTCATTGTTGATAACACTGCACCCTGAAATTCCTTGCCAGGATCAACCTGTAATAGATTTGGCCACTGCAGAGAACCTCATCGATAAATCCTTTCAAATGCAAAAGCTACTTCAGTTGATGACTTGGTCAACAATGGTTCAGCTTCTTTGTATCTACTCGCAACATCAACTACGGTTAGCGCGTATTTGTATGTGTGTTTATTAACAGTATCATGCGGCAGAAATAATATATCAGCCTGATGAACTTCATTAGGGACGCTGACATCAAAATGTGAGAAGTTAATTTGTTTAGGTGGGGGTAGATAAATCTGCCATATCGCCTGTTTGGATAACCAATCTGCCACAGTGGTATTTTATACTTTTGCGGCGTTAGCGAGTTTACCGATTGCTGATTTACCCGGCCAGTATCCTCTTGGGGAATAAAAAATAGATTCCATATTGTTATTAATTACAAGCGCCTAATACCAGTTTACCCTTCATCGCATATCATACTAACCAGTTAGCTAATTATTCCTTGATAGATTTATTCTTAATAAAATTCAACGCATGTATCAATTTCACATCTGCGATATGTCTATGTTGCAGATTGCTACTTTTATAAGCAACAATATGAGCATGACACGCCTTATCAATAGCGTTTATTGGATATTCGCCGGGTAGAGGTTGGTCTTGGTTATCAAGTCTGATGTCGAGTCTGGTTCCAGGGCTACAATGACTATGCCCTGGAAGGTGTTTTTCTCCTGGATATTTTGCCCATGGAGTTCCGGGAAGTTTTGTCAATTTTGCTGCAATATCACCTCCTCGTTTTCTTTAAAAATGATTACCCGATTTCATAGAAACAAATCTAAAAAATTGTGTACCACATTGTACACACCTACCAGCAAGTGCTGATCTGTTATTGCTTGTTGTAAATGTTGTCAAGTCGTTTGTGCTAGTACGTGTCTTACATTTAACACAATATAGATCCATACTTTATTTATAATAACATGAATGTAATTGATTATTCAGCTACCCGACGACGGGAACCTGTTAAACACCATGCGATTTTGCCGAATTCAATAAGAATAATTATAATTGGTCCGTCTGGAAGCGGTTAAACACAATTGTTACTTAACTTGGTAACGAGATGGATGAAACGGGATAAACTAAATTTGGTAGCACCGAGCATAGACGATCAGCGATGTTACGAGGTGTTAAAGAATTTTAAAAAGAAAGCAAAATCGGAAATCTATGAGGATATTATTGAATTTATAACCGATATCGAAGAATCTCCGAGTATTGATTGTATTGATGGAAGTATTAACAATCTAGCTGTGTTCGATGATGTGATGCTAGACAATCAAACAAATCCAGCTAGGATATTTTTACGGGGTAGGCATAAAAATATTGATGTGATATATGTTACTTAGAGGTATACTCAAGTACCAAAAGTGATCAGGGATGACTGTAATATTCTCGCTGTGTTTAATGGAGTTGACACTCATACGCTACGAAATATTCACCAGACCTGGTACAGTAGAGATATGGACATAATTCATTTAGAAATTTCTTTAGTCACGCTCAGTCAATCCCACATGGATTTGTAACGATAAATTTGCATGACCCTAGATCAAGATATCGTATCGGACTTGAAAAAATATTCGTTTAAAACCATAATAGCTAAGAAAACCAAGATAACAATGTCAGAGGCAATTTCTGTTGTGGTTTTTTTTTTCGAACTTTGGTTGAAACCGAATCTGTCATTTATTAGTTTTTCTGAATTAGTTTTGGTTTATTTTCTGATTTTGCCTGAATTAGTTTTGGTCTGTTAACCATTCTTGATGCTTACAGAAACAAACACATACACATTCAAACAAAAAGAGACACACAGAAAATAGGACAGAGATGTTCCAAAGAATGACACAGATAGAATAGACATTTCAAAAAGAAAATTACCGGTATATTGTATGGGTACAAAACATTCAATTATATCCATTGCTCTAGTCTAAGTACTATTCATTAAATACATAAGATGTGAACATGAAACAAACATATTCACAAGTTATTTATTTACTGCTTATAGTAAACTATTTATTAAAATTAAAGTTCATTCCTTGAAAACACACTTTCTAAACAACAATTTGATATTTCATAAAAGATTGCCATTTTCTTTTACTCTACGTTAAATGTTCATTTTGTGTGGAAAAGCTATAAAAATAGAAACAATCCGTAAAATATTACAAAGTTCATGCTTCACTTTTATCCGTCACAAACTTTGTTTAAAATCTGGTCAGCTACCACTTCAGTCGCATCGTACGGGTTTCCCCATCAAGAAGTTCATTTCGTTCCTAAATATCCTGTTGCATCCATCGTGCTAGGTACGCATATCAACAATCATATCCAGTGCAATCATTGTCGTTGTCCCGTGCAGATACAACGTTTGCCATACAGATGGTCACTTTAATATCAGGTAATATCAAATTTTTCTCTCTTCGTTTATGTCTTCAATAGCCCTCACCAATTTGGAAGAAGTTAAGTTTGCAGATGAACTAAGCTCGAGACATACAAGAGAGTTCATACTGTCGTGATGCATATATAGGCTGAAACGGTCTTAATCTTTGACTTGCTACTGCGTTTGAGTTCCTCTAACAGCGAGTAAAATAAGTTCGTAATCAAGCGCAAATCTTTAAATTTCACTATGAGGGCGTAAGTCGTCGTCCTTAATTTACTCGAAGTCATTATCTGAGTCATTTAGATGCTAAACTAATCCTTTAGGTCTAGTGAATCCTTTTCCTTCTTGGACGAACTTTGATGTGACTGTATCGTGTGGGAAGAGGTAAACATCTGCGTAGAGTGATTCAACTTTAACGGCTTTTGTCCTCGCAATGACACGTCGTTCCTGGAAATCTTTCCTTTTTATACAGGGTGAGATCAGCGTGTCCTTAAGGTAAAGTCTTGTAGTCTCGAAGTCGCACTGGTTGCACATAGTTTTATACGGCGTTAATGAAAAAAAAAACAATAAAAAAAAACAACTAAGATATTGTACTGCATAAGTGATGTGATCATGAGGCACAGTATTGCACTCAAGTTTCTCGCTGGACTTGAGTCTCTGGCTCTGTATGGAGTGATTCATCTTTCTACTTTGGTGTGTGAATGTAGGCAGAATGAAGTGTCTGTCTTCGATGTTTGCCCCTTTATATACTGACAAATAACAGCGTGTCTGTACGGTAAAGTGAAGTGGTGTGGAAGTAGATTTCGCTTCTGGTAGAGTTTTGATACAGTTTATTCATGGGTTCACGGACGATTTGGTGTGTGGGTTAACGTACAATTTTGTGCGATTCGTAGGTGGTCACTCTAACATATCTATTCTCTCCAGACTGAAACGCTTCTTTCAGCTCGTTAAAGTTCATTATTTGTCTGGTGCGATGATTTAGAGTCATTTCTTTCACTTTGCACTCGCTGTGCAGTTCTAATTAATAACTGCAATTGTAGGGACCGGCACTAGCAAAACTTATAATCTTGTCGTCGGGGTGCTCATTCGTCCATACTCCTAAACGATCTCCTTCCATGTCAGGGTGACAGTGAGCAAGAGAATCGATGCAGATGCAACTGTCCGTGTCAAAATACATCACAAGGTCTGGTGTAAAGGTGACATTTACAGATTCTACGGCCTGTACAAAACTCACATTCTTCGTAGTTGATCAGGATCAAGTCTTCATGATGACTTCCACGTGTTCATGTATTTGGTTTTGTCGTGAATAATCTGAAAGTATTGGGTAAGCACAGTAGTTGTGTCATATTTTCCCCACAAACGATTTAACATCACTTTAGCGAGTGATCCTTCCTTTGTTTTTCTCGATGTGATATAAAGTGATGCCTTCCTGTTCAAAATATTTCTCATTGAATTTCTCTTGGCCTTAGTGATTTTGACATCAAGAAGGGTAGACGCTGACTTCTTGCTTTAGTTTCAAAAAGGCATCCACGGAGTCCGCGAAAATGCCCTTCTCAGTTTTCCTTGGTATTGGTGGAGTAAAACGGGATGGTACAAGTCCGTGGGAGGCAAGACTTTGCATTTAATCAATTCTTTCTTATGTCTAATGTTTTCCAAGTCGATGTGTTCTTTCAGCAACGGTGGATGCCCTGAGGAAAAGTGATACTATTTGCACATGTAAGGATAGAGTGAACACACGTCCAGGTATTTGATTTCTTCTACTTTCTCCTCGTCGGTGTGATTCAGCAAACAGGTGGCATTCGTTTGTTCTAAATATCAACAGCCCAACAGGTTGAGTGAGTCCACCAGCTGGTAACATTTCACAATACGTTCATATTCGTGTTCCCACAATTCCACGATTTGGTATCCTTGCTGTTCGAACTTCAAACGCCGTAAAATAAGCAGTTGTTAAACTCGTACACAATCTTAGGGTTTCCTAGGTCTCAGCCATCCACCAAATACATTCCGATGGTCGTTTTGCCTCCTTCGTTACTGTTATGTTAAATGCATTTCTCTTCCTGTTGGCACAAGTAATGCAACAAGCGCTGAGCTGTGACTGAGTAACGGCATTTGACAAAATTAGCCATTTGAGGGCGTATGACAGTTCGCTACCAAGTGTAGCAAGATTATCATTGATCGATCCGCATGTTTTCGGGATCGCAGTAGTTTTCATCAGGCAAATGTACAACTGCATGTCTATTGGTTTCTGTGTTGAAAAAGTGCGGAAAAAATATCCTTTGGCCATTTCATTCATGCCAAACGTTTTAGGTATTTGGCTCAATGTGTTGGTCAAGTAACTTATCGAATCTTTAATTTCTACTTGTCCTATTTGCATGGAAATGACTTTGTCTCCGTTTAAAGTGGCTTTAGGACCTTTGGTGCTTTGTTCCGTAATGTATTTTATAAGAAACTGTTCATCGTATCTCGAGAAATTGGGAACCATCACCGTGGAACAGCAATGGCAATATTCGTCACGTTGCATGAATTCTTGGCTCAACGTGTCGTCGATGGAGTCTAAGAGCCATTGAGCAACATCACACAGCATGTTCGGTTTCCGAAATACTTATTCACGTCCTCCAGGAATCTTGTTACAGTGCAGACAATGGCAAAAGATATGATCTTGGATGCACTTCTCGTATGCTCAGTGAGTCATGCAGAAATAAGGCATGTAAATGCCGGTCAGATCCATGCATTAAAAATCAAAAATGATATAATTCCTTTTCTTCTTCTGGTCATTTTTATTCTCCTCCTTCTGTTGGGTTGGTATATTTGCTTATGTAGCATTCGTGTTCCAAATCCACGATTTGGCGATCAATTTGACATCGTTTCTTTTCTCGACAAGCGTGCGCCTTGGAACTATTGACGCATATGCTTTGTTCACAAGTAGCACACAATATTGGGAGCTGACAAGCACTTTTCTTTTCCTCTGTGGACCTTGTATCTTCAGATATTGTTCGCAATTGGTTGGGCTACGGAACGTTCACTGACGAGCAGCAATACAGTCGTTTTGGTTCTTTGTCAAGACAGGATTTAGAGGCCAAATACCCCTGGCATTTCGATCCACAATGCGTGTGTTGCTAACGATAGTTCTAGTCATAGTCAGATTTCTCACAGAAATAACAAGGAATAAGGAGATACTGGTAATGGCATCGAAATATTCATTGTGATGATAGACGTGAATGTATTTTACGCCTTTGAAATCATTGCCTTAAAACAACAGAGGTCCACGCATTTCTTGACGATGAATTTTATGTGTAGTGTGGAGCCAAGACGTCTTGCAATTTGAACATTTCAGGAAGGCTACAAGTGGTGTCTTTAGATAGGCCACCTTGCTGAAACAGGAATTCTGCTTCTCTTCTTTGTTTGGCACGGCCCGATTGTCGAATATAGTTCCAGGCTCTTTTCCATTCTACCGTGTTGTTCTTATCGGAATACATTCGTTCCACGACGATGGTACGGGCTAAACACATCTTGTATTGAGTGTTGTTAATTTGGACGATGCTGCGTTTAATACTGTAAAATTCGTCCACCAATAACACGTTTTTGCTTTGTTGGGTTCCTTTGGAAAGAAAAACGTGGATCATGTATAGTGTCGTATTTCTAAAGATGAGGTGATATTGTCGTTGGATTGTTGCACGTGATGAATCTTGTAGATAACTTTTGAAGATGTCAGTTCTGCGAAGCTGCCAAAACCGATCCAAACAGGTGCCTTCAGACTGTCGTGATAAATGGAAAGTCTCAAGACATTGTTTTGTGTGGCTTGACAATGTCGTTTCATTGTCATTGACAAAGAATCCCACAAATCGAAAATGAACTCTTTTGCTTTCTCCAGCGGTACGTCTGACTTGAAATCTTTAGCATCACCGTGTACGTGTAAACGGTAGTTCTAACGTTTCTAGAAGAACGCTTTTTCATCTCTCTAATGTGATAATACTTTCCGGGTGATACTAAAGGACTATGGTTTGGAGTTGGCGCTCTCGGTCCTGCTCAGACGTGAAACGTGTTGGTTCAGGTTTGCTTATGTCTTCCAACACCTCTTTCTCGTGTGTGCGACGATACGTCACGGAGCTGCCTCTTGCCTTCTTCGTTTATATGGTAAATTGTTATCACCAACTTTCAAAAACACACATATCATTGAACAAATGATTCCTACGAGAAATGTTTCACAAGAATGAGCATGTATCATAGCTACTAAAATCATTTTGACAAACTTGCCGATGTAAAGATCTCACAGAATAGTACATCCTAACATGCCGGGATGTATTTCTCAATGAGGTGGATATAATTTCCACTAGTCGCTCATGGTAGGATTGTTTTTGCATTAATTCTATTGTTTGAAAGTGACTAATGGTTAGGTACAATATAACACACCCAATTTTCTCGCTGTGCAAAAACCAAATTGGAAAATATCGGTTAGCCAATGAAGTCACTTACGATGTTTGACGAAATGTTTAGTTCCAAATTCAAGTCAGGAGTGTAGTGGTCCAACATATGCTTTTTGATCTGCTTATCGATAAGTGTACCTAGCACGATATATACAATAGCAAGCAAGCTTTCTCACATACCCACATTGGCCGAATCAGAGACTCGAACCCACGCAGACAGAGGTGAGATGGCAGTGATCCGTAACGGAGAGCGCTTTAAACAACTCGGCCACTCGCTAGCGTTTGGACCAGTATCATGGTCGCCACTCAATAAATTCATTAAACGTCGCGCTGATATATACAGGTTATCAGTACTCGGTGTTACATTATTTACAATATCTACTACAACACAACGGCGTTATCCACTAACAAGATCTTATGGATTATGTTAGTGATTCTGGAGCAAACCGATGAAGTAACATTGAAATAGAACATGAAGAAAAACAAATCTGGCTTGATTTACCATTGGTGTCTTGAATTAGTCGCTACACTACCACCTACTTAAATATAATGAGCTGCCCAATTAAAGTGCAACAGTGCAGATACAATCAATTGCGTGAGTGGCAAACCAAAACTAAGAATATTATCGATGAGTATACAGTAAAATGTTTGAAAAAATATCGCATTTGTGTCGTTGATATAATTGTATTTTCGGTGTCCGCTGTTATCGCTGGAACCGGCATATTGCTTGCAATAATATCACCATCTCTAGCGATGGCACCAGTAGCTGTAACAATTTGCGTTTCAGCTCAAACAACAATTGCTGGTGTTCTTAATATCATTCCAAAATAACATTCACGTGCAGCAAACTATATGATTACATAATATAAAAGGTATTTTGTTTGTTTGATTAGGATTTTTAACGTAGCTTTAACAATTTTTCAGTCATATCGCTACGATGTCTGCAGTGAGGCAGTTTATAGTGATGTCTAGCACTGAGACATCATGCCGCAGACATGTAGCATGATGTCTCACCCAGTCACATTATCCTGACACCAGGCCGACCAGTCCTAACACTAACCTCTTAATGCTGAGCGTCAAGCGTGGCAGCTGTTAGTACCATTTTTGTAAGTCTTTGGTATGACTCGGCCGGGGATCGAACCTACGACCTTCCGCTTCAATATCAGATAGTGAGTTTTCAGAATTGATTAAGAATTACATGAAAGCAATGACTAAGTCAGAATTTAAGAAATAATAATGATAATGACTATATCAGAATTAATGAAATAATAATAATAATGACTATATCAGAATTAATGAAATAAGAATAATGATGTCGTGGTTAATATAGCGCCAACTAAAACAACGATGATATCAGCAAGCTCGATCAATCCTAAATTTAGCGTTAATTTTCAAACTGAGTTTTCAGTAAAATAAATTTCGTTTGCATAATAAATATCATTGTTGGACAAATAATAATTCAAAATTATTCAGTGAGTTGCAGTCAAATAATTCACTCGTCTTTGCAAATAATAACAAACCCGATGTAACCCTCCGATTGGTTATGGCTACTATTCCAGCTAGTAGCTTTCTAAGCGAACACATCAACGATGATTATCAATCATCGATTCGATCCGTTTTAGGATTGCATTAAGTTCCAACAGTATATCATGGATATGATAGGACAATTATACACCCACAATAATAACTTAAACCTGATCTTTGATGAAAAATGTATTAATTCATTTATTTGTCCTGCTAATTTCGAGTTTATACATTCCAAAAAAATTTACAAAATTCTTTTTTCAATATCTCACAATACTATAATGACATAAATCATCAGATTATTGAAATAACACATCTAAACCAGCTTATATCAGACATACAATATATCAACGAGGTTATTCTGCTTACACTTATTATTGGGGTAATGATCCCTTTTGTCATTTCACAAAACCCCGTACAAAAAAAAACATTTAAAAAGTTATTTTATTATCATTATAAAATACCTGAAGCAGATGTACCAACATTTGAACACGTGATTGTTTATATACACAACAAAGAGGTAATTGAAAATGCCATCAGAACAATATCTACACTGATCTCAGTCTGGGTAGAACAATTTAGTGTTCATAATATAATTATTGATAAATACAGAAATGAAGATTGTTTTGTTGACACATGACCAATTAAATGAACTGTGGCGAGAACATATTATTGTGATTATATGTGATAGATATCAGATTCTGAATTATGCGCATTCATGTATTGACTTTGATCGCTTAACAAATATTATCTAATTTTTCAGATGAATGGGTATGTTATCTAAAACAAATCCTAATGAAAAACAAAAAAATATAGTATTATCAAAATAATGTTTTTTACAAAGACAAAGCAGAATAAATATTTTTTACAAAGTCAAAACAAATTATTCATCACTGACAATACTGTTATTTGTGACGGCACTTACGTTATCACAAACTGGTATAATCTTTTTCATTTGTCTCACGCGTGTAATGTTAATCTTTTTTGTCTAGTCTTTGTGATATAATTTTGATCTAATTTAAGCAATCGCTAGTGAAAACGTAACAAATTTTTTTGACGTCTGTATCTTTACCTGTTGCCAAAGATTGTAATATAATCTGTTAGATAACCTTAATCAATCGATAGTTGACTGATAGTGTATATCCACTTTCAATCTTTCGTTGCTGTAATGATTCAATGTCGCAGGATCAAGTTGAAATTTTAAACCGTCATGTTTAAATTTTTAATTGCATAAATAATATTATTAATATTTTCGTAGTTCATTTGTATATATGTATATCGTTATATACGATCGTAATTCAAACTACGGCACAACATATATTAAGCTATTTCCAACGTTACATAAAATCTTACTTCTAAGAACACCGCAACTTCCATGTCAGCCCCTAGATTACAAAACGATATTCTAGCAGGTTGGGACGGTATATATAATCCTAACTTATCCCAGGAACGGCACAATACATTTAATCTTAACTAACTCATCACATATAATCCTAACTAACTAATCCTAAGGACGGCACAATACATTTAATCTTAACTAACTCATCACATATAATCCTAACTAACTAATCCTAAGGACGGCACAATACATTTAATCTTAACTAACTCATCACATATAATCCTAACTAACTAATCCTAAGGACGGCACAATACATTTAATCTTAACTAACTCATCACATATAATACTAACTAATCCTAAGGACGGCACAATACATTTAATCTTAACTAACTCATCACATATAATCCTAACTAACTAATCCTAAGGACGGCACAATACATTTAATCTTAACTAACTCATCACATATAATACTAACTAACTAATCCTAAGGACGGCACAATACATTTAATCTTAACTAACTCATCACATATAATCCTAACTAACTAATCCTAAGAACGGCACAATACATTTAATCTTAACTAACTCATCACATATAATCCTAACTAACTAATCCTAAGAACGGCACAATACATTTAATCTTAACTAACTCATCACATATAATCCTAACTAACTAATCCTAAGGACGGCACAATACATTTAATCTTAACTCACTCATCACATATAATCCAAACTAACTAATCCTAAGGACGGCACAATACATTTAATCTTAACTAACTCATCACATATAATCCTAACTAACTAATCCTAAGGACGGCACAATGTATATGATATTCACAAAACTATCATCAGGGGGTCTTCTCTACGTTCAACAGATTTCTGCACACATACACCCCATAATTAACCCTGGAAGAGCGCAAAAGAGCACTCACCACGTAGTGATATGTGGGAGGTGTATATTTTTCTGTTGAAGTTCGAGCTTGGGATTAACACTCGATTTTGTAATGAAAGATCGCGATATCGCAACCATCGACAATATGTTAAAGTCATAGGATTTGATATTAAAACCTTGAGTATGAGATTTCTGCGCTTTAGCTATTCGCCACGGAAACCTTGTTAATGATATACGCTTTAGAAATTATTATCAAGTTACCTATGGTGCATTGCTAATCATTATACAAATTGCAGCGTGGGTTATTTGTTTCTAATAACATCGTATTAAAAAATTATATGTGTGTGTGTGTGTGTAGTTATCAAAACTGATTTTGTCAAGGCAAACATTTAAATATTACTTTACAAAAAGAGCTACCCAATGAGTGTGGCTTATTCGCTGTTCTTTTTTTCTTATTTATTAACGCTTGAGAAAATCAAAATGAAGCAAGATACCTGAGGAAATCAGAAAAATAATCATAATGTTTCCTAACAAAAACACCCTAAAACAATGTTCATCAATAATTAAAACAGTACAGGCTGCTCAAGCTTAACTCGAGTTGTATCCCCTGATTATATCAGGATTCTGTCAAGAGACCTAATCTAATGAATGTCATTGACGTTATATTTCTCTGTCTTACAATAGAGTTTTACTTCAAAAGTAAGATGCTTTTTTTGTAATTCTTTAAAAATACCAATATGTTTGTATTTCTTTGAAAATACCGATTTGGTTATATTATTTGTAATACGATTGGGGGAAAATAATTTATTTTTAAGCGAATACTATTAACAAATACAAGAGAGGTAAATCATTAAGCGCTCCATGTATACTTGAGAGAGTTATCTCTCTTCATCAGTTTGTATCAAACAATACTGAAATGTAATATTTTGTTTACATTTCTTCGAAAATGTAGATTTGGATATGTTATCTGCGACGTTCTGAACCAACCGCTTGCGCATATCAAAATACTTCCCGGCTGCGTTAATTAATTCTAATATCGTTTTATGGACAGTCTTTGTATTTCAAGATTTAAGATTCTGGCTTTTAAATTAATAAAATGATTATTTTTCGGATTTAAATCAATATGACCGATAAATTCATTTTCTTTTTTTTTTAAATAATAGTATTTGTCTAATTCATTTTTTGTCTAAATAATCATTGGAAAATCAAGCAACATCGTCTTCAGTGTTTCTTATGACTTTGTCATTATAATCGTCATTATTTTTCATCATAATACCATTTCAGCTCTCTGCATTTTATACCACCCACATTGCACACATAATCGAGTTTTTTTTCTCTAACTCCATCACCCCACTTCAATTACGCTTTTGGCCTGAGACTTCCACGATGTACGCTTTGTAAATGATATCATTAGCCATCTACACGTATTGTTTGTTTGAATCATTATATAATACTATTTTAATTTAAATATTTTTCTCTATTATACTATGGAGGAATTTGAGATATTATCCAAGATTAAACCTTCTACATCTTGATTTGACCTCGACAGAAGAACCCCTGGCTTGCGGAGGTGAGTTCTGTTCGATCTGACGAATAATCTGATTGAGGGTATTCATGACGCCAAGAAAGAATTTCGCAACTGTATCATGCGTGTTTAGCATTTAAACTCATACGCGACACCGATGGTGTTGACGAAGTCATCGATGTTACAATGAACAACCACCGAGCGGTGATTATTAGTTATTTCGACGATCAAAGATATATTCTCAAATAAAATTTATTGAATTAGCAGAAACGGAAAATACTAATTGGATTATCCGTGACAAATAGGACCCTGTCATTCATAATTAAAAAAATTATATATTGAGTCAATATTCCAAACCAGGAATGTTAACTGGTATTGACAAACCGTATTATGAACGAGCGTATCCTGTAACTGCTGTTATTAATGGGATGTATCAGCTGAATTAATAAACCAAGCGTTCATCATCTAAAAACGATGAAATGTTTAGCAAAATTGTGTAACCAAACGAATAAATGGACACTTCACAAACGTGATACGTGAAAAACGGTCTGACAGGTAAAAGATGTAAAATAATATAAGATTGGGCAGAAATAGTTAAAGACACTGGAGCGATTATTGAAGATGTTGTTAAGATGGGAAAGAACTTAAAACTTTTCAAAAATAGCATAAACGATAACGGGAGAGATTTTGTACGAATCAGTAACACTATTTCCACGAAATCGAACCGTATGATTTTACGACGCTGATATATCTAATTTTAATAATTAAATAAGTAATAGCAACCCTGTATCCGTGTGGTTGTTTTCCGGTTCGGATAATAAAGACTTAATTTGTACGACCTAATGGAGACAATTATCGTTCAGAATCTCAACACAAAGAAATGAAACAACTGGCGCAGAAATTATCATCGGAGACTGACAATATTGAACAATTACTAAATAATTGTTTTAAAGTTCCGTCTGTTCCTGCTCACTGTACAAAAGGAACAAATTCGTGGAATGGGAGAATGTCATGGATATTTTAAAACATTTGGACATCAAACAAACGAGATGACCAGAGTTGCGATAAACGGACCTTTACTGGATTTTGACTTGACTTGATTCGCATGCACTGAGTAATTTTATTTCGTCATAGATCTTCAATCGGTTTATGTCTGGTTTGGAAGACACTTTCAGAGAAAAATTTGGGTAGCAATTTTATTATTCCGATATATGATCGACGCAAAAATAATAATTTTTCTGACAATGAGTGAAGCAATTATATCATATCGTCCTCACAAAGATGACAATTCTGATATAACCGATTTTTATAATAAAACCGCAAAAGATCTTGGCAGAAGAATGATCGGTAACTTCACGCAAAGAGGAAGATATGATCATCAACGACAATATACAAGACTGATTATGGACGATGCTGAACTTGATTTTATAATTGCCGATGTGTTTGTTAGTCGAAAAACGCTTACCAGCCTAACGGAACTAAATTAGCTGAAATTCTTAGTAACAATAATGGCGAGTCGCCGCAATTTTTATTTTTGACCAACAATGCTCAGGTAGGTTTCAATAAATGTATTGTCAATGATAAAAAGATTTTCTAAACCCGCGATTAGAGTCACTACAGATTCATTCTATATCGAAAGAAACTATTCATATTTGTAGAATCAATAGACCATTTCATACCGAATTTAACCGAGTTTCTCCGTAATTATCCGAATAACCTCCCGAGTCCCTTTATAATCCAGCCAATCAAACGCTGGTAGGTACGTGTACATACCAAATTATCGTCCATTGTTGTTTAGAAATATTTAATAGCTAAAACAGCAAGAAAACCCCGCTTTTTGTATCGTCAGAGGTTGCAAAAGTCGCTCCAATCAAGGATGTGGCATTAAATTCCATTATCTGCCATGGATAGATGATTTTACTTGTATTAGTATTGCGACTTGATAAATAGTTGTGTACTTGTCTGTGAACGTTATAGAGATCGAATACCGGTGACACCGATATTTTCAGCTTTTTCCAAATCCAAGCAGGTTGAGCTAATTAAATGATTGAAATTTACATGTAAATTATTCACAGACTTTCAAAAACAAAATTATAAATTCACTTATTAAAGTGACGTTACAAATGAATATAAATAGTTTGAATAACCTGCTCTTTGATTGTCAGGATGTAATTTGTTTACTTCGACACCGTTTTCTTACTTACATGTACATGTCCAGATGTAAACAACTAAAAACTAATCTCTCGTATGGCTTTGAAATCCGCCCTGGTTCCAGAAAATAAGACAGGATGGATCCAATATTAAATTTCGTCAATATCTGCGGCAGCATCGCTGTTGAATAGGCATCTTACAACTCGATAAACGAGGTTGACGTAGTTTGAAAATTGATGCTGATTCTGAAGCGTCTGCCATATTTTGCCTACCACCTATCGAGTGGCTATTGCGGTCAGCTGACCACCCGCCACGTGATAAAAATTCCGAGCAAATTACGAAGTTCGCCGAAGTTTCCATGAAATGGTCTATTGCTTACCATGTATCATGGGGCGAATGGAGAATAAAACAAGAAATGTTACATAATTATTTTGAATCTGCAGGCGATGAAATCAAAGATATTTATTACAAAATAATTAAATATCAAAATTGTCATCTGCTCGGTCAGTGTGTGATCCTGTGACAAGACAAAAAACAGTTTATCTTAATGCGCCTAGAGGTTCTTGTAAAACAACTCGTGTGATCGGCTTTTTTCTCGAAAGTTTGATATGATGGTTTAAACCACTACACACAGACTCACAAGATAAATGAGCAAACGATGAGTTAAATAATGCTCTTGAACGAATGGGTGAAAACTATATCCCAAGGATCATTTGGATGATATATTCTTTGTATCTAGAAAAAATAACTTTTAAAATATGTTTGATTGGTTATTGACAAAAAATACTGCCGTGAAAATGTGTGGTTATCATGGTCAACCACCACCATTTGTTGGGTTGTCTACACACGAATGGCTGAAAAAGTTCGATTATTATGAAGAAATAACTGATGATCATAGAGCTCTTGATCCAGAATTAAGAGAGCTTAAAACAATTAATCAGACTAGAACCGAATAAAGGTTCGTGATATAATTTCAGAAGCACATACAATCGATTTTGGAAGGTGTGGAGACCAGATGATTTGATAGTTGCAAGTAGAAAGATAGCTTGTATTACACTTTAACAATCATTTTCGTTACATAAAGAAATATTTCCAAGTATACCCATGCCATTATATTATCACCCAGCAGATACACGCAAACAGAATATTGAAGTTGATATACCGAAATCGTCAGAGAAACAAAATCTTGTGTTAAATGATATTGTTTTAGTTCCTGTCAATGTCGTTGAGAGTGCGTTAAAGGACAAAACACAAAATTCCATGGACGCTGGGATATGCAATGATAATTCATTCATTTCAAGGATTAACTTTTTTATGATAGAGTTGTTTCGATCGTCGATGATCGTATCTAATGGTCAAACTTCTCAGTGTCTCGAGTCATAACAATATCTCAGCTGCGGAGTTTTATCATTTTCACAGAAAATAATAATCAAACTGCTGACAATAACAGTGAAGTTGCTGTCGAAGATATAGTAAGAACAAACTTAGTTATAAGCAGTGTGATAAAAAAATATAAACGAATTTAATCTCGATATTGCGTTTATCATGATATTAAAACGACATAATCATTGTGCAAGTTGTAATACAGTAATGTTGTGGCAATATTCAAATAATAATTCAAGACAATTTACCGTACTTATAATTGATAGTAATCTTGGTAACACACGCGAAAATGTGACGCTGATTTGTCTTGCGTGTAACCGACGTCGAGGTGCTAGTTCACAAACGTGAAGATTGTGGTAATTTTGTATCTTCAGGAATTACTTGTAACTGTTCACATACAAATCCACGTTGAGGGGCAGTTAAATCTAATCTATAAATTGTAAGGCTACCCGTAGATCTTACCACGCTGGAAATGTTATGTGTAGTTACACTCCAAATAGAATCAGTTGTTCTTTTACTACCACCTTCAAGTTTACCACGTTTTATATAAATATCTTACGGTGACATTGCATAATAATGGTTGTGTTGAAAGTTGTCACAGAATTAGAAGGGAAAAAATAACTCTTTTTATGCCTGAGAAATATTTAATCATTTGTGGTGTGCATGAGTACAACGCTATCTAGGATGAACAGGTGCTTTTCCAGACAAGCGACGGAACCAACATATGTCTCGCCGCCGTAAACTACTTGCGGCTACGGACATTATAATCACGATATGCACGGGTATTTTACCCTGAATATTACTCACGGTCCTATAAATTTAAGCAAGATTAAGGTATAACCGACACTGGTCACTTTGGATCTGGTGAAGAGAGCATGTATTTTCACGTCGTATTTCTATAAGCCATAGGGGTGAGTGCTAAATTTATATGTTATTTGATATACTAAGTTTATTGAGTTTGTATTGTCATATCGTGTAATGATTTATTTATTACAACGCAGATTTGAAATGTTGTGAACTGTGAATTTTAGCGGCCGATACAAGAGAGTGAGCTAACCCGAGGGACGTGGTGAAACTGTGCGGTTTACCGGTGTATGAATCGTGCGACTGTACAAGGGTCAAGAAGCATATGTTTATTTAAATTGTTCTTTCAACTAGTATATTTGTTTTTTTTTACGTGAGAATAGTTTGAATCTTAGTTGCATTCCAGGAGATATGTGAATCTTACTGACAGTGCAGAACATTTTAAACGTATTTGAAAACTTGAGATTGTTTGAATCCCAAGCCTAGTCTATGTGTGAAATTATGTGGATATCTTAGTGTCTACTATTACTTGAAACTAGGGTTTCTTGAAGCTTTATATCAGAGAGTAATATAATATTATTGGTTTATTTTCAATGTGTAAATGTTGGTATAGAGTGATTGGATCAATTGTATGTTGAGAGTGTGTGATAATCATTGTGTTTTTACATCATACATTTTTCTTTACTAATTAAGTTAATACATTTTCATCTTTCACACATTGTGTTTGAGTTATTATTCATTTAATGCAATATCCACTCGGTTACAATTCTGCGACAAAAATCATGTTGTTTGGGTATATGTGTTTTGTGATCACATTGGTAGGTTTAATAGAAATTGTACGAGTAATTTCATTATTTAATGCACTTGTTGTGAATTTTAAAAAATGCAGAACACGTCTGAAAGGAAGGTTCCTATATGCGTTCTTGATGTATCGTTACTCATTGGAGCAAGATTCCTTATCAGTATGTATTGCAATACCGACTTTCCTATAATTAAGCAACAACAAATCAATACAGGTTCTTTTATGTAGTCTATGTGGTGACAATGCAACTAAATAATAGCCGTTATCCCAAGTAAGCACATTAACTGTAATACCCAGGTTACTTGCTTCAAATTTGTTTCGTACAGCGTTACCAACCTGCACGGGAAACTCGATATCACTAATATTAAGTTTACCCAGATGATGGCGGTATTTTTGAGTCAAGTCTCGATTATCAATAGCAGATAAAACCCCGCCAAAACTGCCCATTTCTCTAAGATGTAGAAAATGTTTACAGTGTGTTTCTTAATTTTATTATTGATGGCACTGGTATAATTACGGCGCGAGAACCACTGGGAATCTACTGTGTAGTAGTTTTAAATCCATCATTGTCAAGTGCCATAACCAGGTGCCCATCAAGGAAATAATCTACTTAAACTGTTGAGTGGTCAAAGTTTTGTAACAATGATGCCATTCCAGGATTCCAGTAATCACTTTTGTGAACAGGTCTCGTTACCTGGTTTGTATGTGGATGGGATAATTGACACGTCATTTTCTAATTCACCACTATGCGTATAAAATGTAATTTAAGGTACCGATGATTGCTGTGTTTTGGACAATCATACTTTGCAACCTTATTAGCAATATCAGATACAATACGTTTGTTTTTCTCCAGAAGATGGTTTTATTCAGCCTCAATACAACGAAGGTGCTGTTCGAACGCGTCAAATAGTACAAATATGTCAGATTTTCGTGCACTTCTTTGATATTTGTATATGCTCTTGATAAGCGTGCTGATCAAGTGCAACAATATAGGTCTAAAAAATTCAATTATGCCAGCTTTTTTCACATAGGACTTGGTATTCGTATTCCATGCTGCTTATCGATTTAATTATGCTGAAGTACGGTAGACCTACTTATAAGGCGAAAACCTTATCTGATTATAAAGTCCATCAGTAACTTGTTGTAATATACCACGATGGATCGAAAACTGCACTCTGCTTATTCCTAGCAATTATTTCATATATTCCTGTGTCGGTATGGTCTGTTTCTGTCTGTTCAATCGCAAGTGCCTGTCTCAGCCTGTTTCACACCTGATACTATTAACGAACAGATCCACGTGACCGGCAATGTTGATTATGTATGTCATTTAACTCCATGTATAACATGTATGTCATTTAACTCCATCTAAAACATGCTCGAGCACCTATGTAACACTATTAGGTGTGTTTTATAGTTTTTACAATATCATGTTCTGCTTCTCGCCGCTCTTTTATCCCCTCGATATCAAATGGTACACTGATATTTATGCTAGGCTGAGAGAGAACTAAACATAGTTCATTACACGACTTTATGGTAGTTCAAAACTTCAAATCAGGATTTCTCAAATAAAGAGGGTTGTTTGAATATCGACAGCAAATGTTATCTTTAGGAATAGCTTCTGACAATTTATTTCGTTGGACTGGTTTGGAGCTAAAAACTAACGATTCCTTCTTAACTTGCAGCCATAATAAACAAACACATACTCAGTGGATGTATGCAAATTGATACTTAATAGTTAAAACCTTGAATGGACATTCACCGCTGGTACGAGCAGCGGATACAGTAACTACACTGCTTATGCTCGTATCATCGAGACGCCAGCTTACAAAATTCCAAATGTACATACTTTCTTACCAAGTTTTCACATATTTTACCAGAATTTGTTTTAACCAAGATAGCCAACCGACTCTACCTGCATGAATAGGGGTACTGAATAATAACAAGCGATCACGCTGGCGATGGCAACTGCAAAAGCAGCCGCAACATACAGCGTTGAAAGGCGATGCCTTACAAAACAGAGTTGAAGGAAGCGTTCTCCCTGACATGCAAACGAATGCATGTTCTACAACGAACTACATGGTTTAAGACAGTATAAATTGCAATTTTCCCAATAATGTCACCTATGGGTTACTCATAACACAGTCTAATATCTGAATGTTCCCCATCATATCCTTGTAACTAAGCATAATACAGTATAACGTGCAATTTTTTTTCTATAATGTCCCCTACTGGTACACGTAAAACAGTAAAATGTCTTAAAATATTTTATTCACGTCCCCAATGCTCGTGGGTCAGTATAATTTCCATATTTTCTCATCACGTCCCTTTTGCGTACTCATGGGTCAGTATAATGTCCATATTTTTCCCATCACGTCCCCTATGCGTACTCATGGGTCAGTATATCTTATAAATAGACAGACTCATGAAGAACACTCACAATACATTGCTTCTATCCTATTTGTATGTGGAACATTATTTATTTATTAAGTTAGTTGTTGTTTTGTTTTTTATCAACGTCGGTATTGCTATGGGGTTGCCGGTTAGTAGAGATGCAACCTAACAAGGATTGTGACAGTGTTGCCTGTAATGTAGATGTATTGCTCTGTTATCGTTCTTGTTGTTTTAGAACTACAAATAATTGTAATAAAAAGGAGACCGCAAATGTAGTGGTTTAGCCAATATTATTAATGAAGGTCAGAAATAGTGGTTATATTGTTTAAAGTTGTTTCTTCTTATATAAATACGTACAGATTATTTAAATGTTGTCTATTCATAGACGTTTATTGTATGAGAAAGACAGGTAAACATGTATTTATTGTACGCATGACCAAGCTTGAATGGACGTTCTCATGTACATATTGACTTCCTGGTTCGCGAACAAAATACTGATCTAAATTGCTACAACGGATGACAAATCCTATAGAATGTACTAATTGCTATTTCTCTATGACACACTTATGAGTATGGTGCTTGTTGTATATTGGAAATATCACATATTTTTCATACACATTTGTACGATTTCATTAAATCCTAATCGTTATTTGCTAACAACAGTGTAATTTGTCTTACATGGTAGAGTATTTTTCTGGCATTAACACATTACATTTGTTTTTATCGAACCATACATGTCTTAAATTCAGTGTGTTTATGAATGTCTAGTTTTATCTGTATAAACTGTGCACATTCTCTCTCTCTCTCTCTCTCTCTCTCTCTCTCTCTCTCTCTCTCTCTCTCTCTCTCTCTCTCTCTCTCTCTATATATATATATATATATATATATATGTGTGTGTGTGTGTGTGTGTGTGTGTGTGTGTGTGTGTGTCTTGTTAATTGATTGTCCTTCCACTACGTAACTACCAAGACTTACCCTAATATGAATGTGCTACGCCACCTTATATGTAATTTAACCATTTCAATGTCACCTGCGAGTGGCCTAAGAAATATGAATTGTATTATGTTTTTATCAAGCGACAATTCACGAATTAAAATCTATGCCCAAGAAGCAATAACGATGTTAATTAATATATTTTAATAAGTACTTCTTCACAAGTCTTCTGTCAATTAAAACAAACTTGAAACTATTGGGTAGCAACCTAGATTGTCTATGTTTAGCCTAAGAATGGCAAATGATTATTGTTTCTTGTTTACTGAAATAAGGGAACGCATGTGTGATGACACAGGTAGGCACAAGCTCAAATATTTGCTCAAAGGAAATTCAGTAAGTTCAAGTCAATACCATTGAACATAATCACACTGCATATAATTAAACACCGGATAGTTGCGTGCATAGCAAACGACTTCCTGCTAAACGAGTGCCAACATAGTACAATACTTGCTCAAGTTTATGTCATAGATATGAAAACTTCAGTCCTCAACGCAAGATACGTGTACTGGTAATTCAATATGGCGACCGAAGAGATAGAGTGGGGAAAAGGTTCTATTAGGTCCCGTGATGACGTACTGAAGATCCCTGATATCAAGTCAGGGTTCAGGGTCTTAGACCAGTGTGGTCTCAGCAAGAAGGGTCTGAGGAGCCTGGATGACATTAAGAAATTACTGGTAGACTTCCTGGACAAAAATGGAAATATTTCCAGTGCACATCATGAAGAGGCATGCCAACAGGTACGATCGCAGAGAACTTTTATCCTAGATTAATCTTACTGAAACAATTTTTTGATGTCATTAAATGCAAAGATGGCTATTATATTAGTGTTTATTTGCAATTTGAATAAATATATCTCGGAACCAACAAATGATTTTTTTAAAAATTAAAAACTTATAGATAGATAGATAGATAGATAGATAGATAGATAGATAGATAGATAGGTAGGTAGGTAGGTAGGTAGGTAGGTAGGTAGGTAGATAGATAGATAGATAGATAGATAGATAGATAGATAGATAGATAGATAGATAGATTAAAAGTGAACCTTGGTACTTGAATAATTTTGGACCCAAAATGTACACCTGCATTAGTAATAGGAAAATTATATTAGCATACAGAAGCATTGTCTACTCTTAATTGGTATTGATATGTGAAACCAATTAATACATACAAGCTAATTCACTGGTTTCCATCTGGTGTGTTTGTGAGTTTGACATTTCATGGAAATAGTCTTTCGGGGTCTGTGAAAACTGTGTATAAATAAACATCTCCAACCTCGAAAGAAAATGAAGAGACCATACTTAAGCTATGTGTTGACAGTCTCATTCGATGATTACGAATTTGTATCGAATGCAGAAATTATGCGATAGTTTCAACTATCAAGGCTATAGCCTGAGTTCTTTACTCCGGCATAAATCGAAAACACCCTGTCAATATTAGTCAAACAATCTTTCGCACACACCCATGCAAACAGGCGACCAAAGAGTAAAGTATATTATCGTTATTTGCAAAGCTACCATCAAAAAAGTATAATTAAAAGTCTGGGGGCTGGATCTGACTGTCAAAACAGTTACAAAACAGCTGCCAGCAAGAAATAAATAGCAAAAAACATCTCCCGGCAGCTACCAGCACGACAAATTAAACACAAAAGAAAACGTTGAACGTTAAAAGTTGTACAGGATTTTAAGTCTATTGGAAGCTCTGTTTGAAAATCTACGGTTTTGTATTAAGACATTAGATGGCTCATTTACGCCTAACATTCAAACTTTCCCTTTTGTCAGAAAGCAAATACAAAATGTATTATTTATTAAAAAGTGATAAGCAAAGAGATTTTCTGGCATTAGTAAGATCGGTGGGGTTGGGGTTATTGCATTTATTTTAGTGACAGACTTTCTGCTTGTCAACATGAAATTCGATCTGCCTTATTTTCCCACCTTACTGTCTTTTCCATACTGTCACTTTTACTGTCATTACTCTCACTGACATTATAGGTAAAATCACGTGATTAAACAAATAGTATAGTAGATACTTTATTTTTATTTGTTATGTCAATTGGTGGATTAGATACAATCCAGGAACACGACAAAAAAGAAACCAATCATGTGTGTACTCGTAATACAGAGCTTCCTTTTTCGACTCCCAGTAGTAACGTTATAGTACCATGACCTTGTAAATGAGGCCGACAATCACTAGGACCTACATTATTAGGAACAAATTTTATCGAACATGAAGCTGGAGTAAGGACATCTATAACTGCTCGAAAATAGCACAAGTTAATGCAAATTCAGCACCAAAAATATATGTATCTCAACATGATATTAAAGGTGACTAGGTGCCCAAGACTGAAAGAAAGCGTGGGTATTTATATCATGAGGGCTTGTCGTATCTTAAGCGGCTAAATATACAATGGGAGCTTCTGCCAACCTATTCAACAGGACATTTATATCCAGCAAACTCTTTCTCTGAGTAAAACTCAAATAGACGTTATGGTTATCACATTCTTTAACAGTTTGTATTGCTCACTGTTATTGCTCTTGACTCAAGCCAAGGTTGACAATGGCTGGCCTGTTCTCGTTCACTCAATATTCTCTTCTTGGTACAGTTTAGAACGTGTTCTTTCATTTTGCCCTTTTAATTGGGTGATTGGCTAGCTTTTGTCTCACCGTTCCACCTGGATGTTATATTGAATGTTCTTTTCATCGTTTAGTGTATGTCTCGTTGTCGGAGCATAACCTGCGAATTCGCAAAACCTAGCTGGAGCGAATATTTAAAATGCAGTGTATTTGATGGGTATTTTTGGGTATGGATGTTTCGGTATACTTCTAGATGGGAGAAGGAATTGTTGTTTTATTGATTGGCTTAAAGTACAGATTCGTATGGTGTTTGTTTTCAATATATAATGTTGTAGCATCCAAAAACATCTATCTGTGAATTACTTGAAGATTGTTAACATTATTGGCTTGTTTGGTTTCTTTTGTTTTTGTTTGTTTTGTTTGTTTTGTTATCCTCTGTTTTTGTTGTTTGCTTGTTTATTTTTTGTTTCTTTGGGGAGAGAAGCGGGAACTGATACTGTCAATTTTTTCCTACTGTAGTTTTACCCCAGTTTCATGATATCAGTGTAGCTCCCCATTTATACTGAGATATTCATTTTGTGTTTCAAAGAATCATGTCATGGTACATTGTTCCAGTCTGGCGTTTTTGTCTGCGTGTTCATCTTGTGTTAGTGTCACTGTTACCACTGTTTATGTGTGCACCTAGTTTGAGTCAACTGATATTTATATGCATTATGTGTGTAGCTTGTTTTAATTTTACATTGCAAAGCATTCTTTATACGAGAATGGATGTTTTATATATTTATTGCCTTCATAGTCTCTAACCGGCATACAAAAGGCCACGGAAGATGACAAGTTCCATAGAGAAAAACTGGTTGAATATTACAATCACGTCAGCAATTTCTACCGAAGCCTACCCAAAGAATTTCAGTTGGATCTCGGTCAAATCTTTCCTGGTAATCTCTCTCTCTCTCTCTCTCTCTCTCTCTCTCTCTCTCTCTCTCTCTCTCTCTCAAGTTTTACACAAGGAACATGCAAATTATGGAGTTCTGAAGTGCATTTAATTCAATTAATTTAAGTAATTCAGTATTTTCTTGCTAGTTTGTGTAACGAAATAGTTAAAACTCTTAAAGACTGACGTAGTTAAGAGAACTTGACATGATGCATTTAAATTATTTCCGACTCACCGTGTGAACTTGAAAATAATTATTAAAAAACCTTTGTAACGTATATCTATATTTCGTAAATTAACTTATCAATCGGTGTTACAAGAAGAAAGGAAGAACTCTGTCTGTACGAGTCCAGTTAAATTGTCAACTGTACCATCCGATCTGAATAAAATGGTGGTTGTTTAGTCTTTTTAAGGATTCATAATGACGTTCGACCGCTCAGGTCGCCTAGTGGTTAGAAAGTCCGCCGCGAATGTTGGAGATCGTGAATTCGATCCCTTGCCGATTCATACCAAAGAATTATGAACTTATTACTAACAGCTGGCATTCAACATTATGAGGGCATTGTTAGGACTGGTCGGCCTGGTGTCTGGATAACGTGACTGGGTAGGACATCATGTTACTTGTCTGCAGCATAATGCCCCAGTGCTAGACATCAAAATAAACTGCTACATTGCAGACATAGTAACGATACGACTGAAATTTAAAAAAATCTACGTTAAAAATCTAAATCACATCACATCAACATTAAGTTCGTGGATGTCAAAATGCAATTTCAATAGCTTTAGTCAGCAACCCAAGCCTGAGATACATGCATTGATTGCGTTATGTCAGGCATGAGAATGATGAATTCAGTGCGTTGTGTCAATCCTGATCATTGCATTTAGTGTATTACGTCCAGTCTTAAATGTACGAATTCAGTGTATTGTGTACAGCCTGAGTTAAATGCATTTAGTGCGTTGTGTACGGCCTGAGATGTGTGAATTCAATGCGTTTTAGTCACAGGGAAATAAATCATCATGTAACTTTAAAGTTCAAAAGTAAAGCAAGCACTTAATGAGATGAAGTAAAAAGCATAAAAGCATATCCGCTCCAGTAACAGCTAAATTCCTTCTTTATTGTACAGATATTGAATCCAATCTTAAGAGACGGCCAGAAGAACTAAGAACCAATGAATGTACAATCTTAGTGGCTGGTAAGACATTGTTTACACATTGTGTTATGTTATGTAAGTGAGATAGAAATTAAACTAACTGTGTATTTTGACTTTGATAATATTTTCATTACAGCAGAATTAAATTTTTACAATGACATAAATAAACATTAAAAATTATTCCTTTACATCCGATTCTCATGGATGACATTAACTGTAGAAAATACTACAACATGATCAGACATTCTACGAGAACTTATGGTCATGTGATCACATCATATTGTTTTTCGTTGATTTTTTGTATCACAATACTTTTTTTATCTTTCATGGTTGCTGTAACCATATTTTTAAAGGTTCAATGAAATGAATGCATCTGTGAAGAAAATATACCATCCAATCTCATCAAGAAACCTATTTGTTTTTTTTTCTTTTTCAACAGATAATTAAGATGTCCACCGGAAATGAAACAAAAGTATAACATCAATACTAATTTTATTACACATAAATGAAGTAAAACAATTAAAAAAGGTATCATTTGAGATGAAGGGAGGGGGATCATTCATTAAACTTACTCGTTAACTGAAAATACTTTGAGTGAAAGATCTTGAAATACTTGGTTTCATTTACATCTTAGGAGAAATTGCGGCTGGTAAAAGCAGTTTTATTAATCTGATGTTGGGGATAGACCTTCTCCCAACCAGTCAGTTACCGTGCACAGCGACTGTCTGTGAGATACGCCGTGCTGGCGATAGAAAAGAGGCGATTGTCTATCCGAAGTCAGGAGACAGTGGCAAAGGGCCACACCTACAGCCAGCTCTTATCAACCTCAGTAGCGACAAGGGGAAAAAGACTCTCAAAGATCTCATATCACAAGTGGACGATAATGACGACTGTAATATTGACAGGATTGAGATATACTATCCTTTTTCGGTGTTGGAGGTAATGTACACGACAAGTAAATGCTACATATAGTTGAAAAAAAGAAAGAAGTCATGCAAATTCTAAAAAGGCTTTGAACAAAATAGCGAAGGTACAATATCTAAAACAAGATCCCTGGGTGTTTTCCATATTAGATGTGTATCCTTCGGTTGAATGATGGAGACCTTTGCTAAAAAAGAGTTTCAAAATTGAAATTTATGACGCATAAGTCAATTCGATTTCTTGAATAAAAAACAGATTAATATATACCAATAGCCCTACACATTATCAACTTTCTTTGTTAGAGGGGATGAAAATATTTTCCCAAACAAGATTTGCTCAATAGAATACTAAGAACAATAACGTACTAAATCGAAAACTAATGAATATATCAAACTTTGCGCATGGTTAATATCTTGATATAATACTCATGTTGATTTACAACTATTTTCAATGATTATTTATTATCAAGTCATCATATGTCTAGGAGGGCATTGTCATTGTGGACACACCAGGCATCGGGAGAGGAAACCTCACGGCACATTATCTACAGCGCTACCTGAAGAACTCGTTTGGCTTCATCTATGTCATTAACAGCACCAACGCTGGCGGTGTGCAGAAAGGACGGGTATAACAAAATCATATATGTCCTATTATAGCAAATAGTTAATATAGAATGTATGTGAAAAAGAGAGAAATATGGATTTAACAAACTGACGTTTCCTCTGATTTCATAATTTTTTTCTCTAATAATACAAATGGAAAATCAATAGAAATATAGATTTAGAGATTAACATTTGTTGCGTGCGTGAATGTTCATTCACTTACTTATAATATTATAGCTTATGTCTTTCAAATATTTATTCTCATTCGTACGCTGTTTTTACCGAGTTAATAACTGAAACTGTTCACACAGTCTTCATGTGCTATTTTTGTAAATGAAAAAATACATACTTGAAAAGTATATACACGCGTCAGTCAGTGCCAGTGAGGAGATTGTTCAGAAGCAGGCCAATAACTTGGAAAGATTCGTTTACAACAGACATTGTTCAGTTTTTTAAAAATACGTTTGATCGCAAACAATGCAAAACCGACTCTTTCTCGAATCGTGTTTAGCATGTATACATTCCCATGTAATATTAAATCCATGTCTCTTCTTTGGCAGCTGCAAACTTTACTGCGACAGGTGGTTAATTCCGCGGGGGTGGAAGGTTTCAGTCCGGAATCAACCATGTTTGTGGTCAACAGGTGGGATCAGATTGGGGAGCAGGACAAGGAAATCCTGTCAAGTGAAATCTGGAATAAGCTTCAGGACGTGTATCCCGGTCTGAAAGAAGATCAACTCTTTTATGTCTCCATTACAGAGGTAACGGAGTAGGGAAGGGGACGGGGATGCAGTCACTTATAGATATATGACATATAGGCATATTCATCACAAAATGTAAATTTCAACGAATTCATACACCAGTATGTTACTTAGAGATCGGACTCAGAGGCTGCACATAAAGCAGCAAGTCTAAGGACTTCAAAAGTCAATATAATTACTTAACGCCTTTCTATAAATATTGCAAGAGAATGAAACCTTAAATGCTGTCAAATTCATGTAAGTTGTATGTCCGTTGTAGAAATATATAACACCTATAACTACTAAAGTATCGGGTTACAGGTATGTAACATCTTTTTCTGACATCATAACTGAAATACTAACGTCAGTATTATTTCTACTAATCATGTGAGGCAAGAAATTGACAGAAAATGGTATTTATGAATAATACTTAGCAATTGGTCCCTTCATTCCTTCACTTATCTATCACTGAAGTCTTTCTCTGCTAACTGAATAGTATGTGCTTTTTTTACTTCTTTCTGTAAGGCGACATGTTATTGTAAGGCGACATGTTACTGTAAGGCGACATGTTACTTGCTATCACCAAGGATGTCTAAATGATAACCGCCTATGCAAATTTACAATTACAGACTGCAGTCGATTTGTTCATTAGGGCTCCAGGATAAAATTAAGTTTACAGAATAATTTGTCTATTGATACCGGATCCATTTGAAATCGTATTTCTCAGAGTGACGTTGACTCTTTTGTCGCAGGTGTATACTAATTTATACATATAAACGTAGGAATAAATTATTTACTGTACTTTGTGAAATTATAGACGCACCTACATACACTCATAAGAAATTGTATGCGATATATTGTCATTGAATACTGAATAATACTGTTTTTGCAACTGAAAGCAATGTTATTCTACCTAGTTGTATCGGTTTACTCATGCGAAAAATTAACTGGGTATATATTATGATATTTGTAGGCACAGAAAGCCATTTTGTTCGGGACTAAACTGGAAAATCACACCATGCTTCAGAAAGGATTGGAGAAACTTTTCCCAGATAGCCTAAGAAACCGATTAAAAGAATACTATAGGTACAAATAATTATATTTACTGCTGTCATTTTAGATAAATGTTTACCTTGCTGGATATCAATTGCACAATTTTTAAAAAGAAGTTATTCTATATCGTTTAAAGTGTATAATCTGAATTATTAATTAGTTTGATTTTTAAACAAACTTAAAACTAACCGTTCTAACTCGTGAATTTTTACTGACATCTCAATGTATTTGACGAAGAAAAATAACGCTTTCCGATATCATACAGTCAAAAGGTCATTCCAGTACTTCATATACCGGTGTCAGTTTAGATAACTGATTGTCTGATAAACCCATACCGATATTCATAGCAACCTAAGGGTATATTTATAAAGGACGTAAATAAAGATGAATATCAGTTTGTGTTGGCTTTACAAAAATACCTCCAAAACATATTTCTAATGAAATCATTAATTTACATAAGATTGATTATACAGACACGTCTAATAAAATGTATAAAGATGCTGTATCATAACTGTGAAAGAAGTATAAAACGTTTTGTAATTAAATGACTTAACATCTAGATTGAGAAAAATAATTCATCTTCATCCAATCTTTATTAGTGATTCTTTTTTGTAATTATACAATCTTCTTTTATAAAACATAATTTCATATTCTTTTTTGGAAACCTTGACGTTCAGAATTTGTGTTTTGTTAAATATTACCTCCGATAACCTGGTCATCATTTAGATTAAATAAAGCGAGTCAGAATCTACGCTTTAAAAAATAATAATAATAAATATTTATCGGACATATTTTGAATAACCTAGCTAATCGATTTCGATACTAGACACCGTGATAGCTTTTCAATAGTTAGATAATATGTGTTTTGATGAATTTTAAAAGTGTAAGTTTTGCCAACAGGTGGATGGCAACTGTTATTAAAAGGTCCCTGTATTCCCTGAAGATGGCTCGCGTGAATACCGTCATGGGCAAAGAGAAAATGGAGGCAGAACTCGATCAAATTTCGAAGCAGATGGATAAGATTCAACACAATGCTGAAAACAGCGTTACAACGCTGAGAGAAAATTTCAGGACCGAAGTGTTAATGATCAAAACAAAAGTCTTGGAGCTTCTCCAGTCCAAAGAATTTAAGGTTATAAGTTTAATGAATGGATGTTTACAGTTTGTAGTGATCTATATGCATCAACGTATTGCCATGAAATTTCCTTTATGGCTTTTTTCTTTATAACGTTGAAGGCAAAAAACAATTTGATTGTTTCTGGTCGTCTGTTTTAGTTGATATCTTTTCTTTTCGCTATGCCAAAAGATCCGTAAAAATTCTATGAAATTGTCCAGGCATATTTATTTCACAGAAATAGTTCAGGTGTTTAAATGGCCTGTACGTATTATATGCAACCTGGCGTTAGAAACAGATAAAAACAGCTTGTTCAATACAAGTATATATCAATAACGAGCGAATGGACAAAGGAATATTAAACATACGGCTGAATTTAGCTTTTAGTTGCTGTGTCACGTGTGTTTTCAAAGCTTTTGTCACGGCTGTCGCTGCTAGTAAAAGATTCTAATACCACAGATGCGTTTGGTCAAGCTAAGGACTACACACCCGCGAGACTAATATCACACTAACATGGTTTTTCTCACTTCATATTTGTATGATTTACCGGTACAAAATTCTAAGCCTGTGATCGGCATTTTAACCAAAGTAGCGTCAAACAGGACTGAGCAACATAATGCATGTAATTATTCATATCTTTAATTTATAGGAACTTGTATGTGAGAATATCGTGAGATATCTATATATTCAGACATCCGAAGGTTCCATAACGCCACGTTAATATGATTCATTATGAAGACTGTACACAGTAATTAGCTAATTGATTAGTCTGAGAAATATCTTCCTGCGTAATAACATATGTAATCACTAAAATCTACCGCTTAATTGTTTTAGTACCTGATACGGTTTAACTTCGACACACATACAGGGGGTGGGGGTGACTTGTCATTTAATTATAGTTGTATGGCAAATCGCGAGAAGCAATAAAAGCTGACAATGAAATAAATTGTTCTTATTCCATAGACAAGTAAATAACAGTTAATAGTAACAGAAACGTAAATAAAAAAGAAGTAGGGGCAAACGAAAACTGTATGCGGCTTGTGGTATACAAATATTATTCGAGACTGATCAATACAAAGCAACCTTAATGAAGCTGGTGCTGTCTGGCAATCACATCGCTTTCCAATATCTTTCCGATATTTTCATCCCTAATTTCTGTGCTACTTGTACGAATGTAGGTTGTCAAAACGTTTGTCAGCTGTTTGCCTTAGCTAAGTCATCTTCCTATGTGTCAAAGCGTTTGTCAGCAATATGTCTTTGCCAAGCCATCCTTCCTGTGTCAAAACATGTCAGCTGTCTCCATTTGCTAAGGCATATTTCTGTGTGTTTGTTTGTTGGATTAGGAATGTTTACGCAGCTTTAACAAATTTTCAGTCATATCGCTACGATATCTGCAGTGAGGCAGTTTATAGTGATGTTTAGCAATGGGGCATCATGCCGCAGACATGTATCATGATGTCCCGCCCAGTCACATTACTCTGACACCAGGCAGACCAGTCCTATCACTAAGCTCTTAATGCTGAGCGCCAAGAGAGGAGGCTGTTAGTACCATTTTTGTAAGTCTTTAGTATGACTCGGCAGGCGATCGAACCCACGACCTCCTACTTTCGCAGCGAATGCTTTAACCACAATTCCTCCGGAGCGGTTTATTTACGTGTGTCAAATCGTTTGTCAGCTTTCTGCCTTTGCTAAGCCATCTTCATGTTTGTCAAAACGTTTTTCAGCTGTCTGTAGTTGCTAAGCCATCCTTCTGTGTATCAAAATGTTTGTCAGAATTCGTTTTATCCTTGTTGTAGTACAACTATGATTCATACTGTTAATAATGGAGAAAATACACTCTAATACAAATATAATCTATTTTTTGTACATACAAAAAAATATTTCCGTATGTCTACTCAAAAACGTAGATATTTTTTCTTTGTATCTTGTGTTTGTTAATGTCTGTGCATATACATGTTAAGACGTTGAAAGCTCATAACTGTGTGTAATATTTTCTGACGATTTAGCTCCCTTTTAATTTGCAAACACTAGCTATGGCTTGAATTAGTAGCATCCTAATTATTTACATTATCATCATCATCTGCATAGTCATTATCTTTATCGTCGTATCGTTGTATGTTGTTATTGATGCTCCATTTGCTACAGTCATGTAGATGAGAATTATGTTTTCATTTTGATGTATTTGATCAGTATGTATGTTGAGTAAGTATGTGTCCTACATGCTATTTATATAGGTAGATATGATGCGTTGGACTGATCGTGACTGCCCAAGAGGAAAGGATGAGAAAAAAATGTGCAGAGAGATTGAGGATAGAATCTCAGACCGACTGGCCATCCTGGTCAACGGCTGGGAAAGCCAGCAGTGCATAGTCCGAAACATCAAAGAAAAAGTCATCAAATTCTTCAAACGGGATTTTCAGCTGATGGAAGACCAGCTCTTAAAAGTAGAAGGTTGGGTTTATTTGAGGATTGCGTCTTTTTGCTTAATTTAAAATTTAATAAATGCCTAAATTTACAACAAAATAAACTTACTAAGATAGACTTATACTAAATTCCGATTTCAACATCTTGAAACTTTTATGTATGACTCTTTTTTTTACCCGAACAGTTCTGCTGATTTACCTCAAAGACGAGTTTATCAGATCAAGCACCATTACTATACAAAACATGAAGATTTCATTATCGTGGTAAACTATTTCCTGTCATGTGCAAATGCATTGATGAATATATAAACGGATATCATGGATAGAAGATGATTGATTCCATATCAGATCCTGTCAAGAAGATATAGTCACAAGTTTATGTTAAATCTTGAAATAATAATTATTTTTTATTTTCTATTCCTGTAGACCATTATAGTTAAAATCATACAGAATATTCAATGAATATTTTCCGATATATCCAATAGCCTGTTTTAGTGAAGGCTTTTAAAAGAAAATAATATGTTTGAAAAAATATGCATTCATACCTATTTGTGTTCTAAACTCACAAACCGGCGAAAACCTAAATCGAGATATATGATTCTGAAAGCAATGTTGGAATGTTTAGTACCAACATGTTTATTGAATTGCAGCTAAATACAATATCTGATAAAAATTAATTTGTGACTGTGTATGCTACAACCTTTATAAACTAGCGCATGACAATACTGCAAGCAGTGACCGTTGACTTGAGTCGAAGGTCCAGTACTTATGGTTTTCGAACTTGCTCACAGTCGCACAAAGACGTTTTTGGCATGATCACCACCATTTTCATTCATTACGACTTGATAGTGTCACCATTCTGTCAAGAGACTTAGCAATAAGAAACATTTTTAGATCGACATTCTACTTTGCAATGACTTAATGGTAAAGTCAATTCGGTCTTGTTTTCGTACTCGCTCACATTGGCACGGATAGGCTGGTCATCAGATTCCCATTGTTTTCCCTGTGTCGATTCGACAATTAATACACGAGATGGAGCTTTATGTAGCAAGATATTCATGCTGATAGCTTTATTGTGAATACTAAAAGTAAAGTGGCACCATTTTAATTTAAGACAATGAACCATTTTATTTTAGTGAAAATAGTAAGTCATTAAGATCAAATATTATGGGGAGGAAGGGAAACAATTGTAAAGATTTTATCAGCCTATTTTGTCAGGTTATATCATAAACATTCTCATTTTGACCAAACTATATATGAAATATTTCAGTGGAAACCACATGCCGTTACTCCTCTAAGAATAGTATTAATACTTAGGTCAGACTGGCGTGATTTCTAATATGACAAACTAACT
Organism: Unio delphinus; assembly: GCA_029339505.1. NCBI lineage: Eukaryota > Metazoa > Mollusca > Bivalvia > Unionida > Unionidae > Unio > Unio delphinus. The sequence goes on along the minus strand of JAQISU010000034.1, from coordinate 6,961,861 downwards.
GTAGTCAAAATGTTTTTAAAATCCCCTTGTTATTCAAGTGGAAAACCAAAGCAATATTATCATGAGGACCACTGTAGCAGTAATTGTGTCGGCTCTATTTTCATTGAGGACCAGGTAGATACACTAAAACGTCTTTTGATTAAAGTCTCTTTTCCCTGTTACCAAATTGTTAGAATGAGTAGGAATGGTATGATTTTCAAGATGGCTGCCAACGCAGCAAAAGCTTTTGCCGAATCTACATTGTTTTCACACTGGGTCATCAAATGACCTTAATTTTGCGACAATTCAATGACAGTAAAACAATTCATTCATGAGAAGTAATGCCAATCTGAATTCCAGTTCCATTGTAATCGACACGCCAGTAGAACGATTTGTTGAGTAAGGATACTAACGATATAATTTTCAAGATGGCCGCCATAGCAGAGGTATTTGGACATCAGATCAGAACCAGTTAAATACAGATTCATCTAAATCATGAGAACGTGTTTAGTGAAAACACCCAGTCACGATGACCAGCCACTGAGATTGAATAGCGATAGCAAGAATATTATTAGGATACCATGAATGCCATGGTAAAGGGGTTGATTACGGCATTTATATTTAGGATAAACTAGATATCAGAGGAAGTCAAAGTCCATTGTTGTTACAGTGATTCATTCCAAAATAGTGGCGCAAACAATATTATTTTAATACAGCCACCGCGCATGCCATTTCTGATTTAAGCGAAACCGAGTTTTATTTGAGAAACACTAGATATCGTAAGATAGTTTTTAATGAAAAAATCACATTATCACGTTCAGTCGTTCAGGAGGAATAAATATAACGTGACATGTCGTGGTGGCCATCTTGTACATGATATACGAACTATTGTCATATAAAACCATTTACATATCAATAAAATTGGAACGCAAAAGTTATAAACAAATATACAAAAATGACTTTAGAAATGAGCATCGAAAACACCATTTTGCAGATGACCGTCATCGTGACAGGTTGGACGCTTTCTCCGGTTCTTTTCCTTCCGAATAACCAATATCTCATAAGAAATAGTACAGTAAAAGCCGTGTGTGAATACAGGTAGATGTTCGGGAAGAGTAACAGTAACATTTTTATTATGACGGCAATGTTGGATGTCAGACTGTCTTTTAGGACCAACCGCTACCCTAGAATGAAAGTGTCCGTGTAAAGTTTGTGTGTGATCTTCCTAACTGTATGGAAGGAATTGCAATAACAAATTTGTGCAAACAGACTGACAAATGATGAACTGTTTTTGTCTTCGATAACGCAACAAAAAAAGTGGAAATACAAATCATTTTCCGATATCTATTCAAAAACATCGACTATTAACTTTTCTTGTTATTGTTTGTGTACATAGCAATTTCATACAAAGGCAGATATACTGGTACTTCATGAAGGACAAGACTCTAGGACTGTGAATGCAAATAAGGACAAATATGCTTTAACTGAGATCGTATAAAGTTTTTAAGGATCGCCAGTTGGATCAACATCATTCTGTTAGAAATAATAACAATAATAGTATAAACAGGGTCCAGTCAGAGGCTCGAATGTATGTTCAATTTACGAACACAGTTGCCATGAATCTATGGGCTTGGTACATCTTGCTCAAATATTCTAGAAACTTAACAATACATAAATGCCATAAAATACCTGCATTATCAAAAAATTTGAAATTTAATGTAACATTGTGTAAATTGATATCTAACGAACCACTGTAAAACTTCATTTGACAGAGACTTTGACACACGTCTATAATGTTATCTAGAGACAAGAATATGTATAAAAACTTTCCTACGAAAATACATCCCTAACGTAGTCAGATTAGGTGAATAAAGTACTTAAGAAAAACGTCAGGATCCATGTCAGAAGTGGCAGCCCATACTCCTGTAAGAAAAAACGATATTAGTGTGATTGTGACCAGATGTACTATTAATTTTCAAACACCTTCAGAATGTTATGCTATGTTAGTGGTGTGAATAATATATACATTCTTTAGTTTTACTTTCCATTTTTTCTTTCTAGCGGTTCTCTTAGGTGGTGATACCGGCCTTGTTCGCAATCTGCATGAGTCAATGCGCGCTCAGCAGCCCGCTACTCGCTTTTTAAAAACAAAACAAAGCAAACAACGCAAAAGCACCAAAGAAGAAGTCGCTGATTCCGTGAAGGGTCTGGGTGGTGCCATTGCCAGTGCGGGAGGAATTGACATCAAGGATAAATCTGTGAAGTCCACTTTCAAGAAATATGTGTCAAAAGAAGGCTTAGAAATTATTCTAATGCAAGAGGCTACAGCGTTATTTCTTGAAAGTCTTTCTCAGAGCAAAGAACTGGATAGAAATATCTATAATTTTTTCAGCAGATTCACAAAAGAGATAGATCAAGTTGCTAAAATGATGCCAGATTTTTTAAAGGCTGACAAAGAGATGATAAAACTGTTACGTGGCCAGATGCAGGATGCGGACAGAAATCTTAAAGAAATCTTGCCAGACTTGTTACGTGGGGGCCGCTCATTACAAGGGAATCTGGATATTTTCTATGTGGAGAATATCATGAAGTTTGACTATGAACTTGAAGATTTGGAATGGGATAGAAGTAAACCCCGACTCGGAAAAGGAAGTTTCGCGGATGTTTATTTAGCAAAGATCATAAAAGGAATGCCTGAACCGGTTCCAGTGGCCCTGAAAGTCTGTAGAGACGTCACTGTAGCTGGAAATGTGAATGACATTTTGCTGGAAGACGCAACATTGCGGTAATGTTCGCAAGCACTAAATCACGTTAAATTGCTTCTTCTCTCATTTCAAGATCAAATATAATCTGAAGGCAATATGTTGTCCGCCCCTCAAACAATAGCTGGTATCATTCAAAAATCCCTTGATAGATGTTGATGCAGATATAACTCGGCCAGTAAGCTCAGAATATATACAACAAAGGTGTATTTAGAAATTTGACAACTTTTATGTCCTGAATATTTAAGTATGTCCATTTTACAATTTCTGTTTCTAAAAAGAGATTGCATAGTTAATCCATTCAGTGTGTGTACCCTCGTAACACTTACAGTTTACATTGTGTTTCTGTAGTTTGCATTGTATTTCTTGCTCGTCTTAGCATCTCTTGGTTGATTCAGGCTCGTCTGTTGTTCAGTTTTTTACACAGTCTCTTTGTTTGGCATTGTTTTACATTTACATGTATACATGTTTAATCAGCTGAGAGCTGTTAGATTCTTGTGTTTTGGTTGAATATCAGAATGCATTGTGTTTCTCTGTATTATGTTTCTGCAAACTCATCCAGTATTTCATTTTTGTTTTAGAACACTTAAACATGATAATATCATAAAGTACTACGGTGCTACATACAAACCAAAGAGTGGCAGGACCAAAGCGCAGAGTAATTGGATCATGATAATGGAAGTTTGTGAGATGACCCTTAAGGAGGTGTTTTTAAATGGAGAAGAGGACATCAATCCTGGAAAGTTCGAGAATGAATCCAGCGGGCAGATGAATGCTATGAGACAAATGTCCAAATACGCCGTACAATTGTGCAGTGGTCTAGGGTATCTTCATCGAAAGGGCTTTGTGCACCGTGATCTAAAGCTAGAAAATGTCTTGGTGAGTAATTGTGTTCACTGTGTAATTAAGAGATGATTAGAACTCATATGTGTTTTTGCAATACGGGGTAGCACTCAACCTCAGAGGGTGTCTCATTAACGGAAAGCTCGGGACAGTATTCGCCCATTTCGGTAACGATCGTGGCGAAGACAGCAACAATACCTTGTCTCCTACGTCATAATGGCGCGGTGTCGCGCGCTTTTTTTAATGCTTCGTTTGACGCGTCTTCGCTAGCTTGAGATTCTCTTATGCGAGTGAAAAAACTACATCCAACTTCTTTCGCCAATCCGCGAGGTATTGTTATTAGGTGGTACGTACCTGTTCAACAGCGTGATCGTCCGTACCATTTCAAAGAGAAAAAAAAACCTAAACTCTTTGGGGTACTTCCCGATATGCGAAAAGCATTTCAGGAATGTACCAATCGCAATCTTTGGAACGGCCTTTGAACAGCCTCTTGAGCGTGTTCTTCTATGTCCCGTTAAACCGTTCGACCAGTCCGTTACATTGGGGGTGATACGGTGTAGTCGCGAGGTGTTTAATCAACATCAGTCGGTTAACCTCTGCCATTATGCGAGTCATGAATTGTGTCCCGTGATCGCTCAGCATCTCGATGGGCACTCCGACTCTCGACCTAATCGCAAACAGCGCCTCAGAGACGGATTCTGAAACAATATTACGCAACGCAATGGTCTCGGGATAGTGTGTTGCGTAATCTACAACTGTATAATATACCGATTTCCGTGCGAAGACGCGAGTTTTATCGGTCATATTAAGTCCTTCGCGACGTGTCGAAATTGGTCATTGATAAGGCGGGTACTCCCCAAAGAAAAAGATGGATGTTCCGTTTTTGGTTCTCCGACACTTGCCACGGGAGAGACAGAACCACTTGACATCTCCCTGGACCCATGGCCAGTACAGTTCTTTGTAAAGACGGTCACGCATCTAGACAATTCCCACGTGTGTTCTCATGAGACTTTTGTGCGCGTATAGTAACACTTCGCCTAGCTAATCGTTCCGCACGACGACTTAATTAAAGTGTTTGCTGCTTTTCCTGGCGTGGCAATACAAGATCTCCTTCTTGCAAGCAAACTGGACCGTGCCAGTCACAGTTTCTTACCCCATTTCCTCTCAAGCGTATGTGCGTACCTGCGCAAAAGTTCCGTCCTACTGCTTAAGCTGCCTCAATTTGGCCGGAAGTACGTTACTGACCGGTGTCGACTTAACTTCTATCGAAGGTGATTTCGTCTGTCGACTCATGGACCTGATTTCCACAGGACTCAGCGACATCGCTGTGCAGGTTTCGGCTTTCTCTTGTGGCAATATATAACAACATCTCAATATGATGTCATGTGAGAGCCCAGCCAAGCACGCAGCTTTAATTTTCACCTTCATGTACGGTGAATCGAAGTCATTGACAGCCACTGGCAACAAGTCACTCGTGCTGTCTGCGTACTAAGCTTTAATTACTTCCGCTGTGTAGTTCTCAGGCTTCACGTATTTGCTGGTTTACAGATTGCCTTTCTAGCAAAGGCATTTTTCACCTGGGTATGCCTGGCCTTGGGACAGTCCTTGACAAAATTTTCTCTGGTTTCTTGCAGTTGAAACACCTGGGCGGCCCTCGCCAATCTGCAAGTCCGGTTTTCTTGAATGAGGCCTGTCCAAGTATTTGGGTGGCATTCTTACCTGAGAGGTGGCATTCTTACCTACCCGCATGTCGCCCTGACGATTACAAAGAGTCGGCTCTCCCTCCCCCACACGACGCGACTCAGTGGGTCGGGGTAGGTTGGCTCCACCGGAACCTCCACTCTTCGACTGTACCTGCTTGTACCTCTTTGACATGCTAGAGATTGTTTCGAGCGTCCTTTATTCTCTCTGCTAGAAAGACTCGTCGAACATCTTCATCCACTTCTCAAATAACCATCGAACGCAGGTGTGAAATTGAGAGTGGGACTCCCTCCCTTGTCCTGAAAAAGTGTGCGTTATGTGTAGGCAGTCCGCCGATAATGTCAAAGAAGGGCCTTCCTGTGCGCCTCTTAGCCATCAGCCTCTTCTGCAGCTAAATTGTGGTAAATTTCGCGAGCTGCACCTTGCAAAAAGGCTGAGATTTTGATCGCCCAATGTTAATGCGGAACTTTGTGACCGGTCACGAGTTTCTCAAATTGCACGAAAGAAACGTCAATGGACTCGTCTTTGCTATTGAATCGCGGCATACTTATCTGTACCATTCGGTGGTCGATGAATGGTCGTACACTTCCCTCAGGGATCGTACTGGAGTCGACCCTATCGTTAGCCCAAACTGCTACCCTTACCTTTTCCCAGTCCGAGAGCGTGAGCGAGCTCTCGTTCTTTTGTGGCTGCTGTTAACTTAGCCAGCTCTTTCTGGGTTTCTCTTTCGGCGGATATGCGGGTCAGCTAATCTGGGTTTCTCTTTATGGTGGCTTTTTCAGTCTTACATTCTTGTATACGTTCTTCTATTATTGCTGCCTGGCAATCTACCCTGTAGCCGAGATCTTCCACACCGATGGCACGGTACTCCTTGACCATATGTTTTCAGTAGCCATGTTTTTATTATACTAACAACAAGTGATACCTTGTCTCAGCTTACTAAACAATTGACAGATGCTAACATTTCTAACCAAATACTCACCTGTCAATCCCTAACTTCGCTCATGTAAGATATTTGCTCGATATGTGCTTCACAATTACTGCAAGTATGAAAATATAACATAAACAAGATGAAAATCGAATAAATTCAAATACACAGGATGGAAATGTCTCACACTGTTCACAACTACTTGTAAAGATTGTAATGATAATATTTATGTCTCATTCATATCTCGGACGAGAGCGCCCATGTAGATGATCCATGCCGGACAAGCCCCCATGAAACGGTTCCCGTGGAATAGTTTGGGGTGGGGTGCTCCACTATTTTTAAAAATTATTACAGAAGACCCACCTTGGCTCGTTTTTATTAGAAATTGAAGTAGTGCAAAGCTACGAGCCCACAGTCCGCGATACCGACAGTTAAATTACTGAATATACAAAAACTGAAAATCAAATAAACAACTATTTAATACCATTAAATAACAGATATTCATTTTTCAAATGAAATTCAATATTAAAAACCCTATCACTCGTATTTCACTCAAGCAAGTGATGGAATATTTCATCATCTGACTTAGTGTGATACATTTTCCTCTTGTCCTGTGTTCTTACTCATCTGTATTATGCTTCTATGGACTTTTACTACAGTTCGTCTATCGTCTGCCTCCGTTCTTTCCTTTTCTTATCTTCCAAAGACTCCGAACCAACTGTACGAGGGTATTTCCCTCTGTCTCCTACATCTCCTCTGGTCCCTTAAAAGCATCCTGTCCGAAGCTCTCTTGTAATTTTCAGAATAACAAGGTTTTAGCCAATTTCAAATTATGTCGGAATAGCTTATAACGTCCCAAAATAGGGTTAAGCGACTATTGGGGTTTAGTTCTCAAGATACTAGATTTAAGCTTGATATTTCAATGGTAGCCACGCCTTGCTTAACTCCGAGTAGATGTCGATTCATCCATGGTTTACATAATTATCAAACATTGTTCCCTCCCTGGCAATCTCTCAAGGGCGGATTGCGACCCCCAGTTGATGTTTTTATGATCCAACACATGAAATTCGTGTCATTTACCTGTGAATCGCGTTCTGCTAAAATAAGGCGCCAATCACGAGTTCATATGGCCATGTTACACAACTGGCTTTGACAACTCATTGTTCACAGGGCTGACCTTCGTAACATTTATGACGCGGCATTATTAGCCTCAGGGTCTAACATATACATGTTGCAATCTGGTTTTCGTCCCTTACAACGTGACACTACATCAATTTGGCAACGCTACTTGGAGGCAGTCACATATATCAATCTCCATTTCTCTTCGCAGGTCCGGAAGGACGGCGTGGTGAAGCTGACAGACGTGGGCCTTGCCAAGCCACAGGTTGACATTTCCGCGACAATGGCTGGCTCTCCCGTGTACATGGCCCCGGAAGTGCTGAAACCAAGTCAACCTTACGATTACAAGGCTGACATCTACAGTCTGTCTATTGTCATTTGGGAGATGTGGTACGGCATCGACGCAGCGGAGCACATCTCAGTGATTCTCTTCGGTTCAATTGAGGACCATGTTTCGAGAGGCCTCAGACCAAGCCTCTCCCTGAAAACCAAACCAGGAAAGGATATAGAGGAATTGATATGCCGGTCATGGTCCAATAACCCTAGGGAACGGCCTGATATCTCAGAGCACGAGACTTTCTTCAAACGATTCCTTTAAAAGTAGCTGACATTACTAGTTTCAAACAATAGTTATCCATTGAAGACAGAAACAGTATTCCCAGTTCCGTCCTTATCAACTGCTATATCACATTACTAAATTATATTGAAATAGTCATCGAACATATGTAGGCTTCAGACAGTGGCACAGATAAAGCACAGTGAGACAGATAGGCAAAATCAATGGTGAACATATCGGTGTAAAGAAAACCAAATATTGTAGCTTTGTATTTTAATCCAGATCAACAGTAACCTTATTAAACACATTTCATTGCTCAGACAGAAATATGGTTGTAGTTTAACTGGTGAATTTTGTAATTCAAATCTTAGTTCCAGAATACAAGAGATTTATTCAACCATGTCAACCCTCCCCATCTCTCTCTTTACTTTACATACATACATACATACATACATACATACATACATACATACATACATACATACATACATACATACATACATACATACATACATACCGTTACTAGAAGCCATCTTGGTATCTACAGTCCGTCGTAGAAGAAGCATATAAAATATTTTCCTCCGGAATCGAAATGCAGCTCCTGTTTTGTTTATAAAAGACATGTAATAATACAAAAATATTAAAATTACAAAGAAAATGAACTGTAGGAGAAACGTAACAAAGCCTCAAGTTGCCTTGAAAGAAGTAAAGCTAAAAAGACATGCTAACAATAAAACACAAATCATCGTATGGCTAACATAGATTAAGATCTAGTGATCTAGGATACGGAGTACAAAGCTAATACAGTAAAAGGTCTACAATAGAAAATTGTCCTCGACATTGAAATGGGCATTTTGCATATATATATATATATATATATATATATATATATATATATATATATATATATATATATATATATATATATATATATATATATATATATAACCTGGCTTGGACGTGTTCTAGTGAAGTAACAAAAAATATATTTGATAGAGGGGATATTACTTTTAATATGGCACTAGAAACATATTATCCAACTCATTCGTAGACATGTACAATGTAAATGTCTTCGAACTAAATCATACAGTAAATATTACAGTAAATATGGCATATAGCCTTTAAACATATTGGAAAAAATTATACGGATGTCGGCAGTATTTGAGATGTTGGAAATAAAATAGGCTTTTGTCAATGTTAACATGTTGGAAAATAAATACTCTTTAAGTGGTATAACGATGACAACCCTTGGGATTTAATTTTCGTTTCGTCAATGTAATTTTCGTTTAAATAAAGTTTCCGATCTGATTTTAAATGCTTGGCGGATTTTGTAGTACCATTTAACGTCTTAGTTTGGGTCACGTGATTCCAGCTATGGCTGGTGGTGTATTCACAGTGTGAAGACATCCCTTGCAAGCAGTACAGCTACCCTGCCAGAGCAAAGAATGTTTGGTGGCATTTAGTTTGACAGCAAGGCGCCAGGGAATCGAAAAAGATTAAAGACAATGTCTTTCGTCGGCCAAACGTTCTGCGCTACAAGAATTGTCAAAGAATTGTAGAGATCTTGCTGTATACATGTTTTAACAGGATAATTCTTCGTTCATCTTTTTGCACTATCGTTTGTCTCTATCAATCTCGATCGGATTACGACGCGAATGCGACCACGTCGGCGACCAGATAAAGACCAGTCGGCGAATCAGCGACCAAGTCGGAGACCAGAAGAAGACAAATCAGAGACCCTGCGACACCTTCTACGACACAGTCGATGGCTGAAACCAAGATTGCGACACAGTCGGTAACAAGAAGCCAGGAATAAGACGGTATATCGCTGAGGTAGAAATCTGTCACACTTTGGATCTCCAGTCTTCAGACAGATTCAGCGGGGTATCACTCCAAACACAAGACATATCTTAAAGAACCCAAGATAGCGAGATGCATTTGAAAACACATTTCATTGTAACCCTTAGCATACTAGCTCAGCAAATCTCGTTCAGACTACAGGCCAAACATATCCTAATGATGGAACAGTCTTTTCTTGATTCCGCACACAGAGATTAGACCATAGGCCTATTAAGCACTACTCATCAAATTTCCATTTATACACTGGGTTTTTTTTCGGCTTAAAAAATAATTTCCATAAAATTTATATTCAATCATGTTCTGTTAGCTCACCGGTGGAAACGAAAACATGAATTTTATCTAATTTTGTAAGCAGAAATTGAAATGGGTCACTTAGATGCGTTGTTTTCTTTAGACGAAACATAAACTTGTTACAGTACGTTCTTCGATATTAAAAATTGCTAGGTTGGTAATGGTGACCCATTTTTTAATCTTTTCCCTCTTATATATATATATATATATATATATATATATATATATATATATATATATATATATATATATATATATATATATATGTTGTTTCCTCCCCGCGGGGGTACCTGTCATTGTTTTGTATGTGTTGACATTAGTTCTGTTATTCCCCCTCCCCCGATCGTATATATTAAAAACTAATAATTCAATGGCTTCTTCTTTTTGCCCTGATTGACTGATATTATATTGTTTCGAATGGGTTGCTTTGTGGTTGGTCATTCCCTGGTTCTAAACTGGTATCAAATCTCTGGCGAAAATTGTTTGTCCCCCTCCATTTCTCCCATTAGTTTGATTCCTTGAGAAGTGTGTGGAGTTCTTCGAGATTTTCGGGGAACATTTCATGTTGGAGTTAAAGCCTGTTACTTGGATGTAAATAAGATCCGGTTTGTATACGTGATGAATTTCCTGCATGTGATTTCGACGTTGGAATCAAGTTCACACATTGCTACACTGTAACTCTACAATAAGTGTCCAAAGGTTTGCTAAGGATCTGTCATATTTGTTAGACAGGCATTTTTAATCGTCGTCACGTGATACTTTCAATACTCCATCTAGTATGTCTCTAATGTAGGCGACAATGATGACGGTAGGGGTAAGTGTGACTGAGTATGCATCAGTTGGGGTAAGATCCTGGGTAGGCATACCTGTATATTTACCTGGACTTGTTCTTATACTTGGTTTCTTTTGTATTTGTACTCCTAACCGTACCATATTCTGGTATGTCCTTCTGAAAACGTTGATGCAATGATGAACGATGTTGATCTTGTTTCTTCCAGATGATTATTATTCTTGCTAGGTTAAATTCTGCTTGTGTTATTGTTATTACTGCCTGTACTATTGTTATTGCTGTTGTTACCTCTGCTATTGATATTGATTTTCTTCCCCTTTTGTTTTTAACCTAGTACGTTGTTGTTGTGTGGGTTGATATTTGATTCATGCGTTTACGCTGTAGCGGCTGTGGATGCCTTTGCAATGATGTATCGCTTCTCTACTGGCTTACTCGTCTCTGATTTAGGTTAATTATATCCACTTCTCTGGATGTTATTCGGCATTTCCATGACTTCGGGTGAGGAGGGCCCAAACAATTTGCGCACTTTTGTCTTTCGTTGTGACATACTGCCATATGTTTTGCTCCACATTTTCCGCATCAGGGCTTGAAGATGCAGTTTGTTGTAGTTTACCTACCCCTTACATCTGCCATAAGTTCTGGGTTCGATCTATGTATTCTTCCAATCTAGAAAATTACTGTATTGTCCTAGCATACAAAAAAGGGTGGATGTGATCTAAATACAACATTTGATTTGTAGGCTCATTTGTCAGTTAAACGAGAGGCATTGACTACACCGTTCCTTTCAAAAGCAGTTCGCCATATAGTTGAGCATTGTTCTTTTATATTTCGGTTACCGCTTTGCTCTCTCTCTCTCTCTCTCTCTCTCTCTCTCTCTCTCTCTCTCTCTCTCTCTCTCTCTCTCTGGTTCGCGTTCCTAACTTGTTCTGTCACTTCTCTGTGTATGGCCTTTGGGATTTAGGTCGGGTTTTCCCTTATATCACGATCAGTTTTTAGTGCCTTGCTTTTATGGATAGACAGTAGGTTTATACATTCCACAGTGATTAGGCCCAAAACAAATCACTCTTCCTGGGGCTCTGTGACGGAGTTTTGGATAAGCCCGTGCCGTGATGTTAGTGATTTTTTTGGGGTGTTTTCGCTGTTTGTTGGATTCTCTAGAAGTTATTGGGTTTTTTCCTGGAGATCGGTGATGGGTGTTTCTTTTAGGTCGGCGTAATTAATAAAAATAAGCCTCTGGACAACAAAAGAAAAGAAGATAGAAACTTAATTGCGGTATTCATTGATCTGGAAAAAGCATTCGATCTTGTATGGACCAAAAGCCTTATAGCCAAATTAAATCATTATGGCATTACAGGTCGAATGTTCAACTTCATAGAAAATTTCCTGACCAACCGCAAAATTATAACTAGGGTAGGGGCTTCTTAAACTGAAGAATACTCCCTTGAAAATGGAACTCCACAAGGGAGTGTTCTTAGCCCCACCCTCTTTAACCTTATGATAAATGACCTTGACTCCAATCTGGCAACACCTAAAATTGAATTATCACAATTTGCTGATGATAGTGGACTTTGGAGAGCAGCAACCCCTCCAACCACCAACACATGGTTGAAATACAAACCAGCTTAAACAACATAGGAAAATGGGCTGATAAATGGGGATTTAAGCTGTCGCACCAAAAAAACGGTAGCTGTTCTGTACCCCTTGCAAAAAAATCAAAACCTACCCCAAACTTACCATTCAAAATAAAGTTATAACATTTGTAAAAGTAGCCAAATTTCTGGGTATGTACTTTGATGAACACTTAACATGGACTTATCATATAGATGACCTAGTTAAAAGATGCAATCAGGACCTAAATCTATTAAGAAGCCTCAAAGGCACTCAATGGGGTGCTAATCAAGAAACTTTTATAATATTATATAGGTCACTAATAAGATCCAAACTAGACTATGGCTGCCAAGTATATACCACGGCATCCACACGTCATTTAAACAAATTAATTAAAATTCAGAGAAAAGCCTACTTATTGGTACTGGCGCACTGCCATCGACCTCTACAGCCGAGCTGCAGGTCTTAACTGGGCAACCGCCATTACATCTCAGAAGGCAGGAACTCATTTTAAGATATGCAACCTGACTGTCGACCCATGACAAAATGCACCCCACTCTATTGGCCATCAATAAATGTAACATTCCCTTTAGGAAAACCTTGAAAAATAATACATCAATGGGAAAAATAGTACATGAGTTAAAAAACAAACTTCCAGTGGATATATTCCAAGTAGAAGCTAACATAATATATGATAAAGAACCTTGGAGTAATGTACCAACAAAAGTAAATATCTCCCTTACAGATAACGGAAACAAAGAAATCAACAACAACATTTAAAAATATTGGCATTGGAAATCGTAAATAATCAATATCAAAACTACACAAAAATTTACACGGGTGGCTCAAAAATTTCAAATCCTTTTAAAACAGCTGAACCCATGTCATACCAGAACATAACATACAAATGGGCAGGCGTCTTCCTGACCACTTAGCATTTATACAGCTGAATTTTGGGCCATCCTTGAATCATTAAAATGGATAGAAGAAAACAAACCAAATAAGACACTGATTATTAGTGACTCGTTCAGCGTCCTTACTTCTATCCAAAACAACAACACCAAATCGAGAGAAAATTTCCTAAAACAAATTAATCAGATATTAAAAATACTAAATTCTCAATATCTAGTAGTTGAGTTTATATGGATTCCATCCCACATAGACATAAAAGGAAATGACTTAGCAGAGAAACTGGCTAAAAACAAACTCACCGAACCAAACTATATGCCACTCAAGTATAGTCAAACTGAAATATATCATTTAATCTACTCAATAATTAATCAAAAGTGGCAGACTGATTGGGACAAAAACAATCAAGGGAGAATTTTACATAACATCATTAAGGAAGTCAATAGAACAATCATACCAGCTAGGTGCAATAGTTATGAACAGTATAAAATAAATAGAATAGTCTTGGGATAAACAAAACTGGCAAATAGTTTTGGGAAATATATAGGACCCTTCCACATAATATTAATTGTTTCAACTGTAACATCCCTGAAGATTTATATCATATATTTAATAACTGTAATAAAACGCAAAAGGAAAGGGACATATTCAGATCTAAACAATTAAACATATATGCACCAAGTACACACCCAGAGGTAATTCAATTAACCAACAGTAACCCACAAAAAACATTTCAAAATATAATTGAATTACTCAGAACAACAGGGCTCATTGATAAAATATAAGATTAAAATAATTACATCAAGAGCAAATAAATCACTCGTCCTGGATTTTAACCTTATATTTTAGAATAATTACATCCTCGCGGAATGGGAGTGTACAGGATCAGAACGGATTCCATTATAACGATCTCATGACGATACCTGTGCAACCAAACCTAACAGGATGATGTAACACTCTAATGAAATTACCAGGACAAACAAAATAAACATTGAAGTATGTTAGAAATATCAACATATAGGACCAAACAAAATTATAAAACAAGTGTCTAGGAATCCACTTCTCTTCTGTCTGCTCCTAAATCTCTCTCTATATACAGCCTCATTGACAGCATTAGTATACAACTAAATTATGATTAACATGTTCAAATTAGAACCCCAACAATCCGGGATATCGTCATGGTCTAAATTGTGACCACTAAATCGTGACCCGTTTTATGGCCTCAAATAGATATTATGAGGTAGTCTCAAAGTCCAAAGACTATCAGGCCCAGCGACACAATGTTGTAATATAAATTTATTTTACTTTAAGTCAGATCCTCAAATTAATATTACTATGAGGTAGTCAAAACCAGACTATCAGGCCCTGCAGAACAAGGCTGCATGATAAACTAAGCTATAAGAACTAAGGCCCATAACATAGATATAGGTGGTCAATACCAGACCATAGAGACCGGCAGCACACTGCTGCAATAAATATCTTTCACAATAACATTAATTAAATAAAATTTTTACGTTGAATAACTACCAACGCGAAAATAGGCTGTCATATAAGGTTGTATACACTATGTTAACAGCACAAAGTATCCCAAATTCTTAGGGAAAAATCGGAAATGATACGATGAAAGGAGGCAGACATCAAGATGGAGGATCAACAATAAGTAAGACACCCAAGAAAGACACAGGGACTCGCCGCTGGGAATGAGGGAACATCGGTTACACCCTGTAACCCTCCATCAAAAAAGCCCTTTTAAGGGATATTACCATTTATACTTACAGAGTTTTCTTTTGGCTCGGAAACTCTATTCGACAATCTCGTTCTTCAAAAATCAAACTTGATCATTTTTGGCTCTCCACCATCAAAATTAAACAATCCACAAAACCTGACATTGACCAACCTTCACATCTCACTTGACATACCTAGTTTACAAAATCGTTAGGGAGAACACCAAATGTACACTCTGTACTAGACAAAATTGGAATGTTAGGATGTTAGGAAAAAATATAACTTGGAAGATTGAATCAATTGAGGATGTGGCACCTTTCCTTCCTCACGGAAAATAACAAATCACTACCATATTAATTGGTAGTGTAAAATAGTGAACAAATGACCCTTCGTGGCCGGTTTCACTTAAAACCAAAATCATCATCATCATTAAGAGAGGGGCCATAACGTCAGTGGCTAACAGAGCAGTGAGCAGCACGTGAAAATGGAGGAATTTATGCCAGCGAGGGAAATTATACCACAACAAGCCTTGAGTGCATTAATGGGCGTATGGCTCAAGATTGCATGAGGCTGGAGCCTAAGTGCCCATGAGAAGGGAACAACTCTACTCCTGATATGGTAAAACAACGACAATAACCAGGGGAATCTTAAGTACAGGAGAAATAGGGGTAGAAAACAACGGTGGCAGCGGGAAACCGAACCGGGCCACAGCACCCCACCCCCACCACCAAGAGTCAGTGAGAAACCTGCCCCCGTCCCACCTAACCAGGTGGACACTGTACAGGGGGATGTAATTAAGGCCCTCACTGATATGGTAGCGACGCTATCAGACCAGATCCAGGCAATCTTCACGGCAACGACGGAGGATGTGGCCACGTCACCGATACTAATAGAGCCGGAACGGTCATCAACACCACCATCACCACCACCACAAAAGGGGACAAAGAAAAAAGAGGCAGATAAAGACAAGTACGCCTACCCCAACCCAGACACCAAATGTGGCTATGAATTTGGACAAAAAGTTGGAAGGTGCCTCGCCTCAGGATGACTCGTGGTTCTCGCCGGCCAAACCAATACGAATGTCAGCAAAAAAGAAGGAACAAATCATGGGAAACCTCTGCAGCGACCTGGGCCTCATAGAGGTCTTGAAGTACAAGAGAAAAGCAAACGGTTTTATCTCTGTAGTAATCTACATCGGCTTCCGGTCGCTGCAGACCTCACCGCACAGGATTCGTCAATGGCATTTTGCGTTGAAAATCATGTCCAGGCACTACTACGAGATCTTTGAGGACCGACCCCTCCATCATCTGTTTGACGCAGCCCAGTACCTAGCCTCCCTCCATGGAATTTATTTCCCACGAATATCCTTGGAGGAAGAGAGAAAGGCTGCTTTTCTTGCAGAGGTGGAGGACAGACTGGGTACCTTCTGCCCGTCTGATGTACAGCCCTTCTAAGGGCTCTCATTGCCATTTATTGTAACGAGCTCTCATTTGGTACGAGAACTCTATTCGAACAAGCTCTTTTGAGAAATCTCACACGATCATTTCGAAACACCGCCTCAAAATTTACAGTCTATTCTAACCTAACAGTGACTCAACTACATATGTCGCATTTTAGTACAAAATTTGTTAGGGACTAATAATATGTACACTGTGTACTAGAAATATTGGTATGTTAAGCGATAGAAAAATTCTAAAACTTAATGAATTTGACTCAATTGCACATGTGGCTGACACAATATTGGTTTTATTTTGTCCATTAGTTTAACTGGACTGAATTTGAAATAAGTATGGCTAGGGCGTTCCAGGGCGTAAACGACATCCATCTACGACATCGGCTGGCCGACCTCCCGGACTTTTTCCTCATATTCCTCGTCCAGAGCCCATCAACATAACGATATGAGAAAATTATTTTTCTCTCGGTATTATTAGGTGCCATTGCACCCCCGTTATCTCCTTTCCGATTGGTTGATAGGGTTGAGTGCGTGTTGGTACTATTCCCACTCACCTGAAGGTCTTTCATTCGTGTCGATAGTCCCTATTTAGGGACTCGACACGACGACCAAATTAAATAGCATACTTTGTATGCAGTAAAGCCCATGGGGATGCGGCACAATTCCTCCCCCGGGATTAATTAAATAGTCATCCCTGATGACATTAAACAGTGAGTGTTACATGTACTTCGCGTACGAAACACTTTAATTCAACTATTGATTGATTGATATCGAGAGAGGGGTGTCATTCATTCAGGCAGTGAACACGGACCGAGCAGGACACGGCTTAACTGGAGCTCATGACCTGGTGACGTCACAATAGGAGTGTAGCGAGAAAAGCAATTTTGGTGTGCAGCTCTATGGCGGCATGATGATATCCTGGGCGACTAGCTAGGGACGAATATGATATTACCCTGTCATGGAGCTAAAAAAATGAATATTTGAATTTGTTTTGAAATTGAGAGGACAGAATAGCCAAACGACTGAATGCAGGGAGACCGCATATCGTGTAGCTGAAACCATATTGCAACGTGTCACGGAGAATAAACAATATGGCGGACCTGGGGCGCGCTGACTGGTGATGACAAAACATGAGTGCTAAGTTCTGCAGGACTGCATGATGATATCCAGGGCGAAAGCTAAGGAATACTATGTCATTGCCAAGTCAACGAAATACCACCCCGGAGACTTAGCTACATGATGAAAAAACCGGCTCCCGCATAAACAGGGCAGCTACCACCGAAATCTCTCGGAGAGGAGAACAATGACAAATCTTTCATTGCTGAAATAATAGGGTTCTCATTTGGTTACGGGAAACCCTCTTTGAATAATCTCTATTATCAAACCAGACTTTATCAATTTTGAACACCGCTCAAAATTTACAAACTTTATTACCAAACAGTGACTACACTTTTATATGTCGCATAGACATATTAGTTAAACAAATTTGTTAGGGACTTACGATATGTACACTTTGTACTAGAAAATTTGTATAGTTGGGATGTTAAAGAAAAATTCTACGACTCATTTTTTTTTTATACAATTGCACTGGTGGCTTACACAATATTGGTATTAGGCTGTCCATTAGTACAACTGGACTGAATTTGAAATAAATATGGCTAGGGCGTTCCAGGGCGTAAACGCCATAGGCTGGCCGACCTCCGGGACCTTTTCCACGTCCAGAGCCCATCAACATAGCGATATGAGAAAACTATTTTTCTCTCGCTATTATTTGGTGCCATTGCACCTCTATGCCTTCTTCAGATTGGTTGATAGGGTTGAGTGCGTGTTGGTTCTATTCTCACTCACATGAAGGTCTTTCATTTGTGTCGATAGTCCCTATTTAGGGACACGACACGACGACCAAATTAAATAACATACTTTGTATGCAGTAAAGCCCGCGGGGATGCGGCACAATTCCTTCCCCCGGGATTAATTAAATAGTCAACAGTGCCAAATGTCTCTGAGTAAACGAGTGCACTTTAATTAAACTTCAATTCAGTATTGAGAGAGGTCTTTGTTTACGTGTTCTCAGCATTTTTCTTTTTAGGAGTAATCTAAGACTGGCTTTTTCTCAAATCCCAGAGCCTTCGTCTGTTTTAGACGCCTCTGTCTCTTCCTCTTATATTTGCCGTACATGTTCTGTTCCGATGTTACAAACGGTTCTTGTTTTAGCTTATGCTTTGTCACTTTGTTCTTTAATGATGGATTAAAATACTTACATCCGTTTGGATCTCAATTGTTATTATCTGCCGCTGCTTTACTGCAAATGTAGTGGATGATCCAAACTTGAGTAATGGGTTCTCTAACTGGAGTTGATATAACTGGTACGAAGTGGTCCCTAACTCTTCTTATTCTTCTGCGTCTTTACAGTTACCCATAGTCCAGACATTTTCATCACCTCCTACTTCTGCACACGTGGCATCCCACACTCATAATATAGCTATTCTGTTTAGACTATCTCATATGCTGCAGCTGCTCGCAAGAGCCTGCCTTATCGAGAGCCTTAACGGTATGTAGTACAAGCGTTTGAATCACTGCATTGGCTGCCAGTCGGTATGGTAACACGCATTGTTAGATCTCTCCATAGCTGACGTACTGATCATGAATAGCTGTAGCTGCACGCAACTGTGGACAGACTGACATACAGGCAGAGCCTGGATTACAGACAATCGTGTCCATTAGGATATATGCGTCTGGTTAATGTCCAATCGTGGACTATTTAATTGATCGTACGGAAGGGAGTTCGAGTCACACTCCCGCACACGTTTATGCTGTATGGTATTGCTAATTCTTTGTAAGTCACAATTGTAATTCGAGTCAACAAGGGTAAGTATTCTGAATAAGATATTTTTGTAGAAGCATATATAGAAAGCTAAATAAATATACGATAGAGGCTCAGTAACCAAGTGTAGTTTGTTTCTGTCTTTTAGATTTCTTTAGACAGAGTTGGAATAGTAACTAAAGGATCATGGTTGATTTCTGGTGTTATCGATGTGGGTTTCCAAGCGAAATGGACCCACGAGTGTATTGAGGTATTTCTTAGGACAGTAGAATAAAAAAAACTACGGTGATCTTGTTATTTACAGTCCTCCAAACTAACCGTGTCCTAGCACCGCTCATCTGAAAATTCCCCAAACCCGTGTAATTATGCTGATAATACTCGTTTTGATAATATTGGGAGATAATACAAACCCTGAATTGCCACTGTTTTGGTCTTGCTTTCCGTATCTTGAGATGACTCCGGGAAAGGCATTTCACTGTGCTGATGAAGTAAATGACCTTTCAGGAGGTATACTAAACCGAGATCAACCAGTTGTTGTCTATGCGGGTCATTCTCATCGTCTTAGGCATTCCTAGATAAAGACAAATGATAACCATTACGCTTTCAAAACTCCTATTATTTTTCCCTTTATTACCATTTTGAACATACTCTCTATCAGAACAAGTCACTAAATGGTCCAAGGGATAACAAAAGAATGTGCTGAGGAATCAAATATGCACAATATTGTCCATAAACCATGGAACCTGCTCGTTGTAATCTCACATTACTGAATCGAGTTGATGTTACAATGTTTGGCTTAACGAAGAGACTGTTCCTTTCTTTTGCTTCATGGCAGGAGAGTGGTGGCATGCACTTCTGGAGGGTGACGTCTTTTTCCGTTCAAGAGCAAAAACAACTAGAGAATCGCCTGACATGTTATTTTATACTGGAATTCGTCTCAACAATGTGTCGGTACGTTATATCATCTTTATGATGGGCATCACTCGACGTTGATCTGTTCTGAGCAAATTGTGACCAGTTCCTGACAGTTTAGATAAACATAGTTAACTTTGTAACAGTCCCCTTCTCTCTGGACTTTGGCCGTGTTGCACTGCTTTAGCTTGCGACACTGCCCGCTAAAAACGATAACGCCATTATCACTGGAGAAGTTTCTTTAGAAACGATTTTCCATTTTTTCAATCAAATGCGGAAGACGCGCGTAAAATGGGATTTGGCTTGCATCAGGAACAATGACAAAGTCGAAGAGGATGGGGAGACACGATCACCGAGGGACGTAAGGTTGAATCCGAGCAGCAGTGTCGTTCTTTCTGGTAGAAGCTGTTTTCTACTTATTGTACTTTTTTCTGTGGGGTTTTCTTTTTTCTGGGGATGCGATCTGGTCGTGTTATTCGTCTTCTCTTGATGATTTTGGGAAAAGGAATTTATTCCTGGGGTTGCTTATGATGCATTAGAATCACATTTTAGGAGAAAACCAATCATGTCACCACTATAGATCCACTACCTCCAGGTTTTAGAGTGATTTACCTTTTGGTTTGAGTATCGATTCTGTAAGCGGCTGCTTACAATTAAACCACTTTATATTTGTCAAAAAGCGTTTGGTTTGATCAAAAATGTGAATGATGCTTGACGTAATTGACTTGCAGTCACCGTAAATCGTCATAAGAATATTCTTAGACTGTCGCAGAGCAGAGCAGAGAAATAAAAGCAGGCAAGTTTACTAAAATATATAAGGAAGGCCGAAGGGCTATATAAACGGGAAGAAAGGCGAAGAGGGGATAAAAGGCAATGGAGAGTTTAAAAGACAAAGAAGGGAAGAAATTAAATGAGAAAACAGAAATCTTAAAATATATAAAGAATTTCTATAGCAAATTGTACAAGACTCAAATGATCCAACCACAATTAATAAATGACTACCTTGAAGGAATAGAATGTGGGGTGATAAATCAGAACATTAGAAAGTATGTGATGCTCTCACCTCTAGCGAGGAATTAAATAAGGCTATCCAACAACTATCAAAGGGAAATCACCAGGAGAAGATGGAATTCTATTTTAGAAAATCAGCGGTGGGTTGTCGCCCATACTAGAATTGTTGTATAATAATATATTATCAAGAAATGACACAATGACAATATCAAAAAGGGACGGTATCATTACATTGTTATATAAAGGGAAGGGAGATAAGGAAGATCTAAAACTTGAAGGCCCATCTTCCTCCTAAATATACTCTATAAAATTTTAAGCAAACTTTTAGCAAAGAGATGGTATGACAAGAATAAATAATAACAATTAAACACGTTTAGGAATAGGGAGGTATATTCAAAACAACATATTGAACATTATGAAATGTACAAAGATTTAAAATCGGTTCAAAATTATTATTGCAGAACTAAAATCATGGGAGGGCTTATATATTTAATGGTATGGGTTTACAGTGAGGATTAGTGGCGACATAAATAGGAACGATAAATTAGTGAAAAAATGATAAATTCCGGGGAAATTAAGAGAAATAAGAAATTTACTAGTTAAATATACGGTATGTTTGGTTCCGAAAAAAAACTATTTTTTATCCGAAAATGTGAGACAGTGGAATTGCACATATTAATCTCCTATTATCGCATCTTGACATTAATCGGCGTGTTGAGAATCCTAAATTGTAGTTTCCGTTTATGGATGCAACTTCAGTTCCAGCTGCATTCATTATTGTGCATTTATCGTCGATAGAGTCAGTAATGTCTTTGGCAAAAACATCATTATCGGGCCGGCTGATTTTGTATAATCATCTGAATATGTTACTAAATATATTACTGTTGTAGAAACGTCAACATTATCCTGACATATTTCAATCTCTTTTCGATCAATTATATATGCAGCACTTCTAAATATTGCCATAATACCATTCTATCAAAACCAAGTCTTGTGTTCAGCCCCATATGGTGTATTAGCGGTGTCGTTTGTTACAAGTTCGCCTTCTACTTGAATCAATAAATGATGCAACTGTAATAAATATCTACTTGTATCCTGAACTTGTGGTTCGATTCTTTCACGCTGATCTGGCTGTTGAGCGTCATAAGAATATAACTAATAATCGCATATAGATTCATCTTTAAGTAATGGCGTATCTATGTCAAACACTGAATCGGATGTAAGTTTAAACATTGTAGTATCACTGTTATCGTCTAACCCGAGGACCACTTCACGCTATTAAATTTGCAGTTAGGTTTTCATCTTCAACAACCAACCTGCTAGTTTCTTATTTGCAGCTTCATTTATTAATTTACTAACATTTGCAGGCCTCACTTCAGTGTTTAGTAATTTTACTGGTGTTGAGATTTCCGTCTTATTAATCGTGCTAATCTATCCTTGCTTGCCAAGAACGCCTTACCGGCAACATTACCTATAGCACCAGGTGTTTTAACACAAACAACGTCCATAGCTTTAATTTCTTGGTGTTTTTTGCAATCGATATTGCTTCTGGAGCTATATTTCTAAATAAACCCTTAACAACATCACAGAGTCCATCGCCTTAAGTTGCTTTATTGGCTGACAAACGGGAATTTATCATCCTGACCATTACGGGTCCACGTTGAACATTATGTACGATCATCTTGTTTATTATTTATATTTGTAATCACTGTGATAGTAATCAACGATGTCATCAATAAGAATCGATAAACATTAATATCCATAATACCTCATGTAAAAGAATCGTTTAAAAAAATCAGCTACTTCATTAATAATTTCTGGAATATTATTACCGGCTCGTTTTCCTCCAATCAAAAGTTCTAATCGTTCAACATCAGAAAGAACATCATTGGGACACAGAGTAACAAGACCACTCGCCCTGGTACCTGAACCAAGACCAGTTCCTGTGGCGCCAGCGTAAGGTGATGACTGTCTCCTTTGTCGAAATCTCTGATTTCTTGGTTATAAAACTGGCGTTCCAACACTTTTTTTTCATTTTAATAACTTCCTCAATACAATTATCATACTCTTCTTAATATTTTTATATATACTGATTTGTAAAATATCCTTATTGTCTCGAAATATCCTAGCAGCCCACTCGTGTTCTGGAGTGTTATAAAACTCTGGCTTTAGAAACTGATGCCGCAGTTTATATACGACCTCAGCAACCTTAACAGGATCAGACATAACTTACATATAACCTTGCTGAGCAAAATACCTAGTTTTTAATTTTGGTTTAGATAGATCCTCAACAATATTTATAACATCCTGAATTTCAATTTTGTCTCAGACTCCATAGCTTTCTTAATTTGTTCTGGTAATGATCAGATGACTTGCTGTGATGCTGTTGTAAACTCTGTGATCTTTTTGGTAGGTTCGACAATTGGTTTAAATAATTGTTCTGCACCTTCTGCAATTTTACCAGAGACTCTGACGCGCTTGTAATTTTTGTCTGACAGAATCACGGACAGGAAGATATTTTTTTATATCTAGTCGCTCTCGAGCTAATCTAGATGTATAAGATTCAATAGGTGATGCCATGTTATTGATATATAATATTAATCTAATTCACATCAGCGGGGGGGGGGGGGGGGGGGGGGCGGGGAGGGCGACCACAAATGAGAATCACAGCGGGTAAACACGTGTGCATACCTTAAAAAAAAAACACTGAGACAACGGTACATTATCAAAATTAACTAACCTATTTAAGAAACCCTTGGTTAGTTAAAGGCTTCGGTTTGGACTAGGAGTTTCATTTTCGTAAGAAGCTTTAATTTAAAAAAGGACATTCTGGAAAGTGGTTGGTTCGCCCCCTCTGATGATGCTCTCATTAGACTGGTTTCAGCTCTAATATAACGTTATACCATTTCCGAGGTTAGGTCTCACTGAACAGTTTTTCTGGTGAATTTTCATCCGACAATCACCTATTGTAGAAAAATGAGAATAATTTTAGACTGAAGTTACAAATAAAAACAACTAATGATTTTGTAGAAAGCATGCATTTGAAATTTACATTGACATCATCAGCAGCAAAGAGTGTGGACAGACCGAAACTATTTCAAGCAAACCGAAACTATTTCAAGCAAACCGAAACCAATTCAGGTAGACAAAAAAAGAGAAATGGTTTCGGTTTGTCACGCTATTGAGACTCTGTCTCCAGACAGACCCGGCGTTTTGGAGACGAATTGTTTCAACTGAATATTTGATAAAGTCCTATTCGATATCTTGATCTCGGGTCGTGCAAATGTATGGTTACAAATCCATGTGAAATTGACTGAGAGTGACTAAAGAAATATCTAAAGAGATTATAATCCATATCACCGCCGCACTAAGTTTGCCAAATATTTCGTAGCGTATGTGTGTCAACTCCATTGAATACAGCAAGAACATTGCAGTTATCTCTGATCATTTTTGGTATTTGAGTGTATCGTTGAGTGACATATATCACATCGGTATTTTTATGCCTACCTCTGTAAAATATCCTAGCGGGATTCTTTTAATTGTCTAGCATGACATCATCATATACAACTAAATTGCTAATATTTCCATCAATATCATCAATACTCGGTGCTTCCTCGATATCGGTTATACATTCAATAATATCCTCATCAATTTCCGATTTTGCTTTCTAGTTAAAATCCTTTAACACCTCGTAACATCGCTGATCGTATACACTAAGGGCTACTAAATACAACTTATCCCATTTCATCCATCTCGTTATTAAATTAAGTAACAACTGCGTCTTGCCGCTTCCAGAAGGTCCGATTATAATCATACGAAAATAATTTGGTAGCGCTGCATGATGTTTAACAGGCTCTCGTGTTTTTGTCGCCAAAAAATCAATTACATTCATGTTCTTAAATAAATTATGGATCTATATTGTGTGAAATGTAAGAAGCGTACAAGCACAAACGACCTGACGATTACAACTAAAAATAACAGATCAGCACTTGCTGGCAAATGTGTACAATGTAGTACGAACAAATTTAGATTTGTTTCTATGAAATCTGGAGATGTTTTATTTAAAAAAACCGAGGAGGTGATATTGCAGCCAAGTTAGTAAAACTCACAGGAACACCATGGGCAAAATATCCAGGAGAAAACACCTTCCAGGGTATAGTTAATTTGGACCCGGGACCAGACTTGACATCAGACTCGATGATCAATACCAACCCCGACCTGGTGAATATACAATAAACGCTATTGATAAGGCTTGTCATGCTCATGATGCTGCTTATAAAAGCATCAATCTGCATCACAGACATATCGCAGATGTGAAATTATTTCATGCGTTGAATTCTATCACTGATAAATCCTTCAAAGAAACGTTGGCTTCATGGTTGATAAAATCGGCGATGAAAAGTAAATTGATGTTGGTTGCTGGTAATTAATAACATCATGGAATCTATTTATTATTCTCCAAGAGAATACTGGAGGGGTATATCAGCAATCAGTAAACTCGCTAGCGCTGCAAGGGTGAAAAATACCACTGCAGCGGATTGGTTATCCAAACAGGCGATATGGCAAATTTATCTACCACCGCCTAAACAAATTAACTTCTCACATTTTGATGTCAGCGCACCTAATGAGGTTCATAAGGCTGATATATTATTTCTGACGCATGATGGTGTTTACAAATACGCGCTAACCGTAGTTGATGTTGCGAGTAGATACAAACAAGCAGAACCTTTAAAAATAAAATCATCAACTTAAGTGGCTTCTGCGTTTGAAAGGATTTATCGAAGGGGTCCTCTGCATTGGCCAAATCTATTACAAGTTGATCCTGGCAAGGAATTTCAGGGTGCAGTCTTATCAACAATGAAGCATCATAATGTCACCATCAGACGAGGACATACTGCACTACATCGCGATCAGGCAATTGTTGAACGATTTAATCGGACACTTGCTGAGCGGTTATTTGAATATCCATACGCGAAGGAATTTGTTCAGGATAAACGATCTCGTGAATGGGTCAAGAGATTACCAGGCGTAATTACCGCGCTGAATAATGAGATTACTCGAACAATTAATATGAAACCTAACAACGCGATTAAAAAAAAGTATATACCTGTTATTTTTCAAATCAACCAAAACTCGGCAATATCACTGTTAGATATTTATATGAACCAGGAGAGCTCAAAGATGGCAAAAAAAAGAGCTACCGCCAGTCAGTAGATTGGATTCAACTGATCCTCAGCGCGGATTTACTCATGAACAACTACAAGTGATACCCGAGGATACTCAATTACCGCCGCGTGGTCTTAACTAGCGCCTCTGCGTCTGTTGCACTCAAGACAAGACAGCATCACATTATCTCTGGTATAACCAATACTGCTATTGTTTCTGTCTACGGTAAATTGGCGAGGATCTTTATCCGACCAACACCAACACATTATACAATTGCAACTCGCGCAGTGATTCTTCTGTTGTTGTTTCAAAGTGATTATAAAATCGGCATCAATGTAAAATTTTCTGTTATTTTTGTTTTATCTGATTATATCATCGCTGACAATATCACTTATTGTAGTGTCATTATAATCTAAAACAACTCTTAGATCCAAACAATTGTATCGGATGTAGTCAACCCTTGCGAAGAATGTATCGTCGCTGCGTATCCTAGCTTCCATGGGGATTTATCAGCACGCATCTTCGACGACATTGATATCAACTAACACAATATCATTTAACGCTAGAATCTGCTTCTGTGTCCCTGACTTTGTCAGGCCTGAAATATCAACTTCGATATTTTGTCTTCGTGTATCATTGGGTCTAAAACACAATGGCACTGGAAGTGTTGCAAATATATATTGCATATATTCTTCGTCGAGATCGGGGAATTGTTTTTTGTTTTCAGTGATTATAATATGTAGACTTTCGGGTTGTGGTAACCAGATATAATTGCTTCATTGACAGTCAGCGATATCAGCATTTTAGAATCAATCATATACCGTAATAACACTATTGGCATCCAGTGTTTTTCAGAGATGTGTCTACCAAACCAAACATAACAACACGGATGATGTCCTTTAGCCAATTCAAATGATACCACACGAGCGAATCCGGTTAAATCAAAATTGGGCAGTGGTCCATTAATCACAACACATGTCATCTCGTGTGTGGGATGTTCAAATCTTTTGAAGTACTCAGAACACTCTCCATACCCAAGAAAACTCCTTGGATAACACGCAGTCATATCAACCGAAATAATACTCTTAGGGTCGTATTTTGTATTCCATAATCCACCATGGCCATATGTAACGCAGCTTGATTCGATATCCGAGAGAAATTCTGCTCTTGTTGGTTTCCATAGATTTCTCTTTCTCGTGAAATGAGCTGCAACTGACGGTATTGTAAAACAGTTTGTCGGTAATTGTTCGTCGTAATCCGTTGAAAAACCACTAGCTAGTTTTTTCATCTCGTTGTGGAGGGCTTCAGTACGGTATAATTCGCCATTGGGTTTGACAAATTGAACGAATTTACCCTCTTCGTCTTCAAAACTCTGAAATAACAACATTGACACAGGATCGTTTTTACTCGACTCATAAATAAAATCAAACAAATTTCCCGTGTAATATTTTATTGTTCTATCCCGCTGAAATATTGTTACTGCGGATGTCCAAGCGTGTGCAGTATGGTCAATAATTTTGATTGGAGATCCTTTCGATTTATATTTCGAGTCGTATAATATCTCACCTGTTACTGTCTCTACGGATATCGGGAATTTTAGTATCCGCTCTAACGCGGCCACATTTTGAATTGTTGCTCCGCTCTCCTTCACTGTTAATACCCATTCATTTATTTTTTTGTGTCTTAGATTCGTCAATTTGTTTCCACGCATCGCTTGTAAAATGCTCTATTATTCGTTCTGCTACACAATTCAACGACAAATATTTCATGGGTTTTAATTTTTCAATACTCGGTTTATCATTTATCGGATAGATCCCATAGACAACCGCGGTTACAGGATAGGATCTCTCGTAGTACGGTTTGTCAATCCAAGTCAATCCAAGTCAGAATTCTTGGTTTGGAATCCTGACTCACAGTGACAGTTCTCTTATTTTTCAGGATGGGTTCAAATTTGTCGCGTATCCCCGTTTCTGAGCGGATAATGAAATTCACTCTAAAAAAAATACTTTTTCTTGTCAAGATGTGAGATTATCACTGCTGCTCTTTCGTCGTTCATGGTAGCATCAACACTATCATCAATTCGAAATGTTGACCAACAGTGAGATGCTCCATCACGCTTGAATTCATTAAAATAATCACGGATTCTACCCAACATGCTTCTATCACTTATTAGACCCTTTGGTACCTCAGTGGAGACTCTATCGAGATTGAATTCAACATTTTTCCAAGGCTTAATTTTCGACAATCTCTCGAACTCCTCCATATTATAATTACAACAAGTATTTAAATAAAGAATTTATTATATAATGAAAATTGCAAATGGCTTATGATAGGCTCTGTAACCGCTTGTAACAAATCATGCAGAAATGAATTCTGTGGATATCATTTACAAAGCGTACGTCGTGGAAGCGTAGGGCCCTTTACCTTGCATACGATGTGGGGGTAGGTGTGCATGGTAAGTCGCAGTTATGTCTCAATTGCGGTGGTAAGCGATACAGAGAGCTAAAGCGCTATTATGATAAGAGATCAAAGATTCCATCAAAGACTCCATCAAAGATTCCATCAATGACTCTTACTCTGTCAAAGACAAAATCATAAGAACACCTCAAGACTACATTGATAGATTCTCAAGTAATAATTAAACCAAATAATTAATTAGACAAATAGTATTTAGTATATAAATGAACCAAGAATTTCAACCACATCCTGTGATCATCGATTATGAAGCATCTCATGATGGTATTGTCAGACACCGCAGGCTAAAGAAATTAGTCGGTTTTGATAATAGTCAGGGATATTTGATGTTTAGTGCTGGAGAGAAAAATATTACTGTCACAGAATCGTCTATGAGGTATTTAACGGATTGATCAAGGATGGTCTTGTTATTGATCATATCGATGGATGTCCTCAAAGTAACAGATTGGATAATTTACGAGCTATAACACAAAGTGAAAACACCAAACGAGGAGGGACTGTAAAACACTCGAAAAATAAGAAATCTGTTAAATCATTTAATACAGAAAATAACTAAGAAAGTGTATTTCAATCAATGAATAAAGCTGGAAAGTATTTAGTTATTTGTATACCCTCAGTACGAAAAGTAGCAGAGAATATAACTAAATCCGCTTTTTCTAAAAAATTTCAAAACAGATTTCAATTCGTTTACATCTAAATTATTATATGTAGCACCAAGGGGAATAACTCGTTTGTGCTTGTGTGTATACGGTTTTGAAACAACGATAACTCTTTTGTTGTAGTCACGTATCTCAATGGGATTTTGTGATGACTGAATGTTTTTTGTGTGGTTTAATGTTCACCAGGCGGAAGTTTGTCAACAGGCACCGCATAATGCAATGTTTGGTAGAATCTCTGTTAAACGTGTTACACATATATCGTATTCAAAATTATAGACTTGTAGATTATGAATACTAGTGTATTGCATACACGGATGGGATCTCGTCCTGGGGCCCATCGTTCGAATCTCGTGGCAGGCATTATTGTCGACGGTACCAATCGGAAGGTTTTTCTATATAATTGGGGATTTTAGCCAATCGAAATTCAAACCGTGAAACCACCAACGTCACACACCGTCACACGGTGTGAATGTGTTTTTGCATTCAACCCGGGGTGATTTTGTTGGGGGTATGGTGGTTTCAGTTTCAATGTAGAAACATCCCCGTGTGTGTATGTGATGTGTGTACCATATCATTTCATTGTAAATACCATTATGTAAATACTTGTATATACAATATCATATCATTGTATATATCATATCATTTCATTGTAAATACCATTATGTAAATACTTGTAAATACCATATCATTTCATTGTATATATCATATCATTTCATTGTAAATACCATTATGTAAATACTGTGTATATATCTATATGTAAATGTGACGTCCATTCACCAAGCATACCTTCTATGAGTTCTAACCCGTTATTTGACGAGTTATATCTCCTCTTGGAGACTATGTTTCGTGATACCTCTGGGCCCGGTCAGATGTGAATAATACCTGAGGGGTTCCAAATGGGGGGTGTGTTGTCTTGTGTGTAAATATGTATATATCAAAAATGAAAACTGGTCAAAATTGACCCCCAATTTTCTTGTTTATCATATTAGATATATAATATTTCATATAATGAATTTCAAAAAATATGAATGCCATTATTAATGAAATTTCAAATTTGAAAAATCAAGGAATTCAATTGTCAGATAAATTAAAGTGTGATCAGATTCTTTCTGAATTTCAAGATATTGATGATAGCGCTCGGAATAATAGATATGTACTTCCAAGAATTTTCCGCGGGTAAAGAAAAACCAGTAGCGTTAGTTCGGCAAAGAAAGAAAACACCGATGACGAAATCACCGATGACTTCGTCATTGGGACCACTACCATCTACGGAAATTATGTCCGCGAGTATTAGCAAAATAATAAACAACGCGGTGGATCAAAAAATAGCATCACTGAGCAGCGCGCAGGATAATATTACTGCAAATATGATAGCGGGAAGTGGCTTGAAATCGCTAGCGAGATCACGATTTAGATCAAAAAATATATAATAATATGTTCAAATCGGCTCCTGACACAGCGTTCGATATGGACCCACGAGTACCCAGAATTATTCTGTACGCGATTATCAGTTTTATTCCTGTAATGCAATACAACCAAATATTCGATCAAGAATCGAACTTCAAGTCCAGGATACCTGCAAATACTTTCTACCCTCTGAAGCGTTTATCGAAGTAGAAGGAGAACTCGTAACAAATGATGCAGCTGATACACCATATGCAGATGGCCCAAATGTCCGAGTTGGTTTTGTCAATAATGGTATCATGGCGCTATTAGAAAGTGCTAGATACATGATTGATGGAAGATAAATCGAGTCTATAGAACATGATGTTGACGTTAGCACAACAAAAGTGGGGTTGGCAAGATATTCTGATGATTTTACAAGATCGGCAGGTCGATCTATGATGTTCACTAAGGATATCATTGATCACGCTGAACACATTTCGTATGAAATAAGACAACCAAAAGATCGTGTTGGTGCTCCTAATGCTGATATCGAAAATATGATTATAAATACTTATCCTAATTGCAACGTAGGGTTTGCAACACGTGTAGTTGCTACACGTGTTGCAAACCCTACGTTGCAATTAGGATAAGTATTTATAATCATATTTTCGATATCAGCATTAGGAGCACCAACACGATCTTTTGGTTGTCATAACGTTGCGTTGCATGAACAGCGTCGACATTTTTTCGTGCCCGATTCCACTACATCATATTTTCGGATTTTGCAGAAATGTTAGAAACGTTGTCTATGGAGCGAAGCATACAGTAGTACTCGTGAGAAAGGGTAGTGATAATGATGCAATCTGGCATGGTGATGGTGTTGCTGATGGTAAAGTCATTTTATCAATACTGTTATTGTGTATGCCAGTAATGACTCCATCAATCACCACATAGCAAAAAATTACTATCATTTATGAATACAGGCGGCAAATATTTGTTATAATGGCTAACAACAACAACAGATACCATAGATTCTGATCTTAATGGTACACTTATATGGCACCTGGCATCAAAACAAGGTGTTTCAGCTCCGCGTCCTACATTTGTTGCGCTACAGGATAGGGTGTGATTGGGTTCACAATTACACAACCATTTGATATTTGGTAAATTGGGTGTTAATGAAGTTTCGTTGAGGATAAAAGGTCAACAAGAACCAGCCGAGGATATACTACTTGATAACAAAACCAACCAAATAGCACGCGTGTATCATCGTTTGTTGTCATTTAAGGGACGCGATAATAATGTAGATAATGGTCTGCAAATATCACAGTTGGATTTTAGCAAACTATATCCCATCTACTACTTTTCGTTGGAACATCTTGACTTAACCAGACAATCCTTCGTTGACATACATTTTCGAGCTCGAGTAAACGCTCCTCCTGCTGAAGGTTACAGATCAGTTGCTTTCATTCTCAGTGACAAATCAATGATACTCGAAGGTGTTGGTGGACGAATGAGAGTAGTTGATGCACCAGTGGAAAACATATAGACAATTAGATCAATCTCGTATTAAATAAAATGTCATATAGTCATGTTAGTGTTACGTTAAGTCCTGGTCAAATTAAAACATTGCAATCGGAATCAGCTAAAAAAAATGTGGAACCACAATATCGCTGAAGCACAATCAGATGTCTGGTGGTCAGAATAAACTGTCATTGACAACTCGTCAGATAAAACACTTAATCATGCCATCAAAGATATAAAAAAGGTGTTCAGGTCTCTCTCTCTGCGGCCGCAAGTGTTGATCCCAAGAACATGATAAAATCAGGTGGTTTATTCACACTGTTCGCTGCGTTACCAGCGTTGATTGTGGCTGCGGCCCCAGCAGTAGCAAAAGCCGCCGCGCTATGAGCCGTTGGTACATCGGCAGGGATTGCACTAAAGAAAGCTACCGGACAGGGATACAAAACAAAGAAACGATCAGGAAAGGGTCTAAGACTACCAGCAACTCCGTATTCATTGTACACCGGAATGGGCCTGAGACTAGGAACAGTTTACTAACTCGAGAACCAAGGGTTCTGTCGCGAGAACCTGTAGCTCCCATGTCAAATTTTGATTTACTCGATGCTGCTAAAAAAAACTAGCGATAAAAAACTTTAGAGGTGTCTTTCTGAGAGATCAATTACCACAACAACCAAACAACGCTGAAACCGGTATAATTAATTTCGATAACAGCAGCGGACCTGGAACTCACTGGGTTGCATACGCGATTGATCCGCGTGTGATTGTTTATTTCGATTCATATGGGTTAGCGCCGCATAAAGAATTTATGCGTTATATAAACCGCTTAAAAACTCGTATCTGGTATTCTATGCTACCAGCACATAAAATGAACGATCCACCAATATGCGGCATAGAAGTATTAAATGTACTCAACGCTATTTCATCATCGGGAAAACCACCACATAAAACCGTACACGAATATACTAGTAATCGCTTTTTAGAGAAAAATTATATAAAATAACATGATTGATATTTGGGGGAGATCTTTATCAAGTCTGAAAAAAACGCGGAAATATCTGCAACCGGTGATGTAAAAAAAATAATCGAGGATGAAATATCTGAAATGTTAAATCTCGCAAGTGTTGATCCCAATGAAATAGTTGTATTTCAAGATCGTCAGGGTAAATTGAAAACTAGTAATGTTTCCCTTGATGATATTTTAGTTAAACAACGTAGTGTGACGGAAAATGCTATCGCGGTATTTTCCGATCAGGGTAAACTCAAACAAGAAGTTCTCATTTCAACTATTGTGGATAGAATTAACAGTTTAGAACCATTAAAAAACAACGCGATGAATACGACAACCATGTAACTAAATTCGATCGGTTTTCTGAATTACAAAGAAGTATAATTGACAGTATTGACAAACCTCTATTAGATTTCTTTGGAAATCCATCGGTGACCACACCGGAACTCACGGAGATAAAAACCTCCATGGATATTTTGTCAAAGTTTCGATCCAATTATGACGCTCATATCGAACAATTTACTATGTTAAGTAAAATTTTTTTAAAAAAACGATGATGCCGTCGATAAATTTTTGGGTAAAAATGCTAAACCCGAAGAAACCAAAACAGATCTCGCTGGTATTATCACGAAACTCGATGAAATAACAGCGATTAATCGGCGAATAGAAGTTGTTCACGAAGATATTAAAACGACCAACGATGTCATCAGGGATGATCTACCGAGAATGATAGAATACTGATCATTTACGTGGACACCATCCACTAACATATTAAATATCACCGCGACCGTCAAAGGTATTTATCAATTAACACTAGTGTCGCCGACTCAATTTAATATTTCATCGACGAGTTCATCTGGGTCAACAATATGATATCAATGATCATCGACAAAGGAACAACTGAACGAATCACAATAGCATCCACTGATAATAATTTGGCTAGGGTTTCAGTAACATGGTATGTGGAATTCGTAGCGGATTTAAGTAAACAATTGAATTGAATTCACCGGCGAATTTAACGCCAACAATTTGAAATCTGTTGTAATAAATAAAATGTCATCATTGGCAACGTCTCAACAGTATCGCTATGATCAGGTCAGAGAATTTCAAACTGAACTCAAAACAATCACTGAGGAGTATTGAGTAAAAATAAAAAATACCGACGAAGAATTACCGCAGTTGATGTTACCGTGTACTCGGTATCAGATGTAATCACCGGAGCCGGTATAATACTATCCTCGGTGACAATGATTGCCCTGATAGCTGTTCCAATTTGTATATCAGCGACGACAACAATCGCGGGAATAATTTCGATTATAACAAAAAAAAATATCATCATGCAGCCAGCGTAAACTACAAGACTACGTAGTTAAGTTCCATGTTGTGTCAACTGCATACTCCCAATTATCCTCGATGGTATCATCCTCCCTCGATGATACATTAATATCCGATTATGAGTTTTCAGCGATGGTACGTGTTTATGATTCCACGATGTCAAAATTAGAAAAACAACATGAATATAATAACAATGTCAACATCGCAAGAACGAATAGCGGAAAATACCACACCGGTAAAAATCAGCATGATCTCAATAACCTCAACGAATCCTGAATTCAGTGTCAATTTCCCTACTGCGGTTCCAGTTAAGGAGATAGCACTAGCAAAACTACGAGTGTATCACAGTTGGCCTAACATTAGATCAGTACCATTCGGTGGTCAACAACCGAATAATTCCCTGGTGTTTGCGAGTAAGAATAAACAAGACGGGACTCCTGACTGGAACGTTGTTTCGCTACCATCTGGGTCCTACCAAATCGAACAAATCAATAACGAATTTCAGCGTAGAATAAAATCCATTACTGGAAAAGAATCGAAAATCGCTATAACGGTTCATGAGCCAACACTATCATCTGCCATTGAGATAAACTCACCCGGGTATGCCGTAGATATCTATCAGAGTTCTATAAGAACCGTGTTATGATGGCCATAAACACCACCTCGACAAGAAACCGTTAATATACGACCTGAACCAAAAAAATCTGATTATATTTCTGATAAGGATGATTATCATATGGCTTTTAGAGAATGTGTTAGAGTATATATCAAATCAAATTTTTTTGTTTTAGGTGGAAGTGAAAACGATCGATGGCTTATACCATTACAAAAAAATATTACCAAACATTTCAAAGATATAAACGATAATTTTTTAAAAATTTAAGAATTATTTTGTAAAATATGATCTCACCCGAGATCAATTTATCAAGAATGTAGAAAGATGTAACAAAATTATCACAGACACGGAAACACATCATTTGAAAATTATTCAAGAAATATTAGGTCATGATAATCCTAAAACAAGAACAGAGTTTGCGGCAACATATAATATACGCATAGAGGATATTCCCACGTTTAAGTTTCCAGGATATAATGTCTCAGAGATGGAAAAATCTCTCAATGATGCCATAGATGATGGTTTCAAAAGGATTCACGACGCATGGAAAAAAAATATAACACAACCACAGGCAACCATCCTCAAACATAATAATGACCCAGACGACGGTGGTAGGCATATCGCTCCTCAAAATAAGAATATATCCTCGGTGATTGCAGTGAAGTTAGTATATGATGTTGTCGAAGGAAATTACCAAATAAATCTCGAAAGATCAAATCAAGCCCAGCAGGGATATATTTTATACTCATTTGTACCAACAGCTCCTCCAGGGTTTCTAATCATTGAAGATCCAACTAATCCAGTCTATATGCGATGTCATAATGATTCGTTAACGAGAATTCATTTTAAATGCACTGACCAGTCTTATAATCTAATTGATTTACGAGGTGAGGTTTTACAAATTAGTCTGTTTGTGAAATCCTAAATTGCTAGCAATTTCAAGGATTTTCAATTCGTCTCCAAAACGCCATCAGCGCCCGGTCTGTCGGGAGACAGTCTCAATAGCGTGACAAACCGAAACCATTTCTCTTTTTTTTTTTTTGTCTACCTGAATTGGTTTCGGTTTGCTTGAAATAGTTTCGGTTTGCTTGATATAATTTCGGTCTGTCCACACTCTTTGCTGCTCCATCATATCTTTTATACATTCATTTTTGACAGCAAAGAGCTATTTTGAATATTTTCTTGTGACAAGGCAGTTAAAAGAATTAGTATCTATCTTTATGCACCAGCAAATTAGTATACTTTTCCTCACCTCGCAACAATCTCTATTTTCATATATTTACCCCTGTAGCGACATACGTAACTTAGGAAGCCAATTTAGCTGTTCATTTGCAGCCAAAGTTACGCATTTGGTCTCCAAAGCTAGTCTGTAACAAGCAGTCACCAAACAAGCCAACCCATTTTCAAGCCTAACTCAGTGTAAATCTAAACAAAATACAGATTTAGTTTGTGTGTGGATTTATAAATGCTAGGCTTACAATAAGTCCATGCTCTCTACCTTAATAATTAGGGGTCAAAATAAGAAACTATATAGTGAAACCTCACGCTGTTTGATATCTTATAGCTACAAATCATTCTCCAGATGGCGCTTTCACTTCTGCAAATGACTGTAGAATAATTCGTGTTTACAAAAACCAGTCAGGGCTGTGCTGTCGAGAGCATAGAATGGAAGATACAAACGACCATGTCCTGATTCAGTCCAATGTGGAAATTCACAACAAACCATATATCCTTACTTTAACAAGGACACACTTAGCATGGGAACCTACTTCTATAGAATCGGGAAGAAGCAGTACGAGATCAGAGCCATTGGCAAGTGAGTATTAAACCCAGTTTTGTAGTCCGTTGTTGACACTGGCAAACATATGATCTGTGTTGGGTTTATGTAACAAAGTCTTCTAGCAAGCTGTGAGGAAACAATGCGAAATAACATCAGACCATTGGGAAATTGTTTAATGTATTTAATCCCATCGTTTATTATTGTTCCTTCTCGGATATACGCTTGATATTACATAATTGAACAAAACCTTAACGTTGTAAAATGAAAAAATGACAACTGTTTCACTGTTCGCGACTCAACGATTCGTATGATTAATTTCTTCATTAATATGAGAACATTGGTAGCTGCATTACTAGTAACTCGATTCAACTTTAGACCGCATAAATTGAACGCTACACAAATTTTCGAAGATACCTTAAATAACACCAATAAAATGCATCTGGTTCATGATGATACCTTTTTAACCAATCATATTAAGTAGAGTTGCAGACACTGTATTTCTCCGTAACATAGGGCTTGTTGCATAGAAGTGTAACATTGTCCTGGCAGAGTTCATACGTTTTAGACCCCATAACTAAAGTTTAATGGAGTAAAATAAGCCATAGACTCCAGGTCATGTACCTTCAAAGATGGAATTAGCAGAAAGAAATCAAGGTTCAAGCATTGAAACAACTTATTGGAAGTTACTTACATGGCCTCTTATATCGTATGATAGACAGGGTCCTATGTCAGAACAGGTTATGGGGTTACTTCGAGTTAATTTTGCCAGTTATGGTTCTTTTCCTTCAGATTGGTGATTTTTTCTACGTCAAGCTCATGTTGAGCACCTTTGCATTTCAGCACCTTCCATTGAAACCGTTAAGGTATACATTGGTGTTGTAGGCCCCATGTCTCAGCCTGTAGGCCATATATTCATTTTAAACTGTTATTAACTTGTACAACGAGTTTTCCTTCACTCATGTACTTATTTCCCCACAGTGTTACTATGCCTGCAAATAGACCAAGCATGATTGGAAGAAGAAACACTGGGTATGGTTGATTTAGTATTATAGACATTTCTAATTGTTTCATACAAAACTGTTTCATCCCAGGTTTGGTTTAAAATGCCCTTAGACTAAGTTATTACATACCAAATGCTCATACATTTATCCTTGGTAAGTAAACCTGTAGTGGTGGGAGTTTTGGTGCTTTTTTTTTAACAAGGCATTTTTGCGTTACTTTGTAATTTTTGTAATTTTTAATTTTATTTTTAGAAATAAATCAATAAATGATGAATTAATTGTATATGTATACTCTTTGTTTTTGTTAGCTTAAAGTTACTTTTAGTACTTGGTTGGGTATATTGTTATGACTTCTTGGCTTTAACCATTTAGCTACAGTTGCTAAACGTCACCTGCAAATAGCTCCTGAAACCCAGTGATGCATATATGCAGTGTTGATGAACCTCGTTTACTACCCCAATGTTGCTTATGTGTATATAGGTCAACAGTACTCGAAACCTCAGTGTTGCATCTATGCAAATGTGACTGCTATGTTAACTAAACGTTGTTTTCAGTTGATGCCACTTAAAGACTTGTGCGTTCATTAGTACTTTCAAGACTGGACTACTGTAACTCAATTCAGTCTGGTTCATCTCAATAATAATAATAATAATGAGGACTTTGTATAGCGCCTAATCTTTCGAAG
Organism: Unio delphinus; assembly: GCA_029339505.1. Taxonomy (NCBI): domain Eukaryota; kingdom Metazoa; phylum Mollusca; class Bivalvia; order Unionida; family Unionidae; genus Unio; species Unio delphinus. Next base: position 6,922,957 of record JAQISU010000034.1, on the reverse strand, counting down.
CTCTAAGCGCTTTACACCATCAATAATTATATGACTACACTACAGAACAACAAATGACAATATCTACTCCAGAAATTTCAACAATGTTAAAAACTCAGCTGTTCGGACATCAATCAGAGCACACCTCCCCGCAATCAATCCAGAATCAAACACAAAATTTGTTCTTTGTGCTACATTTCACTGATGGACTCCAGTCTAACATAGCTATCAGGCCTTACCCAGTACACACCAGCAAGATGCTTACACACCTCTTCTGACAATTCTATACTCATTATTCCCACTCTGAAAACAAAGTCAGATGGACGTTCTTTTGCATACGAGGGCCCAGCAACATGAAATGAATTGCACAACTTAGACACAAAGACAGTGATCCCATTCAAGAGTACTCTTAAAACTCACCTATTTTGACTGCAAGAACAAACTTAAAGATCTAATAATATTTCCTACCTTAAATATTTTCAGCATGTTTTATTGTTTCTAATTTCATGGTATTTTTTTTTTCTTCAAAATAATCATATATGTTTTTTATGCAGAAGTTCTTATGATATATGTGTGTGTGTATATAATATATATATATATATATATATATATATATATATATATATATATATATATATAGAGAGAGAGAGAGAGAGAGAGAGAGAGAGAGAGAGAGAGAGAGAGAGAGAGAGAGAGAGAAATATATACAAGTTGTTTGGTACTTATTTGATGCTTATATAGTGCTGACATGTTTGTCAGACAATAATCTTTTCTAAAGAAAGGGCTGTCTTTCAATACGTTTTCTCCTGTATTGTTATAATAACTGCAGTTGAAAATATGCAAAATCGTCGCTTAACTTTAAAGCACTTGTTTTCTAAACTTTCTACATCCACTTCTCTCTGTTTTTTTAACAACTTCACACTACCGATATATGGCCAGAAGAAATGTTATTTCACCTAAATTTTAGGTTCTAGTTTGGACCATAACTCAGTATGATTAAGTGCACTTGAAAAATATGCCACACTTTTGCAGAATTAATGATTTTTTTTTACAAATAAGGTATAATTATTGTTCCAAGCTTGTAATACATGTAATACAGTCATATGAATGGATCATGGAAAAGTTCTAAAATGCAGGGCTGACTAAGTTTTTAATGACATATTTCAGGACAAAATCTTGGTGCTGCCAGACATTCCTGATTAATGTAGTAGAATCTACCCAGTTTGTAAAGAGAAAACTTGTTTGAGTTTCTGCAGGTTGAAATGTTACAGTTCCATCACTTAGAAAGACAATACTTTTAACAAGTTTGATGTAATGTAATTTCAGGTGTTTCAGATTTAAATTATTAGAGAGATGGACATAAGTGTTAATATAAGTATTGTGAGTGCAGCTCTGAAAGTTGGCGAGATTAATCAGCAGTGTTATGTATTTTGCATGCTTGTACTTTGTCAATGTTTCAGGATAGAGTTTTTGTACCTGCTTTTGTCTTGTTTGTAAGTTAGAATAAAATGTTTTCTTTGTTTCTACATCAAGACCTACTTGTTATTAAATGATGAGTAAAATACTTGATAATTTGGAATATATCCAATATGCTGAACATGCTGCTGGGTTAATAATTAACAAGAAATTGGAAGGGCTGAGGCAGATTACGAACCATGTTACTCTGTGTTAATTTGTAGACATAGAGTGAATATTCTCAAAAGTCTTATTACTAATAAAAACGAGTGTCAAGGACTGCAAATGCTGTTTCAAATGAAATCTATATTTAAAGAATAAGAAAACAAACTAGGTAATAATAATTATTCATGACCGCTGAAGGCTAAAACAACTTTTTATGGTATCATTTTTTAGCTATTCTTTATCTCTTGTGTATCGTTAAGCTAATGTACTGACGTGTCAATGTAGCAATGAATCATTTCACCCCTATTGACAGTGCAAATATCATCATTCAAAAAGTTTCAGTTTGATTTTTATTATGAATTTTTTCCCAAACACGTATGTAGTCAGAGTTGAACTAAATAGCTAATGAACTCGCAACTTAATTTTTTGTTTTTATTGTTATATATTGATAGACGGCTTTGAAACTTTAAATATCTTGATTATTTCACTATGTCTCCAAAGGGAGTGATTCATATTTTTGTTTTAGTTTTGACCTCTTTTTGAACAATAATATTACCTGGTTTAGTTCAAAACTGGCATACATCTAAGACAAGATTGTTTGTCTTGTACCTAACAGTGAATGAAATGAAAGCACAGTACATGTATTTGTGTCAAGTACATGAGCATTGAAGTATACTAATCAAAATGATCACCATATATACTTATATATATACCTTATAAATAAGTCTCACTGCATAGACACCAGATCTGCCAGCAAATTATGCACCAGCAGATTTGAGTCTGTGCAGTTTGTTAGGAGTGATCAGTAGAACAAATAATATAGACCTTAATCTGCATGTGCATCATGCTAATTGGCAGGTAAGGTTCTTTGTTGCTTGTAGTTTGACTCTACTTACAAGCAAGTACAAACGGTAATGTATATGTTAAAAAGACATTCTTTTTGTGCAGTCATTGTAAAAGTTGGGCAATGTTCATATGTGAAAAAATGAAAATGTCATGTCTTTATTGGGAAGGGATATACTATACTTTTGTTAACAAGTTGGGCCAAACAAAAAAATGTTCTGCTCAGATGACCATTTCTGTTTTACACAGCAGATTCCAACACCTTTTCCCCAATGGTAATTTTTTTTAAAAAATCACATTAAATATATGCATAACATTTTAAAACCAGTGCAGTAATAAACACATTTTTCGGGGATGTGGGTGGGCTTATTCAGTTTTAATTTTCAGTCTTTTATGGTTGATTTTCAATTACTGGTAGATAAGTAAAAGTAATATCTAATTTTACAGTTAATGTTAAATAAGAACTTACCTGTTGATTACATGGTGTGAAGACTAAAATGAATTAAACATATTTTTGTTGTAATGAGAAGTAAGTCATATCTCTGGGTCATGTTAAGCAATCAGGACATTTTAAAGCCCAAATATTTTATATTTACTGTAGGCTTCCTAATACCTATGTGTGTTTATGCATTTCAAGCATAGGACTCCTAATAATGTACACTAGTATAGCAAATGGTTCCAATCCATATATATGTGTGTGTTGTTTGGATTTTTACGTAACTTAAACAAATTTTCAATCATATCGCTATGATATCTGCATTGTGACAGTTTATAATGATGGCTAGCACTGGGGCATCATGCCGCAGACATGTAGCATGATGCCCCACCCAGTCATGTTTTATCCTGACACCAGGCCAACCAATCCTAGTGCTGAGTGCCTAGTGAGGCAGCTATTTGTACTATTTTTGTAAGTCTTTGCTATGACTCTGTGGGGTGTTAACCCCACAACCTCCTGCTTCCAAGGCAGATGCTCAAACAACTAGGCCACTGGAGCAGTCCCAATTCATATATAAACATCATATACATTTTTGGCTTAGACTGAATGTATATTTTGCCTTTAATTGATTTATTCCTATAAACTTGCCAACACAAGAACATAGTAACAAGTGTTCAAAAAGAAACTAATGTAAAGTCACTTGTTGTCAAGTGCATACCGTACTCTATCTAAATATTTTATACAAGTGTAATAATTAAGAGACAGTTTATAAAATATTAACAAATAAATAGCAATAGAAATTAGTCGTTGCATTACTTTTTTTTAAACTGTTGCCATATTCAAATTTTTTCCCAAAAATGCTTTGTGATGTTTATTCAAAACTGAAAGCCCAAACCCTTAAAAGTACACTTCCAGCTTTATTGTAAGAAAACTCAAACAATTGGTATCATTCAGTCTTAAAAATTGTTGACAATTTATGTTCAATATGCTCTGGCAATCACAGTTCAGAGAGTAAATATATGCTTGGTGGTGGTGGTCTAGGGTTTAACACCATTTAAAATACAAGGTAGGTTATACATGGCAGCCAGTATAAGTGGTTCTGGGAAACCCCTAGAAAGAACCACTGACCAGTGATAAGATACTGGCAAGCTTTCTCAGGTACCCACACAGGCCAAGGGTGATACTTGGAACCCATGCATATATAGAGGTTAGATGGCAGTGATCCATAACCATGAGGGCTTTAGACCTCTTGGTCACCTAGCATGCATATGTCCATACATACATGTATGTATTTTGCAGATGGTTGAATACATACATACATACATACATACATACATACATACATACATACATACATACATACATACACACACACACACACACATAATCAATGGGTTTTTTGTTTTGTATTTGTACTCAGTAGTTTTTTTTACACCAGTACACTCTTAACCTTCTTACATAAAGAATATAATATTAAATTTGGCAAAAGCATTATCTCAGACATGTAGTACAGTAGCCTCAAGAGCTGGCATGTATTTTACTTTCTTCTGTGGTAAGGTTGAGAAAATGATTCACTATTGATTTTGTGTCAGCTAACAATAATCTCATCACAGAGTGCCTTCACTGAATTCAATAGAATCCAACTCTGATTTAGATTTTATTTCAGGGGGGTTTCAATTAGGCCCATGAAAAGCCAATTTATAATACAGACATCTAAAGGTAAGTGACCTGCCTAATCCACTGTACTCACAAGCAGAGTTCCCCTGGAAATTGCATAGAGCCAGATCTGCTAGGACATAATTTCCTGGAAGCTCTGTATCAATTTTAGATGCTTGTTTTGTTTTAGGGTTTAACGTCATTTTTCAGCACAAGATAGGCTATACATGGCAGCCAGTATTATTGGTGGAGGAAGAACTCGGGGAACCACCAGAAAGAACCACCGACCCACGAGAAGCTACTGGCAAGCTTTCTCACATAAATACATTGTCATTAGCCAAATCTTAGACTCGAACCCACGCAGACAGAGGTGAGGCGGCAGTGATCCGTGATGGAAAGCAGGTTAGGCCACTCGGGGCCCAAATTTTAGATGCAATCCATAGAAGAAACAAACAAAAAACCCTCATCTACTGATGCATTTTAAGATGGCAGATGAAGGTCTATGTTGAAAGTCGGACTATGTGTGTATGTATGTGTGTATATATACATTTATATATATATATATATGTGTGTGTGTGTGTGTGTGTGTGTGTGGTACAGCCTACAAAAACTCCAGTTTCGGATTCTGAAAATACACATGGTCTTTTTTCATAATGGGCTGTAAAAATGAGATTGTGGAAAATGATAAGATTATAATGTGATGGATTCTGTTTCCTTTTATATTTATTATAAACACATTTGTGTTATAAAAATGACAATATTTAAAAAATGTCCGAGATTCTTTAGCTGACAGTGATTAGGGTCTGTACAAAGCATTGTGGATACCAGGTCTGTTTTTGGACGCATATTTGCAATATTTGTACTAATAAAAATCAACTGAATATGTTGAAATGGCATATAATAACATTGAGGTATTACTGGCATTTCTTAACTGATTCGCTTGTGCTGGTATAGTCAGATTATTTCCCATTTCTTTCGAACAGAAGAAATCTCCACCCCGCTTACACAAATACATCCATATGTCAAGCATTTTTTAGAAAATGCTACAATATAGCTAGTGGATTGACCTGTATGTGACAAAGATAGCATAGCATTAGACATACTGTACTAAAATCTTGGGTTTTTTAAAAATTGTTTTTGAACGCCAATGGTACCATATATTTTGTGACAAGTCAATTTGATATTCTCTATTGTAAACCTTGTACATAGAAATGGTAACAGACCACAATTTAGTACACCTCTCCCTCAACAACTCACACACAATGGGGTCCACAATTAGTACACCTCTCCCTCAACAATTCACATACAACAGGGTCCACAATTAGTACACCTCTCCCTCAACAACTCGCACACAACAGGGTCCACAATTAGTACACCTCTCCCTCAACAACTCACACACAACAGGGTCCACAAGCATAGACTGCACTGTAAGCGTGAGTTACCAAGGGACCTCGACAACTTGGAAAAAAATCGTTTTGACATTGAGAAAATGGACAAACTTCATATTAGTAAACATTTTGGCTTGTGTCTTTGGTGAAGGAAATACTCTAGAAAACCCCAGGAAGAATTACCAACGTATGGGAAGCTTACTGTCAGGCTTTCTTACGTTTCCCCTAATACTGGAGCCTTAGAATCAACCCCATGCTGAGAGGGATTAAATGGCAGTTATTGGTAAAGGTAAACCCCATAGACCACTACGCCACCCAGATCTAGTCCCACATAGAAGTTGATCTGATTACATGTAGTAGGAATGTGGATTTGGAAATGTGCTTATATTTGTACTTTGAAAATGCGGTAGCTTTCAAGTGGTTTCAAAGTTTGGCAATCATATCTCAAACTGATAGGTATATACACACATACTTTGTGTTTGTGTTTTTTTTTTCCTCGGTCTGATTTATTGTAACTGGTATTCAGGTTCAATTAAGGATGATTGATGTTTTGCATTTCATGCCATTGCCATATATATATTCATTCTGTATGAATAAAAATATAGCTGTAGTGTGTAAAAGATACCCTGACTTTTTCTGAAACATTCCTAGGACAGATAAATGATCATACAGAGTTTGTAAGTGTGAATCAATGCATAACATTCCTTGCATTATGCTGGTTCAGATCAAAGAAAGAAACTTAATTCTGATCTTGAGAATATATTAGAAGATGATATACACTTTGATGTATGGGAAAAATGAGTGGAGATTGCGGTTTGGAAAAAGGGAGCCGATAAAGCAAAATTTGATGAAATGTCAGAATTTTTTATGAATACTTTAAGCAGATACAATTTCTTATATTTCTACATGTTAGATGAAACCAAGCCTTGTCCTTATTTTTTTGTTTTGTTTCAGTCTTGCATCACTCAGTGTTTGAACATTATTTCGAAATAAAATGAGATTTACCGTAAGTTGAACTTTGGTAATTACATTGTACCTTTGGTACCTGATATAATAGAGGAGATGACATACATGTAAAATGTTGTTTGTCAGTTGTTTAGAGCAGCAAAAGCAAGGTTACACCAAGGACATGGAGAAAGTTTACTTATACCACAAGGGAGGTCAGACTCTGTAATCCTCAGGCATCAAACATACAATAGAATTATAATGAGTTCAACATCAGGTAAGTCTTGTTTAATGTATTACTTCCATTGTCCCTTTGGTGCTACTTTCAGAGTTGTTCATACATGATATATATATATATATATATCATGCAGGGGAATTTGGCATTTTAAATTTAAGATTCGTTCTTTGGGGGGTGACCTGTACTTTACAAATAAACACCAGGTGTTGACCTAATTTCTGACCTGGCTTCAGAGTTGTAAACAAGCTTTTAAAATGATTGGTTGATTCCAAGGACAAGCTTTGTTTTAAACATCTTTCTATTTTTAGTTGGGTCATACAGTGTACGTGATTTTTTTTTACGTAAATTTGTTCTAAAAGATTCTAGAAGATTACGTGACCCCTTTCTTGTTTATGAAAAAATAGGTATAAAAATTATGTTTTGAAGCGAACTATTTAGTAGAACTTGGGCTGTTAGAATATTAAGTTGTGTCGTTTTGAGTTATTTTAAATTACCTTGTATTGGAAATTATTTCAATTCGTCTGGATTCAAGAGGATTTATTTTGTTATTTATCTGGAAAAGAATTGGGCTCATAGAATTTTATTACCAAGAACTGACTTCATCAAGTGACATTGTCTTGCATCTTGGATTTCACTGGGATTCGAACTTTGAATTATTTGGACATTTTATTACCAGGACTTTTGCAATTTCTCTAGTGGATAATATTTTGAATTATTTTTGGATTAATTTTGGGATTGATTCTTAAAACCGTAAGTTTATTTTTTCTTTTGAGGAAAATATTTGTGCTCAATAACTTGTTTATTAAGTTTTTACAAGCTTGTTATTCTCACTCTTTCTATGTTACTGTTTATACATACATACAGTTTGGATCAGACCATACATCTAGCTTTATAGATTGGAAGTAAAATACAGTATCACTGTGAAATCAGTGTGCATAATTACCCGTGTAATGTTGTACACAAACTTCCGTAATTATTCTGCTTGGAAGGTTTAATAAAACTAACCTAATAGATCTGTTTTTGTGTGAAGCATTCAAGCTCACAAATTTTCAAGGATTGCATGATAAAAAATGATATTCATGTATCATAATTTGAGGTCATTGCACATAACAAAGTCCATGTCATTTGTCTTGTATGGGTTAAGTTTAGTAGCTGTTTAAGTAATAAAAATAAAATATTTTAAATATGCTGTAAATTCAATCCATTTAAAATAGTATTGCCCAGCACTTACATCTTGACTTCTTGTGAGTTTCATAAACTTGGTCACAAAGTTATGGGCAGTATGAATATATTTCTTGTCAGCTATTTGAATATGTTTTAATGAAACTAACCATTTTTGGATTCTAATTAGATATACAATAGCCATGATCGACTTTTGTCTGAAACTTAAGGTCATAGCTAGGGAAAATATATATCTGTGAACTCAGTCCATGTACAGGTATAACATTTGAACCAATAGGGGTATTTGAATGCAACTTTGAAATTCATGGTGTCACATATATTCATATAAGTGATACCCTCAAGGCTAAGGTAAAAAAAAACAAGAGATTAAAGTCAGTGACTTGTTTCCATATGTAGGATGTTACTTTCAAAGAATTTTCTTTATCAAGTTCTTCACTACTATATCATGCACTTGGCAGGTTTGTAGTTCAAAGGTAAAGGTGATTTATTGAGAAAAGGGCACGAGATGTAGTTTGTTACTTAAAGCCTCGAAGGATGTGTCACATCTCAATGTTTTGCTGCAGTTGTTAAGATCTTAGTTGTTGTCTAGCTTTGACAGGTGTATTCTGCAAATGAATTACCATCAGCCCATGTGACAGTGTTGTGAAATCTCGGGTGCTTTGTGCATTGTAGCAACCTTTGTCCTGGAATTTTCTTCATTATTCTGTCCATGCATCTGTAGTAGTATCATGTTAATAATGTATTGAAGGGAAGTGCATGCAGACATGCTGTATTTATAATGATGTCATTTTGAAAATAACTATCCATCATTTCAATATGATGCAGATTAAATTAGTGTTACGTGGCATGGTTAGAACCAATGACGTCCCACATCCAATGTGGACACTAACAACTAAGCCACTGAAGTGGTCAACCCATACAGTATCATACATAATTACATTGTATCTATCATGTATGTACTTGTGACAGAATTTAGTTTCCATAACAACCAGATCAAAAATGTTTGTTAGCATGTAAAGACTCTGAAACAGCTATATTTGGTCAAACATTTCAGGAGTGTTTTTGGCAAGTTCCATATTTGACAGAATCCATAGCAACATTGGAAACTCTATTGCAACCAGGTTGAAAATACATTTGTTTCACATCTCTGACAAGGATATATCTAGGTAAAGTTGTATTGGTTGAATTTGATGTAATATTAATTAAAAAATCTTTAAAAATCTTCAAAAAAGAGCATTTAGGCTAATATCAAACCAGAAAGAGAGCTAGGAAAATTTAGCTGGAAAGTTAAAAATATTACCTATTAAAGACCGAATCTGTTTAAGAAAAGCCAAATTAATGTACAGGATATCCAATATTAGTGCTCCTAAATATTTACAATCCCTATTCCAGTATAGGCTACCTGGTAATACACCCCACCTGTGATCTATGTCTACAAAACAGTATAAAATTCCCAAACCAAATAAGGAATTATTCAAAAAAAGTTTCCAATACTCTGGAACTTTGCTCTGGAATAGTATTCCAGTTGAGATTAGAAATGCCCACTCTTATTTCCTTCTTCCAAGCCCAATATATCCAGTGGCTTCTGAGATGCTGCTGAAATAAATAAATTCTTGTATGTGGGCCTCAAGGTAGATTAGTTCTTAGCTAATTGTGTTACCCTCTTTAAAAAAGTCATTATTATTATTATTATTATTATTATTATTATTATTATTATTATTATTATTATGTGCAAAGAAATGCAGGTCTTGGTCTTTATGACAGCAAAGTGAGAACATTCAAGATATGTTCCATGTGATATGTTCTAGTTAATATCATTTCATGTAGCATCCCATGGAACCTTGCATCTTTGACTTCAGTAGGGCAGAAACTTATTTTAATATATTTAAAATTATTAAGTTAAACTTTACAAATAAAAGATCTCATTTACTTAGCTGTTTGTATGAAGAAGTAGAAACTTTTTGCCAACTGTTTGTCAGTTATTTTTTGCTAATGAGGTGTGTACCGTGGATTTACTTTCAAGCTTTTTTTTCTATTACCTCAATATAATTCTTCTAAACTAATATGCATTGACATAACACTTGTATTTTCTGACAAACTAAAGTCTGGGGCCCCGAGTGGCCAAGTGGTTTAAAGTGCTCTCCATTACGGATCACTGTCATCTCACCTCTGTCTGTGTGGGGTTAAGTCTAAGATTTAGCCAGTGTGAGAAAGCTTGCCAGTAGCTTTTCGTGGGTTGGTGGTTCATTCTGGGATTTTCCTGGGTTCTTCCTCCACCATTAATACTGGCGCCATGTATAATCTATCGTGTGCTGAAAAATGGTGTTAAACCCTAAAACAACAAAAGCAAACTAAAGTTGATTTTTCTGAGCTAATTGAGGACTGGAAATTTGTTAGTTTTGAGGACAATATATCTCCCCCAGCCCATTATGAAAATTAAATGGGCAGAACATGAGTTTCATGTATCCAGGAGAGAAATCTGCTGTTATTTCAGTGCAAGCCCTATAGAGCTGTGAGCCATATACATGTACATGCTTGGTTCTTTTAAAGTTTGTTTTGTATACTGTACTTGTATAAAATTTACTTTCTTTTATGGAAAAGATTCGAGAGTTGCAACCCGTCAAAAATATTTCCGTTTTTACTTTGATATGTTAAATTGGTGGAATATGGGATCTACTTCATCCGTATATTTGTCTTAAGATGCTAAAACTCCACTTGTTAATTTTTGCTATGGGTGAATTTGAGAGGAGTTTGCATGTTTCATATAAAGAAATAGAGGGTTCAACCTTTTTTTTTTTGTTATTTTATGAGGGGGGGAGGTAGATGTTGTATAATTAACTTTACATTAATATACTTTAAGATTCCCTCCCCCATCCCATTACACAACAAACTATTTGCTTTATTCACAGCTATAAAAGCCAAATATTAAAACTGCTTTACTTCAAGGAGAGTACATTACTATGTATTACAATTATTTCTTTGCATGAGTGACAGCAGTCAACTGTAATAGTTTTATTTTATTAACACAACGTAATGTACATCCACTCTCATGCTGTTTGTGATTGCTTTTTATATTTAAAATCAAGCAGAACAAAATGAAAGCAGCATATAATCTTTGAAAATGTATACAGTAGTGGTTCATTAAATTTATGTCTATAAAGATGAACTGCATTTTGATAATTATGTTATGTGAATGTTATCATTCCATATGTGAACCAAAGATGTGACCAACTCTCCTTTGCTCCTTTGCTCGGTACAGTCAGCATTATCTGGTAACCTGTACTATGTAGATGAAGAAAGTACATAAAATATCTGAGAGATCCATAGTCCTAATTATCAATGGCTTTGAGATTGTTGGACTTGTGTGTCATTTGCAATATATTTATTTATTTATGTGACAAATATTGGTGGGTAGCCGGAAACTTGATTAATATGATGATTTATACAATGGTTTTGTCCAGAAGTTAATGAAATTTGACCATATCTACAGACTTGTAACAAGAACACAAGAAATGAGGATGACTCCAGAATTGGAATGGAGCTGATTGCACAGCTTTCTTTTTATATACACTATTGTAACTATATTTCGCAATAGACCCCACATGATGGAACTTATGGCTCATTTATGTCGAACTGGCCTATTCATGTGACCTAGACCAAACAGTGGAAAGTTACTGGAAATGTTGAAACCCCATCAGCCAATAAGTCAATGGCACCATTAAGTCTTATTATTAAGATTATTATTAAAAATTGTCAACACATAGATAATCATCAATGTTTTAGATCCTATGCAATACTATGCTCTTATTACAGATGCCTGTCACATGCACACCATTTTGCTAGGGATAATCTGTACAATTTAAAACCATAATGAAAAATTATAAAAAAAATAAGATAAAATCATGTACAAGGAGCTTAAAAAAATGAAAATATACATAATAGCATTTATTGAACACTTGTACTTCAATGAGTAGTTTTAGTTTCTTACAGCTTACGCTTTCTTTGGATTAAAGATGAATGAGGATGTAACTTTTAACAGGAAGATTGCTACCTGTAATTAGAAATATATATACAGTAAAAACTGCTATGAGTGACAACCTTTCATTTCCAACCACAATCATAATGCACAGATCATTTTGACACTGCTATGAACGCTTGCATCACAAAAAATGAGGATAAACTCAACTGACCTTTATTTAATCATGTATGAATGACTGCTCATACCATTCTGAATTTTAAAAAAATTAAATAGAATAGGCTGGCTACCGATGTCTGCATTGTTTTAGCTATGCTAATAGTGTTTTATAGTTTTTGTCGTAAACCAGACTAGTATAGGTATATTATTTTCTAGTCTGGTTCCCTGATTTGTATGCTCCCTCTGATTTGTATGCTCCCTGTGTTCTCCACTATTCAAATAGGGGTGAGCAACTCAGAGTGCATACAAAGAAGAAAACCAAAGTAATTATTCCTGCACTTAGCCTGCTTCCCAGCTATATCATTGGACCCGGCTTCCTTATGAACATCCATATTATGAGAACATATATCACTGACCTATATCTCAGTTGTTACATAGACTTTTGATTAGTAATGATTGTTCTGATCAAAAGCATAAAGGAATATTCTTTATATAAAAAAAAGGGTTTGTTGCTACCAGTGATGGCACTGGAAAGACTAACAAAAATGGCCATAGACTGATGGAGCTGTGCACCTACCATGACCTGTGCATTACAATCACCTTCAAGTGTAAGCCACAACACAAAGTGTAATAGAAACACACCAGGTCTCATCACGGGTACCTTCTTTACTAGGTCATCACCAGGTGCTCTGCCCTGAACAGCATCTTCTCCACCAGAAGCTACCATAGTGCAGACTGTGACTCTGACCACACCCTCATTAGGAGCAGTAAGTGTGCCTACAGCCACAAACATTACACTGCTCCAAATTAAAAGGTCACCCTTGCATCAACACCATGCAGATATCAGTTCCCTCCAAGGTGGAGGAGTATGAGAAATCCTTTTTGTTGTCAGTAAACAGGATCAAGTGTTTGGTGCATTCTTCCCAAATCATTTTGAAAGGGATTAAATTTCACTGTAACTGCATATTATCAGCTGTCATATGAGAAATGCCTATTAAAATGGTGTCATGCCAATTCCATGCAGTTTTATGTATTTTTCTTAAAACTAATGTGTCAGATAAACAGTGACATACCCAAATGTATTATCTATTTCCCCAAGTATTTTCAATTATCCCTGATGTAACTAACATACAAATGCAAATTGTCAGATAAATGACATATGTACTTTTAAGCATTGAAGACTTGACTTTAGATTCAGTTGCTTGAAAATATATTTTTTCAATTGTCCAGTGTGGTTACAGGACATTGGAATTCAAGGACCACTGTGGTATACTAACATAATTGTTAGTGAAGTGATTAAAAGTCTATGAATAAGTAGAATTTATCTAACTTTGGGATTCCAGCATGTGTACAATTTGGTTTTGGGATGACATACATCATTCATTTTAATAAACTGTATTAAAAAAATCTGAATAAATATTCAGAAATCTCCAAGTACACAGTTAAAACACACCAAATCCATGTCCAAGCTGAAAAATGTCTTAAGTCCACAGTTCTGAGCTATGTCCGAGATAAATAATGACTAAGTTCTTATTTCCTAGGATTTTCTGAGCTAAAAATTTACTAAGTTCTCATGCCCATGGTTTTGTCCAAGGTATTTCCTAGGTGTCTTTAAAATGTACGAGATCATGTCCAAGGTTGTTTATAAAACCTCGGACAAAATATCAGCAAAACTTTGGACGTCCGAGATTTTTCCAAGGTCTTCCTAGGAAAACCTTGGAAAAACCTCAAACGACTGAGGTTTTTTGGTAACACTTTCAAGTAAAGCTCAGAAAATGTACAGCCGGGCGAGGAAGGGCCTATTTGAATTTCTCAGGAATATTAGATGCCCTCCTCCCCAACTCTGCAATATGATAATTGCTTTCCATGCCCATATGAGGGGAACAGCCCTATATGATGGATCCTCCTCAGACTCCTTGCCCAACAACAGCATTGTGAAGCACATATATAAGTTTTTGATATTTTCCCACAGCCCAGTCAAAACCATCTTTATGTTCAATATTATAACTGAGCACAAATAATTTTAACACCAAGAATGTTAATAACAATGGACGAACTTCCAGCTGAAAAGGGACAAATTTTAAGGCTGGAGAAAAGAATTATTGTAACTGATAAAAGTGAAAAAGAGCAGACAGCTCATTAAAAAAGTGGCTTAAAGATCAGTAGAACAAATTTAGGTTGTTATAAAGAAAAAGAAGTAATTCAGAAACAATCTCGTATGCTAAAATGTGATCTCAAATGTAAATGTGATTTCAAGTTTAATGATTGAAGTATATCTTTATTGTTATATAATTTTTGCTGTTAGTTAAATACATACAATATTTTAGCAAGAACTATTAATAAAGAATAGAATATATGTAGAGTGATTGTGGTTATTTTTCTTGAAATTGTTTTGAAACTTGACCTTGGAAACTGGTCTTTTTGTACATACCTGCTGCAAGAGGACACCTGTCTTGAGAGACTGCTTTTTGTTGGCAGAAGGGGTGGTCTCTCATAACAGGTCTTACTTTATTTGCATTTAGCTATGCCTCTTTAGTAGATTACCTGTTCAGATAGGACACAGTATTTGTTACATCTTAAATCATTAAGAACTGCATGAAGAGATGAAGGTGGCACATTTTTGGCACACATGTATTTTTAATAGTAGTTTCACTTGAACAACGAGTGTAAAAAGTATTAAATCACATTTTCAGTCATCAATTCCCTGTCCCTTCTTTTACTCTTGGTAATACTAATATTGCTGTTTTCTGTCTATACTGATCTTACAACACATTAAGTCAGTGAGTGCAATAGACAGCTACTTAATACTGTATACAAGCATTTGCAGTGAAACTATATAACTTTTGGTTACATATTTTTTTGCAAAATGTGCTAAATTAATACAAACACAAAGAAAGATGATAAACTGATGATGAAGTTGAATTTTCAAGTAGACGAGCATCATTGATCATCTGTGATGTATCAGCAAGGGAAAGATTGTGGGATCTGATTGCTTTCTGTATCAGGTATGCTGTCCCGGATTACCCATTAGGCAGAGTAGGCAACTGCCTATGGGCCCCGCGACTTTTAGGGGCCTCGTTAGGGGCCCCCATGAGACCGTGACCGTGGGTCTGGGGCCCCAAAAGTTTGACTGCCTATGGGCCTCCACGGTGCTTAATCCGGCGCTGCAGGTATAGCACTTTTCATGGATGGGTCTTTAAATGGTTTGTAGCAACTGTATAATCCACTAAAGCAATTCCTTCCTAAATATTGAAGCCATGGCAGTTCACATGGGGTAAATGTCAATGTAAAGTACTTGGATAATACATGTATAAATGTGCTCAGAAATCCAGGGCTTGAAAATCATCTCTGTCAGTTGTTAGCAGCCGACATGCTATCACAGAAATGACAATAGCCTCAGGCTTGCATTAGTATAACTTCATCTGAAATAATTAGTATGGAGTCTTTCATTTAATTGTTATGAGTCATTACTAATCATATTTTAGAAACAAATGTGTAGTTATATTTGTACAGTTGTCAAGAAAGTAATGATATCTTGTAGTTAGTTGCTTGACTCTGAAATCAACATGATATTAACTCTGATCCAGCTTTCGTGTTTTTCTTATTGTACATGTAGTGTGCCAGATTTTGTGGCAGTTGATATTCACTGATAAGCAGTTGTTTAAAGATATTTTTTCTCTCATTTATTTTACAGAACAAAATGTTCACATGCAAGACTTGAGGGAAGTGATTGGAGTACATCCAGCTAAGCCTCCATCAAAGCCAAGCAGAGGTTTCAAGAAAATCTACAACACCAAGCATGACAGTCATATGTTCATAGAGTTGCAATCAATGGGGCCATTAGCTTTTGCTGTTTATATGGTCACAAATACCTCTAAGCCACGATGGCGGTGCAAGACGATCAATTTCTTGTGTACAGACACACTTCTGTGTCAGCAATGGATAGATACGATCAAGGAAGTTCTGGCCATGCCAGGTGAGATCTAATGTTATGGCAGATGAGGTCAGTCATCTCTCTTATGTAGACTCTTATCAGACTTATGGGATTTGATGCCATATTTCAGTACATGATAGGCTGTACATGTTTTTTAAGTACATGATAGGCTGTACATAGTTTACAAGTACATGATAGGCTGTACATTAAGTACATGATAGGCTGTACATGGTTTTTAAGTACATGATAGGCTGTACATGGTTTTTAAGTACATGATAGGTTGTACAGGAAGACACTGGGAAGAACCACAAATCCATGGAAAGCTACAGGCAATCTTTTTTAAACACATGTACACACATTGCTTTAGGTGAGACTCACAGGGGTGAAATGTGTAAGTGATCTGTAATCATCATGGTGAGCACCTTAGACCACTCGGCCACCTGAGATGGCAGGCATCTGAAATCTCAGACACTGGACTCCATCTGAGACATCCATATGATAACTAGTGCATTCAAAGAAATTTGCCCAGTATACCCATGTTATTATTGTATTGCAAACTGATTAATATCTTATCCTAATGTTTATATCTTGCACCTTTACATACTTCTATACAAGGTCTCAAACTGTCTTGGGACTTGTTAAACAGGATATTGTGTTATTATATATCAATGAACTAGTTACCTGCCCCTGCCTCAGCCAAAGGTTTTGAGCATACCATTTGATTTAATAGGTGAAGTGAGCTTCCCATCAAAGTCATCATGTCATTTTCATAAACATACTTTAGTAAAGATAAAGTCAAATAGCCGCTAATGGACACTCACTGATAGCAATTACTCAATACCCATCTTCAGAATTTAATGGAGATAGTGTATGCACACTGCTTAAATACCCTGCCCAGGGAAAAGTTAATGTTCAAATGTTTATTGCTAGGAAGATTTTTAAATTTAATTATCATTTTTGACATGACTTGTTTTTTAAATGGTTGACTGATAATAACTTTACTTATCCTGGCTTTCCGTATAATGGATTGTTATGCTGTTGATGAGCTATGAAATGCTTGGATAAACATAATACTGTACAAATAAAATGCATGACTGTCTTGAAATTATTATTATTGCATGTAAATCGATAGATTTATAGTTACTGTGTTTAGGTGTTAAAGTTGTTGAAAGTGTTTTATAATCTAACATTGCTTCCTGGATTTCTGAATTAATATTACTGAATGCACATCTTTCACAATCAACTGTAGTTTTTTCTCACCTCCATACACAGAAAGTTACTATATCACAACACCATTTACAGGTGAGACATTATTTCACAGAACATACATGGGATCTGTGACATCTTACCATGTATCTACATCAAAGAGATAGATCATTACTTATTTGCACTGTCATATTTTTCAATTCGTTCATATGCCCTTTCATAGTGGAATGTCATCAGATCGAACTTAGGCATTTTTTGTACATTTTAGCTAGAGGCCATAGGAGGCCCAGAGTTGTGAATTAAACTTGATAGGTTCAATCCTGAATTTGTCATTTCCATTGATAAACACATCAACTTAATTTCCAACCTGTTTCAGTTTGGGATATTTTTGTAATCATCGCATAACATTTCCTTCGTGATTCAAGCCATGGTAAAGTATATGTATCAGTCCAATGTAACTGAAAATTTATGTCTCATTGGTATCATGTTTGAAATGTTTTATTGCCACACAGTATAGCTATTTTTGTCTCATTGGTGTCGTGTTTGACATGCTTTACTGCCACATGGTCTAACTTTTTCTGCCTCATTGATGACATGCTTTGCTGCCACAGTCTAGCTATTTTTGTCTCATTGGTGTCATGTTTGACATGCTTTACTGCCACATGGTCTAACTTTTTCTGCCTCATTGATGACATGCTTTGCTGCCACAGTCTAGCTGTTTATGTTTCATTGGTGTCATGTTTGACATGCTTTACTGCCACATGGTCTAACAGGGTTCGTACGGTCTTTGAAGGTCTTTGAGAGTTTGGGAAAAATGAGGTAGCATTTTCAAGGCCTTGAAAGTTTGGGAAAATCGAGCATATTACCCTGAGGTCTTTAAAAGTCTTTGAAAATTGAAATAAACCCCAAAAAAAATTTCTTTCCAGAATCACAAATAAAATTATCCGAAGTTGTTAGATTCAGATGTAATCTAGTTATCCTGGTTTCTTTCTTTTGATGACCCGTTCAGTTTATTGCCGCCGCATTCACAAAAGAGGCTTTGTTTTGTTAGGCCATCCAAAGTATGCCTCGGCGGCGACTTCAATCACACAAGCACTCTTCATCAAAGCAAGACAGTGCCGCTACACACTTCATCAAAGGAAGTCGCCAATAAAATTGCCCAAGGTAGTTAGCTTCGGATGTAGCTGGTTTTCCTGGCTTCTTTCGTTTAACGAATAGTTCAATTTGATTGGACGAGTCCATCAATTTTAGCCAATCAAAATGTTAATTACACTAATTCTACGTAGAAAGTTCGTGAAAGTTACACGCTAGAGAATTCGAAATTTGTTCATTCGATTTACATCTTCTGCAAGTTCAGTGTTTAAAAATGCCAGGTCTTTCAACGATATCTGACTTGAACAAGAGAAATACAAGGAATGGCTGCAAAAGGATAAATTATGTAAACGAAAGACGGGTTTGTACATTGTGTAAAAAGACGAGCAACTTGGCTTCAATAGGAGAGGGATTCGATGCAAATTAGTAACTACATACTGTTCATTTAGTGGAACGAAGATGCAGAATTATAAGCTATTGATAATTTTTGGCAAAATAATGTTAACTCGTTACTCTTTGGGTATAAAATAAAATATTGTTTAATGTGATGATTTGGGAGATATGGCAAAAGAGGGCCCGTTTAAATTTACTTATTCCGTCGGTTTATTTAACACGTTTGAGGGACAAAAATCATTTTCGAAAATTTTGTTCTTCATAATAATGTTCCTTGGTTTAATATAAAAACATACATTGTAATAAATTCAATTCACGGTTATACAGTTTCAAAGTGCGCATGCGTACATTATAGTAGAGTTAAGCAAGATTTGTTCTTGAATTGTGAGTATATAAAAAAAACGTGTGCTGTGAAGCTTTAACTGTGAGAAATCAAGTCATTTGATTAGGTAAATAAATAAAAGAATTAAAAAAACGTATTTCCAGTTGACGGAATATCCCTGTTTCTCATTGCCGACCCTCGACTTTTTCTCCAATGGTATTAAAAAAATTTTTTAAATCACATTGCTGAAATTGATTTGTGTATCTATAGTCTGACTATACATCCCCGTTTGTTTGTACCCCTATCGATTTCAAAAACGAAAAAAATTAAATGATAAAAAGTGCACAGAACTAAGGCAACTGAATCATTGATTTATAATTTCTAACCTGAATGTGACCAGAATGGAACTAATACTGCCATCTCCTGCACATTTCATGATTAACGGACTTTCCAAAGAAACAAACGGGTTGGTATAGTTAGACAATAATTGAGCCCGTTTTGCCCAGTACTTTGAAAGTGCTTGAAATATTACTAAATTTATAGATAATTTATATTTTTTTAAAAATGGAGAAAAAAAACACGCCCAAACTTGATGAGTGTTTTATTCTGTCCTTTTCAAAATAAAGGAATATGTCGAACTTTAATGTGGTCTCCAGGAAATGTTGTTGTCACACGGGCAGGCAACAGTGGAGAAAGGATTTTCTGTCAACAAACAGGTATCTGTTGAGAACCTCAGCAGAGAAAGCCTCAGAGCTCAAGGGCTAATCATTGACACAATGAGAAAAGCAGTTGGACCTTTGGAAATCATCATTAGCAATGAAATGATGACACATGGCTCCTTTGCAATACATAAGTACCATGCCTATCTGGATAAGAAGAAAGCAGAGAAGGATGAGAAAAACCAAAAAGGAAAGAAACATGAGTTAGCCTTGGATGAAGTGGAAGAACTAAAGCCAGAAAACTGCCTCTTGAAGCTAAAATTGCCAGCCAACATGTTTCCTCTGTACAGAAAGCAGAAGAGGCAGAGTTAAAAGAACCCATTGTGCTTGTCACAGAGTCAAATGCTCTTAGGAGAAAAGCAGAGGAAGAGATGACAGTGGTGGCGTCTCTTTCCAAAATGATTGAAGAGAAAAAAAAGCAAATATAATAATGCATTTAAAGCAATGATGATGTCTGTTAAGAGAAGAATTATTTTATATTAAATCTGACACATATGTTACATATTTCTGAAAGAACAACGAATGTTAAACTATCTTCCAGATAATTATAATACAATTTTAGGAAATTAATTATAGTTTGACTTGAATCAGTAATCAATATTGTAGTATTTGGCATTCATTGTTTTCTCAAATAACCTGTATACAAAATGTTAACAAAAATAGGTCTTGGAAATCTCTGTTTGTGGTCTTTGAAAGTTTGGGAAAAGTCTTTGAATTTATCATCCACAGTTAAGTATGAACCCTGTCTAACTTTTTCTGCCTCATTGATGACATGCTTTGCTGCCACAGTCTAGCTATTTATGTCTCATTGGTGTCATGTTTGACATGCTTTTCTAAGTGGTATATGTATTGTACTTAACATGTTTTACTGCCACACAGTCTAGCTTTTTCTGTCTCATTGGTGTCATGTTTGGCATGCTTTACTGCCACACAGTCTAGCTTTTTCTGTCTCATTGGTGTCATGTTTGACATGCTTTACTGCCACACAGTCTAGCTTTTTCTGTCTCATTGGTGTCATGTTTGGCATGCTTTACTGCCACACAGTCTAGCTTTTTCTGTCTCATTGGTGTCATGTTTGGCATGCTTTACTGCCACACAGTCTAGCTTTTTCTGTCTCATTGGTGTCATGTTTGACATGTTTTACTGCCACACAGTCTAGCTTTTTCTGTCTCATTGGTGTCATGTTTGGCATGCTTTACTGCCACACAGTCTAGCTTTTTCTGTCTCATTGGTGTCATGTTTGGCATGCTTGCTGCCACAGTCTGGCTTATTCTGTCTCAGTGGTATTATATTAGACATGTTTTACTGCCACACAGTCTAGCCTTTTCTGTCTCATTGGTGTCATGTTTGGCATGCTTTACTGCCACACAGTCTAGCTTTTTCTGTCTCATTGGTGTCATGTTTGGCATGCTTGCTGCCACAGTCTGGCTTATTCTGTCTCAGTGGTATTATATTAGACATATTTTACTACCACACTGTCTTACTGTCTTGTTTTTTTCTGACTCATTGGTATCGTGTCTGACATGTTTTACTACACATTCTGGCTTTTTCTGTCTCATTGGTGTCATGCTTTACTTCCATTCAGTATACCTTTTTCTGTCTCGGTGGTATTATATTTGCCACAGATTATTTTTGTCACAGTGTTATTATATTAGACATGTATTGCAGCCACACAGTCTAGCTTATGTCTCTTTAGAGAATAAATTACTAAATGGCAGCCTTATATATTTGGTTCCACTTTTGCCAGAATGTTCCTTCTCTGAACCTTTCAAGCAAAATTATTAAGTACACTCTTTTATCACAGAGTAAAGATGACCTTGTCAGCTACTTCTAAACACTGAGTGCTTCTTAATTGGCAAAATTGCTTTGCTTCAAAGAGATTATTGTATGTAAAAACTGATACTCTGCATATTCAATTAAAAACTTTACTGTCGTTGAACCAGTTCATAATGAAGAGCAACACTAATGTCTGTTAAGTGCCTTTTATTAATTTATTTGCATTAATTCACTGGATTTAAATCAAAGTGTGATCACATGGGTTGAGTAAATACAGTATAACAAAGCTGTTTAAAACACTGCTAATCAATCAAGATTCCAGATTATTTTGTTTGAAGTGTTTTGAATGGCTGAAAATTTGGTTGCTTAGCTCAGTGTGTAATAGAATGTGCAAAACTTATTAATGCCTGCTTGCTGTAACATGACAGAATATGAATACATAAGTGGTGAGAGGTAGATTCAAGCGTTAATTATCCAAGGTGGGTGGTATGAATGGACAGGTAAAGGTAAATAAAGTGATCAAAGCATGAAACTTACCCGACTTGTTTTAGAATAGGAAATAAGCACTTGTCCAAGTCTAGTGTCTTGACAAATTTTACTTTTTAGACATTGAAAATGAACATTCCAAGCTGTCTGGTTATGGGATTTTATCAGCTGTGACATTTACAGTTGGGATACCATATTCTATGGAAAACATGTCATATGTCATAATTCCACTGTTGTAGTCTCGGGGGTGGGAAGGGGGCATATAATTCGTTATTTGCTAGTGAGACACCATATTCCACAGAACACATTATCTGTCATCTGTGCATGTGTCTTCTGTAAAAGAGGGATAGATCTTTTTTTAACTTACTTATGGATGAGTCACTATTCCAAAGAAATGTTTTAAAAGAAGATATCTACAATGAATTTATTGATAACAATAGCAGTAAATCTAATTCTGAAATGTTCTGTATTTGTTTACAGATATTATCTCATACCCAATACACTAGGAAATCATTTTTCATATTATCTTATAATCAGTATACTTAGAAATCATATTTTTCATATTATCCCTACCATAGTACACCAAGAAATCATATTTTTTATATTATCTCATCCCCAGTACACTAAGAAATAATATTTTTCATATGATCTCATGCCCAATATACACTAAGGCGTCATATTGTTCATATTATCTTGTAACTAGTATACTAAGAAATAATATTTTTCATATGATCTCATGCCCAATATACACTAAGGCATCATATTGTTCATATTATCTTGTAACTAGTATACTAGGAAATCATATTTTTCATATTTAATACTCAATACACTAGGAAATCATACTTTTATATTTCAGCTTTCAACCGCCCTAGAAGTTTGCTGGTATTTATAAACCCATTAGCAGGGAACAAAAAGGCAGAGAAAATCTACGAGGAAAAAGTTCAGCCCTTTTTTGAAATTGCAGGAATTCATGTGATTCTTATTGGTAAATATCCAAAAATAGTGCCTACTCTATTTTTAGCATATACAGACTCCTTCTGCTGCTCAGTTCCTGTAAGGCTTGTGCTGTAAATTCAAATGATTACAAACATCAGGGGAACATATAACCTACAATGGTCACTTGCATAAGCATTATGAATTGCATCACTGTATTGTCTCACACGTCTAACATGCCACAATAAAGTTTGATGCAAAGTACATGAAATGTTATCCAAATCAATTTCATCATTATTATGAGATGCACCAATTGTATGCATTGGCAGTCATCATAAGCTATTGAAGTATGAAGAGGTTTGCTTTTAAGATTTCAGATGTACTGTAGAAAGGAGAACATTTGATAATGGTCATTCTTATGATATTGTCTGTCTGCCTGGCCTACCATTTGTCTATAGGCACACCTTCCCCTAAACTGCTGGTAAAAATTCGCACAAGACATTGCACAGTACAGTACATAGGTTTCCCATATAGTAATAGAGGTGTGACATTTAGACCAGTGGTTTCTGGGATGAGATTAAAGTTTCAGCATGCAAAATTACAATTACAGCAAGATGTTTTAAATATTTGTTTAATAAAAATTTTGTACATATATATGTAGGAGGATACATTAATGGATTTTAGATTTATTACCATTGGGTCATGACCTGAAGGAGTGCTGGCTTGGAATAAGTGTGAGATGGCATGTAATTAAAAGCATGGGGATTTTCCATTGCAAGTCGTTGACACACATCTGTTCCAGTTCTTTGTACTGCTGAGTTCAGATGATGCTCAGCTAAGTAGATTCAAGTCTGTTGCAACTTAGATTCTTTGTTTAGCACACATCTTATCATTAAAAGATGTCATGCCACATAGAATTAACGATTCTTTCTTACAAGTACTTATAATTTACCTGAACCAAGCAAAGATCTCTCCAGGTGTCATAGTTGCAGATGAGGCATCTGAGATTTAGCAACTGTTTTCCATTTATGTTTGTCCATGTATGTGTGTATATGAGTTCGCTGGGTTTTTAAAATAATAATTCCTGCATTGATTCTTTTTCAAACGTTTAACATTGTATTTTTATTTGATTCTTTATTATTATTATGATATAGCAACATCTGTACAAGACATAGTGGATATGTTCAACAATTTCTTCATAACCATCTCCAGTAAAAGTATTAAGAACCAGACTAGCATCCCAATTGAACTTGATGCTCTGCAGTTATTTATAAGAGCTAAAATTCCTGAAGATAATTATTTTTCAATAGCTAATGTCAGTGAAGCAGACGTTTTTGATATGCTAATTAAGTTGAATATTAATAAATCCTCTGGATTGGATGGTATTAGTCCACAAATTCTAAAAATTGCTGCACCAGTAATAACAAAGTCACTAACGCATATCATAAATTTAAGTATAATGAGTGGTAATTTTCCAGAAAAACTGAAATGTGCAAAGGTCACACCTATCTTTAAGAAAGGAGAAAAGGAGGATCCAGGAAATTACAGATCAATATCAGTTCTACCTGTATTGTCAAAACTGTTTGAAAAGCATGTATTCAGGTCTATAAATTTTTTGAAACAAACTCTCTATTTCATAAAACACAATCAGGATTTAGAAAGTACCACTCGTGCCAAAAAGAACTTGCCAAATTAATTGATCTTTGGCTGAAAGAAATGGATAATGGGCATATGACTGGGATTGTTTTCCTTGACTTCAAGAAAGCTTTTGATCTTGTTGATCATGAAATTCTGCTGCAAAAGTTGAACTGTTACAGGTTTGACAATTCTTCTTTAAACTGGTTTAGATCATGCCTAAACCAAAGGTCTCAACAAGTAAGCATTGGCAATATTAGCTCTCAAACTCGCACTATTAATTCAGGAGTCCCTCAAGGCTCAGTTTTGGGCCCTCTCCTCTTCCTTATCTATATCAATGATCTACCATTAAATAATGAATCCACCAATACAGATGTGTTTGCAGATGATGCAACCTTGTATACATCTAGTTCTGATACTGAAGTTATCCAAACAAGATTAAACTCAGACCTTTTTAGAGTCCAAAACTGGGCACAACAAAATAGGATGTTAATTAATAAAGGTAAAACAAAATGTATGATTCTGGGGACGACACAAAAATTACACAAGTCAGGGAACCCAAAACTATCTCTTGCAATAAATAATCATCCATTAGAAAATGTCAATCATGAAAGGCTTGTAGGTGTGTCCATAGATAATAATTTATTATGGAATGACCATATTGATAAGCTTTGTAAAACACTGTCATCCAAAATTGCCCTTCTCAGCAGAATCAAGAAATATTTACCTATTGAAACTCGCAATCTATACTACAAGTCATATATTCTTCCAACAATGGATTACTGTTCTAATGTATGGGGAAACTGTGCTAAATCTGAGCTTGACAGGATTTATAAACTCCAGAAATGAGCAGCACGTGTAATTTTAGATACATCTGTTGACCATCCCTCAAAAGCATTATTTACAGAACTCAAATGGTTTACAATATATGACAGGATAGGTTTTCACAAGGCAGTTCTTTTATATAAATGTCTACATGGAACTGCACCAGAGTATCTTCAGGACTTATTCAGGCCTTTTTCAACAAATACCAGTTGAGATCAATCTCATATGGAAACCTTCTAGTACCAAAACCAAGAACAGAGCAATTCAAAAAGAGTTTTCAATACTCTGGTACAGTTCTGTGGAATAAGCTTGCACTACATGTAAAATCAGCTGAAAATATTAGAATATTTAAGAAGAGATATCATGAGCATGCATGTGTTTCTAATAGATAATGGAATTTAGTATTTTAATATGAAACATGCTAATATAAGCACTAATTATTGCTTCTTCACACAATGTGCATTTGTTTTACTCTCATTAAGAGGGCCTCAAGGGAGAATAGTCCTTGACTAATGAGTTACCCTCTAGAAATAAAGCATTATTATTATTATTATTATTATTATTATTATTATTATTATTATTATTACTTGATTGGTACAAGCAGACCGGAGAATAAGCCATTTTGGATTGTTTGATATGCTATTAACTTAATTTACTTACATAATGCCATCTTAAAGTAAAAAAAAATTTCCAGCTTTTTAGTTTGTAGATAAATATTGTTGAATCTTCAGAAAATGAAAAAGGTTTGGCAATTTAATACAACATTGTGTTGTGCACACTTTAATAGCAGTAATACGGTACCTGCTACTATTGCATTGCTTTCCTTTTTCACCAGTCCAAGCTTATATTCCTTTCTTCAGTAATATTCTAAAGGCCCAGAATTAAAAAGAACATACTGTCTCCCTAGTGATACCCTTCCTCTTTTTCTTTGGACTGATTGTTTAAGCTCATGCAATAAAATGCTCAGACAGATTTAACTAGCATTGTGTTCTTAAATGTAGTTTTGGTCAGTCTTTGTTCTTACTTCCTACTTTGTGTAATTTGGAGGATACTATGCTTTACTCAACGAAGTGGTGCTTCTGTTAATTTTTCCCATTCATATTACCAGTGACAGGCTAAGAATTTTATGTCCTTTTCTAGTTCTGGTTGTTTAGTTTTGCATTTTATTCTCAATAAGCAACAACTTGTGGGTCAGTGTGAACAAAAGTCTTTGGAATGCTCATCCCACATTTATATTGTGTACTGGTTGTGGATGCATGGATAGATGCCTGATTTGTTGCCTTGGTCAGATAATGTGTGGGATTATGCAACAAGTTGTATCATTTATCAGGAGAGAAAGGAAGGTCATCTTCCTCTTTATCTCAGGATGAACACCATTCACATGAGGGCCAGTGTTACTAAATCTTCTTCTGCAAAGCAGAAACCAAGAGCAGCTTCAAGGTTCAGAGGTAAACCAAAGGGATAAAAACCCATAATGTTTGATATGATGCTTTGTTGTTCAGAGATAGATCCTTGGCCCGAAGTATGGAAAAGACCTGAGAGTAGATGTGCCTGTACCTAAAGCAATAATAATTAATTTGTGTCATCCTTTGCATATTACATTTTTTACCATTTTATGAAAGGATAGTGGGAGAGAAAATAAACCAAATTTTCAATGGTGAATAATGTGTTTTTAACAAAGCTATATATTTTCAACAGTAACAAAGAGGGCCAACCATGCAAGAGACACTGTTCAATCCGGTTATGATCTCCATACAGTAGACGGGTAAGTTTGTTGGGATATATATTTGGCCGTGACACTGTGTTATGGACTCAGTGGGTACTTTGATATGGATGTAGGTTGGGAGTCACACTCTGTTATGGTTTTGGGACAGTTGATAGGGAGGTGTGTTTGGCACAGTAAAATACAAACTGCTATTATTGTGATGCTGTAGACAGGTATGCTAATAGAGATAAGTGTTTTGTATTAACACTGCTATGAATATGGTACAGTCAGAAGGTTGGTTAATAGAGATGTATGTTTGGTAGTAACACTGATATGATTATAGTACAGTAAGTAGGTTGGTTGATAGATATGTGCAATAGTAACACTGCTATGGTCTTGGTTGATAGGGATGTGTGTTTGGAAGTAACACTTCTTATAATCATGGTACATTCAGTGTGTTGGTTGATAGGTTGTGTGTTTGGAAGTAACACTTCTTATAATTATTGTACATTCAGTGTGTTTGTTGATAGGTTGTGTGTTTGGAAGTAACACTTCTTATAATCATGGTACATTCAGTGTGCTGGTTGATAGGAATGTGTGTTTGGAAGTAACACTTTTTATAATCATGGTACATTCAATGTGCTGGTTGATAGGGAAGTGTGTTTGAAAGTAACACTTCTTATAATCATGGTACATTCAGTGTGTTGGTTAATAGGTTGTGTGTTTGGGAGTAACACTTCTTATAATCATGGTACATTCAGTGTGTTGGTTGATAGGTTGTGTGTTTGGAAGTAACACTTCTTATAATCATGGTTCATTCAATGTGTTGGTTGATAGTTTGTGTGTTTGGAAGTAACACTTCTTATAATTATGGTACATTCAGTATGTTGGTTGATAGATTGTGTGTTTGGAAGTAACACTTCTTATAATCATGGTACATTCATTGTGTTGATTGATAGTTTGTGTGTTTGGAAGTAACACTTCTTATAATCATGATACGGTCAGTGTGTTGGTTAATAGGGAAGTGTGTTTGGTAGCAACACTTCTTTTTATCATGGTACAGTCAATGTGTAGTTTGATAGGGATGTGTGTTTGGTTGTAACACTTCTTATAATCATGGTACAGTCAATGTGTAGTTTGATATGGATGTGTGTTTGGAAGTAACACTTCTTATGATCTTGGTACAGTCAGTTGCTTGGTTGATAAAAATGTGTTTTGTAGTAATGCAGCTTTACCACAGTACACATTTGAAAATGGATATCTGGCTGTAAGCAAGAATCAGTTTTATTATATAAAATCAAGCTGTTTGTAATTTACTTCTCAAAACCTGTCTAGTTTTTGAAGAACTAATACTTTTAATTCAGGAAAACTCCAGAATTTCTCAGGTTGCTCATATACAATAATGATCTTGTATTTATTTCGAAATTAGAAACAATACCAAGAAAAATTGCAGAATGTTCCATTATTATATTTGTCCATAATTGGACTGTTAGCATAAGTTTGTTATTGCTATGCCTATTAAATTTTACACCCATATTTATCCCAGGGTTTAGTTGGTTCTTAATAAAAAAAAAAAGGTGCTGCTTGGACATCCAATATGGCCTCCACAGAATTTTTTTTGAAAATTATTGCTACTCCTGACTGTAGTCTTTTCACTAAAAGACTTACAATATCTTGCTGGACTTAATGAAAATGGTGCGCCAGTCTGACATCCAATATGACTACCACAACAGCTATTATACAAATCATGTTATCACTATTCTTCCTATGGGATAACCAATGAAACAGGGTTTATATCAGAAGACTTCTTATGCTGTCTTGTTAGTACTGTGTGAAAATGGTTCTGATCTGACATACAGCATGGCCACCCCAGCAGCCATCTTGAACATTTTCTATCACCACTCCTCCAGAATTATATCAGCATGGGATTTTACTGATTTTACAGTGGCCATCATTAAATTTTAGTCATCACTACATCTACAGGATAAATCATTATATCAATATGGTCTGTTCACTGGAAGGCTTCATGTGATGCCTAGTTGATATGAGGTTTTCATCAAAAGACTTCTGATGATGTCTAGTTGATATGTGGTTCTTGATGTGATCTCTGGTTGCTATGGGTTTTTCATCAAAAGAATACATATGATATCTGGTTGCTATGGGTTTTTCATCAAAGACTACATATGATATCTGTTTGATATGTTTTTTTTATCAAAAGACTTGATATGATATCTGTTTGATATGGGGTTTTTTTAATCAAAAGACTATATTATTATATCTGGTTGCTGTGGGTTTTTCATCAAAAGAATACATATGATATCTGGTTGCTATGGGTTTTTCATCAAAAGACTACATATGATATCCGTTTGATATGGGGTTTTCATCAAAAGACTACATATGATATCTGTTTGATTTGGGGTTTTCATCAAAAGATAACATATGATATCTGGTTGATATGGGTTTTTCATCAAAAGACTACATATGATATCTGTTTGATATGGGTTTTTCATCAAAAGACTACCTATGATGTCTGGCTGATATGGGATTTTTATCAAAAGACTTCTTGAGATATCGATTTGGTGTGGGGTTTCATCAAAAGACTTCATCTGATATGTTGATATAAGGTTTTCATCAAAAGACTTCATTGTGGTTTGATTTGAAAAAGTTTAGGATTAGCAGTTTTATTTACAAGTGCCTAAGTCTTAACGTAGATGCAGAGACACTATAGGTCAGTCTAATGTGAAGGTCAAAGCAATTTTCTATGGTATTTATTATTATTAACCACAGATATTAAATGTTTGGCTAATCAGAGCGAGTCTTCAGTACAGTTAGTGCATTTCTACACAGAAATAAATATTACAGAGAAATACATTTGCCAATTTCACAATAAGGTTTTTAAAAGAGTTATTTGAACTTATGATACTAATTAAGTTTTTCCCTTCCTCATAATTGGATTTTTCACACACACACCCAGTATTTTTTATTCGCATTGGAATGTGTGGTTTGTTGGTAGATTAACAGCCATGGTACATGAACAAATAATCATACAAGGAAGTTTGCGTGCTTATACACTTCTGTAATGATCTCAGCTCATTTAAAATATTTGTATCAAGTGTTCCTGTCAGGCACACGTTACTGTACAGGAAGTAGGAAAAACTTAAATGCATATTGCATTAGAGTTAAATATCTTTTTATATGAGTATATAGAGTGCAGTCACCATGGGTTTATGATGAGACATAATCTGCTTTGTCATTTTAATTAAAAACATTCTATTTAGTTTGTACAACTCTATGGAAATATGGAGGATCATTAGATTTTAAAGATGGTGTCACTGTTTTTACCTCTTAAAGATCATCAAGAGTGCAGCGCTCCAATTCGTGTTTGAGGATAGAGAATTAACATATATGGAGTGCCTCATTGGTCAGGTCAATCACGTATTAGTTCAAGTGTTTTAAAATATTGATTGTTGGCAAGTCTTATAATACCCACAGAATTAGTACTTCCTTTTTAAAGCATTTATGCATTATTCATCTTTTAGGAAGTATTAAAGTAATTAACTATATTACTGAATCAGACCTTATTATTCCATATATATATATATATATATTAGCATAAAATTGTGATGCACATACATGTAGATACTTTTGCATTAGAGTTTTGATGTTATACCTTAGGTGATTACATAATCTGTAGTATACATTTATAACCAACCATAAAGTAAATGTACATATCTGTGACAAAGAGAAATACAAATTAATGTGTGCTGGATAAGATCAATAAAAATTGCATTCACAAATTGTGATGTAAGAGACTGTCTTGATTAATGTGTACTTCCCAAAAGTTATGAGATTAAGTACAATAACCAAGTGATGTGCAGAGACACATTAATCTGCTTATATCTCCCAAGATTAAGTACAATAACCAAGTGATGTGCAGAGACACATTAATCTGCTTATATCTCCCAAGATTAAGTACAATAACCAAGTGATGTGCAGAGACACATTAATCTGCTTATATCTCACAAGATTAAGTACAATAACCAAGTGATGTGCAGAGACACATTAATCAGCTTAAACATCTCTTTAGCATTTGTTCAGCTAAGTTGATTTCAGTGCAATAAAGTCACAACATGAAAGAAAATTAAATTAATTTTATGAATTTTTCCATCATTGTATGGCCATTAAGAAATTGTCAGAATTGAAAACAGTCATGATTATAGATCATACATGCAAGAATCAATCATTTTAGTGTTGAAATATTTTTTAAAAAATATCACATGTAAGAATCAATCATTTTAGTGTTGAAATATTTTTTAAAAAATATCACTTGATAACAGCTTGTAATCATGTACATGTATCTAGATTATTACTATGGTATTTCTCTTCAACAGAAATATTGCTGCTGCTGATGTTCCACACTACTTCATGATGTATTAATTCAGTCAGGCTTTATTAGAAATGGGTGCCATGAACAACACTTTGTGATGTATTAATTCAGTCAGGCTTTATTAGAGATGGGTGCTGTGAACACCACTTTGTGATGTATTAATTCAGTCAGGCTTTATTAGAGATGGGTGCTGTGAACACCACTTTGTGATGTATTAATTCAGTCAGGCTTTGTTAGAGATGGGTGCTGTGAACACCACTTTGTGATGTATTAATTCAGTCAGGCTTTATTAGAGATGGGTGCTGTGAACACCACTTTGTGATGTATTAATTCAGTCAGGCTTTATTAGAGATGGGTGCTGTGAACACCACTTTGTGATGTATTAATTCAGTCAGGCTTTGTTAGAAATGGGTGCTGTGAACACCACTTTGTGATTTATTAATTCAGTCAGGCTTTATTAGAGATGGGTGCTGTGAACACCACTTTGTGATGTATTAATTCAGTCAGGCTTTATTAGAGATGGGTGCTGTGAACACCACTTTGTGATGTATTAATTCCATCAGGCTTTATTAGAGATGGGTGCTGTGAACACCACTTTGTGATGTATTAATTCAGTCAGGCTTTATTAGAGATGGGTGCTGTGAACACCTCTTTGTGATGTATTAATTCAGTCAGGCTTTATTAGAGATGGGTGCTGTGAACACCACTTTGTGATGTATTAATTCAGTCAGGCTTTGTTAGAAATGGGTGCTGTGAACACCACTTTGTGATGTATTAATTCAGTCAGATGATCTTATCATTCCCACATCATTCATACATTTTATAGGTTAGGTGGTGACATCATTTCTTACTTGGTTGATCTTATTCATACAGCATTCATGCAATTTTGATGTCACAACGTCATTTCTCCCTGTAATGATCTTATCATTCCCACATCATTCATACATTTTAGTGCTTATAACATTATTTCTCCCTTGGATGATGTACAACTATTGACTGTGAATGTTAACTTTCTCCTAGAAACTTTTGATCTCAGAAGAAACGGCATATTTCTTGTAAAACAGTGAGTTGACATGATGGTATACAGACTCAGAAATGATGGTTTAACTTAATTGTTTCCTTGATAAGAGTAATTATAACTTCAAGAAATTGGCATTTTTAGAGGGAGATAATTTTCTTCACATGCACAGAAGATGGAATTTAAAAAATGTATAAATTACCTTACCATTTTCGATATGTCCATAATGTCATGTGGAATTGAGAAAAAACATAATTTATCTTACCATTTTTGGTGTGTGCATAATGACATTTATGTGGAATTTTAGTTTTGTCAAGAGATTTATTAAGTATGTTTTTTGTCAGGCTTTGTTGTTTGCAGTCCATGGGTTTTTGTCAGGCTTTGTTGTTTGCAGTCCATGGCCATCCATGATTATGGTCAGGTTTAAAGTTTTTTGATTAATCACAATGTTAACGTTTTCTACAGTACAGGCCATGTTAAATTTTGTTTTAAGTGCAATGTTAAAGCTTTTTTAGATTCAGTGCCATGTAAAAGTTTTTGATTAAGCACAGTATTTAAACTGTTTAAAATTAAAGTCTTCTACAGTATGGGTCTTGTTAAATTTTGTTTTACATTAGGTGCACTGTTATGCTTGTTTTAGATTATTTGCAATGTTATGGTTGTTTTAAATTAGGTGCAATGTTATGGTTGTTTTAAATTAGGTGCAATGTTATGGTTGTTTTAAATTAGGTGCAATGCTATGGTTGTTTTAAATTAGGTGCAATGTTATGGTGGTTTTAGATTAGGTGCAATGTTATGGTTGTTTTAGATTAGGTGCAATGTTATGGTTGTTTTAAATTAGGTGCATTGTTATGGTTGTTTTAGATTAAGTGCAATGTTATGGTTGTTTTAGATTAGGTGCAATATTATGGTTGTTTTAGATTAGGTGCAATGTTATGGTTGTTTTAGATTAGGTGCAATGCTATGGTTGTTTTAAATTAGGTGCATTGTTATGGTTGTTTTAGATTAGGTGCAATGTTATGGTTGTTTTAGATTAGGTGCAATGTTATGGTTGTTTTAGATTAGGTGCAATATTATGGTTGTTTTAGATTAGGTGCAATGTTATTGTTGTATAAGATTAGGTGCAATGTTATGGTTGTATAAGATTAGGTACAATGTTATGGTTGTTTTAGATTAGGTGCATTGTTATGGTTGTTTTAGATTAGGTGCAATGTTATTGTTGTATAAGATTAGGTGCAATGTTATGGTTGTATAAGATTAGGTACAATGTTATGGTTGTTTTAGATTAGGTGCATTGTTATGGTTGTTTTAGATTAGGTGCAATGTTATGGTTGGTTTAGATTAGGTGCAATGTTATGGTGGTTTTAGATTAGGTGCATTGTTATGGTTGTTTTAGATTAGGTGCAATGTTATGGTTGGTTTAGATTAGGTGCAATGTTATGGTTGTTTTAGATTAGGTGCAATGTTAAAGTTAAGTGCAATGTAAAAGATTCTTGTACTGGCTAGCCAAATAATAGGTGTGCTTGATAATAAGGGATTCTCTTGTTAAATTTTAATTCTGAGTACTACATAAGATTTTGTATGCAGACATTTTGGTGACTTAAGATCATGAGTTTTATCTGATTTTCCAGGTTGGTGTGTATTGGAGGGGACGGGATATTTACAGAGCTTCTGAATGGCTTGTTAACCAGGACTGCCACTGAAGCAGGAATAGAACAGACCCCAGACCATGATATCATGTCTCCAAACCTCAGGATTGGAATTATTCCTGCAGGTAATATTTAAAAAGATCAGTTAATTATCATCATGGTTATGTGTGTTTGTATATACATACATACACACACACACACACACACACACACACACACACACACACACACACACGGCCTAGTGGTTAGATCATCCACCCCGGATGTGGGAGATCGTGGGTTGGAACCCAGGATGAGTCATACCAAAGACTCAAAAAAATGGTACTAACAGCTAGCAGCAGAGAGGGTGAGCCGGACAACATTTTTAGACAAGTTTTCACTGAAATCACGCTTAAAAACAATGAAACCAATGACATCAGGCCCCCCCAATGTGTGTGTGAATCATGGATTAGGTCCAAAAAAAAAATATGAAAAAATCAATGAAATTAATGAAATCCTCCATCGATTTTTGGGAAAAGGGACTACAACGTCGTTGTCACTCACTAGAACTTTCAGTTGGGGTTAACCGAATATTTGATCCAGTCCGATACGATATCGTGTTCGAGGGTCATGTAAATCACTACGACGAAAATCCTTTCAGGATTTCACAAATAGACTAATTTGTAAAACCTCCTCTTGTAAATCAATCAGATTATTAGACTGGTCAGTGAGTTTGAAATTAATTCTGGTTAATGAATTATTATGACATCGCATATAGACTGGATTCACCGGGGACTCAATTATTAAAAACCCTGGAGGGGCTGTTGGTGCAAATGAATATAAAATATATCCTTGCTGAGCTTGATTTGATCGTTCTAAATTTATTTGATAGCTTCCTTCGATCACATCACATACTAAATTGAGCGCAATCACCGTTGAAATATTCACATTGAATGGAGCAATATGCCTGCCACCACCGTCTGGGTCATTATTATGGGTCAGGATAGTTGTTTGTGGTTGTGATGGTGTTTTTTTCCACGTATCATGGATTTTTTTGAAACCTTCATCGATGGCATCATCGAGAGATTTTTGTAGTTCTAAGAGATTATATCCTGGTAGTTTGAATGTTGGAATATCTCTTATGCGGATCTTATAGTCTATTGCAAATAAATCTCTTGTTTTAGGACTACTGTCACCTAATACCTCTTGAATAATTTGTGAATGAAATGTTTCCATGTCATTGATGATTTTGTTACATGTTTCTACGACACTGATAAATTCATCTCGGGTGAGAGTGCCGGATCTAAGTGATATAAACAACAACGAAATATCGTTATTGAAAGCTGTGAAATTTTCAGTGATTTTATCCCGGTTAGCAAGATGATGAATAAGTTTTATTTTTTCATCATATTCTACTCTAATGAAAAAATACGACTTATCATAATATCTATAACTCTTTATTGGATTATCAGATTTTATCCTGTCTGTGATATAATCGGTTTTTTGTGGTTCTGGTAATTTAACGGTTTTTCCTCCGGGTGGTAATTCAGGCCATCCTAGTACGGTTCTAATAGAACTCTGATAGATATCTACGACGTATCCTTCTGTGCTTATTTCAATGGCAGATGATAGTGTCGGCACATGAACTGTTATAGCTATTTTTGATTCTTTTCCAGTAATCGATTTTATTCTACGCGCGAATTCATCATTGATTTGTTCAATTTGATATGATCCGGTTGGTATGGAAACAACGTTCCAGTCTGGGGTACCGTCGGGTTTATTCTTATTTGCAAATACCAGTGAATTATTGGGTTGTTGACCACCAAATGATTTTGATCTGATATTTGGCCAACTATGGTATACTCGTAATTTTGCTAGCGCGATTTCCTTCACTGGGACCGGAGAGGGGAAATTCACACTGAATTCTGGATTCGTTGAGGTTATTGAGATCATGCTTGTTTGTACTGGGTTCGTGTTCTCCACTATTTGTTGAAGTAATTCCATCTGTGTTGTCATTGTTATTATACTCATGTTTTTGTACTTCTAATTTTGACATCGCAGAATCATATATATCTACCATCGCTGAAAACTCACTCTCTGATATAATTGTATCATCGAGCGATGACGATATCAATGAGGATAATTGCGAGTATGCAGTGGACACAACATGAAATTGAATTATGTAGTCTTGTAGTTTCCGTTGGCTGCATGAGGATATTTTTTTGTGATTATTGAAATAATTCCAGCGATTGTTGTTGCCGCAGAAATGCAAATTGGAACAGCTATCGGAGCCATCATTGTCACTGAAGACAGTATAATACCGGCTCCGGTGATTACACCACTCACAGCGTACACAGTAACATCAATTGCGGTAATTCTCCTGCGATATTTTTTAATTTTCATTGCATACTCCTCAGACAAGGTTTTGAGTCTAGTTTGATACTCTCTGACCTGATCATAGCGATATTGAGATGATGAAATCATTTTTATTTTAAATACGCTAGCGTTTTCAATTACGATTTACTTAAATTCGCTACGAATTCCACATACCACGTTGTTGAGACCCTAACCAAATTTTTATCAGTAGATGTGATTGTAAACTTTTCAGTTGTATTCTTGTCGATGATCGTTGAAATCGTATTATTGACCCCGGATGAACTGGACGATGAAATATTAAATTGAGATAATGGTGTTACTAGTGTTAATCGATAAATACCCTTAACGGTTGCAGTGATATCTAATTTGTTGTTTGTAGGTGTCCACTCAAATGATCCGTGTTGGATCGTGTATACTACGTTGTTGGTTTTCTCATGAGGAATTTTTGTTTTTTCAATGGCTGTTATCATCCTCGAAAGATCACCTTTGATGCCTTCGATGGAAGTTTTCGTCTCATCGATGGATTTTTTAATATCAGGGAGTTTTAGTTCAATTTTATCGAATGTAGTTCCAATAAATTTATCAATGATATTTCTACGAAATGCGGTAAACTGTTTTATGTGTTCTTCGGTTTTAGATTGAAGTGTTGCTAGTTCTAACGCAGAATCGTTGAGAGTTTTAAATCGATCTGTAATCGTCGAAAAAAGTACACCCGGTTTGAGTTTACCCTGATCGGAAAATAACGCGATAGTATCCTCGATTGCGTTTTGTTGTTTAACTAAAATATCATCCAGAGAAATATTACTAGATTTCAATTTACCCTGTTTGTCTTGAAATACAACTATTTCATTCGGGTCAACACTTGTTAAGTTCAACGTCTCAGCGATTTCATCTTTAATTTTTTTTGTTATATCACCGGTTGCAGTGTCATCGGGTTTGGGTTTCAAAGATCTCCCCCAAATATCAATCATGTTATTGTAAAACTCTTTCTCTCTCTAAAAAGCGATTACTAGTGTAGTCATTAACGACAATATGAGGTGGTTTTCTAGATGCTGAAATAGAGTCAAGGACATTTAATACTTCACTGCCGCATATTGGTGGGTCATTGATTTGTTGTGTTGGTAACGTAGAATACCAAGTCTTCATTGGAAGGGTTTTTATATACCGCATAAACTCTTTTGGTGGGGCTAATCCATATGAATCAAAATAGACAATCCCACGTGGATCAATAGCGTATGCAACCCAGTGAGTTCCAGGTCCGGTGCTGTTATCGAGATTAATAATACCTGTTTCAGTTTTGTTTGGTTGATGTGGTAATTGATCTTTCATAAAAACACCTCTGAAATGTTTAATCACTAGTTTTTTAGCAGCATCCATTAAATCAAAATTGGACATTGGAACCATAGATTTCTGTATTAATAAACCGTTCCTGGTAGTCTCAGGCCTGATCCGTGAACGGATCTCCCGCTGTACCATGAATACGGGGTCCCTGGTAGTCTTAGACCCTTTCCGCTGTACCACGAATACGGGGTTCCTGGTAGTCTTAGACCCAATCCTTGAACGGAGCGTCTCTTTTTTTTATATCCTTGTCCAGCTGCCTTCTTAAGTGCCATTCCTGCTGCAGTACCAACGGCTCCTAACGCTGCTGCTTTAGCCACCGCTGGGGCTGCTGCTGCAATCAATGCTGGTATTGCAGCTAACAATGGAAATATACCGCCTGTTTTCATCATATTTTTAATAGCAGCCGCAGAAAGAGTAATCTGAACACCTTTTTTGGCTGCAAGTGAATCATTGAAATGTTTCACCTGACGAGTTGTCAGCGATAATTTATTTTCACCACCAGTCATTTGATTAGGTTTCAACGTGATTGTGGTTCCACATTTTTTAGCCGATTCTGATTGCAATTTTTTGATTTGACCAGGAGTTAACGTAACACTAATAACACTATATGACATTATATATAATTGATTGATTCTAATTCAATGAAAAATCGAGAAAAATCGTTCAAAGATTTTCTACTGGGGCATCTACCACTCTCATTCTTCCACCAACACCTTCAAGTAGCATTGATTTATCACTGAGAATGACAGCAACCGCTCTATAATCAGCAATAGCAGGAGGACCAGGAGGAGCACCATCAGGACGAGTCACATTAGCTCTAAAGTGTATATCAACAACTGACTGTCTTGTCAAATCGAGATGTTCCAGTGAGAAGTAATAGATCAGATACAGATTCTTAAAATCAAATTGTGATATTTGCAAACCAGTATCGACATTTTGATCGCGTGCCATAAATGACAACAGACGATGATAAACTCGTGCAATATGATTTTCTGTGTAATTAAGTTGTATATCCTCAGATGGTTCCTGCTGGCCGTTTATTCTCAGTGAGACGTCTTTCACACCTAATTGATCAAATATCATATGACTTCGTTGTTGATTGCCAACTCGTGTGGTATCCTGTAACGCAATAAATATATGACGTGGCGCAGAAACGCCTTGTTTTGATGCTAGGTTCCAAGTGAATAACCCGTTGATATTTGATTGCTTCACATCTGTACTCACGGTTAGCCAACTCAACAACGACTTTCCTCCTTGATCCATAAATGATAGTAATCGTCCTTCTGCGGTGATTGCTGGAGTCAACACTGGCATCCACAATGATATTTTTGTTAAATTGACTTTACCGGCATCAGCATTGGGGGCTGCAGCATTTGCTGGAATCCTCCAAATTGCATCATTATCATCACTTTTTCGTACAAGCGATACTGTATGCTTCGCCCCGTAGATAACTTTTCTGACGTTTCTACAGAATCCAAATATGTGATGCAGTGGAATCGCGCATGAAAATGATTTACGCTCTCCTTGCAACATTGCGTTTCGTGTTGCAGCTCCTAGATTGAAATTAGGATCGTTGTTTATAATCATATCCTCGATACCAGCAGGAGCAGGAGGAGCAGCACGATCATTTGGTCGTCTTACAACAAATGGATTTCCACCAGCGGTATTCTTACCATCTTTTGCAAACATCATAGATGGACCCGCTGATCTGGTATAATCATCAGAATATCTCGCTAACCCTATGATTGTTGTGGCCACATCAACATCACGATCTATGGACTCAATTTCTTTTCCATCAATGAGATATCTAGCACTCTCAAATAACGCCATAATACCATTATTGACAAAACCGACTTGAGTACCAGCTGGATACGGTGCTGGTACAGCAGTAGTATCAGCAGCTGTTACAATTTCTCCTTCTACTTCAATAAATGCTTCACAGGGCAAAAAGTATTTACTGGTATCATGGACTTGAAGATCAATTCTTGCTCGACTATTTGAGTCTATGGCATGATAGGCGTAATATTGATAATCGCGTACAGAATCATCCTTGCCAACTGGGGCGTCTATATCAAATGCAGGATCAGATGATTTTTTGAACATTTTATTCTATTTATCAGAGTCTAAATAGTGAAATCGTAAACGATTTTCCATTTTCATCGACGTAGTTTTTTAAGGCCACTTCCTGCTATCATGTTTGCAATATTGCTTTGGTCCCCTTGATTTACCATCGACGCTAGTTTTTCATCTACTGCGTTATTTATAATTTTACTAACACTTGCAGGCATTTCTTCTGTAGACGGTAACGGTTTCTTTTTTCGCCCCACTAATGATGCTATTTTATCCTTCGCAGTTGAAAACGCTTTCCCGGCAAGATTTCCAACAGTACTAATACCCTTATCACGAATAACATCAATGGCTTTCATTGATAACTGTTTAGCTAACGGCATCACTTTTGGGGCCATTCTTGAAAAGAATCCTAAAATGGTATTGCCGAGGCCATCTCCATAGTATGCTTTATAAACTGGAAACCGTGAATTAACTACATAGACGAGGGTTGGTTTATCATGATTGTAGTGTACGATCATTATTATAAAAACAATAGTGTTTTCAATTGTTATTTAATCACTATGATACCCATTTGCTAACTCGTCAATGAAATCTCGATAGGTTTTGATATCCATGATACCGCCGGCAAATAACCGTCTACAGATATCAGCTGCTTCATTAATTATTTCTGGAGAGTTATTTCCAGCTCGGAATCCTCCTACAAGAACATCTAATCGTGATATATCATTGATAACACTATCAGGACAAGTGTTTCCAATCCTTGGATTTCCTAATCCACTTCCGCTATAACCAGTTGCTTCATCTAGTTTTTCTACATCCGTTTCTTGTAAATAATCATCATCATCATCATCAGGTGGTAGTTGTTGTTTTTTTTGTCTTCTTGTTTGTCTACGTGTTGGTGTTTGACGTTTTAGTTCTTGCCGTTCTTCTATTTCTCGTTGTCGCTCTTCTATTTGTTCTCTTTTATAATTACTAATTCCCCTTTGAAATTCCTTGTATCCTATCTCATCCTTATTCAAACGACCAATCCCTTTATTTAGTTTATACAAATAATCGAACCAATCATTACTTGATATTCTATCATTTTTATACTCGTCCTTTAAAAAATCTTTTTTTGAATTATAGCTTTGAGCAGCAAAATTACCAAAGGCTTGATAATCCTTTGATTTCAATAGACTAGGTTTTTTTATTAATATTTTAGCATGATCAGTAAATTTATTCAACAGAGAAACAGTCGTTTTTTTCGGATCAGTTTTTTCAGTTTGTTCAGTTTTCGCTGCTATTTTTTCGAGTACAGAAATAAGACCCTC
This sequence comes from Unio delphinus, assembly GCA_029339505.1. Classification (NCBI taxonomy): domain Eukaryota; kingdom Metazoa; phylum Mollusca; class Bivalvia; order Unionida; family Unionidae; genus Unio; species Unio delphinus. The sequence continues at coordinate 6,881,379 of JAQISU010000034.1, read as the reverse complement.
TTCCTTTCTTTTACCGTCAGGATCATCTCCCAGTATAGCACGCTCTACCCCCTTCGTTGCTGTGGTTACTGGTTTAAACAATTCTTCAGACCCCAGAGCAAAATCAGTTTGTAAACTCTGTCGTTGTTGCAGTTTATTTCTTACAGAGTCACGAATTGGTATAAATTTCTTAATTGCATCTAGTCGCTCACGAGCCAGTCGGGTTGTTAATGCTTCATTGACCATTATTTGAAATCGCAAACTATTTTTCAATTGCAAAACACTTGACATGTCGGATGGTTTTTGATACGGTCATGGAAGTGTTATTTCATCGTGAGACACCTTCTATCAGTGATGGAGAAAGTATCAAAATTGTATATAAATAAAATAATACTGATAGTTTCTCCACTTTTTTGACATCAATGACATGTCGGATGATTTTTGATACGGTCATGGAAGTGTTATTTCATCCTATAACAGCTTCTATCATTGATGAGGAAAGTGTGGAAATTGTATATAAAATAATTAATACCACAGTTTCCTCATTCTATTTTTGACATTTTCAATCCAAAAATGCTAAAAAAATGAAAATCTCTTGAGGGTCGGAATGATAAAATGGTCAGGCAATCAATGGTCGGGCAATCAATGGTCGGGCAATCAATGGTCAGGCAATCAATGGTCGGGCAATCAAAATTGTTCATTTTCTTGAATTAATGCTCGTAGGTTTCTAATTTTAGAGTTGACTTCTTTTTTCAATTCGTATTCGTTACCTAATTCTTTTCGTATTCCTTCTACGATAGTATACAACGGAACGAACACACTGATGTCACTAGAAAATGAAAGAGAGTCCTTAATAGAATTCTGAATTTTTTTGATGAGTGCATACTTCTTGGGTAGCATATATTTGTTAGTGCTAACCCCGTATTCTATATCCTGAAAATCAGACACAATTTGATCAGGATTTAACCCATCTGATAGTTTGATATCCTGATTTTTCAATTTTGCTATTTCAACTATGATGCTATTCATGTTTTCAGAATTCATTATTCTATAAGAATGACATATCTCTAATTGGAAATTATGAAGCATTAGACATAACTAAATTGAAATTTTTGCCCCGTCTTTTTTGAAATAGCCGATCGATAAATCCTCCCTGCAACTTTTTGAACAGAAGTTGGACAAATATCGAAGTGCCTACCGGCTTCATTCATAGATGAAAATATTTTTTCTTCATTAGTTATTGTATTCAAAGATGTCACAGGTCTCTTCCAAACCGTTTTGCAAGTGCCAGCTCTTCCTCGTTTGGAATTCTCACTCAGTGTGATAGCCTGCAGATTTGATACAGAATTATTCTTTGGATTAGAATCCTTGTGATAAATAACAAAACCATTCTCGATCAATCCATAATGACATTCATACACGAAACGATGATTGAGATAAGTTTTCTTTTCTTTTCCCTCCCTAACAGTAAACCTCAAATACCCTTGATTACTCACAAAACCGACCGGTTTCTTCATTCTACAGTGTCTTACAACACCATCACTGGATGCTTCATATTTTGTAATCACTGGATGTGGTCTGAATTCTTGGTTCATATATACTATTCTATTGTTTGTCTAATTCAGTGTTTGGTTCAATAATTACATCACTGGAAAATCTTTCGATATAGTCTTGCGGGGTTCTTATAATTTTATCCTTGATGTTGTCAAGGTCAAGGGCTTTTTCAGGGTCATAATTTCTGATGGATTGACCATTTTTTATTCTTTTATCATAATAACGCTTCAATTCCCTATATCGCTTACCACCACAATCAATACACAATTGTGATCTTCCCTTAACCCCAACCCCACATCGAATACAGGGTAACGGACCAAGACTTCCACGTCGAAAACTTTGCATATGATACCTACAGTATTCATTTTTTCTGCATGATTTGTTACACGGGGTTACATTTCCCATCATGAGCCATTTGCAGTGATTCATTATACATAAAACTTTCATTTAAATGTTTGTTTTTTATATAGCATGAAGGAGTTCAAGAGATTGACTTCGAAAAATGCTAAATTCAATGCTGATAGAGAGTTCAAGAGATTATTGAAAATCAATCCTAGATTTAATCTCGATAGACCAAAAAAACGTCAAAAACGTCCAAGAGACGGAAACATGAAAGAGTTTAAGAGATTATTAAAAATCAATCCTAGATTTAATCTCGATAGACCCAAAAAACGTCCAATAGACGGAAACAAACGTAACAAACGTCCAAGAGACGGAAACATGAAAGAGTTTAAGAGATTATTGAAAATTAACCCTAAATTTAATATCGATAAACCCAAAAAACGTAACAAACGTCCAATAGACGGAAACATGAAAGAGTTTAAGAGATTATTGAAAATCAATCCTAGATTTAATCGCGATAGACCCAAAAAACGTAACAAACGTCCAAGAGACGGAAACATGAGATCACCATGGAAGGATGCTCAATTCAATCTTGATATAGTTTCTAATACACCCAAGAATAAAATTCTTGATAAACCCATCAGAGACTGTTTTAATGAATTCAAGCGTGATGGAGCATCTTATTGCTGGTCAACATTTCGAATTGATGGTGTTGTTGACGCTACCATGAATGATGAAAAAGCAGCAGTGATCATTTCACGTGTTGGGGAAAAAAGTCATTTTTTCCGAATCAAATTCATTATCCGTGAGAATGGCAAATGGATTATTAAGGATAAATTTGAACCCATTCTCAAGGGCAAAAAAACTGTCACCGTGAATCAGGATTCAAAACTGGGAATTTTGACTGGAATTGATAAACCCTACTACGAAAGGTCTTATCCTGTCACAGCAGTTGTTTACGGGATCTATCCGCTCAATGAAAAACCTGATATTTCAAAACTAGCACCCATGAAATATTCGACAGGGCTAAATTGTGTAGCAGAACGAATAATAGAACACTTCACAAATGCATCCCGGGGAAATAAACTAACTGATCTAAGACGAAAAAAAATAACCGAGTGGGAGTTCACGGTAAAAGAGCATGGGGCAACAATTCAGGATATAACTAAATTAGAAACATCATTAAGATTTCCAATATCGGTAAGGACAATCACCGGTGAAGTATTAAAAGAACCGAAATATCAATCAAAAAAAGGAACCCCCATTGAAATTATTGATCATAACGCGCACGCGTGGTCATCTGCAGTAACAATATTCCCACGGGATAGAACCGTAAAATATCTATCCCAAACCGAAGAGTTTTTTTCAGAGCAGAAATTATTTGATGCTATTTACCATTTGAGTAAAAACGATCATGTGTCAGCGTGGCTATTTCATAGTAATTCAGACGAGGAATGCAGATTTGATCAGTTTGTAAGGCCTAATGGAGAATTATACCGTACTGAAGAACTGCAGAATCAAATGAAACAACTAGCTAGTGAGTTTTCTGGGGACGGAGAAGACAACGATCAATTATTAGCAAACTGTTTCACAGTACCATCCATTGCAGCGCATTTTGCTAGAAAGAAAAACGCGTGGAAACCAACACGTAGTGAGTTTTTATCAGATGTCAAATTGTCCTGTCTTGAATACGGCCACGGCGGATTATGGAACACAAAATACACCGCTGATACCGTTATTTCAGTTGATATGATTGCGTGTTATCCAGGAAGTTTTCTTGGGTATGGAGAATGCGAGAAATATTTCAAACGATTTGGACACCCCACACACGAAATGACCCGTGTTGCTATTAATGGACCACTTCCTGATTTTGATTTAACCGGATTCGCTTGTGTAGTATCATTTGAAATGGCTGAAGGACTTCATCCGTGTAGTTATCTTTGGATTGGTAAACACATGTCTGAAAAACACTGGATGCCAATAGTGTTATTACGGTATATGCTTGATTGTAAGATGTTAAAATCATTAATTGTCAGTGAAGCAATTATATCCTATCGAGCACAGAAATCAGTCTGGTTACCCCAACCTGATCTAGAAAAAATAATTAGCGAAGAGCGAAAACTGTTTCCTGATTTTAATGAACAACAAATCATGGATTGGTCCAAACAGTTATTTGAAATCAGAAACAATGAAGCAAAAAATCTTGGACGAAGAATAATCGGTAAATTTACCCAAGGTGGCAAAGATGATAATACGAAATATTCTTCACGATTGATTATAGACCATGCTGAATACGATTTTGTAATGGCGGATTTAACGAATAAGGGCCTATATGTCAATCGTAAGGACGCATTTATGTCCGATGGAACCAAATTGGGTACAATTGTTACCTACAATGATGGATACCATCCGCAGTACACACATTTGAGAGCTTCTATGCTCGGTTATGCTTCTATCAATCTGTTTTCAATGATCAATAGATTTCCTACCACCGCAGTTAGAGTTGCTACTGACTCATTTTACATAAATAGCAAAATGGCTGATTTTAAGGCTACTGGCAACGAGAAATGGGGATCATGGAGAATTAAGAAAGAAATGATTCATGATTATATTCCATCAGCAGATGTTACCATTGAAAATAATTACTTAGAAAGCAATCAGTGTTCAGAATTTTCTAGTGCACCACCGATTTCTGATCCAATATGCCTGTATAAAACAGTTTATTTAAACGGCTGTGGTGGGTCAGGAAAAACAACCCGGGTAATTGAGTTATTTCGTCGTGGAAACGCTAGCGTTTCTAACATGATTGTGCCAACACCAACTCATAGACTTGCAAGAGAAATGATACAGAGAGGGGTAAATGCCTGCACTTATCACAGCTTTTTCCGATGGAAGGGAGATAAATGGACTCCTGAGCGCATGGGAGAGAAATTTATTCCTGAAATTATCATTTGGGATGAAATAGACACAGTGTCCGAAGATGTCTTAAAAATATTTCTTGAGTGGTTGTTATTGAAGAATACAAAAATCGTCATGTGCGGTGATCACGGGCAACCACCACCATTTGTCGGTGCATCTCCCCATGAATGGCTAAAGGGTTTTGTAGACTATTATGAAGAAATTGATACTGATCATAGATCACTTGATAATGAATTAAAAGAATTGAAGAAACTAATTAGATTACAACCGGATAGAATCCAATGTGAAATAGCCCGTGAAATAATTTCGGAAACTCCCATGAATGAGTTCTGGGAAATGTGGAGACCAAACGATTTAATCATTGCAAGTAGAAAAATAGTCAGGGACACACTTCAGATGAAGTTATTTGAATTGCATAAACAAAAATTTGCAACACTTCCAGTGCCTCTTTGTTATAGGCCATCGGATACGCGAAAACAGAACATCGAAGTTGATATTCCAGGCCTGACAGAGTCAGGGCGTGAAAAGAAGATTCTCGTATTAAATGATATTGTGCTGGTTGATATCAATGTCGTTGAAGATGCATTGCGTGCTAATAAATCCCCATGGACGCTAGGTTATGCATCAACAATACACTCTTCACAGGGATTGACTATATCGGATACAACTGTTTGGATGGTAGATAATCGCATAGAATGGTCAAATTTAGTCTATCTTTCAGTATCCAGAGTACGAAAAATAAATCAACTTCGAAGAATTGTCCTGACAGAGTCAGGCGATGATGAAATCATTGGCGATGATGAAATCATTGGTGATGATAATGATATTATTGATAAAAAACTCTCCGGTTACAAACAACAGGACAAAAAAAAACAACGAGAATTTGATATTGATGCTGAATTAATAATCACTTTGAAGAAACAACAGAATAATCACTGCGCGAGTTGCAATTGTATAATGCGTTGGCAGTATTCGGATAAGGATCCTCGCCAATTCACCGTAGACAGAAAAAATAACAATCTCGGTCATGTCAGAAATAATGTGATGTTGACTTGTCTTGAGTGTAATAGACGCAAGGGTGCTAGTTAAGACCATGGGGTGGCAATTGAGTATCCTCGGGTATCACTTGTAATTGTTGTCTAGTAAAACCCCGTTGAGGGGCAGTTGAATCCAGTTTATAGATTGGAGGTCTACCCGTAGATCGTGTTATACTAGATATCTTATGCGTAGTGACGCTCCAAATAGGATCAGTAGCCCTTTTTCTATCCCCTTCAAGCTCTCCTGGTTCGTATAAGTACCTCACAATGACATTACTACCAAGAATTGGTTCTTTGAAATCTTTTTGTGGTTTTTCAGGTATCGACTTCTTTTTAATCGCGTTGATAGGTTTCATGTTGATGGTTCTAGTAATCTCGTTATTCAGTGCGGTAACTACACCTGGTAATCTCTTAACCCATTCACGGGATCTCTTTTCTTGGATGAATTCTTTTGCATATTGATATCCAAATAACCGCTCAGCAAGGGTTTTATTAAACCGTTCTACAATGGCCTGATCACGATGCAGTGCAGTATGCCCTCGTCTGATAGCGACATTGTGATATTTCATTGTAGATAACACTGCACCCTGAAATTCCTTGCCCGGGTCAACTTGTAACAGATTTGGCCAGTGCAGAGGGCTCCTTCGATAAATCCTTTCAAATGCAGAAGCGACTTCAGTGGCCGATTTTGTTTTTAACGGTTCTGCTTCTTTGTATCGACTTGCAATATCAACTACAGTTAACGCATATTTGTAACCACGATCATGTGGCAGAAATAATAGATCAGCCTGATGAACTTCATTGGGTCCGGTTACATCAAAATGCGAGAATTGAATTTGTTTAGGCGGTGGTAGATAAATTTGCCATAGTGCCTGTTTGGATAACCAATGAGCCGCAGTGGTTTTTTTCACTTTTGCGGCGCTAGCGAGTTTACTGATTGCAGCGTTACCCTTCCAGTATCCTCTTGGGGAATAATAAATAGATTCCATGTTGCTATTAATTACCAGCACCTAACATCAATTTACTTTTCATAGCCGATTTTATCAAAAATGAAGCCAATTTTTCTTTGAAGGATTTATCAGGAATGGCATTCAACGCATGAATTAATTTCACATCTGCTAGATGCCTGTGTTGCAAATTGCTGCTTTTATAAGCAACATCATGAAGGTGACAGGCCTTATCAATAGCGTTTATTGGTTCCTCACCGGGTCGGGGCTGATTTTGATCATTGAGTCTGATATCAAGTCTTGTTCCCGGTCCACAATAACTATACCCTGGAAGGTGTTTTTCTCCGGGGTATTTTGCCCATGGAGTTCCAGGGAGTTTTGCTAATTTGGCAGCGATATCACCTCCTCGTTTTTTTTTAAAGGTTCCTTGGGTTCCTTGGGTTTAGAAACAAATCTAAATCTCTTTGTACTACACTGTACGCATTTACCAGAAAGCGCTGATCGGTTATTTTTAGTTGTAATCGTCGTCAAGTCATCTGTGCCAGTACGCGCCTTACACTTCACGCAATATAGATCCATAATTTATGTATAGAGATATGAATATAATTGATTTTTCAGCGACTAAAACAAGAGAACCAGTGAAGCATCATGCAGCGCTACCAAACTCTATCCGCGCAATTATAATCGGACCATCTGGATCCGGTAAAACGCAATTGTTGCTCAATTTAATAATGAGATGGATGAAGTGGGATAAGTTGTATTTAATTGCCCCTAGCGTAGATGATCAACGATGCTATGAAGTGCTAAAAGATTTTAATGAAAACGCTTCAGAGATTGCCGGCGAGGATGTTATTGAATTTATAACCGATATTGACGAGGCGCCATCCGTGAATGACCTCGATGGAAGTATCAACAATTTAGTTGTATACGACGATGTCATGTTAGATAATCAAAAAAATCCTGCTAGAATATTTTCCCGAGGCAGGCATAAAAACACGGATGTGATCTATGTCACTCAACGATACACTCAGATTCCAAAAGTGATTAGAGATAACTGTAATATGCTTGCTGTATTCAACGGCGTTGATACACATACGCTACGAAATATTTGGCAGACATGGTGTTCTGATATGGACTTCAATCAATTTAGAAATTTCTTTAGTCATGCTCAGTCTACCCCACACGGATTTGTAACAATAAATTTACATGACCCTCGAACACGATATCGTATCGGACTGGATCAAATATTCGGTTAACCCCAACTGAAAGTTCTAGTGAGTGACAACGACGTTGTAGTCCCTTTTCCCAAAAATCGATGGAGGATTTCATTAATTTCATTGATTTTTTCATATTTTTTTTTTGGACCTAATCCATGATTCACACACACATTGGGGGGGCCTGATGTCATTGGTTTCATTGTTTTTAAGCGTGATTTCAGTGAAAACTTGTCTAAAAATGTTGTCCGGCTCACCCTCTCTGCTGCTCAGCTTCCTCACTTTGTGTTCAGCATTAAGAGGTTAGTGTTAGGACTGGTCGGCTTGGTATCATGATAATGTGACTGGGTGGGACATCATGCTAATTTGCTACATGTCTGCGGCATGGCGCCCCAGTGCTAGACATCCCTTTGAACTGCCACACTGCAGACAGCATAACAATATGACTTGAAAATTGTCAAAGCAACATTAGAAATCTAAATCACATACACTAGTCTTTAGGATCTAATAAACATTAACACAGAAAAAGTGAAAACAACAAGTTTTGTGAAATTTAACAAATAATTTATTTCTCTAGAAAATGATTGTAAAAATGGAAAAGAAATTACAGTTTTAAGAATCAAATCCAAAACTAATCCACAAATTAAATTACAAAAGTCCTAGTAATGAAATATTCAATTTCGAGTCCTGGTGGAAAATCAATGATGGAAGATAATGAAGTATGTTTGAAGTCTGTTTTGTGCTTATCTACAATTCCTTGTAGAAACACAATATTTAACATTCCGGTGCTGGAAATCCAAATAAAATTTTGATAAACTGTCTTTGTCCATGAATTCAGTATAAGCACATCAAATATTTCCAGATATATGAATTAATCCTTTAAAATCCAGATTGAAGAGAAGTTTACGTGATTAAAAAAAACTGGCTTCAAAAAAAAGAAATGACATAATGTCATTTGTAAAAGCCCAAAACTAACTATATTTCACCAAAACAAAGATTATATCATATTCTAATATGCAGTTTTGATAAAAATCCCCAAATTGCAAATTTGAGAAAGGTGGGTGTCATGTGATCATTTATATCACATACTCCTAACATGACCCTGATGAGAACCTATCATTTTACTTTAAGAATAAAAATTTGTTTAATTCTTAATTCACAAGTCTCATATTGACCCTGACCATAACCAATCATTTAAAAAAAAAAACCTGTTTACGTGGGTGACACTAACCCTGGATCAAGGTCAGGATCTAGGTCAGCATTACTTTCTTACCAAAAAATAATTCAAGTCAACTGATTTCTGAAAACCAGTATCTCTAGTTAATAAATTTACATTACAAAAGCATGTGATGAAAAAAAAAGAATTTAACCCTGACAAACAATTATTATATTTTAAATCAGATATGTAACAATATATTTTGTTTTTGTGTGTGTTCACTGCTCTGCCAATCAAAGGTTTCCATCACCAATATTGGCACAAAATGCTAACCGAATTTGACTGATTGATAAAAATAAAATATTGATATGCTTGCCACTTGAAAGGAGGCAATTTTCACCAGAATCTTCTTTTCAAATTTTTTTAAATTTATGATACATGGATACTACCCCATTGTTTTCATGACTTGCTATGTTAGCCTATTCTTAATGCATCAGGCTATGAAAATAAAATATATTGCTTTGGACTCTTGTCAGCATTTAAGTCGAATAATTAGGTCCGGTTTGTAGCTGGTTTTACCAATATGACATAACTATACCACAGAATTGCACAAAATATTAAGCAAACAAAACCTATCTTCTAAAAAATTAGTAAAAGTTAAGCAAAATTTATAAAAATAAGCTATTATGTGGAAGAGTTTAAAACAATGAATAGGATGTAATGTGTTTAAAATGTCTTGTTTAATGGGAAAATAAATACTAAAGAATTTAGAAACTGACTATATTCCAGGGAATTTCTTAAGAATCCCTTTCTTGTGTCAAGTTGACACTTTGGGTAGCAGACAATAAAGCATGAGTGAGATAACTCATTGCAAAATTAGAAACTTAGATTAAGATGAAACATTGTTCTAAGCTAAACATTTCCATCTTTTAAATAATGTATTTATTTGAATGAATCTAAAAGATAAATATTAAATAGGTTTTTCTGGGTTACAATTTCAAGGTCATAGAGTGAGTCTTCAAGTTGACATTTAGAAATCACATTTTCAGATGCATTTAGAGTAGAAATGTGGGATATTTTTGTACACATTATAAATACCACTTTCCTTAATTAAGGGATGATCATTCTTTCTTGATACAAAATTGATCTTTTTACCATAAATAACACATAATCCTATGTAAATAAATGATTTATCATTGCGCATAATTACCTAACACGCATAATTGGCAGACATAGTTAAATATACCCACCCCTCAAGCCCAAGCTTTGTGGTTGAAGTGTTATACACTTTGTCTACTCTGAGATCTTGCAAGATCGAAGTCATGTCATGAAGATTACAATGTATGAGATTAGAGCCATCTCTGCAGGCCTCATGTTTGATCCAAGATACTGTACAGCTTGCATTCGAAGGAGAAAGCTAATGTTTAAGTAAATTATGTTTCTCTGAGAATATTTACCAAATTACATTAATTAAAAGCCCTTCCAACCACCCTGCCATGAAAGCATCTTTGTTAGCATAGAGCTCAGCAAAAACTGGCAACACCTGGTGGTATCAAAGGGAGGTAATGGGCAAGAGTTACAGTCCTTTGTTTAAAATAGGATAAGACGGTTTTCATCTTTGAATAGGGATTGATTCACAAGGTAGCAGGCTAATATTACTAACATAATGTGATTGGAAAAGTATTCTTGGAGAAACATAATTTATCAAAAATTTCTTTTCTTCAGAATTGAAGGTTGGGTTGGAAACGCAACTTATTTATGTTCATTATGTTGTATCCTCCTACCAACATAATGCCAATCAGTGAATTAAAATTAGAACTTTTATTCTGTAAATTGAAATTACTTTACATGCCAATTTAACCCTTTGAACCTGACAGGCCGGTTTACTGGCCTATTGTAAACATGTATATACCCGAAAGGCCGGTATACCGGCCTCACTATCTACCGTCATAACCTGACAGGCCGGTATACCGGCCTGTGTTATGTTATTTGCTAGATTCGCTATAGTATGGTCAAAATTTGCCAGGGAGGCTCGGGTTTAGCGTGCCGAAATATTTGGGGAGATTAGGGTTCAAAGGGTTAAAGGAATATTCAGTAGTCAAAATTGTTTTGCTAGATACATTTTGTGATTTAGTGTAAGATGATCTTTTCTGATTCAGATGTTTTGGGAGAGTTCTTAAATATAAATTTTTTTGGGTAAAATGCGTGATTTATATGCTAAATTGTTTGTTAATTCCATTCAATAACTAGCATATATGAACCATGAAAAAAATTAATTTCAATTTGGTAAGACCCCAGAAATTACCTGGAAATTAACCTGTTAAAATACGTTATGAGCAAAGTTACATCTACATACACAGGTTAAATTTGACCAGATTTCATATTTAGTCACATCTTTTGAACAAGTTGATCTTCAAAACTTTCCCATTGATTTTAAAGTTAATGGTCTTAGTTTAAGTTTGTAGGTATACAGGCATGTGAACATGATAACACAACATGTATGATTGGATTTGTATGAAAGCCAACTTTGTGGTTTAAATGATGCCACTTTAGTTTTCAGTTTTGCCTCAAAATGATTAATTATAGATTTAAATAAAGTTAGCACATGGATGTATCCAGATATTTTATGAGACAAGGTCAGTGACTTTCTGTACATGATATCAAGTTCAAGGTCAAAGGCTAAAGCAAAGAATTATGTCATACAGTTACAGGAATCTGGTGAAAATGTTAACTTAGAAAGTGGGAATAGGTATCACAAATTTGGTGTGTGGAGTTCTTCAAGAATATCAGAGATGGCTTCAGTATTCGGCATTTGACAAATGAAACAGTCTCATCAGTCCCTTCAAATGACTCTTGTCTACAGTTGATTGCGCTTTGCTTTGCAGGTTCTACTGACTGTATTGTCTACACAACTACAGGTGTGGCAGATCCAACTACCTCAGCATTACATATTATCATCGGTAAGTATCACAATAACACTTAAGTTGCTTAATGTCTGAAATATGAGTTACTGTTCCAATAGTTTTTGTGATGATATTCTTCATTTTTACAGTTTTAGAACTTTACTACAACTGTCTTAGACATGTTACTGTGTGTCATCAGGGTATATGCTAGAACTGTCTTAGACATGCTACTGTGTGCCATCAGTATATATACTAGAACTGTCTTAGACATGTTACTGTGTGTCATCAGGGTATATGCTAGAACTGTCTTAGACATGTTACTGTGTGCCATCAGTATATATACTAGAACTGTCTTAGACATGTTACTGTGTGTCATCAGGGTATATACTAGAACTGTCTTAGACATGTTGCTATGTGTCATCAGGGTATATGCTAGAACTGTCTTTGACATGTTAATTGGGTGGCTGAGTGGTCTAAAGCACTCTTTGTTACGGATCACTGCCATCTCACCTCTTTCTGCTTGGGTTCAGCTCTCAGATTCGGCCAATGTGGGTATGTGAGAAAACTTGCCAGTAGCTTCTCATGAGTCGGTGGTTCTTTACAGGGATTTTCCCCAGGTTCTTCCCCCACCATTAATACTGGCTGTCATGTATAGCCTATCGTGTGCTGAAAAATAGCGTTAAACCCTAAAACAACTACATGTTACTGTGTATCATCAGTATATATACTGGAACTGTCTTTGAAGTGTTACTGTGTGTCATCAATGTATATACTAGAGTTACTGTCATGCTTTGACATGTTGCTCTTTTTATCATCTGGGTAAATGCTGGAATTTTCCATAACATGTTAATATGTATATCGTCTTGGTATAAGCTAGAACAGTCTAAGGGATAAAGATATGTTGGAAATTGTCTTGTACATTTAGCTAATTTTAGGGTAGAAATTTAACTGAGAGATTAGTGTGTATTCTGCACTAATACAGTGAAAAGTCTCTTTATTATGTTTATTAAATGGGATCCTTGCAATTAAACATCCTAGAATAGTCCCTGTGTCATGTTCATTAAATAATATCCTTGCAATTACACATCCTAGAATAGTCCCTGTGTCATGTTTATTAAATAATATCCTTGCAATTACACATCCTAGGAATAGTCCCTGTGTCATGTTTATTAAATAATATCCTTGCAATTACATATCTTAGAATAGTCCCTGTATCATGTTGATTAAATAATATCCTTGCAATTACACATCCTAAGAAAAGTCCCTGCATCATGTTTATTAAAAAATATCCTTGCAATTATACATCCTAGAATAGTCCCTGTGTCATGTTTATTAAACAATATCCTTGCAATTACACATCCTAGAAAAGTCCCTGTGTCATGTTTATTAAATAATATCCTTGCAATTACACATCCTAGGAATAGTCCCTGTGTCATGTTTATTAAATAATATCCTTGCAATTACACATCCTAGGAATAGTCCCTGTGTCATGTTTATTAAATAATATCCTTGCAATTATACATCTTAGAATAGTCCCTGTGTCATGTTGATTAAATAATATCCTTGCAATTACACATCCTAAGAAAAGTCCCTGCATCATGTTTATTAAATAATATCCTTGCAATTATACATCCTAGAATAGTCCCTGTGTCATGTTTATTAAACAATATCCTTGCAATTACACATCCTAGAAAAGTCCTTGTGTCATGTTTATTAAATAATATCCTTGCAATTACACATCCTAGAATAGTCCCTGTGTCATGTTTATTAAATAATATCCTTGCAATTATACATCCTAGGAATAGTCCGTGTGTTTTGTTTATTGAATGGTATCCTCACAATTACATGGGCTAGAATAGTCCCTGTCATGATTTCTGAAAGGTATCCTTGCAGTTACACATCCAAGAATAGTTCTTTGTTTTTTGCCTTGACCTGTTTTCCATTTGGCAGTGTCTCTGTTTGCATTTATTTCTGTCTCATAAAGTATGCTGTTTCTTTTTCACAATCATGTGACTATGCTTAGACATGCTACCACATTTATTTTACATGTGAAATTGCATTTATTTTTTATAAATTTATTCACTATTTTTGTTACTGTTAATTTTGCTTCCTGAAATCCCATTTCTATTTTATTACCATTAGTGTCATTCATATGACCTGTATGTTGTATCTTACAATAGGAATTTATTTGTAGTGTAGTTTTCAGTTCTAATTCTCAATCAGTAACACAAGGGGCCCTGAGTGATCTAAAGCGCTGTCTGTTACGGATCACTGCTATCTCACCTCTGTCTGCATGGGTTCGAGTCTCAGATTCGGCCAATGTTGGTATGTGAGAAAGTTTGCCAGTAGTTTCTTGTGGGTCAGTGGTTTTTTCCGGGGTTTACCGGGTTCTTCCTCCACCATTAATACTGGTTGCCATGTATAGCCTATCTTGTGTTGAAAAATGGTGTTAAACCATAAAAAAACACAAAACAAACAAAACAAATCAGTAACACCACTTTCTTTTTTCCTAGTACTGTTTATACTTGAATTTGTCTTTTTAACCTACCTTTATAACTGTATTTACTCACTTATAAGTCCAGTCAGACTGCAAACAATATAGATCATGATATGCCATAGCAGAATGTACCTGCAGCTCTAGGTCTAGCTTGTTTTGTTCTACTGATTACTCCTATCAAACTGCATGTGATCCAGGTCTACATGTACATTATGTGATGGCAGATCTGTGTCTATGCAGTTTGTAGTTGGACTTCTATTATAAGCAAGTTAATAAGTATATAAACCATGTTTGCTATATTTTATTGGTTGTTCTCACTAGGAGTACATTCCCTTTGTTCAGGCAAATGTTTGATATTTTCAGGTGACAGTATAGGTATTGATGTGTGTTCTGTGTACCATGGTGATAGCTTTCAACGATACTGTGTGTCAATGCTAGGATATGGCTACTTTGGGGACCTTTTGAAGGAGAGTGAGAACAACAGGTGGATGGGAAAGTTACGATATGACTGGTCAGGTACAGAATTATTCTGCTATTTGTAATGCTTTCTGATGCATGATATATTGCTCCTGATGCAAACTATGGTATGATGCATCAGTGTAGTGATTCAAGCTGCACAAACATCAGTTCATATATATATATATATATATACCAACTGTCCTGTTTTTTTCAGTACTTGTCCCGTATTTTGGATCTGAATATGGGTGTACGATTTTTTGGCTAAAAAAATACCTTTTTTAATATAAAAAAAATAATTACCAAATTTTCTTGGAATTTTCAGTTTAGATGGCCACTCAGTTCTATTTTGTTTGAATGTATCGCATGTATATAGGAATACAATTCTACAATACGTTTGGTTCATTCGAAATCTAGACAACCATGCCAGTTGTTATCTGCCATATTGGATTTTGCAAAAAGTTATCGCTGTTGATGTATCTCGTTTTCATAATATTCAGCTTCTAATCATGTTAATATTAAAGTGGAATATTCAGAATTTTCTCCAAGAAAAAGGGAATGAAACGACTTGAAGGACAATTGTGCCGTCTTGTGTAGATTTGTATAACCATATAGTAAAGGAGAAAACTTGATGTTTTGCAAACTGTGTAATGTGATTTCGCTGTTGGGCATGGAGATGCCCATGAAATACAAGAGCATGAAAAAGCTAAAAAACATCAGCTTCCTGCTTCATCACATACAACTCAGCCTGAACTTACAACAAATATAAATACCAGAGAGAACCCTAATGAAATTTGATTGAAATTCGATTTATTAAAGTTCTTTTAGAAATAAACCTTCATCTTTCAGTTGCTACTGTTGCTGGCGATCTATTTTGCACATGTATTCCAGACATTAAAATCACAAAGGATAATTCTTATACTTGAACGAAAACAGTTCAATAAGAAAATCACATAATTAGATCATCACTGAAAGTTGGTACATTGGAATTGATGATTGAAAGAAAACAAAACAAGGTGTGGAAAAGGCTTCTAAACAGCCTGTGTCTGAGTGTGATGCTCTCTTTCACCTTCTGAATGGGCACCCGAATTGAACATGGTGACCGCCCAGAAGCTGTGCATTTTTTACATTAAATAATTACGTATGGCACTGTCCTACTTTACCGATGGTTGTATATGTTGTAAATAGTTACATATGCATTAAAATTTTAAAAAATCAGTATTTATTCCTGAAAATCAGTATTGTTGTACTCAGGGGTTGGCAGTTATATGTGTGTGTGTGTGTGTGTGTATGTATATATATATATATATATATATATATATATATATATATATATATATATATATATATATGGAAGGAGTGTGTGTGATTAGGATTTTTAACATTACCTTAACAATTTTTTAGTCATATCGCTACAATGTCTGCAGTGTTACAGTTTATTGTAATATCTAGGACTGGGGCATCTTGCTGTTAACATGTAGCATGATGTCACATTATCCTGACACCAGGCTGGCCAGTCTGAACACCAGAGGGGGAATGAAACTGAAATCAAATTGTTTAACAGGTTACCTGTAATACAATAACCAATGATTACCAATAATTATAACTGGAAACAATAACTGAAAACACTTTTATGTATAGAGTATAAACTGGCAATAAATGTATCATCATTTCCAGTTTTTGAAATCAGATTACACTTGCTGACAGGGTGATATTTCCCACTTGCATTTTCATTCCACCTTTACTTCTTTTGGTATATTCTCATTCAGTAATCATTACCAATCCTGCAGTTTCCATGATCACTCCAGTGTTATGTGTTGAGCTTGTGTTTTACTACAGTCATCCCTTATTTATCGTGGTTAATCAGTTCCAGACTCTACTGCAATAAGTGAATTTCCGTGATGTGGGATTCTTTATTTATAAATTGAATATTTTTGTAGTTAGAGCATAGAAAACCTGTTCACGACCCTCTAAATACGGTTTTAAACATATTTGAAAAAAACCGCGATAGAGTGAAGCCACAAAGGCAAAGTGCGAAGTGGCAAGGGACGACTGTAGTGTTTAAATGGCTGGATGAAAATCTGAGAGATGCCTGAATTTTAAAAGAGAGAACATGCGGTTGGTTTGTTTTTTAATGATGTGTGTATACATCTTTTTCTCAATGTGTGATAAGGATGTTATTAGTGCTTTTTGTATCATAAATTGCAGATTTCTGGTGCAGAAGTGTTACTGTATATAATGAATGCATATTATGCAGCAAATGTTTCATTAAATGCATGATTTTTTTAGAAAAATACAAAAAACAACATTTCTTAATTTTGTGCTCTCTTACAAAGACACTGTTGCTATCATAATTATGTTGTCTCTGCCTCTCTTAGAAAAAGACTTTGTTTCACATCTGCAAAAACCTTAGTAGACTAAATTTCTCAATACTGAAACTTGCTCCCACAAAATTTTAATGATGGTAATGTCTGTCCTTACATTTATCTCACTTCTGATTGTACCTTTTCTGTATAATCAACTACTCTTCAAGTTTTCATTAGATTTTTTTTTAAATATGGGATATTTAATATTAGTAATAAACAGCATGCTGCTATTGCATAGCTGACTCTTTTCCAAATTTAAAATACCCCAACTGTATGATGAGAGTTCTCCTCCCCAATGGTGACTAGAGAATTTTGGAACACCCCTAATCCACCCCATAATTAACTTGCCTATGCACATTGTCCATCATTCTTTTTTATGATTGTATTCCATAAATGGTTATTGTTCATACTTAAACCATTAGATTTGTTTGTGGATGAACTAAACAAGATGTTTTTGTTCATTTGAAAGTTGAGATGATAAAGTTGATAATGGACGAGTTCACTGAGGGATGAAAGAAACTTTCAAGTACCATTCTGATTATTTAAAAAGTTATTTAGGAGAAATGTATACAAACTAAGTGATAGCAGTGTTTTGATGTCAGCAAATAAATACTATTTATGTTAAGGTTTTTAGTTTTACAGCAATAAAACATGATTTATTCCATGGAGTAATACAACAGCAAATCAAAACAATATGCTGGAAATATTTGTCAGAATGAGGTTATATGGTGCTAAGAAGGGGGGGGGGGTGCTATACAATTTGTTTGCTACTTGTATTACAATGAGTTGATTTGTGAAACAAATACTGCAAGAGTACATTATGATATAATAATAAATAGCAGTTTTGGCATCTCCTCAATACTTTTTTATTATTCTTAGTATGATATCAAAATATTTCAGTTGATGATATTGTGTTTCAAATTTTAGGTTTTAAAAAAATAATTGCAAATAGGGCATATGAAGGAGAAATTTCATTCCGAGTATCACCTGACTCCAAATCCACACCTACAGATGGAGTACGGTGCTGTATAGGGTAAGTGTCAACTTTAAGTTCCAGTTAAGTCCATTAAAATCCATATCATGTGATTCAAATAGAAGACATGCAGTTTATTCCTGAAGACAGTTACTTAGAACCTTGTTTCTGTCACATTTAAAATACTGGATGCACTTTTGAAAATTTCTTGGTTGTCTTCTATCTTCGTGGCGAATCTCAAGCATGCATCTTATTTGGTGACTAAATTAGGATTGGAGGCTACACCCAATGTTTCCTCTAAGCTGCGCACATGTATGCATATGCAGCTGCTCAGACATCCCTGCACAGCTGAATTGTCAATCCAACATTAAAGTTTGCACATCTCTGTAATGATTGCACAATGCAGCGATCATTGCGTGCACATCTACCATTCGCTTAGAGGGAACTTTGGCTACACCCTCATTATAAGGTTCTAATTTGTCACATAACCATATAATCTGACATTTTAAAATGTTATTCAGCAGTCCTTATATAGCAATATTGATTTGTCCTTTTCATGATGCAACATGGATTTTCAGTGTAACAAAAGACTTTTGCTTTAATATTTTTTGGTCCTATAACATGCATGAGTCACATTGATAAAATCTATTTCACTTAATATTTGGCACCATGTTCTTTTTTATATAGACTGTTCAACTACTTAAGTGTGGTTCAAGTTATAATAAGACTGTGACACGGGGTCTGAAATTCAAGAAACCCATTTGTTTTCATGGAACGGTGTCAGGTACAGTTACTATAAATAGAAAATAATGAAACTGTTCGACGTTTATAGCCAAATGGTCTAACATGTTGCAAATATAAGATCAGTAGACAGAGGTCTATGATGGATAAATGCACAGCAGCTAATAGTGACATAACTTTAGATCCAAAATATTATTATTATTATTCTGTGTCTTGCTTATTTCTGACATTGCCAGAGACAACTTTGATCTGAACTTGGAAACATTAGGTGTTTTTTTCACATGAACTAAATGTGTACCCTGTGGCTAATTATATTACAGTCCTACCCATTTATATCGACATCGCTTATCTCGACAAGCCGCCTATGTCAACGAAAAAGCAAAGTCCTGGTCCCATGGTCTACTATTACTATCAAATTGTCATGCCTATGTCGACGTCAAGATAAAAGAAAAACATATATGTCGACAGAAGCCCTTGGTCCCAGCTTGAACAAATCCTTTGTTTTCAAAACGTTTATGTCGACAAGCTGCCAATTAAGACCAATACTTTGTTCAACAATTAGTTGATCTTGCGGCCAGGATTTAATGTCGCAGTCAGATAAAAAAACAAAAAAACAAACCCATAGCAGCACATTTTCTCACCACTCTGCAGCTAGTTAAGTCTTTGATCTTGCCACCTAGCTTGTGGGTCATGTTCTTCAAATGTACTCTTACAATGACAGCATGTACATCTGGGGGTCTTTCAGCCATTGAATTTTCTGATTGTAAATATATCAGCACAGTGAAAAGGATCAGTTGATGAACACAATTTCCCAATCAACAGGTGGTCGAAGCAGGACTAGCAAGCCTTTAAATTTGCCATCCAGGAAATTGATGCATACAGAGGACTCCTGTATACGTGATTTTCTGAATCCCATATATAAAAATTGCGTGAAAATATGGATTACGCGTTTCCGAGACCTTTGAAAGTGATCGGTGATTTTCGCTGTGAAAGTTTTGTTTTTAACTTTATTTACATTTACGATGGCTACCGACAGAAGGGTAAAACGCAAATTAGATTTACAGTCTTTGGAAACTAAATATCTGGCTGTTAATGAAGTTAAGGAATGAACATCTCGCAAAGAGGTCTGTGAAATTTTTTCATTTAAAAATAACACGTCCAGGAAGGATGAAAGCTGCAGAGTCTATAAAGAAAGACTAAGTTGAAGGTAACTGCGCTCCCCAAAGGAAGAAGCAAGACTGCTACATTTGAAGACATGGAGGAAGCATCTAAACGGTTAAATGAAGCATTATCGAAAAAGCTTAGGGTGGAGAACTTTGCTGCAACAAGTGGTTGGTGCAGTCGCTTTATTGTTCTTCATAACATCAGATACAAAAGTATTTGTGGAGAATACATGTACTGTTGACAGTTTTTCATTTCCCTGTGAATAGCCCCATCCCCTTGGTAGCCACAATAAGATGGGAACAGACTGACCAAAAATGAGGCCAATTTAAGTACATGTACATGAAGCATGTAACTAACAACTTCTCAACCATGTGTTAATGCCGACGTTGAATATCGTAATGTTGTTCGTATCAGGATGTGATCAATGCAATATTTTTATTTGGATTTTATTCCACAAAGGTAACCAAAATGTAATTTGTCAATATACAAGTGTATTTCACACTGATTCTGTCTTCATGTACTCAAAATTTCCAATTTTTATTTTTTTTCTCAAAGTGAAATTGCTATTCACTGACGACGGGTCAAACTTTGCTGACGAATTTTAAATTTTATCTTTTTTCAGCCCCCCCCCCTCCTCAACACTTATCTTGACATCTGCCTATGTCAACAATATCACCCCTAATCCAAATATGTCAAAATAAACTCTTTCTTCACAGATGATTCCTTTCAGGGATTTTCTGATTGAAGAGTGATTTGGCATTTTAATTCTGGAGAGAACCACAACAGCTGAAAGACTGGAGTCACATCATTGAAGTCACACTTCTTTCAGTGCCTCATTCACCAGTGGTGAACTTCTTTCTTTTTCAGTTTGAAGACAAGAAGTTAGCCCCTTTCACAATTAAGTGATAATGTTCCATGATCTCGGACACATTCAGACTTCAGGGTAGAGATGATTGTGGCTACAGTAAGGTAATATCAGACATGCTAGCCAAGCTGACATATCCATGTATGAACACTGAATCAGCATCAAGCATGGTATATGGTTTATGCCAAGTTCAGTATGTGGAGTAAGTGAATCACATATGATATTCTTAGATCCAAACTACATGGAGTTCCATTCAGTAAACTGTCAGTCGTTTTGATGACATAATCTGGTTGCTTCTTAAGAGAAGCTTGCTGTCACTTGTCATCCAACAGTAACTATTTGTTCCTTCTCATTGATTGAATTGTCAAGAGAAAAAGATGCAGGACCCTCTATATACATAATTGATATATCAACTGTACAAGATTGTTCCTACCACTGAAATTAAGACAGAAATCCAAGATGTGACCCCTTCAACACTGGATGCATGACTAAAGAGAGTAATTGAATCAGCATAAATTGAACTCTCAAGGGATAAAATACACAATAAAGATTTCAGCTGATGAAACAGAAGCAGCTTCCATGGTGGGACAAGAGTCAGTCGACTGGCACACCAAGGCTGACTTTTCTAGGTAACATTTGCATGATAAGGCCTTTGACAAGGAGAGAAATGAATCTCATTGGGTTGGTGTTAACTGCACAGACAGTGGCCACTCCACAATCATTAAAGTACATTTGACCCAAATGTGAATTTGCCACTTTTGGTGTATTCACCTGGGAAACATGGTGAGAAAAACAATCAAGTTTGGAAGCCCACATTGAACTTCTCTGCATGTTTAAAAACAAATTTTCTCCTATTGTGCTAGACTAACATTAGGAAAAGTTCATCCTTTTACTAAAGCAATCATGCTCCTACTGAGTGACAGGTGGAGGTAGGATGTGCAGAATTTCCTTTTATTTATTATCTTAATTTAAAATGATCATGTAGTGTCTTTCTTGGTGCAAGCAATTTATTTAAGTAATTTATGCTTCTTTGATAATTCTTTTCTGGGCCCATTACAAATAACCCCTCCCATCCTTCCCCACAATGCAGTATCTAGCCATTTAAATAAAAATGTGTGTAAAGTGGATGTAATGGTAGCTACCTAATGGGTTAAAAAGGAGTTAACCAGTAAGAGTTGCTTCGCTTTGTCTGCAAAATATATAAACAGAAAGATGTATTTCCATCTCTCCAGGGGATCTGGATTGAAGGTAGCAAAGAAAGTTATCCTAATGTAAATTGGTCAGGTGAGTATTATCAAACATAATTCTCTGTAACATTTGCGATCACACAGTGATTTCTTTCTCACAGCCACACCTTGGGTAGTGATGCTTTATAAAAAAAAGAGATTGCATAGAGAATAATATTTTGTTCTCTAGTTCTGACCTTACAGATGATATATGAAGTATTTGAGCAAATTACCATTAAGGGTCTGTCTATGTAGACACTTCACCCCTGGCAGATGTTTAAAAGAGACCCACAGGTTAAAAGTTAAAAACATCACATTTTTCTTATTTCTGAATGATTAGAAGGGACCATTTTGATATGATAGTAAACAGTGTTAAGATGCTACTTCATCATGTAAGACTTTCTTTTCGTCAACTTGGATACTTTTTGATAGTTTTATGCATTTAAAACCAAGTAAATATTGAATTTCATTATGAGTATAAGTAATTTATTTAAAAATGTCATTGCACAGAAGATGCTGAGTTAACAGTATTATTGGTAGTAATGTTCGATCCAAATTCAATGTAATGATATAGAATAAATTGATTAAAACCTATCTTTCAGCTGCAGTGTGTGTAAGGTTGCTGGTGAGAGGAAAATCCAAGATAATTTACAGAATAGAACTGCTTCTTCAGCACTTTCCACTATATCATATGAGGACTCAGTACATAGCAGTGAGTAGTTGGATGCTTATTGCCTTTCATTCTTTAAGAAACCTGGGATTTTTGCTCTCTCTCTCTCTCTCTCTCTCTCTCTCTCTCTCTCTCTCTCTCACACACACACACACACACACACACACACACACTCCTCACATTCATCCACTTCATTTCTTTACAGGGTTAACACAAATTCTGAAAATTTGTGAAATTTTAGGTAGTCATTTTCTGTTTACTGTAATAGTCTTGAATGTCTTGATTTATCACAATGATGCAAACTAGAATGTCTTTGAATGAGTTCACAATATTTCCAAAATAATGTGTTAGTCAAAAGTCAGTGAGCACTTAGTAATTTTAATGACCAATTTAAAAATATAATTCTTCTCAAATTATATCTGAACACAGCTGTATTTTAGCTGATCTAAAATAGAAATTCATTATTTGTTTATGAGGTTCATATTTATTGACATTTTCCCAAAATAGAAATTAATCATTTGTTTATGAGGTTCATATTTATTGACATTTTCCCTTGACCTAGATGTGATTCATGTCAGTGGAGAATTCCAATCAAATTGTAAGCAAGTATGTTTTTGAAGATTCTAACCTAATAAACAACCTAATTATAAACTACAATCATGGACAAAAAAATGACCATTATCTTAAAGTAAAATCTGAAATCATGGACAAAAGTTAACATTTAGCACATAATATAGATATATTTAACATTTGGTCACAAGCAATGTTTTTGAAAATGTGAAATCGCATTATTTATGAAAAGTACAGAATATCCACTACTTATCAGAATTGATGGTTGATTTATCCTTATGAACCAGTCATCTTTCTTTAAATGTTTACATATTCCTATGTCTATTTCTGAGTGGTAAATACTTTTTTGTCTGATAATACAAATTCAAAAGCCAGAAGGACTAATACAGCATAACCGTTGTGTACCAACTAGAAAGGGCGTACCTTGGAACAGTATAACAGCAGATGTCAGTGAACTCAGATAAATTAGCAAGGTACAATTAATGCAATTAATTTATACATGTATATATTTATTTTCAGGTTCTGATGGATGGCAGACAATAAGAGGGAGGTTTTGTAGTATCAATTGTTTGACACTGAGCTGTGCATGTAAATTAAGTGACAAAGGCTTGGCTCCAAACTGCCACTTGGGGGATGGGTGTTCAGATCTTGTTCTTGTCCGAGAGTGTTCCAGATTTAACTTCCTCCACTTCCTCTTAAGCACAAATAAACCAGAATTAAACCAGGTACATCATTTCACACACTTGTTGTCATTGCTAACAGTTATGGTATTTAGACCTTTTTGCATCTGATGCTAGCATATTAGTAACCTCCAGTATTTTGAACTTATGAAGTTCAAGACCAGAAACTAGTTATTTCTTGAGATAACACCCAATTCTCTAGAAGTTTGACTTTCATAAATGCAGAAGTGTGTCACAAATTATACAACTCACATTTGAGAATGTTGATGCCAGAAACACTTAATATGCAGTGTTAAAACATAATAACATGCAAACTAACTTTGACATTTTCCTGGGGTTTTAAGTATTTTGAAAAATCGGCTCCAGAGTTCTTTGAATGTCCTGGAAATTATTGTATAAAGCTTTGATGCAGCCTGCAGTGTCCAATGTCCAGATAGCCTGCACCTTCATGAGATTTTGGCAAGATTTAATTTAGTTATGTTGAAGTCAGGCGACTATGATAGCAATTTGAGATTGTAATTTGTTGCCTTTTTCTGTAAAAGAAATGATGCAAAATTGTGGCAAGGGGTATTTTCATCTTGAAATTCTGAATTTGCATTCTGATTTGAATGACTGGCCAAAATGGAGGTGAGGAGAATAAATATACTTCTTGCTATTAATATTTTCTTTCAGTTTTGATCAAAAACTCACTATAGCACTATGGTCTGGGTCTACAGAGTGCCTTTATGGTGTTTACTATATTGTGCAAAATCCAGAACAGTTAACTGGAAAAAATATTGAATGAGAGTTGTGTGTGTGTGCAAAAACTATGGATTTTATTTATGCATTTATCAAATTGTTGCATAATAAAAGAGAAATATTTAAACTGAAATATTCATACAGGCAGACAAGAGTATTGATCTAATATACTTGAAATGACAATCGAACAGGTATGTGTATGTATAATGGCCTGAATCCAGTTTGGGAGCAACCCATTTAGTTATATGGATACAAAAGCATCATTCTCAAAATCAAAATGATTAAAAAAATCAATAAAATAAACTAAATATTCCTTGAAACATTTGTTAATAACTGTGACGCAGAGCAAAAGCAGAGATGTTTGATTTTATTATACATCTTTTAAATCTCTATCCAAGCATTTTTATTGTGAACTACAAAAAGTAAGAAAATTTTATGATTCTGTTTTACCATACTCTCAACACATACTGGAACTAACTTTTCCTCAAGGTCTAATGGTTACAACAGAACACACTTTAATAACTGCATCACTGGACATAGAAATTTAAAGGTGTAGCAGTCTCTTTAACAAATCTATAAAATCATTTTCTAACAATTTTTTTAATCTTACTGGAAATGACTGTCAGCAAACATTCTGTGATTACGCCAAAGTCCCCTGTGGAGCCTCTCACAGTGTCACACTGAGTTCAAACACTTTCAGCCAGACCTCAGGAACAAACTTTTCTAGCTTGATATACTTTATGTGGTGAATGATTTACTGCCATCTGTGCAATGGCTGTAAATCATATTTATGGGTCTGCTGTCTCCATGTATTGCTGATTCATTCATAAACCTGATTCATGCACATATCTGTCCCAAAATATTAAATTTGGTTTATTAGTTAAGATAAAATTTGTATCAGAAAAGTTGAAATCTTAAGCAATTTCTTCTTTTATTTCAGTCTTGTTTCATGCTTTTGTTAATTATTTTATATCTCAATGTTATTTGGTAGTATTTGAGCTCCATTTGATGAATGATCTTGGATTCACCTTACTGTATTATTAGTAATGTTTCAATTCTTGATTGTCTGTTGTGCCCATTTTTTTTTCAGCATGTTACCAAAATTTATTAGCATTGGACTTAACTAAATTTTATGACCATTTTCAAACTGGAAAGATATGTAAAACTTTGGAATACAAGCAATCTGTCACTATTCATCTGAGTTTAAACCCCTAGATGTCCAAATCATTTGCCTTCATATCTATAGAGTAAATTAGAGCTGTACAGATTTCACTTTTTGCCAATTATGCTGATACCGCGTATGGCCGATTATTAAAATTGCAGATACCGATTATGAGACCGATTATTTCATTATCACAGTATATATACTCGCGTATAAACTTAATAATTTAAGAAAAAATAAAGGCCTGGAAAAAGGAGGGGAGGTCAGCTTATCCGCAGGCCAATGTCTAAACTTTACCATTTTTAGGTCTTTTTGTTGACTACTGAAACGGCTATAAATCTTGGAACATGAAACAATAATTTTTTCCATGTCTTAAGACATAGGCATATTAAAAAAGTAATTTACAGTGACTGACAATTATTAAACTGTTATAAAATACTATGATTGATTTTGTTAATTTTTTGCATGTGCAAATTTTCTGATTTCTCCTTTGAATACGTTCCCCGATCACATTACTCTAGGGATATTAGCCTGCTACCTCACGAATCCAGCCCTACCAAAAGACGAAAATTCGTCTTTCCTGTCTATGTCATATAGACAAAGGGCAATAACTCTTGACCCTTACCTCCCCTTGCTACCCGCTAGGTGTCGCTTCTTTAGTTTTTTAGCTTCGCTGTACGTGAAAACACGTACAATTAGACCTCCAATGAATCCAAGCCATCTTAGTGTAAATTCTGACCATCCAAAGTTAAATTTGGAATTACTGTGTTGGATAATCATTCCTCTACAGGTTTTATACATTATTTTACAATACTTTCCAATTTGAGTGACTTTGTCACCTTTTCTAGACTTTGGACCAGGTTGCAACGTGGTCAAAAAGCACGCTTATGGCGGTACTAGCATGTAATACATGTAGCACTCAATAATTTCGCTTATTCCGTATGTAATGTTTACGATTTTAGCGACTAATAACATGCTGCATTGATAATTTGTGCTTTATTTATCTTCTTTGACGTTTCAGTAGACTTCAAAAAAGTCTTTGAACAACCAAGTTGCGACTATTTAATGGCGGACTTCGTGTTGTAGTCACGAGTTCACACGACACTTAATCATTTCGCTTCCTCCGTTAGTTACGGTTATGGAATAGCGACTTAATAGCGTGCTGAATTGTTAATTTGTGCTTTGTTTATCTTCTTTTCCGTTTCAGTAGACTTCGTCTCTGAACGACCAGTTGCGACTATTTAATGGCGGAATTCGTGTTGTAGTCACGAGTTCACGCGACACTAAATCATTTCGCTTCCTCCGTTAGTTACGGTTATGGTAATAGCGACTTAATAGCGTGCTGAATTGCTAAATGTGCTTTGTTTATCATCTTTTTTGTTTCAGTAGACTTCGTCTTGAACGACCTATTGCAACACGCTCACGGCGATAACTAGTGTGGTCATTAAGAGTTAACATGGCACGGAATAATTTGACTACTCCGTTAGTAACGGTTATAGTATTATCGAATTAATAATATGCTGAATTTTTTTAATTTGTGCTTTGTTATCTTCTTTTGTCGTTTCAGTAGCAAAGTCGACAACGAAGGCATGAATGGCAAAATGGGTGTTGGCAATGTGGAAATGGAGGAAATTATGTTGACATGGTTTAGGCTGCCCAGTGGGTGTAAATTTCACCGCAGGTCCGTGCATGGCTTTCGGGCCTGTAAGTCCGGACGCATGGAGTCTATGCTGGATCAATTGGATCCATTTTATTATGCACTTTCGCCGGCCGTCCAGCCGGCCGTCCAGCCGACACCGTCAGTTCAGCCGGCACTTCAGCAGGTACCAACCGGCACTAGCCGTACATCCGGCACCGTCCGTTCAGTCCAAATGGCACTGGATGGCCAGCTGACCTTCCAGCCCAAATGGCACCGGACGGCCAGCCGACCTTCCAGCTTGCATCAACAGGCACCGGCCGTTCAGCCCAAATGGCACCGGCTGGCCAGCCGACCTTCCAGCCTGCATCAACAGGCACCGGCCGTCCACCCGGCAACGACCGTTCAGCCCAAATGGCACCGGTCGTCCAGCCGACCTTCCAGCCGGCATCAACCGGCACCGGCCGTCCATCCGGCAACGACCGTTCAGCCCAAATGGCACCGGTCGTCCAGCCGACCTTCCAGCCGGCATCAACCGGCACCGGTCGTCCATCCGGCAACGACCATTCAGCCCAAATGGCACCGGTCGTTCAGCCAACCTTTCAGCCTTCAGTACTGATCTCAAATGCCACGTCAAAGCTAGTCCGAAGCGTAGTCGATACGTCTTCATTGTTAGACTTGACTTCACTAGCCATTTTTTATTCCAACTCCCCAAGCAAATCCAGCTTGTGAAGTGAAGGCCTGGATTGCTAGAGTTGTTAACAGGGCAGCTCACCATTCTATGACCAATGCGTTGACTGCTTCTGCCAACTTCGACCTGATATGACGTGACGTCTGTAGGTGGTCCACGTCGCGCAGGCCCCATCGTACTCGGATTTTACGGATGTCTCAGTTTGGGACACCTATACACTTTGGGGGAAAATTGAAAAAGTTTGGAGGCAGGCAGCTCAGGAACTGCCCCTCCAACTCGTCGCCCAACTTTCGCAGGCGTTTCGAAACAATCATCCCCTGACACAGCGGAGGGATGATGGGCGGACCGGGGAAAAGGGATCCTTATAATCAAATGTGTAATATAGATCCCAACCCAATGCTGGGAGTCAACAGTCTAATCAAGCTAGATGGCAACCATACAGAGGCGGCAAGAACCAAAGTTTCTCCGCCTTCACGCCTCCTAACTCTAGACGTTGACATACCCTGCCCACCGCCAGCGGACTGCCTACCTGTGGGCAGCTGCCACCTGCAATTTCAGGACCACTGCACCACTTTATTACCTTAAAACATTTGGGTGATTCAGGTCATTTCGGAGGGACTTGGGACTTCATTTATCCATCCCCTCCTCTGTCCTCCTCTCCCCTCTTCATGGATGTATCGTCAGACCGGGAGAAGGATGCCTTTATATATATATTTATATCTTAATAAACCTGCAATAGCTGGGGTTTTATTCATGGCTGTTTCTTATCCAGAGGCCGTTCATCGACCTGAGCCGCCTCAACCACCCTGAAAGTCAATGTGGCGATGGCGTGATCAAACCATCCGACGGGTATGCTGTCAGTCTAGATATGACCGACGCACATTTCACGTCCCTATCCCACGAGTAGCGGACATTTCTCCGTTGTGCTTGTCGGGACTCAGTTTATCAGTTCCAGGTCATACCTTTTGGCCTCAACTTAAGCCCTTGGGCTAGTACCAAGGTTATGGATTACGTCGTCACCCTGTTCCGCTCGACTTCATCTATGGCGTCGGCAGTATATTTGGACGACATCCTTCAGAAACATCTGTCAAGTTCTACTCTACTCAAAGGCAGAAACGATCTTATATCACTTTACATCATATAGGCTTTCTCATGAACTGGATAAAGTCTGATCTCTGTCCAATCCGGATTTTTGGTCCATCTGGGTGTGGAGTTTCTCCTGATCTGAATCTGGTAAGGCTTCCTCGAGTTTGCGATCATCCAGATAATTGCACTCGTAGAGTCCGTTTCCAACAGGATGCGCATTTAGCAAGAGAGTTGCAGATCCTCGGATTATTCAATGCGGCAGCAGACTTGATTCCACTCAGCCGTCCTTTTATGCGCCCTTTACAAAGGACGTTGCTAGCGTAATTTCGCCCTTTTCAAGTCCCTTCGATCCCACAGTCATGCTCACGCCAGAGATACGATCATTCTTGAGTCAGTGGCACAACCCCTGTGGGCTGTCCACAGGGATTACTCTGGAGATACCCCAAGCGGGGATAACGGTATGTTCCGCCACTAGTACCTACGGTTGGGGTGCCCACCTGTTGCCGGACTTCGATACTGTCAGCGGCACGTGGGTGCCAGGGGCGAGCCCTTTCCACATCAACCTTTCAGAAATAACGGCTGTCATCAACGCCTTTCATTTCGGGCAGGATCAACTCTTATTACAAACTGCCCTCATTATGTCAGACAACTTTGTGGTGGTGCCTTGCCTCAAAACATGGGGACACCAATCACCAGACCTGTGCAATCTGAGCTGGCAGTTTCTACATTGGTTCGACAATCTCCACCTCAATGTACAATCCCGACACATTCTTGGCAGACTCAATGTCTTGGCTGACACTCTATCTAGTCATTCACACAGAATGGTCACTCCATCAATCGGACTTTCTTCCAATTGACACACTTTGGGGACGTCCGATGATTGATCTTTTGCAACAAGGTGGAATCGCAAGTTGTCCACCTTTCATCTCACAGGTTCCAGACCCAGAAGCTTGGGTCGTGGATGCTCGATCAATCAGCTGGGGAGGGTTGTGGTCATTCTCCTACCCTCCCACGGTCTTGGTACTGAAATTAATCCAGAAGTTAAGGGGTCAGAACTGTCAGATGGTTCTGATTGCCCCTCTCAGATGGAACAATTCCTGGGTCTCCGATCTACTCAATCTAGGCGATAGATCTACCCAGGAAGATTACAGTCAGCACAAGTATTCGCAAGCAACCGCAGCCAGGGGTGTTCCACCCCTGTCCGGACCGTCTTTATGTTCAAGCTTGGCTCTTGTCCAGACAGCCTTGCAGGACAAACAGTTTAAATCTTTGATTGCGGAGAGAATCTCGAGAGCAAGAAGGCCCTCTACTCTGAAGGTTTACGAGGGCAAGTGGCATGTTTTCAGGGACTGGTACCATATCATTCACATTGTTCCTCTGAGTGTCACAATCCCTCAACTGGCCAACTTTTCTCTGGCTTTTCAAATGCTACCGCTCCATGATATCAGACACATTCCGCCATTCTGGTACATGTGCTATCAGCCATGACAAAGATTTGTCAGATTTTTAGACACTTTAAAAATTCAATCGACTTATATCCCTCACCCTGTTTCCAAATGGAATCTGTCCTGGGTTTTAACATGACTCAATTCAGACAGTATTGAGTCTTTAACCCACGATTAGTTAAAGCTACTATCATACAAATTGGGTTTCTTGATAGCCTTAGCTTCAGCATGCAGGGTGAGCGAGTTACATGTCCTTTCTAGTGACCCGAACTCTCTTCCGTTCCGATCAGAGTGTTTGATGGTCCTCTTGACGCAGCCAGGCTTCGTAGTCCAAAATAGATTACCATACATTGGCGATCAACGAGTCGTCATTAGCTCGCTTTCTTTATAGATAAGTCAGGATCAACAGCCATGTAAGATCCTGTTTGTTCACTCTAGCACCATTTCAATGCATAGAGGTGAGTCAGGTCACATAGAAGCACCTCTTTCTTCTGGTGATAGCTGGGACCTGAGATATCACCATTCAAGCCCTTGCTTCATGGCTGAAGTGGGTTATACGCTCGGCGTACTCTGAGGATTCGCAAATCAGTCACCTTATAGAAGCTGTTGGCTGACATGCAGAGTCAACCTTCTACAGTTTTATCTTCAAGTTTGTACTCGCAGAGGCAAACATTGATTCTAGTAGGTCCGGTGTTGGCAGCCCAGACGCCCACCAGACCCATGTGCAACAATCAGCACAGCCTATTAGCTTCGCTGGATTCGCCAGATAAATTTTCGTAGGTAAGAAGATTTCAATATCTATCTTCTTAACCGTATAAAAGGGTCACATATCACGTGACCCTGAGCTGTGTTGCTGATTGAAAATTAGGAGACCGGGTTATCATTCACATGGGGAATCCAGCCATCATTCCCTAGAGGATACCCGGGGTGGAAGTCGGATGCTCCGCATACCCTCCTCCTATTACTTATTCTCCTAAAGTAATGTGATCGGGGAACGTATTCAAAGGAGAAAGCAAATTTTTTAGTAAATTATGTTTCTCTGAGAATACTTACCCGATCACATTACTAAGAAACCCTCCCAACCACCCCGCCATGCGAGCATCCTCGTGTTTTATATACCGCTCAGCTTAAAAACTAAAGAAGCGACACCTAGCGGGTAGCAAGGGGAGGTAATGGGCAAGAGTTATTGCCCTTTGTCTATATGACATAGACAGGAAAGACGAATTTTCGTCTTTTGGTAGGGCTGGATTCGCGAGGTAGCAGGCTAATATCCCTAAAGTAATGTGATCAGGTAAGTATTCTCGGAGAAACATAATTTACTAAAAAAGTTGCTTTCTCCAACACGAAATTAAATAAAGGTAAATACAGACTTCATAATTCATGTGCATGGGAGACCATGTACTATAATGTACAGTACTTACACAGAGCAAAGCGTGCATAGCGTCACTTAAATCCATATTTATTCCCAAACATATTGGCAGCAGATTTTGCTTTATTCATTGTTTCGACCAAATTGCATTCTTCTAGATAACATTTCAGATAGTCCTTAATAGCTGTTATTTCCAGTGAATCACCTCTCACGAGTTACTCATTTTCAATGATAAAAGTGATCCTACAAATTGAGGCAATATGTTTAAAAAGGTACGCACGTTTGATTGTACAAGGCACATAACCATCATAATTTACAACCTCACAAAGAGGGGTAATAATAAAAGCTAAAATTCTCATATAGATCGACTAAGATCAAGATCAATCAGTTTTAGTTTTGTCTTTTGGCTGAACGAGCATCATAACTTTCCACACAATGGAAAGCTTGATGTTTCGGCGTCTCCTTTGATGATAGTCGGTGAATTTCTCTGTAGTTTTGCGACAGCAGTACAGGCCAGTTAATGATTAAAATGCCTGAAACTGGCTTGTGACAAGAGGAATTTTGAACGCTAACTATACCAGTACATTGATGCAGAGGCATAGCTAGAGTAATTGGACCCTGGGGACAAGATTCATTTTTATGTTCCTGGGTTCTTCCTCCAGCAATAATACTGGCTGCCATGTATAGCCTATCGTGTGCTGAAAAATGGCGTTAAACTCTACAACAACAGCTACAACAACAACATTTAACGATGGTAATTAACATTGGTTTATACAATCTAAAAATGCTAGATGTTCACTCATGTAAGTTTCTTTCGTGGGAATGGCGCTGTAGCATTGGAGTTAAGCATTTGTAGTATCATTCTTGGGATTTAAATTAATTGTGGACGATTTTATTAGTATGGCTTATGTTTTTGCTCTGGTTTTTTTTGTATTGTTGCAAATGTAAAAAAAAATCATTAAATTACGTGAATAATGTTTAAACTTAACATTATATTTAGTGAAGATATGAATTCTTTATAGAAAAGTAATTATTTAGTGAATTTGCGACAGAACATGTAGGACTTTTCTTGTTTAGAAGAAAATGAAAATCGAGGACTTAATGTAATAATTGGGAGGTCTCAGCAAAAATCAGCGGTAGTTTACAGCAAGTGTGTTAAAACGATAGTTACTTTAAAGAATATATTGTCTTTTAATTAATCCCCAAATCAAAAATGTTTATTACTTAGTTTCTACTATTTAATTCTGTTTTAAAATTCAAGCCATGTCAAGATGAATGTTATAATTGAAATTGCATTTTGGAAATTTATTTGCATTGGCACCGATTATTTCTGCCGATACAGATTATACTGATTGTGCTAATAATTGACCCGATTATGAGTATGGGTGATTAATCGGTACAGCTCTAGAGTAAATCAGTGATTATTGTGTGTTGACCAAATTTGGTGTACAACTCAATATCAACAAGATTTAAGATGAGGGTAACATTTATGCTTTACCATCAGTAATTATTATGTGTTGACCAAATTTGGTGTACAACTCATTTTCTCCTTTGAATACGTTCCCCAATCACATTACTTTAGGGATATTAGCCTGCTACCTCGCGAATCCAGCCCTACCAAAAGACGAAAATTCGTCTTTCCTGTCTATGTCATATAGACAAAGGGCAATAACTCTTGCCCATTACCTCCCCTTGCCGCCCGTTAGGTGTCGCTTCTTTAGTTTTTTAGCTTCGCTGTACGCGAAAACACGTACAATTAGACCTCCAATGAATCCAAGCCATCTTAGTGTAATTCTGACCATCCGAAGTTAAATTTGGAATTACTGTGTTGGATAATCATTCCTCTACAGGTCATATACATTATTTTACAATATTTTCCAATTTGAGTGACTTTGTCACCTTTTCTAGACTTCGGACCAGGTTGCAACGTGGTCAAAGCACGCTTATGGCGGTACTAGCATGTAATACATGTAGCACTCAATAATTTCGCTTATTCCGTATGTAACGTTTACGATATTAGCGACTAATAACGTGCTGCATTGATAATGTGTGCTTTATTTATCTTCTTTGACGTTTCAGTAGACTTCAAAAAAGTCTTTGAACGACCAATTTGCGACTTTAATGGCGAACTTCGTCTTGTAGTCACGAGTTCACGCAACACTTAATCATTTCGCTTCCTCCGTTAGTTACGGTTATGGAATAGCGACTTAATAGCGTACTGAATTTTTAATTTGTGCTTTGTTTATCTTTTTCTCCATTTCAGTAGACTTCGTCTCTGAACGACCAGTTGCGACTATTAATGGCGGAATTTCGTGTTGTAGTCACAAGTTCACGCGACACTAAATCATTTCGCTTCCTCCGTTAGTTACGGTTATGGTAATAGCGACTTGATAGCGTGCTGAATTGCTAATTGTGCTTTGTTTATCATCTTTTTCGTTTCAGTAGACTTCGTCTTGAACGAACCATTGCAACACGCTCACGGCGATAACTAGTGTTGTCATTAAGAGTTAACATGGCACGGAATAATTTGACTACTCCGTTAATAACGGTTATAGTATTATCGAATTAATAATATGCTGAATTTTTAATTTGTGCTTTGGCGGAATTCATGTTGTAGTCATGAGTTCACGCGACACTAAATCATTTCACTTCCTCCGTTAGTTACGGTTATGGTAATAGCGACTTAATAGCGTGCTGAATTGCTAATTGTGCTTTGTTTATCATCTTTTTCGTTTCAGTAGACTTCGTCTTGAACGAACCATTGCAACACGCTCACGGCGATAACTAGTGTTGTCATTAAGAGTTAACATGGCACGGAATAATTTGACTACTCCGTTAATAACGGTTATAGTATTATCGAATTAATAATATGCTGAATTTTTTAATTTGTGCTTTGTTCTCTTCTTTTGTCGTTTCAGTAAGCAAAGTCGACAACGAAGGCATGAATGGCAAAATGGGTGTTGGCAATGTGGAAATGGAGGAAATTATGTTGACATGGTTTAGGCTGCCCAGTGTGTGTAAATTTCACCGCAGATCCGTGCATGGCTTTCGGGCCTGTAAGTCCGGACGCATGGAGTCTATGCTGGATCAATTAGATCCATTTTAATATGCACTTTCGCCGGCCTTCCAGCTGTCAGTCCAGCCGACACCGTCAGTTCAGCCGGCACTTCAGCAGGCAAACCGGCATTAACCGTCCATCCGGCACCGTCTGTTCAGCCCAAATGGCACCGGACGGCCAGCCGACCTTCCAGCTTGCATCAACAGGCACCGGCCATTCAGCCCAAATGGCACCGGCCGGCCAGCCGACCTTCCAGCCTGAGTCGACAGGCACCGGCCGTCCATCGGTATCAATCGGCACCGGCCGTCCATCCGGCAACGACCGTTCAGCCCAAATGGCACCGGTCGTCCAGCCAACCTTCCAGCCGGCATCAACCTGCACCGGCCGTCCATCCGGCAGCGACCGTTCAGCCCAAATGGCACCGGTCGTCCAGCTGACCTTCCAGCCGGCATCAACCGGCACCGGCCGACCATCCGGCAACGACCGTTAAGCCCAAATGGCACCGGTCTTCCAGCCGGCATCAACCTGCACCGGCTGTACATCGGATTTACGGAGATTATAGTGATGTACCCGTCAGTCAATCTACACTACTGGTTACATATCACTACCATGAGAGAAATGTTATAGATGAATCTCCCTCCAATCAGACCATTCGAGAGGCAGTTGCCGGTCATAGCCGGACCTTCGCCGACATTCCGGCCGACCATATACCAGACAAATTAGTCGGTATTGCCGGTGTACACCTCCCGTCATGTCAAATACGTGACGGTGTGATTTTAAAACAAGGGAGAATTAGTGACATTATCAGAGGTGACGGAATTGAGCAGGCCAAACATATGCCAATCATTTCATTCGGCATTGCCGGCCGTCCATAGGCTAACAGCTCATCCACAAGGGAGAGTGAATGCCTTTATCAGAGATGATGGAATCGAGTCATCTATGCCACCTGGTATGCATTACCCCGATATGGATGCTTTACCAGAGCAAGATTATGCACATAGTGAGTGCGATGAGTCGCAGGCAAATCAGCGGTATGCAGATCCAACTATGGAACGGACTGAGTTCAGCTTCAAAGCCGCAGTGGAGGAAATTTATAGGGTGTTGGCCCCTTCAGAATGCCCTCCACCTCCTGCTGCCATTACCGACTATAAGGTTAGAGCGTCGGTCGATATGGATGAGGGGGAAGAGACTCTATCCTTCCGCCTCCTTCCCCAGTCGACAAAATTAAGGAAATTAATGACCGTTTGTCGACACGTATAGGGGATCCAGGAATTGCTAAGGTTTTTCTTTTCTGAAAGCCAAGTACCAGCGTCGTTTTCAGGTCGATGGTACAAAACTCACTCCGGTGCGTTCAGTACTGAGGTCCCGGCTCTGGATAAAAATATGGCAGCAGTCCATATGTCTGCTCCATTGTCTTATAAAGTGGACTAAACGGTGTTCAATGCCAAGTCCAAGCTGGTTCGAAATGTAGTCGCTACGTCTTCACTGTTAGATCTAGCCTCCCTAGCCATTTTCAGGATCGCTGATAAATCTGGCAATGAACATGCTTGGGATTCGACGGCCCGGTTAGCTAGGGTTCTTAACAGGGCAGCTCACCATTCCATGGCCAATGCGCTGACTGCTTCTGCCAACCTAGACCTGATACGTCGTGACGCATGTCTGAAGGGCACGTCGCTTAAACCCCATCATATGCTGGCTAGATATGACCGACGCACATTTCACGTCCCTATCCCACGAGTTGCGGACATTCTCCGTTGTGCTTGTCGGGACTAGGCTTATCAGTTCCATGTCATACCTTTTGGCCTAAATTTAAGCCCTTGGGCTAGTACCAAGGTTATGGATTACGTCGTCACCCTGTTCCGCTCGACTTCATCTATTGCGTCGGCAGTATATTTGGACGACATCCTCCAGTAACATCTGTCAAGTTCTACTCTGCTCAAAGGCAGAAACGATCTTATATCACTTTACATCATATAGGCTTTCTCGTGAACTGGATAAAGTCTGATCTCTGTCCAATCCGGATTTTGGTCCATCTGGGTGTGGAGTTTCTCCCGATCTGAATCTGGTAAGGCTTCTTCGAGCTTGCGATCATCCAGATAATGGCACTCGTAGAGTCCGTTTCCGACAGGATGCGCATTTTAGCGAGAGAGTTGCAGATCCTCGGATTATTCAATGCGGCAGCAGACTTGATCCCTCTCAGCCGTCCTTTTAGGCGCCCTTTACAAAGGACTTTGCTAGCGTAATTGCGCCATTTTCAAGTCCCTTCGATCCCAGAAAACAGTCATGCTCACGCCAGAGATACGATCATTCTTGAGTCAATGGCACAACCCCTGTAGGCTGTCCACAGGGATTACTCTGGAGATACCCCATGGGGATAACGGTATGTTCCGCCACTGATACCTACGGTTGGGGTGCCCACCTGTTGCCGGACTTAGATACTGTCAGCGGCACGTTGGTGCCAGGGGCGAGCCCTTTCCACATCAACCTTTCAGAAATAACAGCTGTCATCAATGCCTTTCATTTCGGGCAGGATCAACTCTTTTTACAAACTGCCCTCATTATGTCAGACAACATTGTGGTGGTGCCTTGCCTCAAAACAAGGGGACACCAATCACCAGACCTGTGCAATCTGAACTGGCAGTTTCTACATTGGT
The DNA here is from genome assembly GCA_029339505.1 of Unio delphinus. NCBI lineage: Eukaryota > Metazoa > Mollusca > Bivalvia > Unionida > Unionidae > Unio > Unio delphinus. Next base: position 6,843,281 of record JAQISU010000034.1, on the reverse strand, counting down.
TCGACAATCTCCACCTCAATGTACAATTCAGACACACAGAATGGTCACTCCATCAATCGGACTTTCTTCCAATCGACACACTTTGGAGACGTCCGATGATTGATCTTTTGCAACAAGGTGGAATAGCAAATTCTCCACCTTTCATCTCACAGGTTCCAGACCCAGAAGCTTGGGTCGTGGATGCTCGATCAATCACCTGGGAAGGGTTGTGGTCATTCTCCTACCCTCCCACGGTCTTGGTACTGGAATTAATCCAGAAGTTAAGGGGTCAGAATTGTCAGATGGTTCTGATTACCCTTCTCAGATGGAACAACTACTGGGTCTCCGATCTACTCAATCTAGGCGATAGATCTACCCAGGAAGATTACAGTCAGCACAAGTATTCACAAGCAACCGCGGCCAGGGGTGTTCCACCCCTGTCCGGACCGTCTTTTGTTCAAGCTTGGCTCTTGTCCAGACAGCCTTGCAAGACAAACAATTTAAATCTTTGATTGCGGAGAGAATCTCGAGAGCAAGAAGGCCCTCTACTCTGAAGGTTTACGAGGGCAAGTGGCATGTTTTCAGAGACTGGTACCATATCATTCACATTGTTCCTCTGAGTGTCACAATCCCTCAACTGGCCAACTTTTCTCAGGCTTTTCAAGGAGAAACATCTGGCTCCAGTTATTCTCAAATGTTACCGCTCCATGATATCAGACACGTTCTGCCATTCTGGTACATGTGCTATCAGCCATGACAAAGATTTGTCAGATCTTTTAGACATTTAAAAAAAAAAAAAAAAAAAAAAAAAATTCAATCGACTTATATCCCTCACCCTGTTTCCAAATGGAATCTGTCCTGGGTTTTAACATGACTCAATTCAGACAGTATTGAGTCTTTAACCCACGATTAGTTAAAGCTACTATCATACAAATTGGGTTTCTTGATAGCCTTAGCTTCAGCATGCAGGGTGAGCGAGTTACATGTCCTTTCTAGTGACCCGAACTCTCTTCCGTTCCGATCAGAGGGTTTGATGGTCCTCTTGACGCAGCCAGGCTTCGTAGTCCAAAATAGATTACCATACATTGGCGATCAACGAGTCGTCATTAGCTCGCTTTCTTTATAGATAAGTCAGGATCAACAGCCATGTAAGATCCTGTTTGGGCACTCTAGCACCATTTCAATGCATAGAGGTGAGTCAGGTCACATACAAGCACCTCTTTTTTTCTGGTGATAGCTGGGATATGAGACATCACCATTCAAGCCCTTGCTTCATGGCTGTAGTGGGTTATACGCTCGGCGTACTTTGAGAATTCGCAAATCAGTCACCTTATAGAAGCTGTTGGCTGACATGCAGAGTCAACCTTCTACAGTTTTATCTTCAAGTTTGTACTCGCAGAGGCAAACATTGATTCTAGTAGGTCCGGTGTTGGGCAGCCCAGACGCCCACCAGACTCATGTACAACAATCAGCACAGCCTATTAGCTTCGCTGGATTCGCCAGATAAATTTTCGTAGGTAAGAAGATTTCAATATCTATCTTCTTAACCGTATAAAAGGGTCACATATCACGTGACCCTGGGCTGTGTTGCTGATTGAAAATTAGGAGACCGGGTTATCATTCACATGGGGAATCCAACCATCATTTCCTAGAGGATACCCGTGTGGAGGTCGGATGCTCCGCATTCCCTCCTCCTATTACTTATTCTCCTAAAGTAATGTGATTGGGGAACGTATTCAAAGGAGAAAGCAAATTTTGTAGTAAATTATGTTTCTCCGAGAATACTTACCCAATCACATTACTAAGAAACCCTCCCAACCACCCCGCCATGCGAGCATCCTCGTGTTTTATAAATCGCTCAGCTTAAAAACTAAAGAAGCGACACCTAACGGGCGGCAAGGGGAGGTAATGGGCAAGAGTTATTGCCCTTTGTCTATATGACATAGACAGGAAAGACGAATTTTCGTCTTTTGGTAGGGCTGGATTCGCGAGGTAGCAGGCTAATATCCCTAAAGTAATGTGATTGGGTAAGTATTCTCGGAGAAACATAATTTACTACAAAATTTGCTATTGCAAAATTGACAAGATCTAAGACGAGAGTAAATCAGTGATTATTAAGTTGACCAAATGTGTTTTACAACTCAATATCAACAAGATTTAAGATGTTGATTGTTAGCATTCCTTCACAATGTCAGGCAAAGTTATTACCCCCACCGCTGATTGTTAGTTGCACCATCTTTGACTTCCAAAGAATAATTTAGTTTCACTGAAATTTTTAGATAAGATTAAATAAGAGTCAGTTTTTGTCCCCCTCTCAGATTACAGCCAAAATTATCCACTATTTCCATTGAATATGTATATCGGTTGGTTTCGTTTCACTGTCTATCACATGTCAATTAACTCAACCTGAAATTTTAGGTAATGTCCTTTCCTTCATAAGCAAAGTTATGGTGACAATACAGAAAACATGCAGATCAACCTGAATGATGATAATAACAAATGTACACAGCTTACATCACTATTAGCATTGCAAGTATTATTGGGCAAATACAGCAGATACTATGATAAAGTTTTGTGTTCAAGTCTTTGGAGTTGGTTAAAGGGAATATGTCAATGGACAAACACAGACACGACAATGAGTTATACAAAATACTAGATTTATTGCTTTTTAATTACCATCAATGAACAAACACAAACAAGACGTATATTATATAAATTACTTGTTTATTGTTTTTTAATCACTTCATAAGGCTCATCACATTATGTTATGATATTATATATCTATCCATCTGTTTTCAATTTCCACACAATGACTCAAGTTGTGCACTACAGTTACAAAACTTTGTAGATGGCTTGCACTTGAATTAATGAATAATCCTATCAATTTCAGAGCTTCTTTTCAATGTCAGTGTCACCAAAAGTGTTTTCAGCTTAATAACTTCAGTTCATTACTATCGACAGTTACCAAACCTTGTGGCTGGATTATAATTGCAGTAAGAAAGAATCATATTAATTTGGGAGTCACAGTGTCCAAAAGAAGGAAAATAATGTTCTATGCACAGAAACTTGATTTTTCCAACTCCAAAATTATCAAACTTTGTGGAAGCTCTGCTTCTAAAATGTTTGTTTTATAATTTTTGTTCAGTATCCAATATTGTGGTCAAGACATAAATTTCCTGGCACAAAAATAAAGAACATTAGTAATGCTTTAACTGATTATTTATTAAGAAAACACCTAAAATTACAAGCATTTCATGGGTAAATCTTATCTCACCTGACTCTGATATCTCAATCTAACCTCTCTGCTTGATGTTTCATACACTATATACAAAACTTGAGAAATCATTTTATTTATCATTAAATGGGTTGCTACCCTGTTAAATGCCGATAAAAGAGAGCAATACTCCTATGAAATGAAAATTATCTGGAGCGTTGTTGTAGTACTTAGTTTGCCCAAAATTATACCTAATATGTTTAAACAAAACATTAATTTGCATGCTCATTACAAGACCATGCTAAAACAAAACATCAATTTGCATGCTTATTACAAGACCATGCTAAAACAAAACATTAATTTGCATGCCTATTCCAAGACTAATGCTAAAACAAAACATTAATATGCATGCTCATTACAAGAGCATGCTAAAACAAAACATCAATTTCATTGCTTATTTACAAGACTAATGCTAAAACAAAAGATTAATTTGCATGCTCATTACAAGACCATGCTAAAAGAAAACATTAATTTGCATGCTTATTTCAAGACCAATGCTAAATAAAACATTAATTTGCATGCTCATTACAAGACCAATGCTAAAACAAAAGATTAATTTGCATGCTCTTTACAAGACCGTGCTAAAACAAAAGATTAATTTGCATGCTCATTACAAGACCATGCTAAAAGAAAACATTAATTTGCATGCTTATTTCAAGACCAATGCTAAATAAAACATAATTTGCATGCTCATTACAAGACCAATGCTAAAACAAAAGATTAATTTGACTGCTCATTACAAGACCATGCTAAAACAAAACATCAATTTGCATGCTTATTACAAGACCATGCTAAAACAAAAGATTAATTTGCCTGCTCATTACAAGACCATGCTAAAACAAAACATCAATTTGCATGCTTATTACAAGACCATGCTAAAACAAAACATTAATTTACCTATTCTTTTATGACCAGGCAAAGCTGTGTTATGATCTGTTATGCAGCAAAATCTGGGACAGGCAGGTCTGGAATGTATTTTGCCTGATCTGTGTGTTTTTTTCAGTTTGATTTGGATTTTGTGGAAGTCTACAGAGTGAAGGAATTCCGTTTCCAGCCCATCAGCACAGAGGAATCAGATTCTGAGACTACTGTGAACAGGAAATCACATCATAGAAAGCTTAAGCTACAGCGCAACAGTATGTGGAACTGTGATGGGGAAGTCCTGGAAAATCCTGTTGTGAATGCTAGGTGAGTTTTATATGGCAGTAGTGTTTATATTTTACATTTCTCCGCCAATGACTTGTACACTTTCGCACAGATATAAAATGTTGTATGTCTTCATCAAATTCTGTCCAGTGGGCATGAAGTCCTTTCAAGTATTTCATGGATTGAAACCAAATTCAGTGTGAGGTTTATATTGATAATTTGCTGGTCAAATACAATCTTTGTGTTTCCTTTCAGATTTAATGTGTCCCTTGATTTTGTTTTAAAAGTATTCCTTTGCATAACAAAATCCTATTTGTGTTCCATAACTCATGAAGTCCTTGATGAATAGAAACCTAATTTGTCTTTACATTAAGAAGACACTGGTCAAGTTCAAATTTTCACTTGTTCTTGTCAGAATTTGACAATAGATGTGGCCCCAATTTGACTTTGAAGCAATGTCTCTTCAATTAATAGTTCTACTAGATCAACCTTATTTAGCACAATCTTAGTTGTTACTTTTAGCCAATTATTGTCTGGAGTGAGTGGTTGCATGGTACCTCTTAATTGTATGAGTTTTTGTAAGGAATATTATAAGATTCAGCTTCCAAAAATTCAAAATCTATCTACAGTCAGAATTTTTTAAAGTATGTAGCATGTTCTGTAATTTATTCAATAGCTTTCTGTCTTATTTACATCACAGTAAGTGTATAAGAAAGAACAAAAATCATTTAATGACAATTGCAACATCCTTAAAACCTGTGCTTGATCCAGTTAAAGCTTCAACAGTTTAGAAGAGACTCTGAAGATGAATGACAGTGCTGTAGTACATTTATAACCTTTGTAAAAATTATTTAATGAATGGATAATTTATATTCTGAAGTACTCAAAGTACTGAGACAATACTGTGCTTACTTTTCATCTATATGGTCTCAGGTTTGATATTTAAGTCATGGTTGCTCATCCAAGTTTGGTGATTTCCTCAGGGAAACAGATTTCCTGTTTACTCCATCTCATATACCAGCATCTGAACCATGAAGAGCATGTTGTATAAATTGAAGGGTAAAAAAATGGTTGCATGATTGATATAAAAAAAAATTGTATTAATTCACAGGGTGCACTGCCAGCTTGTCAGACTGTTTGCTCGTGGGCGGCCAAACCTGGAATGTAGGAATCAGAGCCATTCCTGCCGTGCAGCTTGTGAGAAGGAGGAGATGTGATGATATGGCATGGTCTTCCACATGATTACCTCGGATATCTTCAGGTCTCCGCCCTAGAGGATAACATACAACTTTACTGTTTTGTCTTCAGAATTGAGAGAGAGAAAAAAAAAAATAATAGCACAATACTGGCTTGCCAGTTGTGGACCAAAATCTTGCCTATATTTGCGATTCAGTTTACACTTTTGTGTTTTCAGTCTGATATTCAGCATTTTAAAATTTGCTCAACCTGTTCCAAATCTTGCATAGTTTTATCATTGCAAAATTAGTGTCAAGGAAATAGCTTTTGTTTAACCATATATTTTTATCAGAAGTTATTGATATCAGAATTAGTTTATTCTTACATTGAGACATTTAACAAAAATACTATATTGATTAAAGCAAGAGTCATTTTACTATGGAAATATGGTCAGGTCAGTAAATCTGAACTAAATTGGCCTTATTTAAACATCCAGTTTATTGGATAAAAGGATAAATTCTTATATGGCCTCTAATAAGTTCTTCCCATTTACTGTGTTCTTTTTTTGTCTTTCGTTAATGAGTTTTACTGAACTTGTAAATGAGTATACTTAGTACATTTGATATAATTGGTTAACAAATACATATTATTTAAGCTGCACAAATGTAATATAGCACAACATTTTTCACTTCCATCCACTCTCTTCCCTTAAACTCGCCTCCAATATTAATAGGTATTAGCTCTAGTTATTACTTATTCAATTACATTTAAAATGAAATCAGATTTAGTTCTCCGAGTTTTGAATTTTTCATGGCAAGATTTACCTGGATTAAAGCTGTAATCCAGGTAAATCAAATAGAATAGACTTTCACCACACTGAGTATTCAAAAGCTGGTTATTGTTGGCTTCTAATAAGCAATGCAAGTGATTATATAACTTTAGTTAGATGAACATTACTGTTACCTAAGTGCAATGTATAAATTCACATATGAGCTGATCAATCTAAATATTAGATCAATGCAATCTAAAATTTTGTTAAAGCTTGATAGTTACTGTATAACCTAGCTAGATCAGATTTAATGTAGGTTCTAGGTATATTCATTACTTATGTCAAGATATGAACAATGCAACTGTTCATTTTTTCCTCAAATTTTTTAATTATTTTCTGATTTTGTTTTGTTCAAATTTGCACTTTGAAGGGGTTTTTTCTCAAGATTTTATATCATTTATTTTGTCTTCCATGTTTGTCCCCCCGTGTTATTTTCATTCTTATTTAAAACCATAATCTGATGGTTGTTATGCTAAATGCTTGTACTAGAATCATTGTAATGTAGATGATGTTGGCAACCTTTATTATGATAATACAAAATATGCAGTTATATGTGCAATATTGCGTTTAATTCCATTTTAAAAATGGTGTGTAGAAATTATGAAGCAGAGTAACATCAGAACCAACAGAATGTGATTTTGTATCGTAAAACAAATCATTTTTTTTGTATATAATGCAAATTTAATTTCTTTTTTTATTCCATGTTCTTGTACTTGGCATGTTTGGTTTGATCATGCAGTTTAATTCGGTCATTTCAAAAGACTGTTATCAAGAATCTAATTTCTGCATGTAATCCTGACTTCAGACTTATTTAAATCTTAAATTATTCATGCATGATAGCACTTCCAAAATTTAAATTGTGACCTCTGGAAATATTTACTTAGTTAGGGGTTGGTTTCCACGACAAACAAATGTATGTAATTTAATCATTGTATATTTTGTACAGTTTAATCCATGTTAAATAGTTATTTCTGGAAAATACTGACCCTCTTAAGCAGGTGCTAGCTTGATACAGGTGACCTTAAAGTACTTGCTGCTTATGACAGCTGATTGCAAAATAATGCCAACTTGAAAACATATTTGACTGTAAAACTCCCATTCCTTTTTTGGAAAAGATTAAAGGTATGGAAACAGAATAATATCATAGACAAATAACTCATGGCACTGCACTGGTTTTCAGGATGAAAGAATGATGTTTTACCTTATTAGTACCTTTTTCCCATCAAGTATTGAAGATTGTTCTGACAAAATATACTGACTGCTGCCTGTTCTGAAGGATTTAATTCTGAATGGAAAAAGTAGGAATTTTACTTACATAAATATTTTAGTTACTAGTAGCAAGTGTCCGACAATCCAATGAAAGATAGATTACAAGAAAGTGTATATCTCAAACATACTCATGCTTGATGTCAACATAAGCGAGATAATGATATAACAATGCACTGTTAAGATGGTTTTTCAATATTAACAAAGAATTTGTTTATGTAACAGCAGATAAATCTTATATAAAAAGTTTGGAGCTTCCTTTCATGGGGCATTTGAATTTCTCCACTCCAAGCCAATGTTTATATATACAAGTTTAAACAACCAACAATGTCGGCAATAAAAAAAGGCCAGATGATACATTTTGCTGAAAGAAGGAAAATACAATTGCAGATTACGACACTAGCGAAGCCCTGTGCGATCCTAGAATAAATCTTTTGCACATTATTTTTTGTACTTTTAAAAAGAAAACTTTTTTTGGATTACGAGAATAATACATATAAAGTTTCAAATAGCCACACCACAATTGTCTTGTATTATTCATGCGTGATCTCTTCCCCAAACTGTTAATAAACTTTTTACATTTTTTCATGCCTTTACGAAAAAATTCTTTTTACATGTGCAAGAAAAATACATGAATTTAAAATTTCAGGAGCCATGCTCCAACCATGTTATATCCAAATCCTTGATATAGCAGAGCGTACTATAGTGGGGTCACACTCTGCATGCAAGTCAGGAGGAATTTCAATTCAACAGCATCATTTTGCTTTATTGTGTATGTCGAGATATTTTAGAAAGTGATACAGCTTTGTTGACAAGATTTGATTTAATTTCTGCCACAAAGATAATTTTGTGACAAAAACACACTATCACTTGAAACAAGTATTTTCCATGTACACATTCAACAAACAATTATTAAAATGAAATTTAGGTTACATTAGTATGCAACAAATGATTCCATGTAGTACAGTGTAAGCAAGTGTAGTACAGTGTAAGCAAGTGTAGTACAGTGTAAGCAAGTGTACTTACAACTTAGCTTACACAGAAAAGTTCCCTGAACCAAGTTCTGACATAGCATTTTTATTCTGTTATGGACTTAATGCCATTATTCAACAGATAAGAAACAATACATGGCAGCCAGTATATTTGGTCATCACCAAGATAAAACTATGCAGTTCAAATTTCTTAAATGATTTTTGAAGACATACACTTGTGTAGATGTGTAGTAAAAGTATTTATCTCTTCAATTAACATTCATTTGATTTTTTCAAACAAATTAATGTTGAAGAATAAAAAGCCATGGTCAAGGAAATTGGCGTTAACAAAACAATGTATATATGACTACAATCTTCAATAAAAACAAATAACTTTTCTTCAAAGAAGTCAGTACCAAACTGAAATGAAAGCAATGGAATCTGATGGATTTTTTTCTATTTCCAACTTGACTGAAACAAGTTTACTGTGCTATGAAAGTTTCCTTTTTTGCAGGGAAACTGTTCATACTTATAAACAGTACCAACGGCAGCCTCGGACGCAAACTAACTTTTACCAACTTGGCACATACTGAAAAGTAAATAGTGCTTCATCATTCGTTATGTGATTGTGCTATGTTTATCCACTGAATTCAGACATATATGACCTGTGATGAAATTATTGAATATTTTAATCTGTGTGTTTTTCGATGGAAATACTTAATTGTGAATTCAATGCTTGTGATGAGATTCATGGGTGAGTACACGGTGTTGATACTCTAATCATGGTATACATATGACGTGTATAAAAAGTATGCACATGTATGTACCAATCTGTGGTTCTCTAAATACACTAAAATATTATATATGCCTTCTTTTACTACAGGTGTATTTCCCATTTAAGATGCACTGATTTTAGATGGTAACTGTGCCAATCAGCATGTATTTTACTGCTTGCAATTAATATCTAACCCCACCCACCAACCTGCAATTTTTTGTCTGTACAAGCATCGTTTTCTTCAACTAACTGACCTGGTTCAGTCTAAAACATGGTCAAGTTCTAAGGCTCCCAAATATGGTGTTATTGTGGTGTCACACTGTATGTACCTCAACAACTGTCAGCTCAATAATTGACAATATATATAATGCATGTATATACCTTGCACAGACCAGCAATATTTCATGCATTTTGTTTACTTTCCTGGTCTTGTGACAGGATTCAATAGGCTGGAAATATAGCACATCTGACAAATGTTGGACAAACATTGTTTGTTTTGTCATTTTATTCTTTGCCAGAACTACCATATATGTTATGTATTAGGCAGTTTTTATACCTACAGTAGCCAGAAATCTGAATTGATTTGTTTGCAAACCAGCATGGTAGTTATTAATGGTGTCATTTTATGATAGGTCTGGTTATGTTCTGTGTAAATCAAACGCTTGGTCTTTTCTTGTCTGTATGAGAGCATTATGAATGTCAAGGCCACTTACCATATATACTCACTTATAAGCCAAATCAAGCTGCAAACTGCAGAGATCCAGATCTGCCATCACATAATGCACCAGCAGATCCGGGCCTGTGCAGTTTGTAAGGACTAATCAGCAGAGCAAACAACATTGACCCAGATATACAGGTTATTTGCTCTGGCAGATCAGGGTATCTTTTGTTTGCAGTTTGACTTATAGGTAAGAACTTAATGGTAGTTACAGGTTAGGTCACACATGTTATACATTTTAATCTGTATTTTTACCTGTACAAGGGCATTACTTCTTGCCATAAGTTTAAAGAGTTATTTTGATTGTAAAAGAATGCTTCCAAACCATTGTGTTGTCATGATGGTATTTTTTGTATGGAAATATAAAGCAATACAATATTTTGTAATTTTTTTTTAGATGTATCAGTTCAAGCTATGTCAAACTCTGCAGTACAAGTGACAAGTAAAAGTGGTCTTCATAAATAGCCATGACTGAGATGGATAAACTTTGATAGCTGCTGAGGATGAAATACACTATTTATTCTTTGATAAATCCTGTCTGGTTAATTGTAAATGTGATGAAAAGGTATGAATGGATTTGTCATCAGAGACAGTTTTAATAAACAAATTTATATACATTTGGTAACAGTTGGGGTATGGGCTTATTGTCAAGATTGGGTTTCTCATTAGATAAATATGGATAGATATGGGGATGTGATAAAGAGAAGAGCAGATAATGCCCTGCCAGGATTTGACAGATTGTTGATGATGGGAGATTCGTGTTAGACAGGTTGTATTTCATTACAGTTGCAATTTTTGCAAACACCTCCCTACTTTCTAGCCACATAATGAATTTATTTCTTTGTTATCTTGTTGATTTTCTTGTCTGCAATTTATTTGGCATTGGTTTTTTTTCAACATTGCAACAAAAATGTTGATTGGCTACTTAATGTGGTATGTTGTTTAAAAGTACAGTCTAAGAGGCATTATTGCATAAAAGATTCCAGAGGTTTTTAAAATCATGGTTTTAAAAACCTTTATTAATATTTTCAATTTTGCATCAGTTTTGGAAAAACAACATACATGAGTACAAGTAATTTTCAAAGAATACTTGTCCGTAACATTTTTTTATAATTGTTTGTGTATTTGTTTTTAAGTATTTATGTTTAGATAGCCAGATTTTATCTCTTTAGCTACGCATCTAATATAATTTTGTATTATCCAGGATGTTATACCAATCTCTTTTTGTAAGTCATCATTAATAGTTAAACCTCATTTAGGTAGTTCTCCATGTTATTGATGTAACAGCATTAATTTTTGCATATTCAATATATTCAATAATCTCTAGATTAAAGAAATAAATACAAAGTTATAGCCAGTAATGACATAAAATACTGGAAGGGACTTTGCAATCTGTTTCCTAATATCTGAATTTTCATTACATCCAGCTTTGTTATAGATAAAGTTTACTGTAGACAGGTATAGATATATAATTTGTTTATCTCTAACATGTGATAGAAACTCATATGTACCAGTAATAATTAGTATAGTGAACATTGTAGTTTTTATATCTACAAATTATTTTACATGAGGAAAAATGTCAATTTGACTTAAATTTTGACATTTTTGCTAACATTTTTAAAAATTTTATTTAAGTGGAATAATCATCTGAAAGTTACAAATCCTACAGATGAAACCTGCATGTTTAGGAATCAAAATTCGGAAAATTTCACTTATTTATAAAAACCCAATTCTACAAAATGCATTAGTTGGAAATAACATTCCACTAGATATTTCTGTAATTTGTATCCTTGTACAATGCAACTTTATTAGTTTCAAGGTAATATTAATCAGAGACAATATTCCTTAACTAAACAAGCAATGCTAGTTATATTTATTTATTTAGGTATGTAAACAAATTGCCAGAAGCAATCCATTTATTGCTCCTTTGCATCCTTAATCAAATTAGCAATAATAATAATAATAATATTGAGGACTTTGTACAGCACTTAATCTTTTGAAGCTCTGACTGCTTTACAGCACAAGACAACACCTAAAAAAAACCACATTAATAATGATATGATTACAAGAACAAAAAATCACCATGAAATTAGAAAACATATAACATGCTGCGAATATTTAAGGTAAGGAAACAGTAGGTATTTAATTCTGTTCTTACAGTTGAATTATAATAATGGAAAACTAATAAGTGGATTCTGTAATTGTTTTGAAGTTGTTGATGACATGTATCTGTATCATGAATCTGTAACCTGATAATTAATGCCCATTCCACTGGCTTAGTCTTATTCCATTTTTCTAACCTGATGATTACTGCCTCTCTGATTTAGTCTAATTCCATTGATGTAGCCCAATGATTACTGCCTCTCTGATTTAGTCTAATTCCATTGATGTAGCCCAATGATTACTGCCTCTCTGATTGGTTTAGTCTAATTCCATTTTTCTAACCTGATGACTACTGCCTCTCTGATTTAGTCTAATTCCATTGTTGTAGCCCAATGATTACTGCCTCTCTGATTGGTTTAGTCTAATTCCATTTTTCTAACCTGATGATTACTGCCTCTCTGATTTAGTCTAATTCCATTGTTGTAGCCCAATGATTACTGCCTCTTTGATTTAGTCTAATTCCGTTGTTGTAGCCCAATGATTACTGCCTCTCTGGTTTAGTCTAATTCCATTGTAGTCTAATGATTGGTATAGTCTAATTCCATTGTTGTAGCCCAATGATTACTGCCTCTTTGATTTAGTCTAATTCCATTGTTGTAGCCCAATGATTACTGCCTCGCTGATTTAGTCTAATTCCATTGTAGTCTAATGATTGGTTCAGTCTAATTCCATTGTTGTAGCCTAATGATTGGTTCAGTCTAATTCCATTGTTGTAGTCTAATGATTGGTTTAGTCTAATTTTCCATTGTAGTCTAATGATTGGTTTAGTCTAATTCCATTGTTGTAGCCTAATGATTGGTTTAGTCTAATTCCATTGTTATAGTCTAATGATTGGTTTAGTCTAATTCCATTGTTGTAGCCTAATGATTGGTTTAGTCTATTCCATTGTTGTAGTCTAATAATTGGTTTAGTCTAATTCCATTGTTGTAGTCTAATGATTGGTTTAGTCTATTTCCATTGTTGTAGTCTAATGATTGGTTTAGTCTAATTCCATTGTTATAGTCTAATGATTGGTTTAGTCTTTTCCATTGTTGTAGTCTAATGATTGGTTTAGTCTAATTCCATTGTTGTAGCCTAATGATTGGTTTAGTCTAATTCCATTGTTGTAGTCTAATGATTGGTTTAGTCTAATTCCATTGTTGTAGTCTAATGATTGGTTTAGTCTATTCCATTGTTGTAGTCTAATGATTGGTTTAGTCTAATTCCATTGTAGTCTAATGATTGGTTTAGTCTAATTCCATTGTTGTAGTCTAATGATTGGTTTAGTCTATTCCATTGTTGTAGTCTAATGATTGGTTTAGTCTAATTCCATTGTTGTAGCCTAATGATTGGTTTAGACTAATTCCATTGTTGTAGGCTAATGATTGGTTTAGTCTAATTCCATTGTTGTAGTCTAATGATTGGTTTAGTCTAATTCCATTGTAGTCTAATGATTGGTTTAGTTTAATTCCATTGTTGTAGTCTAATAATTGGTTTAGTCTATTCCATTGTTGTAGTCTAATGATTGGTTTAGTCTAATTCCATTGTTGTAGCCTAATGATTGGTTTAGACTAATTCCATTGTTGTAGGCTAATGATTGGTTTAGTCTAATTCCATTGTTGTAGTCTAATGATTGGTTTAGTCTATTCCATTGTTGTAGTCTAATGATTGGTTTAGTCTAATTCCATTGTTATAGTCTAATGATTGGTTTAGTCTAATTCCATTGTTGTAGCCTAATGATTGGTTTAGTCTAATTCCATTGTTATAGTCTAATGATTGGTTTAGTCTAATTCCATTGTTGTAGCCTAATGATTGGTTTAGTCTAATTCCATTGTTGTAGTCTAATGATTGGTTTAGTCTAATTCCATTGTTGTAGTCTAATGATTGGTTTAGTCTAATTCCATTGTAGTCTAATGATTGGTTTAGTCTATTCCATTGTTGTAGTCTAATGATTGGTTTAGTCTAATTCCATTTCTGGGTCTCTTGATACTATTTCTTCGTATGCTATGACAGTCTCAGCATGTTCAGGGTTACTTATGATTTTAGCACTGAGAGCCCACACAGTCCTAATTCTGATAATATAGCACTTCTGAAGAAATAAAATTTACAAGCATATTTTGTGCATTCAAGGAGGCAGACATATTTTTTCTCCAGATCATTCAGATTTTGAATGAGATATCTTTCCATCAGACCATCTCTTGGATTCATATTTTAGTGTGAGAATAAACTTTAACTTTGCTACTAAAGGCTTCACAAGTCATTGATGGTTACTGTATACATCATGCTGCTAATGAGTGCTGCATACAACATGTGGCTGTTATTAATAAATTTGGACATAAAGCTGTTAATGAGGACTGCACACAGCTTCAAGCTGTAAATGAATAGTGCATATAACGTCAAGCTGTAATGAGGACTACACACAGCTTCAAGCTGTAAATGAATAGTGCATATAACGTCAAGCTGTAATGAGGACTGCACACAGCTTCAAGCTGTAAATGAATAGTGCATATAACGTCAAGCTGTAATGAGGACTACACACAGCTTCAAGCTGTAAATGAATAGTGCATATAACGTCAAGCTGTAATGAGGACTGCACACAGCTTCAAGCTGTAAATGAATAGTGCATATAACGTCAAGCTGTAATGAGGACTGCACACAGCTTCAAGCTGTAAATGAATAGTGCATATAACGTCAAGCTGTAATGAGGACTGCACACAGCTTCAAGCTGTAAATGAATAGTGCATATAACGTCAAGCTGTAATGAGGACTGCACACAGCTTCAAGCTGTAAATGAATAGTGCATATAACGTCAAGCTGTAATGAGGACTGCATACATAAGCAGTAAATGAGGGCTGCATATAACTGCTGTTTTATCAGTTATACTAAATTATGGGCCACAGCAAGAATTAAAGAATTGAGTTCCACTTCTGTACTTCAGGAAAAATTACAGATATCAGGCAACAGACTGTATGTACTTAAAAGTTAGAAAAGCTCACAAGTGTCAGGCAACATGCCTTATGTACTTTAAAGTCAAAGAGAATTACAAATGTCAGGCTACACCCCTTTCCATTACAAGTGTCAGGCTACCCACCTTATGTACTTGAATGTCAGAAAGAATTTAAAGCACCAGGCTAGTCTACTTTGCTTTAAGGTTTGAAAGAATTAAAAGTTTCAGGCAACACATCTTATGTACTTGAAAGTGTGAAAGAATTGCAAGTGTCAGGTTGAATGTCTTGTGTATTTTAAGGTCTGAAAGAATTACAAGTGTCCTACTGCATCTTTGAGGGAAAAAGAGTACAAAATATAAACTCGCTTGATCTAACATGCTTGTCATTGTTAATTAAATTTGGGATCCTGAGGACCATTGTATGAAATTGAATTCAGTGCATCATTATTATGCTGGACATATCTCTCAAAATATAGTCATTTTATTTTAATTCCTGTTAAAAAAACAATTTACTTTTTGTCTGTTAATTATTTACCAATGCAAACTTTAATTGTGTAGTTAAATAAAGCATTAATAAAATCTATCTTTTACATACATTTGGTTGTCTTCTGTTCCATACTCTATTGCCATCTATCTTTTACATACATTTGGTTGTCTTCTGTTCCATACTCTATTGCCATCTATCTTTTACATACATTTGGTTGTCTTCTGTTCCATACTCTATTGCCATCTATCTTTTACATACATTTGGTTGTCTTCTGTTCCATACTCTTTTGCCATTCCAGTAATGATAGTTCCATTATCACAGAATAGTAGTTAAAGTTATTCCTGTCTTATCAACCTAAGCCAGTAAGTTTGTATTAATACCATTTATTCATTATTGTCTGTAATGCATACAATTCTGTCATGTGATGAAATATCTCATTTTAATCTTTAGACTTGAGTCATACATGGATATTAATAATAATAATAATAATAATAATAATAATAATAATGCCTTTTTAAAGAGGGTAACACAAATAGTTAAATGGAACTAATCCTCCTTGTGTCCCTCTATTATATGCATATTTACAAGAAAAATACATGTACATAGTTACACACAAACACACAGCAATGTTTGTACATGGATATAATAATCAGAAAATGTAATGCACAATCAGCATTGATAATTAGCTATATTTATACATGGACATAACAGAAAATTTAACCCCCAATCAGCATTGATAATTAGATATATTTATACATGGACATAATAAACAGAAAATTTAACGCCCAATCAGCATTGATAATGACCTGTATTTATACATGGACATAATAAACAGAAACTTTAACACCCAATCAGCATTGATAATGACCTCTCTCTCTCTCTCTCTCTCTCTCTCTCTCTCTCTCTCTCTCTCTCTCTCTAATCTAATCTAATCTAATCTAATCTAATCTATCTATCTATCTATCTATCTATCTATCTATCTGTCTGTCTGTCTTGCCGACCGTTGGGGCACCACTGATGACCTGACAACCAGCTTCCTCCATTCCAATCTGTTCTCTGATATTCTCACTGTGTCACTCAGCTTCAGTCTTGTCCACTCTGAGATGTTATCCTCCCATCTTTTCCTCTGTCTCCTCTCCTTTGCCATCCCTGCACAGTACCTTGCATGATTGTCTTAGCAAGCCCTGTTCATCATGGGACATGTCCATACCATTTCATTTTGCGCTTCTTCACAATGGTCAATAGCTCTTCACAGGGCCCAATGGCTTGCTTAATTTTGTTTCCCACTTCCTCATTCATGACATGATCTCTGTATGTAATGCTAAGCAACCTTTGAAAGCATCTCATTTCAACAGCTTGTATCCTTTCGAGATCCGCTGTGAGGGTCCATGATTCACAGGCATATAGGAATGCAGATGCAACCAAGGAGCACATCAGTCTGATTTTTGAGTTGACTGAGGTGTTTCTGTCTTTCCAAACTGTCTTTAGCCTTGCCATTGCTGTTATTGTCAGCGCAATCCTGAACAATATTTCTGGTTTTGATCCCTCTTCTGCCATGATGGCTCCTAAGTACTTGAATCTATTAACTGTTTCCAGTTTTTGGCCTCTAATCATGATATCAGTGCTGATGCCACTGGTGTTGTTGGTCATCAATTTGGTCTTCTCTGCACTGATTTCCATACCAAAAGCAGTAGCTGTCCTGTCCAGTTTTTCCACCAACTGAGCTAGCTCCTTCTCATTTCCTGCAAGGCCATCGATGTCATCAGCAAAGCGCAGATTCGTTATTATTCTTCCTCCAATACTGACAGTTCCTAAGACCCACAAGAGGCTACTGGCAAGCTTACTCATACACATTGACCAAACCCGAGACTAGGAACTGATGCAGACAGAAGTGAAATGGCAAAGATCTATAATGGTGAGCATTTTAGACCACTCAGCCACTTGTGGTCCTGAACTTCAAGTTGTAATGTATTTGTCAAATTTAACTGCTTCCGCTTTTCAGACATCAAATTAGATTATATTTAAATATACTTTTTATAATTTGCTGTGGGATTCTTTTCCAAATTAGTGGTCCTGAATATTGAAAACTTTTCTAAAAGATTTCTTCATTTGATTGCGGAAAGGTGGTTAGCCGAAACTGATCTGAAATTATTAGTGTTGTTTTCTAGCATGAAATAGTTCAGTGAAATATGCTGGGGCCATATTGTTTGAAACTTATTTCATTAGGCTAGCCTTTATCAAAAATATTTATTGACTTACTGTTAACAATTCAATATCAATCATTGCATTTGCGTATTTTCATCGTTATCTAAGATGTGTTTTCATGCTCTTTTTCACAAGTGGAATAATTTTCAAATATTTTTGTCAAAACCATTTTCCCAGATATTTGTGGATTGTTGTTCCACAGGTCTAAAATGTGTACAAGATGAGAAGTCCATTTCTTCTATACTTTTTTTTTTTTACTAGTGAGCATTGAAACCAAATTAGATATTGAGAACCTCCAATATATCCAATTTGGTACAAAAATATTTTTACATATTTTTATATATCATGGATTGGTAACATTTTCTTTTGTAATAGTTTTTCTGCTTATTTTTTTTTTTATTGTGTTTGAAAATGGAACATAATAATTAGTTTATTGTGAAGACATACAAAAATTGCATTGACTTGCTACATGCATCAAAATAAAAAAAATAAAAACAATTTGTGACCAAAGATATGTTCTTTGATGAGACTAATTTAAATTACTTTAATCAGAAAAAATTTGGAGGTGCAGCCTAGAAACTATACTCAAACTTTCAGGTTAAATTACAGCTCAGTGCCACCCTCAATCACCAGTTACCTGATACAGTGCAAGTGAACTTTAACCTCAGCAAGGTCAGTGACCCTAAATACAGAGAGATGATAGTCTCAGTAAACACTAATGCAGTAATGCACTCTGAAGATATATCATAAATACATTTCAATTATAAAAGCCAAATAACCCTAATCCTAGCATCACCCTTGTAATAACTGATGAAAAACATTTGCATATTGAGAAAACAGAGCAGCAGATGTATTACATATTAAAAGCTCGAAGAAATTGGATGAATTTGGAATTGCATTTATTGTAGGTCTCAGTAATGTCTCTTGGAGTATATTGTCTATATTTCATGATATGGATAATGCTATATGGATCCAACCTTTTATACAGGTAATTAATAAATATATACCTTTGAAAATACATAATGTAAAACTGGACTTCCAACTTAATTGGTTGACACCTGTCATTTTAGATGCCATGAAAATCTATGCTTGTTTCAAATCTGTAGGTCAACAAGCACATTACAGAGCATGGAGAAATAAACAAATCAGGAAAAGAAAAATTACTCAGTCAGCTGTAGGAAATAAATAATAATAATTCTGAGTGAAATGTTCCAGGTAAGCATTCCACAATAACATTTAAAATCTAACAACTTAGCCAGGAAAGGCAGATTATTGATGAAGAAGTTCAAAAATGCAAACACCTTCATTTAATTTTTTGTCAGCATAGTGTACAGAATTAAGGAATCCATTGTCAACTTTAATCATAATGAACTAAAATTTCTGTTAAGAAAAATGCCACCTGACAAAAAAATTTAATGATGCAATACCATATCAAAAGGTTTTTAAATTTTTGCTGAAATATTGTGACAAGAAAATCAACAGATTTAGTAAATATTGGACCATGTCTTCTGAGGATTGCTGTGGATATAATATCTGACAGCATAGCTTACATATGTAATCTAAGCATATCCACCTCAGAATTTCCCCCGCCATGGAAATCGGCAAATATTACCTTGTTTTCACAAGTCTGGCAACAAAGAATATGCCATTAACTACAGATCTATCTTATCAACTCTGTCCAAACTACTTGAGAAACATGTTCATGACAATAGTTTAGTATACATGTAAAGCTATAACTTAAATCATAAAGACCAATTCGAGTTCAGATAAAAACATTTCTATGATAGAGCCTTGGTTTCCATGATAGATAGATGAATTACAACCTTAGGCCAAGGAACATTAGTTGGATCCATACAAGATAATCTTAAGCAGCATTGAGGGTGAACCCTACAACTTTTTAGGAGGGTCCATTCGCGAAGATAAAGATTTCTACAAAAAGTGAAAATGCAAGGTCAATAATGTCAAACCAATGGACATGTTTCTCTAATTGGATTAGCCCATTTTGTTCTTCTATTTTTGATGTTTTTGTTTTCATTATCTATGCATGTTTCTTTACTCACCTGCCCACACAATATTTGTCATCACTGTCCCTGCTGTTGTCTCTCAAATGAAAATTTTAACAAGACCTACATGATATTGCGCCTAAGGATCATGTAAAGTTATGTTGATAATCCATGTGGGGTAGCTTGTGCATATGAAAAAACGTTTTTGATCTTAATCAAATCCATGTCCATTGAACACCATGTCTGATGAATGTTTCACAGAGTATGTGCATTGACTCCATTAAACACAAAATATTGAAGTTATCTCTGATTACTTAGGTATTTGTGTATATCGCTTAGTAACATATATAACAGTATTTTTGTGTCTACCTAAGGCAAATATCCTATCTGGATTTTGATTGTCCAGCATCACAACATTGTATACTATGAGATTATTAATACATCGATCGAGGTCATCAACAGATGAAGCTTCATCAATATCAGTGATAAAATCAATAAATATTACCCTCCTCATCCAACAATTTCGCATTTTCATTAAAAACTTAAAGAACATTGTAGCATTGCTGATCATCAACAGATGGTGCCACCAAATA
The DNA here is from genome assembly GCA_029339505.1 of Unio delphinus. NCBI lineage: Eukaryota > Metazoa > Mollusca > Bivalvia > Unionida > Unionidae > Unio > Unio delphinus. The sequence goes on along the minus strand of JAQISU010000034.1, from coordinate 6,822,770 downwards.
TATCTTATCCCACTTTAGTCATATCATTATCAGATTAAGCAACAGTTGCATATTACCAGAGAATTCATATTGTGATTGATGCAGAGCGTCCACCCCCCACAACAACATTAATAAAAAAATACAAAGCTTGCACTTACAGGCAAGTGTGTGAAATGTACATATACATGCAAATTTATTTTGTCTCATATGAAGAAAGGTGGTGATATCACTGCTACACTGGAAAAATTATCAGGAGCCCCATGAGCTAAATATCCAGGAGGAAAAATATCTTCCTGGATATAATTATTATGGTCCTGGAACCTGGCTTGATATCCAACTTGACAAGAAAGATCAAGCGAAAATTGGAGAGTATCCATTAAATGCTATTGATCAAGCATGTCACATTTATGATGTAGCATATAAAATAAAGATCTACATCAAGGACATATTGCAGATGTCAAGCTTATTCATTCGTTAAATTCTATACAAATAAATCTCTCCAAGAAAAACATGCTAGCTTCCTTGTATAATCCACAATGAAAGATAAGCTAGTATTAGGGACCAGTAATTAATAAACTGATCATTATTATACAATGGAATCAATTTATTATAGTCCAATAGAATATTGAAGGGGTAGAGCACTCAGCAGCGATTAGTAAACTAGCTGATGAAGCAAATATCACATGTTATGTTGGTGCCAATCGGTTAGCACGACAGGCAATATCACAAATGTATCTATCACAGCCTGAACATATTCAGTATGCACATTTTTATGTCAGCACTCCCAATGATGTTAATCAGGCAGATATTTTGCTTTTAGCACACGATACTATTAAAACACGTAGACATTAATCACTCACGTACAAATACGCGTTAACCATCATTGACCTTGCAACCAGATATAAAGAAGCAGAACCACTACCAAATAAAACAGCAACTGAAGTCGCATCTGTTTTTGAACGAATTTATCATCGTGGAGGTATGCAATAGGCACAGTTGCTAAAAGCTGATCCTGACAAGGAATTTCTTAGTGCAGTATATCTGATGAAACAAACGTAGCGTCAAAATCAGACAAGGACATACCGCAATTCATCGCTATCAGGCAACCGTTGAACCATTTAATCGAACACTTTCTGAACGGGTATTTGTATAACAGTATGCACAGAAAATGTCCCTGAACAAAGTTTAGAAAGACAGATCTCGTGAATGGGTTGCAATACTACCAAGTGTTATAGCTGCGTTAAATAATGAAATTACTCGTTCAATTTCTATGAAACCTACCAATGCAATCACACACAAAAAGCATATACTAATACAACGACATGACTCCTTCTCAAACAGCCAACACTAGGTAATGTAACTATGATATTTAGATGAACTTGGTGAACTTGAATGTAGTAAGAAACAATAGTAACTAATCCTACTTGGAGTGTGAGGACACAACATTGCCAGCGTGGTAAGATTCATGGGGGATCCTCAATTTATATGCTAGATTCAGCTCCTCCTCAATGTGGATTTGTATGTGAACAATTACAAGTAATTCCCGAAGACACAATATTAGCACCGCGTTCACATTTGTGAACTGGTGCCGCGACGTGGATTTCATTCAAGACAGGTCATTATCACATTTTCGTGTATGTGACCAAGTCAACTACTAATTATATATATATATATATATATATATATATATATATATATATATATATATATATATACGGTAAACTGTCCTTTATTATTATTTTATTATTAGTAGTAGTAGTATTAGTATTATTTGATTATTGCCACAACAATATTGTGTTACAGCTCGCACAATTTGTATTCTGTTGTGTTTCAATGTTATGATAAATTCAGCATCGAGATAAAAGTCGCGCTTATGTTTTGTCACATTGTTTATAACTAGCTAGTTTTTTCTTATTACATCATCGCCATTGTTTCAGTTTGATTATTATTTTCTGTGAATTCTATAATAATAATAAAAACTCCGCAGCCGACATCTTCTTCTAGACACTGCGAGATATGTTAAATTTAACCATTCAATATGATCATCGACAATCCAAATATTAATATCCGAAATAGTAAAGCTTTGTGAAGAACGAATCGTTATAGCATATCGTAGCGTCAAGGGATTTTTGTTCATCGTTACGTGCTCTCAACAGCACTCACAGGAACTAAAACCATATTATTTAACACAAGATTTAGTTTACTACCGCAACCTGGAATTTCAAAGTCGATATTTTGCCGTCGATTAACTTCCTGGGCGATAACACAGTGATACAAGTCTATTTGAAAACGAACTATCTTTCACACTGAACATTTTTTTGGTTGCAGTCTGATCAATAAATCCGTAAGCTCTTTTTTCTGAATCAAGTGCTCTATGATCATCAGGTATATCCTCATAATCCACGAACTTTTTCAGCTATTCATGCGGAGATAGTCCAACAAAAGGAAGTGGTTGGCCTATGATCGCCAAACATTATCACAGCATTATTTCTGTCAGTAACCAATCAAGAAATATTTTGAATGTCTCCAGCGACACTGTATATATTTCATCTTATGTAATAATCTCTGGAATATATTTTTTACCCATTCGTTTCCGAGTCCATGTATTTCCAATCCATGAGAAGAAGATATGATAAGTATGAGATTTAACTCATCGCTTATTCATTTCTCTGGCGAATTTATGTGTGGGTGTCAAAACAACCATTTCTGAACAACTGTTTGGGAATAATTCAATCGCACGTGTTGTTTATCAGAACCTCCCGGTCTATTATTCTCAAAATCAGTTATATCAGGATTTTCAGCATCATACTTTTTCTTTGTTGTGGTAAGCACATTTCTTTTTACGGATGATATGATATAATTGCCTCACTTACAACCAATGATATTAATATTTTTACATCAAGCATATATCGTAATAAACCTATTGGGGCCCAACCACGTCCGCTGAAATATTTTCCAAACCAAATAGCGACAATCGGATGAAGGTTTCTCAGTGCAAACTCGAATGAATCGATACAAGCGAATCCAGTCAGGACTAATTCTGGTAAGGGTCCGTTTATCGCAACTCTGTTCATCTCGTGTTGATTGTCCAGATCTCTTTAATAAATGAAGAACACACTCCAATTCCAAGAACACTTCTCCGCTAGCATGCAGCAATTTCGACCTAGCTAACATCATTATAATCGTATTTAGTATTCCACACAACTGCGTTGTATATTTTCAAGAAATACCAACCGTGTTTGTTTCCATGAATTTTATTTCTGAGTTCTATTAGCATCAACTGAAGGAATAGTAAAATAATTACTTAATAATTGTTCAGCATCTTCATTAATTTATTATCTTGAGTATCATTCACCCCATCAAGTTGATGAAATTGTTTGATAATCTGAAAGATTATCGATAATATACCCGTCAAATCTATGATATTAACTGTTTAGTCTGAGAGAGAAAATATTAAAAACGATAAAATAACAAAATCAATGATTCATTTATGGAATATAAAATCGTGAATGAATTTGACTAATAGTCTGGTTTAATTTGGGTAATAAACCTCTTAATGTTATGAAATTAGTTGATAATCTTAAAAATTATGGGTAATATCCCCAAAATCTGAAGATTATAGCCTTTTCTATTCCGAATCAGATTATAATATTTTCATTCTGAATAAATATTATGTTCAGAATCAGATTCAATTATTTATCATTGTTATTTTTATTCTGATAATAATATTTATTCTGAATCAGATTCACCAATGTAATTATTGTTTTAGTCTTATCAAATTTAATGCAAGAATGTGCATAATTCAGAATTTGATCGCTATCATACACAATCGTAATAACATGTTCTCGCTGCAGCTCATTTTACTGTTCTTGTGTTAACAAAAATGCCACATCGTAGTATTCAGCATTAATTATATTAACACTAAATGTTTCTGCCTTGACATTATCGATGACGAAGTCATTTGGGGACAGTATCAATATTGTTCTGACGGCACTATGTCTTTATTGTCTTTAAAAACTCTCAGGTGTTGATACATATATAATATCCCTTGATTAAATCAAGGAATAATTAATTGACAGATTTTTCATTTTACAAAATATAGATCTTCGTGTTTTCAACGTTGAAGATCTACGAACTTATGAACCAACTTATATATTTATATATAAATATTATCAACTTACATCAAGCAAGTGTCCGGTTCGGTCAGTACGTTTGAAATGCATCGGTGATAATAGCGGATTATGACATCGCAGATAAACCAGATTAATGGGTTCTAATACAATTTTAAAAAATCCGCGGGGTGCTTGAGGCATAAATGTATCTCAAATATATCCTTGATGGGCTTGACTTGGATTTTTCAAGATCTATACTTGATAGCTTCCATCAATTACATCAAAAACAAGATTGACTACGATCGTTGATGCTATATTAACAATACGTGGCGAAATATGGCGACCTTAACCGTATGGATCGGTGTTGTGTCTGAGATTATTCGGAGGCGGAGCTATTTTCTCAACGAATCAAGTATGTTTGGAAAATATTCATCGCTGATATTATTGACAAATTTTGGTATATCTGCCTCGGTTATTTTATGCCTGGTAAATAATTGCTGAAGGTTCGTTTGCCTGTTTGCGCGATACATTTTTAAAATTACTATTCTAGTAATAACCGAATTAACATATGCGAGGTCCGATGCAACCTGATGCAGCATGGTTTCAATGATTTGCTTCGTTAGATCATCGTTGGGATACACCTGCATGTAACTTTTTAATTACTGTCGCAGACTCGTGGATGCAGTTTCATGTTCCTCTTAATTGCATTTGCAAATGAATTAATAAGCCGCTTATTAATAAATGCATTACCGATTTTGTGATCAATATCATTACTACTTTTATTAGTATAGAAATTTCTTTTTACCATCATATTCGCCATCAAATGTTGGTCTACCTGTTCCATAAATGACTCCATGTATTTACACGGTTGTCTTTTTCGATATTCTGGAAGTTTTTAAAGTATTCGTTTGTCCGTTCAGAAATCGACATGTTGAGGTTGCAGTATAGATGCAGGTGTTGTTGTTGTCTCTGGTAATCTTACATTGCGGATTGATGCAAAATATAAATCTACGGCGTGTTCTAGCGAATCCATTTCTATCACGAACGATAATGGTTGCTCATGAATAGTGATAGCTATTTTGAATTCTTTTCCTGTGATAAATTGAATTCTGCGTTGGAAATCATCGTTGATTTCATTGATTTGATAATTGCCGGTAAGTATATTCACAACATTCCAGCATGTTGATCCATCTCTTTTATTCTTATACGCAAATACCTGTGAATTATCCCCTTACAACCTACCAAATGATATTCTTAATTGTGCTAGTGCTATCACTTTCGCTAAAATTTAAATTAGAAAGCTAACGCTAAGTCGGATTGGTTGAGCATGCTGACATCATCATAGTTTATCACGAAGCTGTATAGCAACGATCTGCTGCAGTAATTCTTGCGATGACGACATTATTATTATTTGTTAGTTCGGTGGTATAATATCGTTTTTTTTTCCTTCTAGTTCTCCATCTTAAACGTCGATGATTTCATCATTTCGACATTTCTAAATATTAATTATTTCTGTGAACTTGCTAGCTGATATTGATCTATAACTGAGATATGATGAAATGAACAATAATCATTTGGAGTATGCCATCATCACCGCGTGTAGTTTTATTGTATAATGATGCAATTTTGTTTTGGTGCACGTTGATATTTGTTCGCGTTTATATTAAAAGAATACCAGCAATAGTTATTGCAGCTGAAACACAAATTGTTACAACTGCTGCTGATGTCCTTGTTGTTGTTGATAGCAATACGCCTCAATACGATAGCAATAAGCCGAATACACAATTTTGTCAACAACTACACGTCTGCGATGTTTGTAAACTTTTACTCTATACTTGTCACCGATATTTTTCAGTTTGGTTTGCCACTTACATACATGATTGTATATAAAATGTTGACCGTCGATTGTTGAGTTCATTATATTTCAAGCAGGTGGTAGTTTAGCGACTAATTCAAGACACTATTAGTAACTCAAGCCAAGTTTTGTTTTCTTCGGGTTCAACTAAGAATGTTTCCTCGTCGTTTTATCCAGCATCACTAACACACAGCCAGTAAATTCGTTAATTGGATAAGGCCGTGGAATTGTAGTGGATATTGTAAATATTGTAAGGCCAAGTACTGAGAACCTATACATACGGTAACCTCAGCGCGATGTCTGATGGATTTTTTCAGTGGTGTCCATAGTATTGATTCAGACGCTATTGTATGTATTACACTGTTAGTGGTCTTTTTGATTTTAGAATTTAATGCCCACAACTGCTGGTTTTCCAAAGAAATTATCAACGATTCAATTTAATGTTTTAACGAAATATTTTAAACGCATTCAGTTCTAAATGTGACCATTCCATCATTGATTGTCATTAACGATGTCATCGTCGGAATGTAGCAATTATGGACGTATTTCTTCGTTGCAGCGTCATCGATTGTTCCTGTTTCTCCAAGGACAGTAATTTTATTACCAGCCATGTTGCGAGAACAAGTAATTGTATCAACGGCAGTGATCTCAGTTTAGATTGTGTAGCTGCTGTCTAAGTATATTTTTGTTGCCACATCATCGTCTGATTTTGGTTATTTTACATTAATTGTATTTTCTGCTAATGTTGACGCATTTAAGCATCTTTGTAATATTTTTAATATTTATAAACTTAGCAGCATCAAATAAATACAAATTTGATATAGGAAGCTCGAAACGCTTTGTGATTAGCGAAGTGTCCCGGAAGTCTAAGATCGCGACCGTACCACGAATGAAGGTTCCTGGCAGTCGTATATCCTTTTTTTTTTTTTTTTTTGCAAGTCTTTATTCTGTGACTTGTTGTTTTCTTTGAAGCCAAAGCAGCAGCAGTTTCAGCAGCACCAATTGCAGCTGCTTTTGCAACAACTGAAGTTTCAGTGACTATCGATGCTGATATAGCTGCAAGATGTGGAAACATACCACCCGTGTTGACTACGTCTTTTATAGCATACGCAGAAAGATTAAGTCTAACGCCAGTCTTTGTTTGGAGTCACAGAAGTGCCTGAATTGACGTTCAGTCAGTGATAGTTTATATGGATCAGCTGTAAGTCGAGCTACATGAGCTCGAAGATGTATATCAACGACCGACTGACTGAACAAATCAAACTGTTAGGATTGGTTTTTTAGTAAAATTAATAAGATTGCAATTTTCTTTAAATTGTATTATTAAGGTAATGTTTTATTAATTTATATCAAAAAGTTGGCAACGTAAATCACTAGCTATACGAATGTACATTATTGTGTGGAAATAGGTTATAAAGCAAAAATCTTACTGAGTCAGTCAGCTCCTAAGTCTTATCAGTGAAACATATATTCTGTAAAACCAGCCATTGGCAAAAGTCTAATTCGGTTAATAAAAATTTAGAACAAACTTCCGTGCTGATGTAGAAACAGAATGGTTCTTATCTAATGATGGACAGTCGTCGCTACAAAATGGTTCTTATCTAATGATGGACAGACATCGCTGCTGGCTTAGTATGTTAAACATGTTGTTGGTTTAGAATATTAAGGAATTATCATATTTAGATCTAACTATTGCCAAACGAATATAGATAGACTACAAATTTGAGTTCTACCTTATGTCAAATGACGTAAATTAAGCCGGTTTTGATCAGGAGAAACTGATTCTTACCTGAAGAAAGCGGACATATTTCCTCACCGATACCTTAAACCTGACACAAGATGTGTATAAATAGACCATGTATTAAAGGGTCAGGTCAGTTCCGTATCGACGGGGAAATAGACTTTTGCCTTCTCATTTCAGATGTAGCTGGCGAATCTCATTTCAGATGTAGCTGTCTTATCATCGCGGCGACACTCTTTTAAGAGAGCCTGAACTCTTTCTTCTCTCTCTCTCTCTCTCACCATGGATATTGACGCTCCTTAACTTACGATGTAATTCCTTCTCATAGCAAGAAATGAGAAGAAGGTTATGAAAAGCTAATCACAACCCACATAACAGAAACCCATCATAACAAAACTGTTCCAGTGAAAAGTAATAGATCGGATACAGCGTTGTGAAATCCCGCTGAGATATCTGCCAACTAGAATCATTTGATTTTGATCGTGCCCCATTAAATTTTAGCATAATTTCTTTAATATTAATTGATTCTTGATGTTCATTTATCCTCAAAGAAACTTCACTAACCCCAAGCGTATCAAACACAATTGGATTTCGTTCCTGCGAATGTACTCGGACATTTTACTTACGTGCGAAAAATATGTCTTGGTGCTGACAGCTTTGCTGTGATGCTATCTGCCATGTGAATAAAACAGCAGCATTGCTTTGAATATTGTCTGTGGTCATTATCAACCACGATAATGTTGATTTACCACATTGATGAAAGAACGTAACTGTCGTTCGTCGGCGAGCGATAGAGTCATTATTGGTATCCACAGCGAAATGTTTGTTAGTATTACTTTACCTGGGTCAACTGCGTTGGGTCACCAAATTGCATCATTGTCAGCGGCTTTTCTGACAAGTACTCCGGTGTGTTTAGCGCGAAACATAATTTTTCTAACATATCTACAGAATCCAAATATATGTGATAGTGGAATGACACATGAAAAAGGTTCTTCCCCATTTAACATTGATAGTCCTAAATCGAAACCGTCATTCATTGATGCAACTGCGTCCCTTGCTGCATTCAGTCTCACGTTACCGTTATCGACGTGATCAGTGGTATCTTTAGCAAACACCAATGCCATTCTAGCTGACCTCGAGTAATCATCGGAATATGTTGCCAGACCCAGTATCGTCTTAGCAACATCAACATTTTCAAGCCACAATTCAATATTTTTCCGTCAATCATGTATGTTGCACTGTTAAATAATGCCGTAACACCATTGTTAACAAAAGCATGTTGATCTAAAACTCCATATACTGTATCATCTGCTTTCAAAAGAAATACCTACTTGTATTCTGAACCTGGAATCGATCCTTCCTCGTGCGTTAGGTACACTTGCGTCATGAGAATAAAACTAATATCACACAAAGACTCATCTTTGAGAACTGACGCATCCATGTCAAATGCTGGATCAGATACATGCATGAACATTTTTGTTATAATTGGTATCATCTAACACGAAGACCACTTCCTCCCCTTCAGATTAGCAGTTGTATTTATTTCTTTTTCTGACATGGGTACACCAGATAAATCTGCTGTTTTTTTTTTACTTGCAGCTTGATTTATTATTTTACTGACATTTTAAGGCATAAAGTGTTGGACACTTATACTGATTGCAGTTTTTGTTGTATTAATCGTGCTAGTGTATCACAAATTAATAGGTGAGACCATGAAATTTATGTTCAAGTTTATTTCACTCATATTTATAAAACATAAGATATGACATTAAATTGGAATATCAAAGTGTGTCATCAATCATTCATATAATGGCAAAATATTTGTAACTTTTAAAATTGCAGGCAAACTACAAATATTTGGACAATATAAGTATACACATTGACATAAATGTCATTAGGGTAGCACCTGGATATTTACTTCATCATCAAGACACCAGTGCTTAAAGGATGAGTAAACGGTTGCAAAGCAAATACATTAAATATCAAAATGTTGAGTAAAATGGAAGGAAGTCAGAGATTCACTACAACTCCTATATTATTGCACACTCTGTACATAGCTACTACATTTTACTTTTTCAATGGCTGCAGAGATGCAACGAGACGTGGGCGCTGTTCTATCATGATAATCAATTTCAATCAATGTAACTTCAACAAAAAATCTAAAGCATATATTTAATATTTTTAATTTCAATATCTGCAGGATTTTTTTTAAACAGTGAAAACATCAAATAATCATTTATAAAAGATAATATTAAGTTTGTATAACAATTTATACAAGTTTATAAACAGCTTTTCACAAGTCAACAAGTCATTGGATCAGACTCTATCTTTCTTTGTATGTTTTTTCTGCAAATTAATGCGAGCTGTCAAAATAATTTTTAGAGATATAATCAGACTTTTACCCAGTATTTTTTCAATATTAAATCATAGTTTAAAAAAATGGTTGATTCCATTACTAAAATCAGAATATAATAGTTACAGAGCTCACCTTCATAAAGTATTTAGCTTTCTACGGCAACCATTATACAATTATCACAGAAACAAATTCAGATTCCCGTCATCCTGATCTATTAAATAAGGACTCTTGCAACAAGGCATAGAACACACATACACACACATTTTCTATCGACTCTAGGCATAGAACACACATTTTCTATCAACTCTAGGCATAGAACACACATACACACACATTTTCTATCAACTCTAGGCAGACATACTATAAAGAATTGATAATATCAGAGTATTTTGTAAAAATCAAATTCAGAAATTTTTTATGTAATATCATCACTGTCATACACCCCTAGGAACCAGATAATTACTCACTACAGCTGAGACTTCACATAAAATGCATGCAGTCTACTCTTCTGAGAACTAGAGTATTACCATATCTGAACTTTCAAGAAAAGAGGATACTCAACAGAGTGGGTGTATCTGTATCATTTATCTATATAAATTTAAGAACGACTGAAGAAGAGGACATGTCTGGGAAAGATAGCAACACTAAATATCTACTCATTCACATTCACAATAACAGTTAACCTTTACAGCATAACCTAATCACAGTGTAAAATGTATAGTCATTGTTTTGTAACTTTTATGAGTTTCATGAATCTGTTTTTCCATAATGATTTACCACTATCAAGCTGGATTGCCTCACCAAGGTTTATGATTCTTGGTATGATGATGCATATAGCAGATACAAAATCTAAGTAGTCCTGGGTTACATGCAAAAACATAACCTGAGCTAGTAAAATATATATTCAGGTCACTATGACCTTTTTATTTCAAGGGTGTCACACTAATAGAGATGCATATCATTATAAAGTTTCATGATTCAACCATGAACAGTGCATTGAACACAAACTTTAATATATGTTAGCAAAGAATAAGTATGAGTCAAAATGACCTACTTCTTCAATAAGAGAAGTCCTCACCAAGATGCATCTCATCACCAAGTTTCATTATTCCAGATAGGATATTTTTTGTACACAGCATGCAAAAAAATATTTAAAGTATTAGCTCAATTCAACAACTTAAAAAAAAACAGTTAAATGTCATATGTGAGTAAAAGTGACCCTTTGTTGTATGATTTGTAGTAATAACGATTTAGCACAGAAAATCCTTGAAAGATAAACTTTAAAACACAAGCATTAATAAGAGTCAGTGAAAGAACTATGGCTCACTGTGACCAAGTTTCAGGATTTCGGGTATACCAGTAATGCATACATGGTGCAAATAGCCAATAGAGTAAAGAGTGCTACACAAAAACCTAATTTGAATCACACATTCATACAATAACTTGTTTGTCATTTTAGAACTCACATATTTAGAAAAATAAGTTAAATACAAAAAATTAAACCCAAAGCAGTGAAGCCTTAAATAAGGGTCACAATGATTTTTTTTTAGGGTGTATCATTCATCAAGAGGCATCCTCTCACCTAGTTTCATGATTCAATGTATGCATATAGGGTAAATAAAAAAAAAGAGAGCTAAATGTAAAAACTTAACCAAAAATATACAAATAATGTACACAAATATATATACAAAGTTAGCCTCCTCTATAATGGGAAACTACCATGCATCCAACTTGACACTACTGCACAGGACCTAAGGTAAATGACTGACTGAGATGCAATGAAGATTTACTGACGCACAAGCTTTTGCATGTGCTGGCATCGGTACCATGGGTTAAACTTTGTAGAGATGAACTAATAACGTTGAGGTCCTATTTTTATGTTAGACACATATAAAGCCAATCATCACATGAACATCTTGAAATGCATTTTATTATTTTAATCAAAATCAAGGCAGAAATGGGTCACCTTAAAGTTATTAAATTTGTGAAGAGTTTCATTTAGAAAACTTAATCACAGACATGGCTATGTATGTCAAAACATATTTAACTTAACAACAGAACATGCAAGGGTTCATGGCACTTGTCTAGCAATTAAAACAAATCACAAATATGTAAAACTGCAGACAACTTGTGTCTGCTGATTAAATATTACACAAAGTGCTGTCTCACTGCCAGTTGTGGCAAGAACCAAAACTCTAACATAGTCACTAAAGCAATGAAGTGGATCAGTGTAACCTAACAGAAAAATCACCAAAAAAATACAGACATCAAACTTAAGGATGTACACACAACTAAGGAGCTGAGTTAAATGCCGAAAATAATGTAATCTTAGGAGTGTGAAACACCTGCTGTTGTGTATAGTAACCTCTAGGATGAATATACTAATCAAGTTTCAGGACTATACAAAATGAGTGTCAAAGAAAGCAAGCTTTGTAGCAAAGTATGTTTTCTCCAAGAATATTTAACCAATTATATAGGTATTAGAAATAAAAGCCTGCACCCTTTGGAATTCAGACATAATAGAAAATGAAAATATGTCTTTTCTATCTAAATGATAGAAATGGGCAATAACTCCTGCCTATTACCTCTCCTTACCACCACCAGGTGTCACCAGTTTTTAAGCTGAGAAAACTACCAACATGAACACTTGCAAGGTATTCAAGTAATGTGATCAGGTCACAATAACCTAATTTGATAAAAAATTTGCTTTTTCCTTTTAATACATGCTCCTATCACATTTACATTAGGAAAATCAGAAATAGGGAATGCTATGTACCTTACCTGAACCTTAGGTATCCTACTACGGTAGATTGACTGGATTTCCTATGTGAATGATAACCCATTCTTAAAGTAACACAGCCTATGGTCTCATGATCCATGACCACTCTATTGGGTTAAGATGATTACTAAAATTGTCTTACCATCAACATTCACTAGTAAATCCAGCCAACCTAAGAGGCTGTGTTGAGTTAATTAGTTCTGGTGGTCATCTGGACTGCAGCTACAGGACCAACCAAATTCAGATTTTTGTTTCTGTGAATCCAAAGCCCTGAGATAAAAACTTGAGAAGGTTGACTCTAAATGTCAGAAAATTATCATCCCTAAGCAGTCACTGTCATCTCATCACATAGGACAGCAGAGACCTAATTTTAATCAGACTGAATGATTTACAGTATTCTCAAGGCATTCTCCTGATTTCTATCAGCATGCAATGATCATGGCAGTTACAAATAATAGCTAGATACAAAAGTATTAAAAAATTTATATACATGGTAAACTTGTATAAAACTTTCATAAATATTCCTTATACAAAAAAGGTTATAATCAACTACATTCAATTCCACAAAATATCCAGTATATCAATTCAGGGCATAGAAGACCCAGGAATGATTGGCGCATGTACACCAATAGGATCTCATAAAAACTCAATAATCTCGATCAATATAACTGTATTGCCTATATTTGTACATTTTAGATGTAAAAGATGTATAGAGTACTATTTAAATTCAGACACTGTGCATATGATATATACATTAAAGAAACCCTTACATTCAACATTTTGAAAAGGTAACTTCACTTGCCTTGGTTGAAAGAAAACAAAATGGATTACTATCCAAAATACACTGCCAGCAGTGTCAAAAAAACAAATCTAAGAATTACAGCATGCTCTCATTTCATATCACTTTAAGATTTAAATACAAAATATCAATGTTTTAACATAACTGTTGAGAACTTCTTCCAGCACCAACTTACTAAAAATCTAAACTTTTTGTTTTCCTTGAAAACAATACATTGTACAATTATCATAATAAACCTATTTGTATGCGACATTCTATAGTCTTTACAACATTATATATGTTGCACATAGTGAAAACTGTGGTAAAAAGTTTCTTGCATATCTTGTCGAGAAGTGACATAGCAAATAATCTTACATAAATAATTTTTGTGAAATAAACAGAATAATTTGGGAGTAAGAAATTACCCCCCTGTGTATAGTGCATAAATTTTTGCTTTCCACGTATACTCTGAACTTTATTTTATGGTAATATAACATTATGATATGATGATTTTACTACTGAATATTCCACATCAAGTATGTTTTCACGGCTGAGATTCATTCACTAAAATAAAAATTTAAAATAAATTATTTTGAAATTTATTTTAATTTATTATTTACTCTTGGGATATAACAATTATATGTTATAAAGTAATAGACGGAAGGGGGGGGGGGGGGGTAATATACCGGGTGTGTGTGTGTGTAATTGATAGGGGGGTAATGGCAGGGGGGCAGGGGGGTAATTTCCTAGACCGGAATAATTTATATCTATCACATAGCTACAAAGAAATTTTATGTCAACTAAATTCTGCTTCAACTATGCATATGATAATAATGTAGAATATTGGCTCCAAATCATGTGTATCATTCCTAATATAAATTCACCCGATTATGTCAGAATAATCATTAAATTTTTAATTCCAATGCCATACATATTGAATTGGTCCCAACCAATCCAGTGGCCTAAGTGGTTAGAGCATCTGCCTTAGCTGCAGGAAATCACATGTTTGAACCCCCACAGAATCATACCAAAGACTAATAAAAATGGTACATGCAGCTGCATCGCTTGGCGCTCAGCATTAAGAGATTAGTGTTAGGACTGGTTGGCCTGGTGTCAGGATCATGTGACTGGTTAGGACATGATGCTACATATCTGCAACTTTATGCCCTAGTGCTAGACATCACTATAAACTGCCACAATTTAGACATCAAAGAAAAATGACTAAAATTGCTAGAACTATGTTTAAAAACAACAACATACAATTAAACTCACTGGATCCAACTGAAAACTGTAAAGATCAGATCTGCCATCACATAATGCACTGGAAGTTGTAGGTTTATGCAATTTGTTAGAAAAGCATTACACACCCTCATCTGCTATTCATATGAATATGTAGATCAAGGTCTAAGTTGTTTTCATTTGGAACCAACATGTAAGTAAGTATAGACAGTATTTTAATTTTATATAGGTAATCATAATCTAACTCAATGTTTCTGAAAAAGATGTGAAATTTTGTAGTGGAGGTGAGATGAAAAATATTTATTCCCGTTTGTATTCTGTGAAATTTTGATAAAGCCGCTTTTGAGTTCGGAATATCATTTAAGTCTGGGAATCCTGATTAATTTACACCTTTTTATGGCACCAAAATACTCTAATTTTTTTAAAAAAATCCAATGATGCTGCTAAGGAGTTTTCAGTACATATACAAACAAAACTAGAGAATAGGCGAATCTATTTATTTTATTCTCATGTCCTTCAAATTATAAATTGATATCTAAACACAGAAAGGAATTTTCTGTAAACAAGATAACAAAATTCTGGCAAGAAGTTCTATTTGATAATTAAGACCGGCAGACAAACAATAGTTAACATGTAATTTTTATGGTTCAATAGATATTCGTTTCAGATGATGACAATAATGAGCAGATCTTAGCAACTATTGAAGTCATTTACTGGCCTTAAATATTGCACTTTATGTGTGATTAGAATTATGGGAAATACATTCAATCTATAAACCAATACATCAGTCAAGGTATGACAATTAAACCCATCCATCTACAAACCAAACTTCAGTCAAGGTATGGCAATGAAACACATCCATTCACAAACCAATCTTAAGTCATGGGGTAAGGCAATTTAACATATATCAACATATATCAATATCAGTCCCAGTCCTTTCAGTAGTAAATATGTTATCACTAAATAAGCATATACACAGTAATTATACATAATTTTAATTTGATATGCTTTTGTATACGCAGCATAAATTATGATGTTAGTGGCTATATTCATATAAAAATCATATTTCATCTTTAACAAAGTGATATGCACCAAAATTAACTCGAGTCATAAAATCATTACTTGCTGTTAAAAATTCAAAATATATACTCTATGATTAACAGGAAGCTTCAAGTTAAAATTTATAATGCTGTTTAATTACCACATATAAAACGTGTTTTTGATATGTAGAGATTCCAAAATAGACTTTCTAAAGGATGAAGGTTCAATTCAATTTTGACAATTATAAAGTGTTAATCTTTCATAATCTTCCAAAGTGAAAAATTAAGACAATACTTCAAAACATGATTTATACATGCCATCAGTCTAGATTCTGATTCATGAAATCTGAGATACTGCATTCTAACTGCCTAAAATGTTGACCACATGCCAGAGATACCGTATTCAAATTACCCATAATATTGACCACATGCCTGAGATACTGTATTCCAAGTACCCATAATGTTGACCACATGCCTGAGATACTGTATTCCAAGTATCCATAATGTTGACCACATGCCTGAGATACTGTATTCCAAGTATCCATAATGTTGACAACATGCCTGAGATACTGTATTCAAGTATCTATAATGCTGACCACATGCCCGAGATACTGTATAATACATGTCCATAATGTTGACCACATGCCTGAGATACTGTATTCCATGTACCTATAATGTTGACCACATGCCTGAGATACTGTATTCCAAGTACCCATAATGTTCACTACATGCATGAGATACTGTATTCCAAGTACACATAATGTTCACTACATGCATGAGATACTGTATTCCAAGTACCCATAATGCTCACTACATGCATGAGATACTGTATTCCAAGTACCCATAATGTTCACTACATGCATGAGATACTGTATTCCAAGTACACATAATGTTCACTACATGCATGAGATACTGTATTCCAAGTACCCATAATGTTGACTACATGCATGAGATACTTTATTCCAATAGCCCATTCTGTTAATCACATGTTCTTTACAGGACAGTAAGAAAAGTAAATCCCTGAGATTGAAGTGAGTCAATATTTCGGTAAACTTTCTAATATCCTATTCAAGCTGCTATTTATAATTTTGTTCTTAATTAAGTTTAATAGTAAACATGATATTTTCTTACTGATTTTGTACTAAATTTGATTTGTATAAAGCTTTCTAGAAAATGAAATTGAATGCACCAATGTATAAACTATTCATCTGTTTTCAAATGTTGACAAGTTTTGACAAATTGTATTAAGATGATGGATTATAATATTGAGTATTTAAAGGTAAAGAAGCAGTTCATGCCATGAAAAGTCATAAATGTTGCACTGAAGCAAAAAATCATGGTCACTAATGCAAACAAAATCTGTACAACTTACCCTGCATGACAACGACTTTGAATGATGTCAGCAATTTTGACAACAGTTTTGAATTTGATGGTACATCAAACATGCAAATCAACATTTTCCGATTTGATGTCTCATTACAGAACTACAATGCCGTGCAAAGCAGTGAGGTATTTAGAACATTTCTGATTATCTAAATAATTATAACATTGTATTTATATATTGCTAAACCGATGCTAACAAAAATCCACTTGAGTTGAGGATATCTCATCTTGAGACCATAAACAATTAAAACATGTACACATAAAGGTAAACAGCCTTCCTTGAACACTGTACAAGTTCCAATAAGAAAGGTTCCAGTGCAGTCAATATTAAAACACTAAAGTCATTTTATATGATTTCATGATAATCCATTTCACAGCTATTTAACCTCATATTACCATTATAAAGCTGTTTCTAAGTGATGATTATCTATTTTACAGCTATGTAACCTAACATTACCATTACTAAGCTGTCTGTTAGTGATGATTAGGGGCCATCCATAAATGACGTCACACAATTTTGGCCGATTTCAATTCTTTCCCCCCTCCTCATCACACGTCGTCACCAAATGTCAGACCCCATTCAAATATGACAACACAAAGCTCTGCTGCCCAAACCCTTCCCCGAAAAAGCCGTATTTTCTATTTGAAAACTAACATGTTTAAAATCACTTTATTGTCATTGTAGTATGTATTTAGTGTGGCGCTGCACTCTGATATTGTAGGAGAAAACGTCTTAAAAAGGAGGCACTGGAAAGCTGAAATTGGCATAAAATTCTTTTGAAAATATTTGTCGTCAAGCTAAAACTGCAGATGTTCAGAATATTGTATTCAAATTCTCCTATAATTATCAAATAAAGTAATTATAACTAAAAAGAATACTTTGAAACTTTGTAGTAGAAGACAGAATTCTCTGGGTTTGCCACAAGCACTTTTTGGAGTTTTTTTGTATCGGCATATGATGTTTGCTTAGCCCAAAACATCAGAAGTGATCCTTTTTCGTGGTGGCAATTGTTTTTAATTCTTGCAACCAGTGATCAACTTTAACTTGCAAATAAGCATCATTTTTATTCCATTCCACTTTTGAACCACTTCTTCTTGGCAAATCTTTCTGCTCTTTGTAAGATATGCCAGCATGTACACCTCAAAAATACACTGGATCATTTTACTTTTATCCATCGTAGCAGTCAATTCTTCACCCAAAAACATTCTGAGATCATTATTGGTGTAATATAAACTTTACTTTATTATGTTTGTAATATAAACTTTATATATATACATATATATATATATAAACTTCTATTATTCTGTTTCTTAAATGTAGGATCTTTTATAATAGAAATCTGAAAAATATCAACCTTTATAAATTATTTATTTTTCTATCAAACTTATAAATTATTTAATATTCTATCAAACTTTTTAAGTTGATTTTTATAGCAAAAAAAGGTTTAAAATTAAAAAAGTTTGGTGAGAAAAATATCATTCCAACCTCACTTCGTCGACACCAGTGGACTGGAAATGGAAGAATACTATTTGGAAAAAGCCACTATTGGAGCTAGTAGGGGTGTTGGTGGTTTGAATATGAGTCCATCTTAATTTGAGCTCATGCACAACACGCATGAAGCTAAAACGTCATTAAATAAATTGTTTTTGTTGCGGGGTTTAACGCCATTTTTCAGCACACGATGGGCTATAGATGGCGGCCAGCATAACTGGTGGAGTAAGAGCCACAGAAAACCCTCGGAAAGAACCACCAACCCAAGAGAAGCTACTGGCATGCTTTCTCACATAACTACATTGGCCAAATCTTAGACTCAAACCCACCCAGACAGAGGTGAGATGGCAGTGATCCATAACGAAAAGCACTTTAGACCACTCGGCCACTCAGGGTCCCTCAAATAAATTGTAAGCAATAAAAAAAAAAATTAAGTGGAACTTTTAAAGTTGTGCATTTTGATGTGACGTCACATTTCTTAAACACCCCCCTCCCCCTCATCACACATCGTCACAATTGTGTGACCCCCCCCCCCCTTCCCATAGGTGCGTGACATCATTTATGGATGGCCACTTATCCATTTCACAGCTATTTCATTTAACATTACCATTACTAAGCTGTCCGTTAGTGATGTTAATACATTTCATGGCTATTTAACCTAACATTACCATGATTACAAAGCTGTCTACTAGACTAAAGTGATGTTCATACATTTCACAGCTATTTAACCTAACTGCACCATTATTCAGCTAGTTCTTTTTAGTAATATTTTGATAGTGTAATGCTGGTGATAATCTCTGCTTTCAAAATGTGATAGTGAAGCTATTATGGCAAATGAAATAAGTAGTTAACTCAGAAATATTTTCTTTCTTTGCCCTGCTGATGGTATACTTTTAGAATACTAGTTTTCTTTAAATGGAACAGCTTCAGGTAATAATACACACATATGAAACAGAATTATCACATATGAATCAAAAACACTTATCTTCATAAGCAAATATGATTAACATCTACAAGGCAAGGTACTTATATAACTAACTTTTAGTTCAGTAAATAATAATGTTAAAAGATAACAAAGATCTTCTATCCAAAATGGGGTATCTGTAAAATGCTGCTTTTGAAGGGTAATATCCATTCTCTTCTCTAACTCCTGCTATACCCTTAAAGAAATTCCATCAGCTGCTGCCTTGGATGTATCCTTTATGTTCCTGAATGCCCAGAATCAAAATTTTGATAAATCCAATTTTTCTCTGAATTCCATTCACAAAAGATTCCATTCATACTAAAGTGTATCTGTCAAAGGTGAAAGATGGTATGTGTAATAAATACAAAAGCACATTTATGCTTAATAATGAATAATGTTAAATAACTTGCTTGATATGGTGCATAACAATGTTTTGACCAGATGTCCTCAATATATTCCTATACCATACCAAATTCATTCTTTTACATGACACTGACCAGATCTGATATGCAGTGTTGTGTGTATATCACACTGATTTAGGTGAGAAACTCCTGTTGAGGAATGAATTCACATTCTCATAATGAGGCTCTTCTGCCACAGATACACAGTTACGTGTGACTGCTGGCCCACTTGAATCAGTAGCAGAGTCCTGTGAGGGAATTCTCTGGTCTCCTGTCAATATATTTCGACACACAACCAGCTCCAGGTGATTTCCTGCCTCAGCAATCAGAGGTATGACCATGAAACAGTCCATATTCCTAGTCTTCTTCCCATTAACCTGAAATAAGAGCATCTGGAGAGTGATAAACTAACGAGTTTACAACATCAATATAAACACTCAACAAAAGCTAATTAAATATGGCTTAAGTCCATTTCAGAATTATATTTTAGTTTTATTTCATATTTTATATTCTAACACATCTGTGAATATGACATGCTTTCGACATTTTAATCCACATCATACATTCAGACACTTGGATGCCACTGTGACAAGGCAATCCTATAGGCCATTACTTGTTTAGACCCTGGGACAGTCCTATAGGCCAGTATTATATTTTCTGAAAAAAATCGGGAAAGCTACATTCTGTTTTCAGATTTACTCTTGTATCTCATTATTAAATGTTGTACATTTTGTTTTATATGCTACCCTGACTGAATTAAATTTGCAAGTGTAAAGCCAATGATACACATCTGTACACCATAACAAAATCTTTTCCCTTAATTAGGATACCAAAGATTGTTGCACTGACATAATTATGAGTCCCATTAAGTTATTACAATGGACACAACATAATGCCACATTATACTATTTTTTTCTTACATTTTGGAAAACATGATATACAACCTCGTTCAGTGCCTTTATTTCCAAATCTTTGTAAGACAATGCTAGGAGTCAAATAAATTAAGAGTCACATCATTAAAATACATATATACTTTTTCAGTGGTTATAATGCCTACTGTGAGTTTGACTATCTTCGTTTTCATAATGATGTGGCTAAAGGCATCACATTCAAGTTCATGCTTAAATTTTTTTATTCAGAAAATAGCCCTGTTCTTTTTATACAAGCCACTTGTTTATGATGAAGTTGCCTGCATTACTGAAAAGCAGCCATGTCCGAAAGAAATGTTTGACAGTTTCTAATAGAACATGTCATGTTCTATATCTCACAGCAGACAATGTTTAGCATTCCATTCCTGATTGAAATGAAATAGAACACGTCATGCTATATCTCACAGCAGACAATATTTAGCATTCCATTCCTGATTGAAATGAAATAGAACACCAAACTCAATTATACAGTCATTAATCAAATAATGTGTTACGTTGCTCTTCCAATTTTTCTTGAAATTAAAATTCAGGATCTGATCTTAACGTCATAGATATCTCTCCAATGGTCTTTGTCATCTCATGGTTATAGCATTATCTTTCCAAAGGCGTATATCATCTAAAAGTCATTCAGAAATCTTTCCAAAAGCTTGTCATCTCATGGTCATGGATATATCTTGCAATGGAGTCTGTTTGTTTTTGTTTGTTTTTAGGGTTTAACGACATTTTTCAGCAAAAGATAGGCTATACATTGCGGCCAGTATTATTGGTGGAGGAAGAACCTGGAAA
Source organism: Unio delphinus (assembly GCA_029339505.1). Taxonomy (NCBI): domain Eukaryota; kingdom Metazoa; phylum Mollusca; class Bivalvia; order Unionida; family Unionidae; genus Unio; species Unio delphinus. The sequence goes on along the minus strand of JAQISU010000034.1, from coordinate 6,800,936 downwards.
ACACAGGAAAGAACCACCAACCCACAAGAAGCTACTGGCAAGCATTCTTACATACCCACATTGGCCGAATTCGAGACTCAAACCCACACAGACAGAGGTGAGATTGCAGTGATCCATAACGGACAGCACTTTAGACCACTCGGTCCCCCATGATGTAGTCTATCATCTCAAGGTATAGTGATATCTTTACAATGGGCTCCGACATCTCAAGGTCACATATAGAGATGTCTTTCCAAGGACTGTCATGTGTCATGTAAAAATCATATATCTTTCCAATAACCCCTCCCTCCCATATTACAACAATTTTAGTAGAATATTAAGACTTCACAAACCAACCATCCCGAAAATCGCTTTTTCACTAAGGCACTAATAATTTTCAATTTTGACCAATTATCAGTACGGTCTATATATATACAAAGCTACATAATAGGTGTTTTGTTCCAAGTCATCAAACAGAATGAGTCTGATATGACAGTGTGATGTACAATGAGTTCTTTAAATGACTCGTAACAAAATGTAATTTTATTTTTATTATATGCCTCCTCTGCCATGCTTTCAAATTATCTGTAGCTTTACTGTATGATTCAAATACAATTAGGATATATAAAAGATAGAGTTATTGCATCTAAAAATATTAATGTACAGACATCAACAGGATGCCTAAATAGTTCCAATCTGGGTGTGTAATAAGAAAATATGGACTGAACTGTTCTTCTGAATGCCAGAGCAAGCATGTAAGATTAAAAGGGTATGTGAGAGAGAAAAAAATCACATATTGCTACTGTAATGTTAATGTACATTTTGGCCTTCATGAACTAAAGTTCATTTTCTGATAGTGCAGTTCTAAACTTGTTTGGGGCCAATGAGGTCTTCCTAGATCTCTAGTTCTCATTTTTTTCCCTGTGATTGCAGCAATAATCTCTCCCACCATAACCAACATGCCAGTGTACAAGCTGACACATGATGTCCAACAACTGCATTTGTCACCAAACTAGTTTTAAACCACAGATTGCCTTTGATTTGGTTTTCATTTGCTGAATGACATTTCCAGATCTTCAGAATAAGTTATAAGATAAAAAGAAAATCTTGATTGTGTGGGCACTTTTCATGTACACGAGTGAATTCAAACATCGAAGTACCTGCTCTAATGTCTGTCTTGTTACCTGATCAATGCCAATGAGATTCAACCTAGATCTGTATCAAACCTGGCAACATCTGGATCTGACCTCAATAATCCTAATTTTTTAATTTTTTATTATTGTTCTGTAAGTTCATAATTTAGGAGTCACTGCAGTAAGCCTTATGGTAAAACTTAAAGGGTTGGCAAGTCCGACTTTAAGAGCAATCAGTGTCAATTCTCTCACAACAAATTTTCCAAGGCAACCCCTATGACCCTCACCTTTGGCCTTCTGACCAAATGACCAAGTATTTGTCACAAATTGTTATAATCCATTGAGGAAACCAAATGATAAAGCTATCAGACATGACATTACCAAATGTCATTGCCAGTTGTAGAAATTACCTAGACATAACCTAATGATATAGCTTGGTTTTCTTAAAACATCTTTGCGGACAAGGCAAAAGATATGGTTCTACTCTAACCATGCCTTAGGTTTATGAGTGAATCTTGAGATTTTACCAAATCTTTCAAAACTTGAAGCAGCATATTTTCTAAGGAAGGGACAAATCATTGTCAAGTGCAACTAAAATCCTTATTTTATAGAATGTTAACCTGTAACTGCTACCATGGATCTCAAACAAAAACCACCCTGAGGGTAGCATGAGTGCATTTTCGATGGTCCAAAGGACACACCACCTTTGTTATTTCTCATGACACCTTGTGATGTCAATCATTTTGCAGGCCAAAAGGATATGGCTTGGCGGGAAGCGTGTATGAGACCCCTGTCCTATACTATATGGAAAGTGAGAACGTTCCTTCAGACCAGTATAGATATAGACAGTCAGTAGAAGGGGCAGTAACAGCTGTTCAGATCAAACATAAAAAGAAACTTTAAAAGGCCAGATGCTTACCTGTAAGACTCTATCAAACTGCAGTAATCCTGCGATATCAGCATAGCCATCTTCTTTTACAGCACTAATGTACACCCCTTTGTCATACAATCCATCTGACAGGCTGAATCCAAAGTCTTCCATCACTGTCTCTTTGTCCATTATCACCTTTTGAAGCTGGATTGGCCTGGGTGACGGCTCTGTCTTAACATGATCCTGAAGTCCCATTGAGGATCCCCCAGTGTTACAATACATGGTTCCCAGTGTGAGAGATTTAGGAGCAGACCCTTTTGTCCTCTTTTTATCTCTGTTCTGTTTACCCTTTCTTAATTTTGGTCTAAGATCGTCTTCACTATGTGCACCTCGACTAGTACTATGGGACCAATTTCGTTCCTTTTTATTTTTTACTGTATATTTGCCTGCTGTGGATAGAGATTTCCTGTCTAAACTGGCTGTACTTTTTTCCCTAATACTATTTGCTATTTGCTGAAGCATTTCTGACTGCCCACTATACTGCTCAAGTGACTGTGACCACTTATCGGCTGAATCATCAGGACTTGATTCACTGCTCTCCAGGTCACCTTCCCATGCATCATCAGATATCCTAAGTTCGGTCAATTTTTGTTCAAATCCCTCGGGAGTGTCAAGTGAATCATCTGAATATGGTCGTGGACGCACATGTGTATCATTAACTCGGGGCATTATAGCAGATCGCACTGGGTGCAATCCATGTCCATTAGAAGTCACTGCTATCTCTTGCCCAGAACTATCCCATGATTCCAAAGCACTGTCAATACTTCTAACTGGAGTTCTTGATTCTTCTTTGTCTGACTGCAGCAAGAAGAAATGTGAGTTCAAGTAAGTTCTTTATAGCTTTGTTTTCTACACACATGTACATTAAAGTCCTTGGATGTCAGGTACTGTTTCTTAAAATTTGAAGATTTAACTTGACCTAATATAATCTCTGAATGACATGACAACTTTCTTTAAAATTTCTCAAGTTTAAACTTTGTCACTTTATATTATTTCTGTGAAGTTCAATTAAATAGAAAGTACTTCCTATTATGACTAATCTGAGCTCCTTGCTTCACAACATACCTTCTTGAATGAGACACCGACATTCCAGTTCATAATATACTCACAACATACCTTCTTGAATGAGGCACCAACATTCCAGTTCATAATATACTCACAACATACCTTCTTGAATGAGACAACAACATTCCAGTTTATAACATACTCACAACATACCTTCTTGAATGAGACACCAACATTCCAGTTCATAATATACTCACAACATACCTTCTTGAATGAGACACCAACATTCCAGTTTATAATATACTCACAACATACCTTCTTGAATGAGACACCAACATTCCAGTTTATAACATACTCACAACATACCTTCTTGAATGAGACACCAACATTCTAGTTCATAATATACTCACAACATACCTTCTTGAATCAGGCACCAACATTCCAGTTCATAATATACTCACAACATACATTCTTGAATGAGACACCAACATTCCAGTTCATAATATACTCACAACATACCTTCTTGAATGAGACACCAACATTCCAGTTTATAATATACTCACAACATACATTCTTGAATGAGACACCAACATTCCAGTTCATAATATACTCATAACATACCTTCTTGAATGAGACACCAACATTCCAGTTCATAATATACTCACAACATACATTCTTGAATGAGACACCAACATTCCAGTTCATAATATACTCACAACATACATTCTTGAATGAGACACCAACATTCCAGTTCATAATATACTTACAACATACCTTCTTGAATGAGACACCAACATTCCAGTTTATAACATACTCACAACATACATTCTTGAATGAGACACCAACATTCCAGTTCATAATATACTCACAACATACCTTCTTGAATGAGACACCAACATTCCAGTTTATAATATACTCACAACATACCTTCTTGAATGAGACACCAACATTCCAGTTCATAATATACTCACAACATACCTTCTTGAATGAGACACCAACATTCCAGTTTATAACATACTCACAACATACATTCTTGAATGAGACACCAACATTTCAGTTCATAATATACTCACAACATACCTTCTTGAATGAGACACCAACATTCCAGTTTATAATATACTCACAACATACCTTCTTGAATGAGACACCAACATTCCAGTTCATAATATACTCACAACATACCTTCTTGAATGAGACACCAACATTCCAGTTTATAACATACTCACAACATACCTTCTTGAATGAGACACCAACATTCTTGTTCATAATATACTCACAACATACCTTCTTGAATCAGGCACCAACATTCCTGTTCATAATATACTCACAACATACCTTCTTGAATGAGACACCAACATTTCAGTTCATAATATACTCACAACATACCTTCTTGAATGAGACACCAACACTCCAGTTCATAATATACTCACAACATACCTTCTTGAATGAGACACCAACATTCCAGTTCATAATATACTCACAACATACATTCTTGAATGAGACACCAACATTCCAGTTCATAATATACTCACAATGAGATGTTTTATTACAGCAGAGCTTAAGTGATTAGGAGAAATAACAATTTTTTTTTTTTATTTATCATGATAATGCATGGCTATTGCCTAACTGTGAAATGTTACTTCAGATTTATAACAGAACATTCTAACTGCCTTCATTAATGAACACCAAAAATCAGTGTAAACTTTAGACAGCCATTCATCCTAAATGGCACATGGTACAGCATGTTAAATTGATTTCAACAGGTGATTAGGCTGAAATTCAATCGAATGTCAATGGGAGAGCACTTCCTTGTATTTATTTCTTTACAGCTGTCAGGTGATGCTAAATGTATCATATGACCTGAGTAACAATATCAAAGCAATAATGAAGTTCAGAAAACTTTCCTGAAAAAAGCCAAGATATTCTGATGTGTCAGCATAATAACGTTTTGATTGTGTTGCACCTTTAATCTTTATCTTATCATGACCTAAAAATAGATGTTCAATGCTGCAGTCTTGCATCCCAAAAAATTTTAATAGTGATATCTCCATTTTTTATGCCACTGCACGTTAAAGTTAAACATCATAACACAACACAAATTAAACTAGATCACAAATTTAAAATCACAATGATATATGAACCAAGACAATATTCAAAGTTCTCCACCACTATATCAGATGGTGGTAAAGCATTATTAGTTGGTATGTTTGTTGAAATACCAATGATATTTATAGTGATCAGAAATGTACATCATGATGAATTTATGAAAAAGCAGGAACAATGAAAATTGACTGATTACAATTTAATCTGCATGTATAATTTCATGAACTTAATAATGTAGTCACTCATATAAAGCTGAAATAATAAATTCAAAATAAGTTGACATGATCAGAGAATTAATTCAGCCAAAAAAAATTCTTAGGATCAGACAGAACTACTGTTGTGGAACAGTTTACTGGGGTTTTTTACCAATGTGCTGTGATTGAATTTAATTTCAACAGAACTGTTTATATATGGAAAAGATGAAAGCCTTTATTAAGAAATGACTTGTTTGTTGTCTGTTACTGTTTGATGTCTCAATTAGGCTTTATGAGTCTGTTAATGTTTGATGTCTCAATTAGACTTTTTGAGTCTATTACTGTCTGATACATTTGATGTCCCAATTAGGCCTCTTGAGTCTATTACTGTATGATGACTGATGTCTCAATTAGGCCTCTTAGTCTCCTAATGTGTGATGTTTGATGTCTCTGTTAGGCCTCTCAAGTCTATTACTGTATGATACATTTAATATCTCAATTACATTTCTTCAGTCTATTACTGTATGGTACATTTAATAGCTCAATTACATTTCTTCAGTCTATTACTGTATGGTACATTTAATAGCTCAATTACATTTCTTCAGTCTATTACTGTATGGTACATTTAATAGCTCAATTACATTTCTTCAGTCTATTACTGTATGGTACATTTAATAGCTCAATTACATTTCTTCAGTCTATTACTGTATGGTACATCTAATAGCTCAATTACATTTCTTCAGTCTATTACTGTATGGTACATTTAATAGCTCAATTCAATTTTTTCAGTCTATTACTGTATGGTACATTTAATAGCTCAATTAAACTTTTTCAGTCTATAACTGTAGCATACTTTTAATGGCTTAAGTGAACCTTTTGAATCTATTACTGTGTCATATATGCTTGATGTCTGAATTAGGCAACTTTAATGTATTACTGTATGATTTACGTTGTCTCATTTAAGACTGTTGCATCTATTACTAAATGATACATTTGATTTCTTAATTAAGCCTTGAGTCTATTACTGTGTAATATGTTGATGTCTTAATTAAGCCTTGAGTCTATTACTGTGTAATATGCTGATGCTTAATTAAGCCTTGAGTCTATTACTGTGTAATATGTTGATGTCTTAATTAAGCCTTGAGTCTATTACTGTGTAATATGCTGATGTCTTAATTAAGCCTTGAGTCTATTACTGTGTAATATGCTGATGCTTAATTAAGCCACGAGCCTATTACTGTGTAATATGCTGATGCTTAATTAAGCCTTGAGTCTATTACTGTGTAATATGTTGAGGTCTTAATTAAGCCACGAGCCTATTACTGTGTAATATGCTGATGTCTTAATTAAGCCTTGAGTCTATTACTGTGTAATATGCTGATGCTTAATTAAGCCATGAGTCTATTACTGTGTAATATGCTGACGTGTTAATTAAGCCTTGAGTCTATTACTGTGTAATATGTTGACGTCTTAATTAAGCCTTGAGTCTATTACTGTGTAAAATGTTGACGTCTTAATTAAGCCACGAGCCTATTACTGTGTAATATGCTGATGCTTAATTAAGCCTTGAGTCTATTACTGTGTAATATGTTGACGTCTTAATTAAGCCACGAGCCTATTACTGTGTAATATGCTGATGTCTCAATTAGGACTAATGTGTCTATTACTGCATTATAACATTTCCGGTTTTCCTTATCACACAAGGATTTAAGAATATATTCAAAACTTTAAAGGACATAAATATCTATAATTAAGCTCATTTTCCTCCTTTAATAACAGTGCTAAATTCCAGCAATTTGACTCAAGTCATGGTTCAGTTATTACTTTTTGTTTTTTGTTTGTAAAGGAAGAAAAATAATCCAAAATCTGACTGTTCAATTCATGTTAAAAGTTACCCATATGATTATTAATAACAGATGTACAAGAAAATGGGCATACTTACTGAGACACTCTTTCTGCTTGGTTTCTCCACTGTAAAATAAAATAGAGTAGAGGTTGTGTTTAAATCCAATCGGCACAGAATGCTGATGAATATGCTGGCAATCATACACTACTTTTATGTGCTGCCAATGCAGCTAAACTAATAATAATAATAATAATAATAATAATAATCATAATAATAATAATAATAATAATAATAATAATAACAATAATTGTGACTCATTAGTCAAGGACTATTCTCCCTTGAAGCCCTCTTATAATGGGTAAAAACAATGTTAAATTTATGAAAAATGCAATAATTACTGTTTATTTTAACATGCTTAGTAAAAAATATTAAATTCCATTATCTATTAGATACACACATGCTCATGATATCTCTTCTTAAATACTCTAATATTTTCAGCAGATTTTACTTGTAGTGGAAGCTTGTTCCACAGAATAGTAACTGAGTATTGGAAACTCTTTTCTTATGATTGTTAAAATCCCATGTAATTCACATACCATAATTCAAGGCCAAGACTAAAAAAGTCATTCATCCACAATGATAGATATAATGTTCAAAGTAAATGACTTAGAAACATTGCAGAACCATGAAGAGATAGGTTGACTCTGTTTCTCATTACATGTTAAAATGTTCTGCTTGCTATTATTATAGTCTAAACCATATATCAGCCATTTCTTTTTTTATTCACCTTAATAAACTAAGACAATATGAAAGTCATTCAAACTTTAAAGAAATTTTTTTTTTGGTCTCCACTTAAAAGCTGAACTCTTGTTGTAGAGTTAGTTCCCTTCATTTTACTGGCAACCAAATTACTATTGTTGACTAAAGTGGATAAAGAGACAACTTTTGCTTTCTTCATACACAAAAACGAAGGACTAAGTTATATGTAGTAGTCTACAGTAATGCAATAATGATCTGGTTATGTAGTTGCTAAAGTAAAGTAATATATAAAATATGTATATTTATGTACATGATATCAATCACAATAATTAATGTAATTTAATTATAGCAAATGTCTGTTTGCAACACATTAGTGCCATACAAATTTAGCACATTTAAATTCACAGCATATGGTAGCATACAAATTTAGTACATTTCTCTTTATTAGAAATGCTGCCAGAATATCATCTTAAAGGGAGTTACCCTCTTTTCACAATAATAAGTGGGAGTGAGAAAACAATACAGAGGAAACAGCCATACTTCAGTATTTACCAAACGAATTCTCTTTCTTCCTTCTCCACTCTGTATGATCTCTATTGAAATCAAAATCTTTTTAAAATGTTGCCTCTTGTTGAATAAGCGTTAATCTGTTGACTGTTTCTAAGTTTAAACTGTGCCTTATCTTTGTATGAATTGTTAGTTTGTCTGCAGTCTACAGTCTGCAGGGGAATAAACATAACTAGCAAAGCCAGTCTGAACAAATTGGAAAACTGTTCTATATGGCTCTTATGTACAATTTTCCACAGCTCACAGGTAGTCTTTTGGATAATTAATGCTCCAAACAAGAATTTTCACTGACATAAGCTCTGCCAAAGTTTTACTCTTTTAAACCAAACTCATGCTGACTATTTGCCAGATTTCTTATACACCCCATACTGATTTATTGGGGTTTAAATACCATCAAGGTCAGTGTCCTTTATAACACAAAGATATTTTGATCAATCAACGTCAATATTTTAAATTTTTTTAGTATTATTATTTATTTAAGTTATCTTAAACCTGATAGAGCTATACAGTCTTGCAGCATGTTTGAGAAAAGAGATGAAAGCTCCCACTCTACATTAAAATTGCTGTTATTAAATAAGCTAGGTATTCTGCCTTTTCTACAGTTAAATGCTAAATACCACATAAAGAAGGGTTGATCTGCATGCTGTCTGTTTTTATCAATCCATCATCAGATTCATAGTTAACATCTGTTTTAGTTTCAAAATTACTCACTGGAATCTGCACAAGCATTTTCTCAACTACAGTAATCTGATATAGTTCATAATATTAAAAGTCATTGTTATTACCATTATCATCATCCAGTACTTGCAAAAAAAATGAAATTGTCATCTAAAATGAACCACACTGGGAATCAGACATTTTAATATTTTAGATAACCCATATTTTAAACAAGCCTTTCTAAAACTTCCTTGATACAAGGTTCAAACTACTAAATAATGCTTGTTCCAGAGCATAACATGCCAATCAAATTTAGCTTTATAACTATTCATTTAATTCCACACAAATAGAAAAACTGAACCGTTACCTACAAGACAAGAAATAGATATTGTGACAAGCACTATGATATATCTACAAGTGACTTGACTTATGTTGCACCAAACACTTTAAGGGTTAACAGTTTTAAAATAAAATTATATTGCAGTGTACATTTTGATATGTACAACTTTAAACAGTACTCAAAGTATTTGAATTCAAACAAATTCTGATAACTCCTGTACCCGAACAGGATCTCTGCTTCATAGCTTATTGGTGGCATATAATTTTTGCAAATGTCTGTTCATAGCATATTAGTGACAGCATTTTTGCTACAAATTTCTGTACACAGCAAATTAGAGTCAAATAATATTTGCAAATCAATGATGAGGAAAACAAGAATTTTTCGTAGTAATGCTTTTCATAAACAAAAATGAAATTAAATGCTGATTTAATTTCTGGGAAAAGAGTATTATCAAACTAACAGAACAGGAAACATAATGGAGAAAGGGGGAATAAATTTATAAGCATAAGATCAATAAGTGCACTAAATCATTAAGAAAGAAAAGCCCTCAGTACCATATTTTCACTCATTACTGCATTAAATCATTAAGAATGAAAAGCCTCCAGTCCCATCTTCTCACTCATTACTGCATTAAATCATTAAGAATGAAAAGCCTCCAGTCCCATCTTCTCACTCATTACTGCATTAAATCATTAAGAATTAAAAGCCACCAGTCCCATCTTCTCACTCATTACTGCATTAAATCATTAAGAATGAAAGCCACCAGTCCCATCTTCTCACTCATTACTACATTAAATCATTAAGAATTAAAAGCCACCAGTCCCATCTTCTCACTCATTACTGCATTAAATCATTAAGAATTAAAAGCCACCAGTCCCATCTTCTCACTCATTACTGCATTAAATCATTAAGAATGAAAGCCACCAGTCCCATCTTCTCACTCATTACTACATTAAATCATTAAGAATTAAAAGCCACCAGTCCCATCTTCTCACTCATTACTGCATTAAATCATTAAGAATTAAAAGCCACCAGTCCCATCTTCTCACTCATTACTGCATTAAATCATTAAGAATGAAAGCCACCAGTCCCATCTTCTCACTCATTACTACATTAAATCATTAAGAATTAAAAGCCACCAGTCCCATCTTCTCACTCATTACTGCATTAAATCATTAAGAATTAAAAGCCACCAGTCCCATCTTCTCACTCATTACTGCATTAAATCATTAAGAATGAAAGCCACCAGTCCCATCTTCTCACTCATTACTACATTAAATCATTAAGAATTAAAAGCCACCAGTCCCATCTTCTCACTCATTACTGCATTAAATCATTAAGAATTAAAAGCCACCAGTCCCATCTTCTCACTCATTACTGCATTAAATCATTAAGAATGAAAGCCACCAGTCCCATCTTCTCACTCATTACTGCATTAAATCATTAAGAATTAAAAGCCACCAGTCCCATCTTCTCACTCATTACTGCATTAAATCATTAAGAATGAAAGCCACCAGTCCCATCTTCTCACTCATTACTGCATTAAATCATTAAGAATTAAAAGCCACCAGTCCCATCTTCTCACTCATTACTGCATTAAATCATTAAGAATGAAAGCCACCAGTCCCATCTTCTCACTCATTACTGCATTAAATCATTAAGAATTAAAAGCCACCAGTCCCATCTTCTCACTCATTACTGCATTAAATCATTAAGAATGAAAGCCACCAGTCCCATCTTCTCACTCATTACTACATTAAATCATTAAGAATTAAAAGCCACCAGTCCCATCTTCTCACTCATTACTGCATTAAATCATTAAGAATGAAAGCCACCAGTCCCATCTTCTCACTCATTACTGCATTAAATCATTAAGAATGAAAGCCACCAGTCCCATCTTCTCACTCATTACTGCATTAAATCATTAAGAATGAAAAGCCCCCAGTCCCATCTTCTCACTCATTACTGCATTAAATCATTAAGAATGAAAAGCCCCCAGTCCCATCTTCTCACTCATTACTGCATTAAATCATTAAGAATGAAAAGCCCCCAGTCCCATCTTCTCACTCATTACTGCATTAAATCATTAAGAATGAAAAGCCCCCAGTCCCATCTTCTCACTCATTACTGCATTAAATCATTAAGAATGAAAGCCACCAGTCCCATCTTCTCACTCATTACTGCATTAAATCATTAAGAATTAAAAGCCACCAGTCCCATCTTCTCACTCATTACTGCATTAAATCATTAAGAATTAAAAGCCACCAGTCCCATCTTCTCACTCACTACCTTTGTATCTCATGTATATTTCTGCAAAGGTGGCAATTAACTCTGCAAACAAACATCAGGAACCATTCTTTTAATCTGTTTATCACACAATTTTAAGATTTTAAAATATAACTAATGTCTATTACCTTGCTAAGTTCTACTTAAGTTTATGCATGCTAATGTGATTTTATTATACATGAATTTTGTTAACAATGACTCACTTGTTACACTGGACTGGGCTGGTCTGGCTATTTTTAGTGTGACACGGTCTCCTGCACTCTGTAATAAATGCATTGAATCGGTGACGGTGCGACCCCGGGTGTACACACCATTCACTGCCAGAAGGCGGTCTCCAACATGGATAGCACCTGTCCTGTTAACAACATATGATAGGTCAATAACTAATCTTTAATGATATGGTTATGCTAGCTAACATAAAAAAACAAGCTCTGTAGAATGTATATTTTGTAAAGAAATCAAATATATGAATGGTACATACTTTTTTGTTAAGTAACAAACACATGAAAGTTAAAAATGTGGGTGTATATTGTAGAGCTTGCAAATTAAGAAAAACCTATCTTAAAAGATCACCATTCTGGAACTTCCATGATGGTATACAGTTCTGAGAAACTGTTAAGAAGAAAGACTGTTTTGGAAGACCACCTGTCATGACGAACCACTGCTACGGAAGACCACTTTTCAAGAAGGACCAGGTTTTCCATGCAAATATCAACAGTATTACAGTTCTTCAACCTCTAACTAGAGACCATCTGTCCTAAGAGACCATTTTTTGTTGACAGAAGTGATGGTCAATCATGCCATATTATACTGCCTATATGGTGAACTTCTTGTATTTCACATGGCACCAATTTTCATGCAAAACCAATTCTTGTGATATTTATAGGCATTGCCGATCATAAATGTAAAGATCCAACAAACAATAATCCACCTATGGTAACAACAGGATCCTTATTCGAATATATATAGTTAAAAACCAATGGTAGGTTGTAGTTTTAGTTGTAGCACTCCTGTTAAAATACCAGCCAAGTATAAATGCTAGCAATCAGAATAAAATTAATATGGACCCAAAGTAACCATTATATTATTGGTATACAGAAGTTAAGTTAATGGCACAAGATGGAAAGAAAGACAACACCAGTAACATAATGAATTCTTCCTCAAGGCAAGCATATGAAAAACTAAATTCTCTATCTTTTAACTTTACTAATGTATGTATACATGTCTCATATGATTGTAAAAATCCTACAGAACCCTCATATTCACTGAATAATGTGTGACACATTTATGATTATTGTTGACTGAGTTAAGTCACCTGATAAGGATGGAAATATATGATTAGTCCTATCACTGAAATAATTGACACTGTATCTTGGGTTTATTCCATGCATTATTAAAAAATTGAAATTCTAAACTGTCTTCCAAAAACAAACAAAAAATAACTTCTACTTATAAGATACAAATCAGATTTTAATAAGATTGAGCTGAAACAGTCTTGAAGGACATATGTAAACTGTCTTTCCAGGTTATTTGGCTTCATTTCAGTAATTATAATCCCATGTGTAAATAATGTAATTAACAAAATGACTGCAAATTAAAATCATCTGTAAAATGAAAACTTCCACTTTCATCTGCGGTGTTTATTTTTTAAACTTTCCCAGCCGAGTAGAAAAATAACTACTCACCTTTCTGCCAACCCTCCAAGTGTCAGCTCTGATATGATGATGGGATCAAAGGCCTCATCAGACCCTGTAATGGTGATTCCCAATGGACCGCCATGTCGTTGGAGCTCTACAGTATAGGAAATACATTCCTCACCTCTAGCATCTGAAACAGATATTCTTATTCCAAGAGTTTCTTAAATGTGCTTAGACATATCTACCATGACATGATTGTATTTTTTAATGAACAAAATTTGTTTAAACATCATACACTGTTTTAATTGAACAAGGGTTATGCAGTTTATTAATTCAACAGCATGGACAACAAGTCTATTTACATGCTACATGGGCCACAACTGTTTACAGAATTTGTTCAAAATTCTGGTTTCATGGCTTCTGATTAAAGACAAGTCTGCAGTGACATTAGTAAGCATTTTATGATGGCATCACAACAAATAAAAAATATGAACTGAATGCCGGCTGAATATTCTAATAGAAAAATATGTTATTTGTTTCATCAACATGGTAATATGTAGTTGGAAGGATTGACATAGTCCTTTCCAGATCTAGGTACACTTTCTTTCTGACATGATGATCACCAGTTACATGTTACAGTATTCACACAACCTCCAATTTGTTTGTACCCCATACCGATTTTTAAAACAAAAGGCATCAAAGATATAAAAATTGCACAAAGGTCAATCATATCATTTATAAAGTTATAACTTCTAACAGGTGGCTGGTTATTGGTCCCAAATTCTGACAACTTGTTGGCATTTTGAATCAAATGGAAGTTTCTTTAGTAACAAAGTTGCTATATTTGCACCAAAAGTATATTTTCAAGCAATATATATGATGTAATTTTAAATCTTTGAAAATCTAAATAAGGTTTTACATCTTGAGATTATTCTATTTCAACACATGTATATGAAGTATCTCTATTTTATTTATTCAATTTGTTTCAGAAATATTAAAACTAGGCATTGCAAATGTCGGATGCAGACAACCCCTGTTTGACTGTAATGGACTGATCTAAAAATAATGGACTGATCTAAAAATCAGAAAGGACATTGAGCAGCCTGTCTGTTTATTTACATTAACAGCTTCCATTTGCTTTGAAATGCCAGTAAGTCACCAGTATTAGGACTCCACAGTTAATAATAATAATAATAATAATAATAATAATAATAATAATAATAATAATAATGTCGATTTTGTATAGTGCCTAATATCTAGAATCCCTAAGTGCTTTACAACATTAGAAAACACCAATAACATAAAAAAACATATGATATGATTACAAAGAAAACAAATACCATAAAAAAATTAGAAAAACATTAAACATGCTGAAAATATTTAAAGCAGGAAACATTATTAGGTCTTTAAGTTTGTTCTTGCAGTCGAAATAGGTGACTTTTAAGAGCACTCTTGAATGGGATCACTATGTCTTTGTGTTTTAAGTTCAGTGGGCAATTACTTCCATGTTGCTGGGCCCTGGTATGCAAAATAATTGTATCCATATGACTTTGTTTTCATAGTGAAAATAATGAGTCTACAATTGCCAGAAGAGGAGTGTAAGTATCTTTCTGGTGTTAACATATGGGAGAGGTCGGATAGGTATATTGGACTGGAGTCTGTCAGTGAAACGTAGCGCAGAGAACAAATTTTGTGTTTAATTCTGGATAATTTGAACAGCCAGTGTAGGATACAGAGCAGCGGTGAAGTGTGCTCTGATCATGGTACTCTAAGGATGATCCAAGCAGCTGTGTTTTGAACTTTTTGAAGTTTCTGGAGTAGATATTGAGATGAACCAGACAGAATTAAGTTACAATAGTCCAGTGAAGAAAGTACTAATGAACAAACAAGTATTTTAGTGGCATCACTGAAAGATATTTGCGAATGGAGCTTATGCATCTCAGCTCAAGAAATTCAGCCTTGCATACGTTCATGACATGTTGGTACATTGTTAGAGCACTTTCCAGAGTAACACCAAGGTTTCGTACTGACTGTGTGAATTTATTGTTGGTGTTGCTGATATTCATTGTGAAAGGTAAAGGAGTTGAATGAGAAAGTCTTTGTGTTGTGATCAGAATGTCATCAGTTTTATCATCATTCATCTGCAGCTTGTTACATGTCATTCATGATTTCACATCAGAAATGCACCTCTCTACTAACTAGATGGTATCATCAGCTTCAGTTGGGTGCCTAGAACTGCATATTTGGGTGTCATCCAATGTTCCCTCTAATTTTCCGAAGGCTGTGTGTGGCAAAAGATATTAGCTGTGCAACTTTGGAAGAAAATTTAAATTTTTGTGTGCCACATAACGGCTAATAGGCCTACTAAACGAAACGGTTAATTTTTAATAATTACAATAATTAACCAACATTGTATAATGTCATTTAATTTATTGATTGAAATAGTCAGCTTTTTCATGTAATATATGTAGAAGCCTAGAAGGAGAGAATCAGCATACTGATACCACTCATCAGTCATCATACCAGTTATCGTTTTCAAAGTTTTTCTCTGCGATCTTTCAAATTTACCCAGTCTGCATAAATCTTATCAAGATTTATTGATCCTCCATCTTGAAGGTGACTCTTAACACGCATCAACATTTCCAAATGTTCTAACTGTAGACGATTCCTTAATTTGGTTTTCAAACTGTTCATCAGGCTGAAACCACACTCACAATCTGCACTGGAAGCTAAAAATGTTCCACCAATATCCATCAATTTTGCTAACTCTGCAAAGTGATCATTCTGAAATGCCAAAGTCACCATATCTGGAAAGCTGTTTATCAGTCTGCCTCTGATTTTTTTCATTTTCTGGAAATCTTTCCCTCAAATGCAAACACAGCATATTAATGAAAGTTAATATGGAGCTAGTATTCACTGAAATTTCTCCAGAGAATTTGTCAAGAAGGTTTTTAACGTTATCACTCCATTTCACTGTGTCACCCAAGCACTGCATTCGCATTTTGTTCAGTTTACCTTGAGCAAGATGATATGCTTCCAGTGGTGTCAATCCTCATTTTTGAAATGCCATTGTTAAAGAAGCTAGTTCAGATAACACATCATTCAAAACTTCCAGTGTTATGTGGAATTGCATGCTGACTATTTAGCTTTTTAAAACAGTACTTTGAAATCAGATCATCAATGTCATTATCCTTTTCTTCTTCAAAGTATTTTAATAAAACACCATAATTTTGAATGATTGCTTGAAGTGCAAAATGTCTAGATAACCAACGCACTTCGTTCTCTAAAAGCAACGGTCACATTCAGAACCATCCGCAAATTCTTTAAACTATGACCTTTTAATGGACTATCAATAAAAAATTGTGTAAATAGTTCTCATGGAAGTTTCAACTTCTTTCATCAATTTTACTTCCTTCCATGAATCAGAAATCCCCAAATCTTCACGATGTGCAACACAATGCTGCTGCACTAAGTGCAGAACGTCCTTCTTCAACTGTGCTGCAATGCCATTTAATCTGTCTAACATCACAGAGGCACCATCAGAAGTAAACAAAACCATTTTATTAAGGTCAGATTATGTTTCCTGTAGAATTCTCTGATGGCATTGACTACTGATGTAGCATCACATGCATCCAGCTTTAGCATTCCACCAAAAGAAGTTTTATACTGAGATGAATTTACTGGCCGATACTTGTTTGTTTGTTTGTTTGTTTGATTAGGATTTTTAACGTAGCTTTAACAATTTTTCAGTCATATCGCTACGATGTCTGCATTAAGGCAGTTTATAGTGATGTCTAGCACTGAGACATCATGCCGCAGACATGTAGCATGATGTCTCACCCAGTCACATTATCCTGACACCAGGCCAATCAGTCTTAACACTAGCCTCTTAATGCTGAGCGTCAAGCGAGGCAGCTGTTAGTACCATTTTTGTAAGTCTTTGGTATGACTCGGCCGGGGATCGAATCGACGACCTCCCGCTTCCGGGGCGGATGCTCTAACCACTAGGCCACCGGAGCGGTTGACCGATACTTGAAGTAGAGTATTAAGTATTTGTTAACAGAAATGTCTGTGCTTTCATCAATAGTTAGTGTATGATACGCTGCTGATGCAACGTCTGCCATAAGATTATCTTGGACACTGATATTTAAAATTTATAAAAATTCAAATGCATAATTTTTGCTTCTCCAGCTCACAGGTATGGTCACGTACTTAGCCATGTGCTCATTAATATCTTGAATAGAAAACATGGAAATATTCATCCGAAAAGCCAGCAAGACACTGTCAATTAGAACTTTAATTTCTTCGGGCATGGAACGCTTCCGTTCATTAATAATTCGCCTTTTCTCCTTTTCAGCAGGGCTCTAAAGAAACATGGATCTGGATTTTTACTTCTCAGTTTTCTTACACTTTCAGTATGAGACTTACTAGACAGATGGCATTTCAAGAAATCAAGTTTCGACACATCATCCCAAAACATGCAAGCTGAAAACTCTCCAGTGGTTTTTTCATCTCGGCAGTACAAAGAAACTACTCCATCATCCTCTTCATAAGTAAATATTTCACACAGTTGAACGTGCACTTTACTTCGAGACTTTGGCATCTCTGTTTCAACAATTTCTTCAAGCCATTCAGACTTAAAAGCTGCAACTGTTTCTCTTGCGCTTTGCACTGCTCGTCAAAATCGGTTTCGAGTTCTTTTGACTTAATAAAGCAATTTAATTTGCAACGCAAGTTTAAACTTTGAATGTTTACAGACTCAGACACCACACGTATAGGCTATAGTATCCCGCAACAACATACATTTGTGCGCTCTGTTGTGATGTGTGTGTGTGCACTCAGCGAGTTGAAGTGCGCACACACACGCACACAGCTTAGAGGGAACATTGGTGTCATCAGTGTACAATTAGTGAGACACTGGATGATGATCTATAACACTTGAGAGCAACTGAGTGCATAGAATGAAGAGAACAGCTCAAGAACAGACCCCTGTGGAACAACACAACATAGTTCAACTGGGCTGGAGTGTATTCCATTTGCAGATACAATTTGTGTCCTGTTGATTAAGTACGACTTGAACCACAGTAAGACTGTAGTGTGAATGCCAAATACATGCTTGACACAATGAAGTAATATATCATGGTCTATTGAGTCAAATATTGCAGACAAATCAAGGACGGTGAGGACTGTAATCTTTCCGCTATCCAAAGCAGAGAGAATGTCATTAAATACTTTCTGAAGAGCAGTTTCAGTATTGTGGCAAATGCGATATGCAGACTGTACATTACTAAGAAAAACTGTTTAAATTCAGATGAGATACAAGTTGGGTTAGAACAACTTTTCTAAGAATTTTTTTTATGAATGGTAGATTAGAAACTGGATGGTATTTCTTTAGATTGTTATGGTCGAGTGTTGGTTTCTTCAGCAGAGGCTTTAGTATGGCAGTTTTGAAAAATGATGGGAATTCCCTGGATGAGAGAGAGGTATTAATAACATCAGTTGGTAAAGGCAATACTGGATCTAAGCAATCAAGCAGTAGTGATGATGGAATTGGATCATCAAGTTCGTGCACTCTTCATCACGATTGTACGTACTAAATCCATAGAAACTGGTTCAAATGCTGCTAACAGTTGCCTTTGAAATTCTGTATGCTAACTGTATGGTGACGATGTGTCATTTGAAATTGTGTTGTCATGCTTATCTCTAATGGTTTGTACTTTGTCATGGAAGAAATTTGCAAACAGGTTCGGAAGGTTGACTGGAGAGAAGGTAGTTGGAAGTGGTGTACATTTGTTCCTTGACATTAGTTTGTTAGTAATCTCAAAGAGCTCTTTACAGCTTGAACTTTCCATGATCTTAGTACTGTAGTGTGCTGATTTCATTACATGGACTATGCTTGTGATATTCTTCTTAACAGCTTCATAGATTTGCTTATGAATAGTTTTAAAGTCTTCTTCATGAAGTAGTAGACTTTAAAATTGATACTCAATGCTTGTTGGTGGCTGGGGCATGTTTTTCAAGCAATGAATGCAGGCAGTTATCAAGTTGTTCTGCTGTAGGAGGTAAGCAAGTTGTTATGTTTGCTTTGATGTCATGCATTAGTTTGGATCTGTTTATCATACAGAGGATTCTCTTAGTAGCAAATAAAGGTGGAGGGTTAAGGAATGATATGTCAAGATGACATATAATGCAGAGTTGATCTGATGTAAGTTTGTGGGATACAAGGGAGGAATGTAGGATATTATTATCATGAGGTCTATGAAGAATCCAGCCTAAAATGTGACCATGTTTATGGGTGGGTTGGTTAACTGACTGTTTGAGTTGAAAACATTAATGAAATCTAGGAGTTCTGATGTGCATGGGTTTCCAGTGTCACGGAATTGTGTATGACTGCTATCAATATGTATATGTGGTCAAAAATGTACTCGGATTTCGCTGCCACGTACGGCGTTACCGAGGGTGGTTTATTCGTTATCAGCTCTAGTTATTTCGGAAATAGGTGTGCTCAGCTCAGCTCATGCTGCATGTGCGAATTGCCTGCAGTTTAAAAGTCTAAGTACCTAGCTGCGCATATCGGTCACAGCTAAGGTATATATAGACAAATTCTAAGTAAACATCACATTACAATCCAGTCTTGTCAGAAAAGCTTCCAGCTTTAAAGGAGCAAACTTTCAGCTAAAGAGGTAAAATAGATTTTAAGATTATATTCTTATTGCTATTTGTTTTATATGACATAATTATTTCACATATCAGATGTTTTAGTATTTATTCTAAATTCTACAGAATAAATACCTAGGTTATGTAGCGCCATTATATTAGTAATACTATAGTCTGCTTTGAGATAGTTTTTTGATGTAACTGAACAAACAAATTGAGTTTAATTACATGCTGCATGCCTTGAATATTTAATGTACATGGATAACTAATTCATGTTATATACAACATATATGAATGTAAAAGTACTTTACCGTGTCATACATGGTTTGGTTGTTTTAATTTTAGCTGACCATGTGTGGGCTTGTCTATGCTACCATGTGATACCTGTGTGTGGCGCCTGTGTATGGTGCTTTTGTATGCTGCCTTTGTGTATGCTGCGATATATATATATGTGTTATATATAATTGGGTTATGTGAAATCGCAGAACCTGTAGGGTATCTTGTGATGTATATGCTGTTTTGGTGACGTTGGTTCAGAAGAGTGTACTGGTGTTCTCAAATCAAGGGACCAAGGCTTCGGGACCATCGTGTCTGTATTGAATGTAAGGGCTCTCAAGGGATCCTTCAAACAGTGGACCATGTGTGGCGACTCTGCCACCATTGACTAGAGTGGGTGGAACCGGATATATACCTTGGACGTCAAATGGATGCCATGATAGTTGTAAAATACATGTTCCACAATATTGCTATTACCATCTGAGCAAGTATTTCACATTTATGTAGCAATTATGTTATCTGAACGATAAACTAAATTCATAATTTCATATTTACATCACAATTTCGTTACATGAACGATAAAATCATTACCTACTTGCCTTTGCTTTGGTAACTCGTTATATGAATGATATAACCAAAATTACCAGCATTTACACCTGTCTCGTTATATGAGCTATATATATTTGTAAATTCATATGTGTACTTGTATTTGTTGATCAGGTGATCAGACGTTATTTACATCAGTTTCAAATGCTTTTCGTTGAAATCATCCTTTTGGGTTTTTGTTATCGAGTTACTTGTTATTGATAGTTCCATGTTAGGAACATTTTAATTTTCCTTATCTTTTGTTTATAATGGTGTCAGAATTGATTATATTTAAATTGCGTTTATAAATAAACATCTTATTAACACAGTTGCTTTCGGTGTCTTCACTAATCCAGTCCCAACCCGGCTTCATCCTGTGACATCCAAGACAGTCATGGTGAAAGTTGAGATCTCCATGAATAATCAGGTTGCCACCTATCGAATTTCCATACTCCAGGAGATTTGGAAACTGCTCCAAAAAGAGAGATTCAGTCATCTTGTTTTTTTCTACCATGGAGGGCAGCAGAGGCAGAAAAAAATGGACTTACCTTTATTCCAGTGTGAGTGTGATTTGGACTAGCCAATAACTCTCTATATTTCACACTTAATTACACAGTACATTCTTTTATTATCCTATTCTTAAGCATTTCAGTAAAATTTGGCTTAAATGTCTTCTCCCAACAAGACCATTATGTACAAAGAAAACATGAATCCATATAAGACCAGTCTGTTCAATGCAAACATCATTCCATATGATGAGTCTGTGCAATGCAAACAACCTGACAACAAGACCATTCTGTGCAATGCAAACATCAACCTCACCTTATATAAGACCATTCTGTGCAATGCAAGCATCAGTCCATATAAGACCTGTCTGTGCAATGCAAACATCAGTCCATATTATACCAGTCTGTTAAATGCAAGCATCAGTCCATATAAGACCAGTCTGTGAAATGCAAACATCAGTCCATGTTAAGTCCAGTCTGTGCAAGCATCGGTCCATATAAGGCCAGTCTGTGAAATGCAAACATCAGTCCATATAAGGCCAGTCTGTGAAATGCAAACATCAGTCCATATAAGACCAGTCTGTGCCATGCAAGCATCTGTCCATATAAGACCAGTCTGTGCAAGCATTGGTCCATATAAGACCAGTCTGTGTCATGCAAGCATCTGTCCATATAAGACCAGTCTGTGCAATGCAAACATCAGCCTCACAATAAGATTATACTGTTCAAACTAAACATCAGTCTGTATAAGGCCACTCTAGCCCAAATCAAAATTCTACATACTAATGGCCTATACAAAAGGACCAACTTTTTGGTGACAATAGTGTCCACATCATGGAAGTTTTTCTGTATTTGATTACCCCAAAATTGTTATCATATCAATCCAACAGTCAAACATACCGGTATAAGGGTCTTCCCTTTTGATTTTTAACCTGATGATGTCTTCAGCTGTATCTATCAAATGCATGGCTTCCTCTACACTAAGGTTTTCAGTCCGAGAATCATTGATGGAAAGTACCCTATCTCCTGGGTGAATAGAACCACACCTGTAAATATATGCAAAGAAATCATCAGGCTCTTCTAATCATGTAAATGTGGCCAACATAAATGTTATCAATGTAAATGCTCGAAAAAGATCACATTATGCCATAAATCATGACAACATGGAGAAATGTAGTATCTGTATGAATATGCCATCAAAAGAAACTTAAACTCTTGACATTTATGAAAACTAGAATTATACC
This sequence comes from Unio delphinus, assembly GCA_029339505.1. Classification (NCBI taxonomy): domain Eukaryota; kingdom Metazoa; phylum Mollusca; class Bivalvia; order Unionida; family Unionidae; genus Unio; species Unio delphinus. Next base: position 6,778,231 of record JAQISU010000034.1, on the reverse strand, counting down.
ATGTGCCACTCACAGTAAGTAGTGTGAAATGTAAAAAGATACCATATGCCACTCACAGTAAGTAGTGTGAAATGTAGAATGATACCATGTGTCACTCACAGCAGGCAGTGTGAAATGTAGAATGATACCATGTGTCACTCACAACAAGCAGTGTGAAATGTAGAATGATACCATGTGTCACTCACAGCAAGCAGTGTGAAATGTGGAATGATACCATGTGTCACTCACAGCAAGCAGTGTGAAATGTAGAATGATCCCATGTGTCACTCACAGCAAGCAGTGTGAATTGTTGAATGATATCATGTGACACTCAAAGACAGCAGTGTGAAATGTAGAATGATACCATGTGTCACTCACAGCAAGCAGTGTGAAATGTGGAATGATACCATGTGACACTCACAGCAAGCAGTGTGAATTGTTGAATGATATCATGTGACACTCAAAGACAGCAGTGTGAAATGTAGAATGATACCATGTGTCACTCACAGCAAGCAGTGTGAAATGTAGAATGATACCATGTGTCACTCACAGCAAGCAGTGTGAAATGCAGAATGATACCATGTGTCACTCACAACAAGCAGTGTGAAATGTAGAATGATACCATGTGTCACTCACAGCATGCAGTGTGAAATGTGGAATGATACCATGTGTCACTCACAGCAAGCAGTGTGAAATGTAGAATGATCCCATGTGTCACTCACAGCAAGCAGTGTGAATTGTTGAATGATATCATGTGACACTCAAAGACAGCAGTGTGAAATGTAGAAAGATACCATGTGTCACTCACAGCAAGCAGTGTGAAATGTGGAATGATACCATGTGTCACTCACAGCAAGCAGTGTGAATTGTTGAATGATATCATGTGACACTCAAAGACAGCAGTGTGAAATGTAGAAAGATACCATGTGTCACTCACAGCATGCAGTGTGAAATGTGGAATGATACCATGTGTCACTCACAGCAAGCAGTGTGAATTGTTGAATGATATCATGTGATACTCAAAGACAGCAGTGTGAAATGTAGAATGATACCATGTGTCACTCACAGCAAGCAGTGTGAAATGTGGAATGATACCATGTGTCACTCACAGCAGGCAGTGTGAAATGTAGAATGATACCATGTGTCACTAACAACAAGCAGTGTGAAATGTGGAATGATACCATTTGTCACTCACAGCAAGCAGTGTGAAATGTAGAATGATACCATGTGACACTCAAAGACAGCAGTGTGAAATGTAGAATGATACCATGTGTCACTCACAGCAAGCAGTGTGAAATGTACCACGTATGTTTTAATGGGAACTAGCCCTTAATATAACAAGTGCCCTTAGAATTAAAAATACAAAGTAATCTTGGTAGCAGTCAGTGCACAACATGCATGGCTTAAATGGATGAAATGCGTCCAAACCAAAACTAGTGCAAAATTCAGCATAAATTAATTTTTTTAAAAATTAATGTTTATCAGGAACAGCAGAATCATGTGTATGACTGAATTTTTAATTAACACCATGTCTAACAAAGAAAATCTGTTATTGTCATAAACCTCTAAGGCTACCAGTACACAAGACAGAACAACTTTTGTGGACATGCTTTTAAGTCCACATTTAATCACTCCTTCAATGCCACTTAAAAACAAATAATGAAGTGTGCTCAGATGTAAAGAGAATCTTGGGCCAAAAACATCATTATGTACAGATGTAAAGAAAATCTTTGATCTTTAAACAAATAATAAATTGTGAAAAGATGTAGGGAAAATCTTGGGCTTCAAACAAGTAAGGAATTATGCACAGAAAATCTGCTCTGTCCAGGTCCTTTAAGCCGATACATGTTAGGATATATCAATTACAAGAATTTTTTGTATTCATAGTCAAATCAAACATTACCTGTATGCGACACTGCCCTTTGTAACCTCAACCACTATCAAGGGATCATTTGCTTTCCTTTTAAGAGAAGCTGAAATAACAGAAAGAAATACATAAAGATACCAAAAATTTCAAAAATGTATGCTTCCTGTCTAATTGAAGCTGAGAGACTTGTACAGATGTACTCAAACCAGTACTTGTTAAAAAAAATCTGAATTAATATTTCTCTATAAACTGCATTGATGGTTTGACTTTAACCTTTCCACTTCCATTTAATTTTTTATGTTAACTGATTAAACAGTAGAAAACTGTAAAGTAGCTGTAGAACGTTTTCGATTTATGGAGCCCCTGGTAGTAGGCAAACACACATGAAAAAGAAACACAACAATGAACACAGAAAAGCACTCCAGCATATGAAATCCTGTATATAAAAGACAGAAACTGAATGAATGGAAATATAAAAATAACTATCTAACTACAATTTCTCACTTCTTGTATCTGGCACATGAAATATATATAAAAAAAACTGCATTGTTTTACTGGCTTGAAAACTGTTAATAGGGACAAATATACCCCCGAGAAGAAAAGATGTTATGAAAATTCATTTATGAGTGAACACCCTTATAATGGTGAACAAGGTACCCATTTTCTATAGGAAATGGTTTTAACATAATGTAATCTACATTGGTGATATGCTTACAGAAGTGGGAAATGTTACTGACTTGGATGGCTTTACAGCTAAATATGGTCTCAATATAAATATCCTTGCCTTTCAAGGCATAATTAAATGTTTAAAGTACTTATGTAAAAAGTTAGATATAAAATGTATCCCTTTCCATTAGAAATTGTAGTTTATAACAATAAAGGATGAAAAAGGATGTTAAACCAACTAGTGAAAATGAATGGAATGAAATTTTCTATTTGAATATGGATGTATTATCATCATCAGTCTCATGACCTAGTGTGGTCACTGAGGCACTGTGCTGCTGAACATCCAACCAGTTCACTCCACTTGTCTCGATCATGTGCCAATGCCTGTGTCTCTACAAAACAAATCCTGGTCCATTCTCTGATATTGTCAGTTCACTTTTTTCTCTGTCTACCTTTCTTTCTGCCACCCTGGGCACTGCCATGCAGTACTGTTGTGGATAGAATGTTGGCTCTACTGACATGGCCATACCATTTCAGCTTTCTATTTTTGACAATGAATAGGTCTTGATATTGGCCCATTTTGTGCCTGATGGTGTTATGCACTTCTTCATTTGTGATTTGGTCCATGTAAGAGATGCCAAGGATGGTTCTATAGCATCTCATTTCAAGCGCCTGGATTCTTTGTTGTAATTCTTTTGTCAAGGTCCAGGTCTCACATGAATACAGAAAGACTGTGATGACTAGTACTCTCAATAGTCTGATTTTAGTTTTCAGACATACATTCTTGTCTCTCCAGATGGGTCTTAGCTTTGACACAGATGCCATCATTTGTGCTGCTCGTGACAAAATTACTGCTCTTAATCCCTCTTTGGTGATTTATGGAACCAAGATATTTGAACTGGCTCACTGTTTCCAGTTTCTGTCCAATGACTTTAATCTTGGCTGAGATTTGTTTGCCACTATTTGTCATCAGCTTTGTCTTCTCAGCGCTTATCTCCATGTCCAAACTGGACGATGTTTCATCCAGGTTTTTCACTTAGGCGGCAAGCTCGTCTTCAATGCCTGCCAGCCCATCAATCTCGTCTGCAAAGCAGAGGTTGGAGATGTTTTTTGGGGACTGTCATAATCAGTGACTGGGTCCACTGTGTTGGACATTCACCTGTTTGCCATATTTTGTTGCAGATTTTTGTTTGTAACTCTATCACTGATTACCCCCCCCCCATCCCATTCTCGATAAGTTCAGCTGGGATGTTGTCTACTCCAGCCACCTTCCCATTCTTCAGTGCTCTTGTTGCTGACTCCACCTCTTCTTTGAGAATGGGGAAATCATCAACATTTGCACATCTTAGTCTCATGTGGACTATGGGTGTAGAGTTCTTTATAATACTCAGTCCATCTTTCTGTAGTGTCACTTGCTTCTGTGAGACATTTTCCATTTTCGTCTTGAATGGTACTAACTCTTGGTTGCTTCTTTCTGGTGAGGTCTTTCACAATTTGGAATGCCATTTGCTGTTATTTATTATTAGACTGCTCTCTATTTCTGTGCACTTTTGTCCAATCCAATCTTCTTTTGTTTCTTCAAGTTTTTTTCTTCTAATATTCTTGTTTATTTTTTGGTACTCCATTGCCCCTGTTGTGTGTCTGGTCTTTTTAACGTCTCTTTGGGCATCACAAATTCTGAACCTCTTCTGTAACTCAGAGTTTTTTCTTTGGGCAATGGAGGCAATGATGACCTTGGCAGCTGTTGCCATGACTGTGTTGAAAGCCTCTGTAATCACATTAACATCAATATCCATCACAAAGGAGTGTAGCAAAGTTTCCTCCAATTGTGACTTGGAATGACTTGTAGATGTTAGGGTCCTTCAGTTGTTCAAGGTTGAAATTGAGCCTGATGTTCTTAGGCTTGTTAATTCTCTTCAGCCACACTCGGAAGTTCGTAATCACGAGGTCGTGATCACTCCCAACATCAGCACCTGGGAACGTCCTTGTTTTCACTCTACTGATGCCAGCTCATTAACAGTTTTGAACCATTATGTAGTTGATCTGGTTATAATGGGTTCCATTTGGTGCATGCCATGCCCAGCATCGTGAAGCCTTATGTTGGCCCAGGGTGTTGGCTAGTACCAAGCTGTAGCTTGTGAACTCAAGCAGCCACCTCCCTCTTTCATTGGTAAGCTCATTGCAAGAAGGTCCACAAGGATCATCCCAGTCTTTTAGAGCATCTTTGACAACTCTGGCATTCCAGTCTCCTTGGATGATGTACTTTTTTACTTAGCATGAATAGAATACTCTGGAGTTTGTTGTAAAACTCCTCTATTTCTTCATCATCATGATTGGTAGTTGGAGCATAGACTTGGATAATTGTGATGTTAAAGGAAGATGCTTCTGCTAGACATGGGCGGCATTCAAGTACAGATCCCTTGATGGCTTTGTTTACAAGGAAGCCTACTTCATTTATGGACTTGTCCAACTCTCCACAATAGTATACTATATGTCCATCTTTAGTTTGGTGTTCTCCTAGGGCTTTCGATCTTACTTCACAGAGTCCCAGTATGTGCCATGTGTAGTGTTCCAGCTCATGTGTCAACTCTTGGAATCTTTCAATTTGGACCAGAGTTCTAATGTTCCAAGTGATGATGGTGATGCTGTCTCTCACTCAGATTTTATGCAAAGTACTAGTAGCACACTTGTCACCTCCGTCCTGGTGCAGTCCTTGTTGACCTGGGCGATGACGGATTCAGTATGGTAACATCAGATTGGTCCAGCGTTATAAGTGTGTATTGGGTAAAAGTCGTCTAGCAGAGCCCATCCCTCTCCAGACCATGGAGTTGCCAGAAGGGGATTCAGTACATCGTCCAATTGCCTTAGGGTCTCCACTCCAGATATTCCTATAGGGTTTACTCCCTTAGCCTTTGGCTAACCAAAGCCAACTTTCAAGGCAGCGGATGTATGGCCTGACATAAATGCCACAGTTTTAATATCACAAGAAACTCCAACTTACAATGCTGATAAGTGTACCTTTTTGTACAACCACTCCAGTGTCCTAGTGGTTAGAGCATCTGCCACAGAAGCAGGAGGTCATGGGTTTGATCCCCAGCCGAGTCATACCAAAGACTTACAAAAATGGTACTTACAGCTGCCTTGCTTGACGCTCAGCATTAAGAGGTTAGTGTTAGGACTGGTCAGCCTGGTGTCAGGATAATGTGACTGGGTGGGACATCAGTGCTAGACATCACTATAAACTGCCTCTCTGCAGATATTGTAGTGACATGACTGAATATTTATTAAAGCTACGTTAAAAATCCCAATCAAACAAACAAACAAACAAAACCTTTTTAAACAAATTTCATGCATCATGCTATGGTATGTAATATTATCATAAGTTAATAACTATCCAAAAAGTCCTATTTGAAGGTAATCAGGAACAAAAGACTATAATATTACAAAGTCTATGTCATCTAGATGCTGTATTATTTGTACTTGTCTAACAGAGACTCTGTACTATATGAATCTGTGCATGTGCAAGTGCATGCATGTGTGTGTGTGTGTGTGTTATTTGTTCCTACACTGCATTTATTGTCCCCAGATGATGTGAGATTTTAAGGTGACACTGGATGCTTCCCTGATCCAATGGTCAACCTAAAAAGGGGTCAAGAAAAAATATTTTTAAAAAACTGTAAATGTTGCCACTTTATTTTGGTTTTCATTTGAAATCAGCTGCTAATGCTTCCTCTATATATTAAAGAAAAAATTAGAATCAGTCTTCTGAGGATGAATTCAAACACACTGTAAAGAATCTCCACTATAAATACAGAAAACTAACCTCTTAAACTGAGTCCCAGACATCTGGATTTCTTCCTAAGTTTGACAAAAAAAGTTCCATGGCTGGCAGTGACCGCATCAGTGACATCAAACTCTACCTCAAGTGAACAGGTCTGCCAGGATTCTCGCAGCAACACATTAATCTCCTCCATCGTCTTCTCTGTCAAGTCTTGTCCATTTACTGATAGAACACGATCTCCCTCCTGCAGTACACCACACCTGAAACACCAACACAAAGCTTCAAGATTAAGCCAATTAACATATATGAAAAACAAAAACACTCTCTCACAAACTGTATGCAATGTACACATCAAGCTCTCAAACAAATTGCCTGGTAATGTATATTCTTTAATTTCTATGCCAAAACCCACTAAATGCCACATAATATATGGTGACCAGGTTTTCAGAATGCTGATATAGAAATAACAAAGAAGCATTAAGAATAAAACTATACTGCATAACTGCAGCAATAAATACAGCCATTAAACAAATGGATAATTCACATTTCCTGCCCACCTCAAATCAAACATTACCTTCATGCATTTTAATTTTTTTTTCTGATCCCACAACAAAGGATAAAGTGCTCCTTCTGCACAAGTGAAATCCATTTAAGAAATTTGATTTTAATGATAAACAGATTTAAGACTTTAACGTAACATGCTGAAACTAAAGATAACAACTTCAGCACCTAAGCTAAAAACCTTGGAATCTTAATTAATAGAGATTGCCTGTTTTCCACTTTCAACTCACCACTGACCTATCCAGATAAGGCTACTAGTGAAGTTATTAAGTTGACAATGGAAAAGTAAAGAAACACAGAAAATTCACAATTTCACATATTCAATAGCCATCTATGACCCACAAATTAACATGGCCCACAATATATTCAGCGTGAAAGCTTGTGGAAATAAAATTGTTATGAATTATTTATTTGGCAGATACAAAGAACTATTAAGCCAATTCTGGTTACCTAGGCCTTCGATCATTTTTCCACATACAAATCAAAATAGGGCTGCCCTGACCTAGAGGCAACATAAACAATCACGTTTGAAGTGAAATAGGTACAAGAAACAAAACGTGAATGGAATGCCCCTAGATGATGGGGTTGAGTGAAATACCACTGGCAGTAATATTATGATTTTGAATGACCAGCTAATTTTTCCTACAGATATTGTTCATCAATCTTGGAAGGTTACAGTTCCAACCTGAGGCTTATAATCTGATTTTGTGCCATTACTACAAACAAATTTCTTAGAAAAACTCTGGCATACTTAGCCCTGGATGAAGAAAAACTTTACCTCTCTGCTGCACTGTTCTCTTCAATAACACTGATGATGGGTGGTTCCTCCAAAATGCAAGTGGAGAATGTCCCACCATCCAGGTTTAGGCCAAGCCCTGTTCTGTCTCCATACAACTGCACCTCCATTATCTCTGTACGACACACCTGATTACTGGCTGCGAAGACTGAGGTGGTGGAGGCCATTGATGCTAAAATGTTTAATAAAGATATATTTTTTATTAGTTCCTACTGCCTCAAAGTCATTCAAATTTGCACTTAGGATACTTGGAAAAATGACTGCATAAGAATATACTACCCGAACAAAACTTATCAAACAAAACGTAAATGCATACAGACATTTTAATTCTTGCCACTGCATCAAACAGTGATTTTAGGATCAAATATACAAACATACAGTGCTTTTTTGTCAGTATAACAGCAATAAAAACCATGCTTCTGTATGAAAACTGAATTATTTCCTGTCACAAAGGGATCAAATCAACGAACAATGTGCATGTGAGTGACATAGTGAAAATTATATGTGCCATTTATGTGTGTCTGAGTGTAAATCACACTCATTAAAAGTCATGCAAGTTTACTTGCACACCCATAAACATAAAACAACTTAAAATGCACAAACAAATAACATAGTACACAAATAATATTACCTAAAAATATGGCCTGCAGAAATGCCACTGATGAAGAACAAATACAACATTCAGTTCCTATCATACACACACACACAAACACACACACAATATCAAAATATATATAAAAAATATATAAGCACACATAATACACACCACATGATGCCGTTTTCTTGTCTGTCTTGACCCATGATTTCCTGCGGCGCTGTATATCGGAGGGATTGCGGCGAAGGGTGCTGAAGCTTTTGGAAGAGCCCAGGCCATTGGCAAAAGGGGAGGTGGGCAGGACGGGGGAGGAAATGGCTGGCATTATGGAGGGAAGGTGAGGTGCTACAATAATATATAAAGCTGGGAACTAATCCTACATTTTTGAAACATAAAATGTGATCAAGCCGTATAAATACATACAAAACAAATTAGGTTAATATTTAAAGATAACATCCGCCCCCCCCCCCCAACAGAATTTACATAAACCATGCAATTCATGCATTTAATGATATGCATGCTAAAACTTTATATTGCTATCTAAAATCATCACAGTACTGACAGCATTTTTCTCTTTAAATCAATCAAGGATTTTACATTACTAAAGTGTATTATAATTTTCTTCTAAATGTCTATAGAAATTCACATATGTCCAAAATTATATGAACTAAAATGACAAATTGTGACTTGTTTAGATGACAAAGTGAATCCCTATGGACCAAGTATTTGTTAAATTTAATTCAACCATAGTGCAAGTGAAACTATTCAAGTCACATCCTATTGTGAAATTCATATCTGCATAAAAAGCATCCTGAATTATTGTTTAATAGCATCTTAACAATCTTCGAATTCCAAAATAATCACCATAATTTATTACTTGATGAATTCTTTCAAATCTACTACAAAATTTGTATTCAGTCTGTTTTTGATTTTTCAAACAACAACAATATTCTGTTAAACATAATACTCATGTCTGGCTTATGCTTTGCAAGCAAAACAAAAATTAAACCATATCTATATTGCAATTCACATTAGTAAAATGAATTGAACATTTTACGCCCACCGAGCCTTTAAAAGTCATCTCTGTATGCACCAGCTGGGAACAGTTGTCCCTGAGAAATATTTACAGAAAGTTTTTAATGACCTTGACCTTGATCAAGGTATGACCAACAGGTCTCAGTGACCTAAACCTTTGGTCAAGGTATGTGTTTTTGAATTAAATTTAAACAGCTGAAATCAGTTTTCTTATTTAACATATGATGACCACTGATATTTAGACCCCATAGTCAATGTGTTTTTTTACAATCCTAAGTGCAAGCAATCGTGAAAGTTTGGTCACGAAACTTACTCAAAAACAAAAGTTATTTAAGAAAATCCATTCGTTAAACTACAATGATCATGATCTTTGACCTATTGACCAAAAGTGCAAGTCATCATCAAAGTTGCTAGCAGAGATGTAGAACCAATGTTACTGTGTCTAAACCATTTTATTCTTTCAGTCACGGCGACCTTTATTCTTAAACCTCTGACCCCAAAATCATTAGGCATTTCCTTAAACAAAATGCATGTCACCTGCAAAATCTGATCCAGCTCCATGATCAAGAACATATATAATTATGTGGGAACCATTTTTATTTCTCTTTTTTTCAGTCACCTTGAAATTTGAGTTCTGACCACAAAATCAACAATCACTTTCTTTATACTTGTGCAAGCCATACACAAAGCCTTTTGGTCCAGATATAGGATCTATACACTAATGTTACTGACAGTGCGCAGAATTTGCTTCTTTTAAAGGCATACAACCTAAGATTTTTGACTTTTTTGTTCTTGCAAATGTATGATATTATGAAAAGTATAGTAGAAATAATGAGTAATTACAGGTCATTCAGTTTCAAAAAATGTACAACACTATAAGTTTAATCAATGAAATATAACGATTTTCTGTATGGATTGCTAATTAATTATGCAGAAACGAAATTTACCGATATACTCTGAATTTACAGTGTCAAGTGACGCGCGTCAATAAATATGATGGAAAATCCTGACAATAAGAGGTTCCTTTAAGGAGCCATTCTTGAAAATGTTTACTTGTCGTGTTTGTGAGTTTGTGTTACGTTGTAAGATAAACCACCTAAAAAATATAATAACTTGTATCACATTAATCAGAACCGCTATTAAAAGGTCTCGCTAAAGTCGCTTCTTAGGCTCAGAATAAAGTTGATTTTCTTGTGCATTTGCATTACCACCTCACGCTCACGAGTCACGTATCCAATAGTCGATGTGATTTGCGCATTTGTTTGTATATTTACACGTTTGCTTCATTGCATAACACAACAATTAATATTTTCCAACATAACATTTAATGCATTTATTTTATTTGGAATATTTTTTACTGACTATTTTAAAAAATGTCTGCAGGACTTTGACCTGGTTGTTTAGATGAAGTCGTGCTCCTTGTTGCACAGAGGTATATGCAAGATGCCCTGGCAGCAGAAGAAGATAATGATTACAACCGGGGGAAAAGGCATACTGCTAATAGGCAGTTTATTTTATGGACTTAATGGATACCTAAGTACTGGCAATAGACATGTCATTCCAAGCTGTTGTGTATGGCGTATAATGGATAAATAATTTTGGCCAGTACCATGCTTTACTCAAGGAAGACTTGGGTGATCTATCCAATGATATGATGTGTGAATAATATAATTTATGTTGATTTTAAGTTGTATAAAGCATTTATTTTGTAGTATGCATTTTTTTGTAGCTACCTACCCACTAAAGAATGATTATATGTATAGCTATGTTTTGAAAGCAACTGTGAAGAGACTATTTATTGAAAACATAGGATGAATTGAAGTTGACTAGCATTGTCTTGGGATGCAAAGGATGTAAAGAACAAAAGTACACTGGTGAATATGATTTTAATTATGCATATACAGTAACACATTAAGTTAAATGATAAATAACACAATATTCATATTGAGTTGTGTGGCGTTGCCCGACCCAAAATTAAATTAGAACAATGTGGTATCAAGTAAGTCGGACAAGCCACTATTTATTGTTACACATGACCGCAGGCTAACACCATCCCTTACGTAAGTTTGCCATAGTTAAGAGAGGAAGCTGACCAAAGCCCGTCAGAAGTGTAATTAGCACCTTGGGCTGGAAGGATGTTTTGTACATCAAAGAAGCTGCCAGAAGGAGTGGGCGTGCCTTATCGTCTGGATACGCTGACGGACCGCCAGATTGAATAAGTCGAGTGGATAGGGTCCCAGCGCTACCCAATCAGAATCGAGATAGGGTTGGGACCCTGATTTATTCTAAAATATATATCTTTAACCCGGCCATCGAGCGTTAGTTGCCATAGTCGTTATAGAACGCACCGTGAATTGGAACTCCGGCGGCCATACGTTAATTGGCAGGAAAAACCTTAGGAACAGAATTCTAAGTGTAGCTTCTAAAAAGGTCAGTTAGCTATTTGTTCGATCTTTGCTGTCTGCGACTGCATTTAATTGTAGATCGGGTACATACGTATTATTACTAAAGTCGTAGTAGGAATAATTATTTTGTGATGTTATGTTTGTATATTTTGAAGAATGGGTTCCTAGTTGTAAAGAATCGTATTGCTTGCTAGCCATCGTAAGAATTAATACTATTATAATTCGCTATGTGGTTATTTTATGGTACAATAGCACATTATCCATGTAATTATAGAAATTGAATGGTATCTTTGAAATGATTTCACTGTGAGAAATTAATAATATGAATATTTGAATATTTGTGTACGCGTGGGAGTGTAGTGTACAGACATATGTCTGGCTGTCGTAATATTGTAAGTACAATGAGATTAAATATATATATATATATATATATATATATATATATATATATATATATATACTTATGTGATATGATGTATGGATATATGTATGATATCCTGCTATTACGCCATTGTTTCCCTGTAAGAGTGTGTGGGAATTTCGAAGTGTATGTATGCGTGTCCTAAAAGGTAATAGCCTTATCTGATGGTTAATTGATGATTTAGTGTGAGGTGAGATGTGATAAACCCTATGTTAACGCCTTGTGATTTTCACAGGAAGCTTCGAGGGACAGACTAGTGAGTGGTCCCAGTGTCTCCGTTATAGACGGAAGGAAGAGAAGGAAAGAGGGAAATCTGGAGAGGAAGTTCGGGGAACAGACCAGGGAAAGTGGTCCCAATAGTAGTGATAAAGAACGGAAGGAAAGTGAAGGGAGGAGAGGAGTCGGGAGAGGTGGAATCCAGGAGGAGTGAGAGGATCGAATAAATAGATGAGTACAACCAAAGGCCAGGTGGAAAATCGAACTCACACTGAAAATCATAAGATGAAATAGGCTATCACTTAAAGGACGAGTGATTGTGTGACATTTAAATTTATAGGCTTCATCAAATTGTTATTGTTGAATTTCATCTTCGTGTTATATATATATATATCAGTTACATATAAATTTTAATGCTTCAGTGTGTTGTCTATTGATAGGTACAGTAATGTTTAGCGGGAGCAATGAAATCAAAATGAAGAGTATGGATTGAAGTCGTTTGCTCCAATGTACATTTTTTCTGCTTCAAAGTATGCTAGAAATCTTTCTGACTGCAATTTTACACAAAAAATTTAGAAAATAAAATTTTTAAAAGGTACTTTATTATGCAATAATACCAACTTGCAATTACATGATTTTAATCTTGTTACTTCTATAAGATTAAATGAATTATTTTAATAGTTTCTGCTGTGCTTTCTTTAATACATCATATGGCCAAAATACACTGCATTTACCTCAATCTAAACATACATAAGACAAGTATAAATGCAATGTTTATGAAAAGTTATAAAAGGTGTTACATCTTTTTGTTAAAATGCATGTTTTTAAAAGCTTTAAGAACATAATCAACAGCGGTCTTTAGATAAACTGCTACTTGGAAATCAAACAGATGCAGGACTTTGGCTCATGGTAGACACTTCAAGAAAGACTTAGTCAAAGTCTATATGGGTTCTTGGTAGGGATCATTTGTTACTATACAATCACTAGAACAGTTTCTCCATAATAATTTGATATCAATAGATGTTACCTGACTAAAAGGCCTAAATCATTTTAACTTAAAATGAGATTTCTGCTTTGTAACAATCTCTTCTGTAAGTGGTGGTGGTATTGGAGCAAGTACATCAGATATTCGCATAGGATCATTTATGTCCAAAACAACGCTGGTTCATGCCAACGCTATCATATAACCTCATTTTCAATATTTTCATAATTATTTCCGGAATATACAGGTACTGTTGATCAGCATTCTTTGGGTTTGCAGACCATCTCTCCTTTTTTTGTTGAATGACCTTTGGTACCTGACAAGAAAATGCAAACATTTCACTAACAAGGTCATTTTATATTTTTTTTAATTCTCAAAAGTCCAAATAAAAACTGCATACAATTACATGTAACAAATCATTTTGCTACAGATGAAAATGACAATATAGCAAATCTGTATCTTACCCATATATCATAAAAATGTTTAGATTATTTACAGAATTTTCTAATTACATTAGACTAATTCTAACCAAAATTGGTTTATGAAATTTATTTTAAAAAATTTCTTCTGTAAAAGATTAAATTGTACCACAAACAGATGGTTTATCAACTTTCAGGTAAAGCATTAATATTTTAACAAAAATGAATTACTATGTTAACAAACAAGAATAAAGTTTATTACTTTATTGTTCCATCTGTGTTTACAATCACATCTCTGTCAATATGATTGTTATGATCAAGAGCTGCCAACAGATTCCTAGCTGTGAAAGCTGATCGCTTATATGAATGTCTTTTGGAGGCATACAATAAAATCAAACTTCTGGAAATTCTCCAGTTCTGCTGTACTTCTGAAACAAAGTAAAATGACTAAAAAAAAAAAAGATTCAGATGCAGAGAACTATTTAAAATTTATAAATCCCCATAAATCTGTTTTGATGAAAATGCCAATGTACAGTATATAGCATTATACAGGCAGAGAATAATCAACTCATTCCACCCTTACAATTTTTTTCCTTGTCACCTGAAATTAGCATTTGTGAGCTAATTTTGAATACATCGAAATACATTGCGTCCAAGATTTTTTCGCTTAGATATATGTCTAGGTGTGCTAGAAACATCATTCAGCATCTGCATAAGGGTAAAAGTTGGAGTTTTTTCTTCTTCTGACCCATCATTTTCCTCCTGGAAACTTTTTACTTCCAATCCCAAATTTATCCTACTTTTGCAAATGTTCACTTGTCTGTGTATAGCTCAGACCGGTGTGAATTAGATTGCAAGCAAAAAAGTAAAAAAATCCGGAAACAAAATCAGATTCCAACAATGGGCATGTGCACAAAAATCAGGCAAAGCTTGACCCCTCTCTCCCTGTACACATGCATACTTTTTTTTACACACACCCCCCATCTGCGTACATGCGATTGCCCTCCTCATTCTGTAGAACAGCCTATATTTAATCCACACAGAAAAGATCAAGGATTAACAATATTATGTGTTTAATATAACAGATAGTCCGCCAATGTTGAATGTCTGGCTGCATCAAAGAAATAAGCTGCATAACTTTAAAAAGTTTGTCTATTGTCCACTAAAACTCAATCACCAACTGAACCCAGTCAAGCAGGTTACATATTAGACAAATTACTATCGAGGTATATGTGTACATACATTATCAGTAGACCACCCACTCCCATACACAAGCATATGCATTTGGGTAAACCCCCCTTGCCCTCTCCATGTGTACTAAACAGACAAACCATAACTATGACCTCAGTGTGGTTTGTATTTATAATACAATGTATTCATTTTCTTACTATGATAACCAGTATATCTTCATTCTTTTCAATTATGCATCAATACTATATTTAAGATATATTGTAATTACACATTTTTAACTTGTATGTTCATATACAGCAAAGAAGCTTTTGTGGGAGCAACTTTCTGGTTCATACACAAATACCATCCACAAATACCAATACAATACTATACATGTAGTTTTTTAGTTTTTTTTACATATATCATGCATGTATCATAATGGTTGATTTTAGTATACTTAACATAAATATTTCCCTTTTATGTATGTATCACAATTATTTTTGTTAGTATACTTTCTCAAATGGGTTGATAAAACTTTTAGACTTTTCCATCATTACACTTTCCTTTTCCTTAAATTTTTCAACTTCAGACAAGACTGAATCCCTTAAAATAAAATTTTCAAATGTGTAAATACTAATGTTGAACTTGGAAATCTTTAGTTTTGTATCAAAAGAAAGCATTATCATTTATCTTGGTTATTATGATGGGAATGATAATGCTTCAAGAAATAATAATAATAATAATAATAATAATAATAATAATAATAATAATAATAATAATAATAATAATAATTGATTTAAAGGGGTGACTCATTTAGTAAATGACTATTCTCCCTTGAGGCCATTTAACTAAAATACAAACTGCATGATGAGGAACATATCAATAACAAAAAAAGACATTTACCAACAAACAATTTACAAAAAAATATTATTCAAAATAAAACAAACCATATTTTAACAAAATATACAATCTTTACCAACTGCAAAATATTAAACTAATATAGAATGATACATTTCCAGGTAATATATTATTATACATTGCTTAGTCTTTTTAGATGTGCATCTACCAAAATATTTGTAAACAAGTAAATATACATAATATTTAATAAAATGTAGTAATACTTACACAGATGCCATATCTGATTCTGATGTGGTTATATCAGAAACAGCAGGAATTTGTATCCTATGAATTGTTGGCCCAGGTGTAGAAGTTATTGCCATATCTTCTGTGACATTCCTCTCTGTTTCTGATGTTTCCTTGCACTGCCATTCATAACTAACATAGCAAGGGAAAATAAATGTTTCATTAGACACAATAATTATATATACTTTTCAAATAATAGTATGCATAAAATATACTTAACTGTATTGCATTACTTTAATTTACAGTCATCACCATTTACATTATATATAATTTTTATTAAAAAAACAGTAGTGACTGCTTGCCTCTAAATAAAGTCTTATGGTTGCGTGCGAAAATGAAGATGATCATTCATTCCCATTTGGTAGCCTCAAAAACAGCAGTATATATATATATATGTCATGGCATACATGTGGGTTTCAAAATTTTAGTGATATTGTTGCGGGGTTATGACATTTTATTTCAAGCTAAATGGAATAATGCCAGTTTATATAAAATGTTATTTTATGAGTTTTTATAAAGAATTAACAATACAGAAATAAAATGGCGGTATAAAAACTTGACTGTTCATTGCCAAATTGAGACTCACCTATCCATCAAGAATTTGGCGACCTCTGGATTAGTTTTCAGGCTCAAAGTGGACTTTGTTTTATTCCATCGTTCATGCTGGTCACCAATACATATGCGTGTGCTGCCATAATTATGCTCAGAGAGCTTTTTCCCCCCTCCTTTCATAATCCAAGTCTTCGCATTTGATATAGTTGCGAATGCCATTATTTTTTTAAACACGTGTTTGTGCATGGCTTAAATTCTTAATCTTTGGGAGAGGTCAACATAGAGGTTACATGAATATAGGCGTGGCAAATAGCGAATTTTTGTCTGGCAGACAATAATGAAAAATCACGTATTTTATCACAAAATTTCCGATACAAACCTGATTTCGGCCTCAGTAACAACCTGAATCACAATTTTTCAACTAAATAAGTAATCACGAACTGAAAAAAGAAATATATAATTTCATTTGTTTTTACTTAGGTTGTATGCCTTTAATTGTTGACCTTATCTTTTGACATTCTGACTCTAAATCAATGGGTTTTTTTTCTTACTTCTTACTTCAAGTATAAGCCATTCAAGAAGGTGAACTTTAGTTGTGTAAAAACAAACCTGATAACAGACAATTGGACACAGATATCACAACAAACTGCTATATTAAAAAAAGTTTGAATTTCTTCTAAAAACACAAATAGCTATGAAACATTAATTGAAACTTAAATAAATCTATATGAAAAACAATTAACAGAAACATAAAAATGATCATAAAAAATAAAGTTTTAACTCATTTCTATCATGTAAAACCAGCAGTTAGAGCATCTGCCCCACATGAGGTAGGTCATGGATTCGAATCCCAGCCAAGTCATACAGTCTGCAGCATGATGCCCCAGTGCTAAACATCATTTTAAACTGCCATACTGCAGACATTGTAGCGATATGATTGGAAAATTGTTAAAGCTACATTTAAAATCTATATCACACACTCACACACATTATGTAAAACATTTCCCTAGTCAATTTCATTTACAATGACCAGCAACTGAATAGGAACTTACTTGTCCCACGATGGAAGACAGAATCACGAGAGGCAGAGAATTTCTTTTCCATCAGTCTAACTGGCAGGATCTCAAATTTGATCTGGTCCCCTACATTGGACTTCAAAAGCTGGGTTGCCTCAGCAACAGTCATGTGTTCTACACTAGCACCATCTATAGACATGATGTGGTCTCCAACATGAAGGGCTCCACACCTGGATAAATTGCATTAAACATGAAAACCAGGCATTTACAATGCAGTCAATGTCATTTATGTATTTCATAAAGCTATCAAATGCAAGAAAAAAAAATGATCACATGATTTAGACAATGAACCAAACAGATATTAGAAAAGCTTATTTATTAAGCAGAGGACTGATGGGCTAATCTCAAAGCTTATTTATTAAGCAGAGGACTGATGGGCTAATCTCAAAGCTTATTTATTAATCAGAGGACTGATGGGCTAATCTCAAAGCTTCTGTAGATAAACTGAGATAACTGCATGAAATAAATATGTGGCTTTCCAGTTGAAAATCAATCACACTGAGCAGAATTTGAAAGATTCAGCTGTTAGATCATGCTTGGATAGACTTCAATATGTTACAACTCTATGGTCTTAATCTAAGTACATGTAACAGAAAAATAGGAAAACTAACAAGTTTGGTAAAATTTAACAAATAATTTATTTCCCGAGAATCCAAAGTGAACATTTAACAGTATTGTGAATTAAATCCCAAAAGTTCTATCACAATTCTGAATGTATGAAGTTCCAACTGAATTCCAGTAATATTCCATGCAAATTCTGATATCAAATGTGTTTATGTGTCTGTAGTCTCTTATGTGCTAATGTGCCTAAGGCTTGGAATGTAGTGATGTGTTAACAGTCTTTAAATGTATTGCATATCCTTATCTGAATTCACTATAATTCCAAATTAAATGCTTTAGTTCAAGAATTTTTATAAAGCACTTTGTAATTTTAGTGAATAACACTTTGAATAAATAATTAAAACCAATGAAATTAAAACCTGGACACAAGAACAAGACTGATTTTGCTTCAGATGTTAAAGGCTAATATAAATAATCCTAATGGAAACAATATTATATATACACCCATCTCCTTGACCTAGGTCGCAATTACTAATTTCTGAAAATACTCTGAAAATTTAATAGGAAATTTCAAAGTTTCTAAAGTCAGAATCAAGACTATCTTTAACTCAAATTGTAAACATGTTTACCACCAATAATGAACTGAACATTTAATCTGTTCTCATAGTGAAATATTATGTATGAATTATGTTATTTACAAAATAAATGTCATTAGTCAGGTACACCTCTAACTTGATTTTGTACAAAGATAAAGTATAAAATACAGATGTACATAACATAATTATTAAGAAAAGTCAACAAATAAAACACATTAATTATACATAGCAAATAAAGGAAAATTATCAAGAAAATTCAGTACAGCTATGCAATTAGACTAGAATCTGAACAGCAATGTCAACATGACCTGCCAAGTGTTCTAGATATTGCTGTATCTAATCTCTAGTTCCCTGTCAGATGGCCTGGAAATACACTAAACACTACTTATCCAAGGCAACAACTTGTCTCTAATGTAAATATCTGGATTGACATCTTACTCTGTAGGACTACTATACACCTTTTAAATGTACAGAAAAATAACATCACACTCACCTATCAGCAACACTCATGGGACGAATGCTGTCTATACAGACACAGTGATGTCCCTGGTGACGAGCATGGGACAGGCTGATCCCAAGGGCAGCTCCAGGGGTCTTGTCAATCTCAATTAACAAGGGACCTGTTGCCTTCTGCACAGCATCTAATGGGAAAAAAAAGACACCTAATATGTGCATAAAATCTTTATATAGCTCATAGATTATGAAACTTTTATCTGTAGATCATATTCTTTACCCAAGTAAAAAATGACTTGTTTTAATCAATTCTCGCTGAACAGTCTTTTCATATCCATATAGATTCTGGCTTCTTAACAAATCACTTTGCTATACGAAATCAATAAAACTAAATCTAAATACAAATTCTAATGAGCAGAGAAAGCCAACAATTTATCAACAAATTCTAGGTCATTTATTACCGAAATCATTTCAAAGGCATATTTATGCAAACAAAACATGTTCAGCAGACCTTATCATTTCACCTAGATCTATAAAAGTATAACTCCTGTATCTGGCTGTCATAACCTTTGACACAAAACCTATGATATTGTTGACCATCTACTCATGTGAAACAGGCAAGACAGAAACTTGCATATCAGCAACCTTTGACCTTTAGTAATATGATCTTCAGTTGAAAAATACAGCATCTGATATTAAAGATATGTGACTTTTCAAAATTGTAACAAATCATTAACACTGTTCACAATGATGAACCAACCTTATTTCTTAACCAAGTGAGACATGACGGGTACTCTAAGCATGTCATCGTCAACATAGATCCCACAGTAATATTATCCTAAGAATTCTCTTCAATGCAACCATTTATGTAGATGACTGACTTAATCCTTTACCTCACGCAAACACCCTTGGACATCTCTACTCGATACTCATGGAAGCACCTTTTGACACCTTTAAACCATTCTCATGGAAGTGCCTTTCAATGCCTGCTGTAAACATCAGCCATTTTGCATGGGTTTTCGTAGCATACACTACACTGCTTAACAGTTAACAGGCAGACCTAGGTGCATGTGGTCAAAGTGGTAACATGTGTTCTATTTATAGCATACTGCACTGAAAAACATTGCTACATGCATATCAAAGGGCTAAAAAGCCGAATACTCTATGAGGTAAAGGGTTAAAGAAAACACTTTAATGCAGAATGTTTACATTGTTCACAATGGTATTTATGCATGTGAGACAAAAAAGACAGGAACAGGAACTCATAGAATATTACATAAACTTTAGACATATTGTGATATTGTTTCATTTAACTATAGCAAGTGATGTTGAAGATATGTGACTTTCGAAAACTTTACTGCAAGTATTATCACACTATGATTATGTAGTTCATATGAAAAAGACACCCAATACCCTTCCTCCCCCATAATGACAAAGCAAATGACCTATGATGGACACATCATATTCTATAGTGAAGTGGGCCTGGTTTTCACACTGCTGCAGTAGCATCATTATCTCTGCTAGTGTCAAGTTGAATACATTGTAGTCATTCACAGACAGGATCCGGTCTCCAGGCTTCAGGGAACCCTCCCTGCAGGAAAATAATTAAAATTCATACAAGTCCCATTATATTGACATTACTGACTGGAAACAGTTGTAAGTCAAATCCACTTCTCTAACTCCTGGATTTATCAAAGAAGAATTTTTTAGGTCCTATAGACTTGCCAGAGTGTTGATGAAATTACAAATAAAACTACTACCTCAAGGGATTACTCCCAATCTATGACAATGTCTTTGGAAGTAGTGATTATGTGCTTTGTTAAGTTTTTAATGTAGTTACTAAATTAAATCTAGAGATGACTTAAGAAACTTATGTTCAAAGATGAATATATATTTCTGTTAATTTAACATTTTCCATGGAAAAACATTTTTTTGAAAAATTCATTATTGGTACAAGCCACAAATTTTAAAAACTTAATGAACAATTACCTTTATGAGTCATTTAACTTAAATCAACAAACAAAAGCAAGATTATACAAGGCTGGCTGTATGCAAAATGTTGATAATTGCTCTTCTAACATGATCAATTAAAAACCTAAATTATATATCAAACACCTACAAAAAAATCTAAATCTTTTAAATGCAAAACCCAGTTTTCAAATAGCACATGTAAATTTCATGTTTCAAGTTGGCTGAATCAAATCAAATCACCAAATCACAGATCAAAATAAAAACTGTATAATACCATACAAGTCTGTATGTATGTACGGGGCACGATAACTGTTTTCTTTTTCAATAATTAACAGACATAGAGATATCAATTATTGCAACATACCTGTCTGCAGAGCCTCCAGGTCGGATCTGCGTGATAGTCTGGGGCCGACTTTTCATGTTATCCTTGTTAATGCCACCCCTTAGAGTGAATCCAAAGCTTGAACCATCTTTGTCCAGCCTGACTGTGTGCTGCTTACACCTCACTGACATCATATTTATTGGACCTGAAATAAAAAGATTGTACAATACATGTGGATTAACAGCTGACTGACTTAGAATGATGCAAAAACGAAAATAATCTCTTATCAATTAAATATAGTTAGAAATAGAGTCACTAGGTTCAAAACTGTACATATTTCTATGAAAGTGAAAATTATGCAACTAAGCTACCTTGAATATTCAGATTTGATTAGGTACATAAAGTTACTACCTGAATATTGTCATAAGAATTACCATAAAGCCAAGACGACAATTTCATTTTTCATGTCATGTATGCACATTATGAACATTAACCACATGATTTTTTTTTTAAAATACACCAACGATGATTTGCTCAACATTTTGATCATCCTAACTGATATAGTACTGTCTATACTTGCTTAAAAGTCCAGCTGCAAACAGCATTAACCAATATCCACCATGGCATAATATGCAGACAGATCTGGGTCTATGCTGTATATTCTACTGATTACCCCTATAGTACAAGTCACGAGTCAATGAATGAAGTGAAATAAGGCCCCAGAAAAGATGCTTGCATACTTGCATCGCAAATAAATTGTGGGACAATATTAGTTAAAATTCCAACTCTTTGATCTTATGCAAGTGCTACATTTCCAATGATAAAAAGACCAACTCTTTAAAGTACATATATTCAGTAAAATAATTCTAAAATTTTGTTTTAACATTGGTATTCTGACTGTCAGATAGCATGTTGCCTAATATTGTGGCCATACATGGACCTTCTGGAATAAAAACAGCAGACTGGGCATCATCATTATATTTTCAAGAGGAAGTATGATATCTCCTTCCTGCCCAACCCTTTCATTCACAAATGAAGAAAAATGGTTATTAACCTGAATTTGGAACGGTGTTTTGTTGCCTCTTCTTATGACATTCTTTGCAATAGTTTTTTAGCAGATATCTGAGTCATACATTATCCAGATTATACCCTTAAAACGAAATGGTTGTCAATAATATGTTCTTGTTCAATCCTGATCAAAAAAAGTAATGTCGTTCCTATATTCTCCAAACTCTTTGTATTGCCGTAATAATAATAATAATAATAATAATAATAATAATAATAATAATAATAATATAGACTCTACTTAACAAGGATAAACCAATTAGATATATAATTAATCTACTTTAATACCCTATGTGTTATATGTACAGATCAATATATGGCAAGCAATTAATTACTTCTATCTCAAACATACAATATTCACATACATGTATATACACACATTCATACCTGCAGTCATGAACTTAGAAATTAGAGACCCAAACCTGGTAACTTCACATGTAAATGCATGCATACTTGAAGATAAAACAACTAGCAATCTCCAGGAGTTTAACTCATGCATAACACATACCAACGTAAATTAATATATAAAGCTACTGGGAAAAAGTGGACATGCTAGTAACAAAGACCTAGATTTCATGTAATTAATAAATCTATGGTGAAAAGCTGATATTCCAGAAGATTAATTGACTTATTTTGGGATATTTTCTGTATATCCCCAGAGTATTGAAAACTCTCTAAATATTGGTTTCTTTGGTTTTGGAATTATTCAGTTTTTGACTGTAATTGATCTAATGTTGAGAGAGATGATGGTTTCTCCAAAACATTATTGCCTATAGAAACAGGATCTTACCAGAGAGTTTTTCTCCATTCATGTGAAGATTCAACAAGTAGTGAAATACCTTAAAATTGTAGCCTGTAAATAAGGTGAGATAAAAAAGTAAAGATGTGTAAGAATTCTGGTACCCACCAGGACTAGGGAGAGTATACTCTATTTCTAGCACCACCCTTTCATCTGCATTCTTCAGAACATTGATAATCTCATCATGCTTCATGTTGGTGGTGCGGATTCCATTTACTGCCAAAATCACATCCCCCACCTCCAGAGTATCTGACCTGTGAAGTATACATACATGTAATACACTCATATCAAAACACCAGAAATTCATACAATGAGAAATCTAATTACATGTAATACACTCATACCAAAACACAAGAAATTAATACAAAGAGAAATCTAATTACATGTAATACACTCATACCAAAACACCAGAAATTCATACAAAGAGAAATCTAATTACATGTAATACACTCATACCAAAACACCAGAAATTCATACAAAGAGAAATCTAATTACATGTAATACACTCATACCAAAACACCAGAAATTCATACAAAGAGAAATCTAATTACATATAATACACTCATATCAAAACACAAGAAATTCATACAATGAGAAATCTAATTACATGTAATATAGTTATACCAAAACACAAGAAATTCATACAAAGAGAAATCTAATTACATGTGTTGGATTTGGATTTTTAATGTAACTTTAACAATTTTTCAGTCACATCGCTACAATGTCTGCTGTGTGATAGTTTATAATGATGTCTAGCACTGGGCATCATGTAGCATGATGTACCACCCAGTCACATTATCCTGACACCAGACTGACCATAGCATCTCATGCTGCTACATGTCTGCGGCATGATACACCAGTTAGACATCACCATAAACTGTCTAGCTGCAGACATCGTAGCGACATGACTGAAAAATTGTTAAAGCTATGCTAAAAGTCCAAATCACACACACAGAGCATGGCAAAACCAATACTCTTGTGTGTATTACCCCTTTAGGTTTTCTTTCAATACGTTTAAACTTGTTATAATGGTACATGAAATGCTTGCATCATTTCCTATGGCAAACATAAACTTAATAAGCTCATAAATTCTTGGACCAAAAGTGAATTTTATTTCTGGCTCCTTGAATGGCCATCTGAAATTGTGATCTACTTATATAACTGTTGTAGAGAAACTACACTGGGCTCATATGGTACTACAGCCACACTTATCATTCACATATGGTAATGGTTCACCTCCAAACAATGATTAGCATGTACTTTAGTCCACTTCTTTTTCAGTTTAAGATAGACATTAGAATGGTCAAATTGGAAAACAGAATACACAATGCCATCCTGAAACACAAACCATGCTGTGACATGGACATCAGATATTAAACATCAATTATATATACTGTAGTCAGTTACTGCTATACAGGATGTCTGTTGCAGGCTCTATAAATCCAGGTTTCAATTTATGTTTGTGGTGATCTCAAAACACAAGCACACTTGAAATTTCTCAAGGATACCAAGTAATTAAATCAACTGAAATTGAAATCATGCCATGGACTGGCAACTAACAACATTTGTCAATTACTTAATAAAGTTATATACTCTAGTTTCCTTTGTGACTTTCAGAGATGGTTTAACACTAACTGTATCGATAAGTGCATGCTATTTTGCCTTGAAACACAAACTAATTATATTACACTCTCTCTCTCTCTCTCTCTCTCTCTCTCTGTCTCTCTCTCTCTCTCTCTCTGCTTTTCAAAGGATAGCAAAGAATGATACCTTAATTAATCACTAAATCATATCTTAATGACATCTGCTATTGTAAAATCAACATTTACTGTACAATGCATAATGACATGATTGTAGCATTGTTATGTCATTGATATGACCTCACTTGTCACCTCAGTGCATCATAATGCTGTGAATTCTGAGACTGAATGTGAGATGAAATTATGCTTTCTATATCTTACTGAATTATAACAATTAAAGTTTTGATGCATTTTAATAACTGCAAGAATACTGCTGTGAAAAAATGATCGAGTCAATAAATAGTACATGACAACTCAGGAAATCATTAGTGAATTAATAACCTGCCATAAGATAGCCTTGTATGTTTTCTGTGTTGAAATAACAATGTGAGCTCATTAATTATGTAACAATGATATGGCTTGAGTTCACTTGGCCAACATCTGCCAATAGCTAAATGAAAGTTGCGAACAAATGACCAAGAAATCTCATTCAGTAAAATGCTTTCCAAAACAGCTGACTATTGTATAAAAAGATCCACTTAATGGATTCTTTGATTTTTTAACCTTCATAAATACTTGATGGCTAATCAGTATCATTTGTTTAGTATTGAACGTCCTCTATTCCAAAATGCTTACAACCTTTGTCAAATTCTGCTGAGTGGATTTTTGAGACAAGTTGTTTAAATGCTTTTAAATATGGCCAAATTTGATAGCAGATTTGCATTGTATGTATAAATATGAAATCACTTCAAGGCTGGGTACATTGTCAAATTTGGTAAAGTTCTGTTCAGCCGAGTCTTAAAGTTATTGTTCAGCCGAGTTTTAAAGTTATTGTTCTGTTGTTAGTAATGGAAGCCATACTAGATTGTGGACAGGCATAAATTGTATATAAAAAAATAATTTATCATTAAGAGGTTTTTTTTCACACTTTAGCAATGACTATGTTTGACACAAGATCAACATCATCTGTACAAACTTGAAAGCTCTCTATATCAGTATGATTTCACTCAAATTTGGTCAAATCCTGTTGGGTAATTTTTGTGTAGTCAGTTAAAGGTTCTTGTACTTTAGTAATTGCAGCCATATTTGATGGCAGATAAGCATCAGTGACCAAACTTAAGCGATTTCTGTCAAATGTTGGCCAAATTCTCATGGAACATCTTTTGAGAATAAATCATATAAAACTTTATGCCATGGAGATTTCTGTCAAATTTGGCCATATTCTTGCTGAACATCTTTAGAGAATAAGTGATATAAGACTTTCTAACTTTTTAAGTAACTTCTTGTTGGTTAGAGGTTTTTTTCTGGGTTCTACCTTCACTAGATATGATGGTTGCCATGTATATTCTACCATGTGCTGAACAATGGCATTAAACCACAAAATAAAAGCAGTTCAAGTTGATTATATATATTGGCCAATATCTGAGAGATTAAAACTCTTTATATAAACTGAAACCTCTTTGTGCCTGGCCAATTTCCATCAAATTTGGTCAAGTTCTGTTTATTGGTTCTGAAACTCCTCAAATTTTTTTTGATAGTTAGCAATGGTGGCCATATCTGATTGCTGATCAGCATCATTTGTATAAATCTGAAAGCTTTTCTTGCCAGAGATCTCTTTACCCACTGGTTTTTGTAAAGTCAAAAACAGCAAGACATACAAACAAGCAATACTTGTCACACACCAAACAAAGGGCCATACCTTATGGTCAGATGTAATGTTTACACTTCAACTTGGAATATAGAAATGGATGTACATATTGATATTACAGCTTTTATGTACATTTATTTCTGGAGGTGGGACAAGAAGGGCACTGCATGTCAACACAATGGATTGAAAATTAAGAAAAGCAAAGAAGACATTCTGGTCTAACTACTGAAATATAGTTTATGCTTTACCTGTGAACAACACCTCCTGGCCGGATATTGGACACATGAGGAAGAACACCTTTGTCTGTGCCTCCTGTACCAAAGAAGTGAGAGGACCAATAAGAAATGCTGTATAATTGCTCACTAGAAGATAATAATTTAAAACTCCTCAGAAATATAAATTGTATCAATCATTTTAAGTGCAATAAAGAAGTTCAGGTAGACAGTGAAAAACAAATCGTTATCCTAATTCTGACACTACACCCAGTTCCTTCCACACATGTACAATGACCAGTGTTGTCCCTGTCATACATGTATCAAAACTATTGTTGACCCTGCCATATGTATATCATAGCTAGTATTACCCACCATACATGTATCAAAACCAGTGTTGACGTGCCATATATGTATCAACACTCAAGTGCAATCTCTGCCATACATGTATCTTTGCCAGTGTTGCCCATCATACATATATCAAAACTAGTGCTGTCCCAGGCATATATGTATCAAGACCAGTGTGTCACACATACCTATATCACACACGGTTACCGTCATACATGTGTCAAAACCAGTGCAGACCCAGCCATACACCCTGGCATACATGCATCATAAAGTGTTGACCCTGTCATACACATACAAAAAATATTGTTGTCTCTGGCATACATGGATCAAAATGTGTGTTGTCATTGTCATACATGCATCACAGCCAGTGTTGCCCTATCATACATGTATTAAAACTAGTGCTGTCCCTGCCAAACATGTGATGATGTGTCATTGTCAGTGTTGCCCATGTCATACATGTATCATATAAAGTGTTTCCCATCATACATGTATCAAAACTAGTGTTCTCCCTGGCATATATGCATCAAAACTAGTGCTGTCCCTGCCATACAATATCATAACCAATGTTGTCCCTGCAATACATGTATCATAGCCAGTATTGCCTCTGCCATGTGTATATGACTGCACGTTGTCCCTGTCATATATGTACCATAGCCAATGTTGAGGGTGTCATAAATGTATCAAAACTAGTGCTGTCCCTGTCATACATTTATCATAGCCAATGATGCCCCAGCCATACATGAATAACAACAGTCGCTGTCCATGCCATATATGTTATCATAGTAAGTTTTGCCCATCATACATGTTATCATAACTAGTGTTGTCCCTGCCATACATGTACAGTATTATAACCAATGTTGTACTACTGTACCTGTTTTATCACCGTGACAACCTTATTCAAGATAGTCACTTGTTCATATATGACAAATAGCTGTTTGGCAATTTCAATCCTAGTCTGTTTTTGATTATCCATCAACAATTGTGGGACAAGGCTACATATCTTGAGCTGAGATGCATCAGCTCCATACCAAAATATCTTTCAGTTGATGCCACTAAAACACTTGTGGGTTCATTAGTACTTTCAAGATTGGACTATTGCAACTCCATTCTGTCTGGTTCATCTCAATATCTACTCCAAAAACTTCAAAACACAGTTGCTTGGATCATTCTTAGAGTACCACAATCAGAGCCACCTCCCCGCTGATCTATACCCTACAGTGGCTATCCATTCGATCCTGAATCAAACACAAATTTGTTTTCTGTGCTGACAGATTCCAGTCCAACATACCTATCCGATCTCCCCCATGTGTACAGATGAGCAAGTTACTTGCGCTCCTCTTCTAACAATTGCACACTCATTATTCCCACTATGAAAACAAAGGCATATGGACAACGTTCTTTTGCATACCAGGGCCCAGCAAGATGGAACAAACTGCCCACTGAACTTAGACACAGCGACATAGTGATCCCATTCAAGAGTGCTCCTAAAACTAACCTATTTCGACTGCAAGAACAAAGACCTAATAATGTTTTCTACCTTAAATAATTTCAGCATATCATATGTTTTCTAATTTCACGGTGTTTGTTTTTTTGTAATCATATCATTATGTTTTTTTTAATGTTTTAAATGCTGTCTAATGTTGTAAAGCTTACCTCATTATCATTACTATTATTATTATTATATTATTGCAGCTGATTAGACTTGGTGCTAAAAGTGATGTACCTTTTGGGTTGCTGATCGTTCTTTACACATTCAGTATCTATAGGAACATTTAATATGTTTGTTTGATAAATTCACCATACACTGAATGCATTTTTAGGATCATATTCTGTTTCTACAAGGAAAGGCACAAGACAGATTTTTCCCAAGTTATTAATCATTAAATATTATAATCTCTATACAAAACAGTACAGCATGTTTTGGTACACGTGGTTGTTTGCCATATCAAGTATCAACATAAATTTTAAAACTTTAAGAGGAATGAAGGAAGACAAATAAATTGGTATGCATAATATATTCTTGTAATACATGTACTGTCATTAGACAGTAAGTTTTAAAACTTTGATTAAATTTGTGTGGAAAATGTTACAACAATAATAAATTGATAATAGTCAGTTAAATAAATATGGAAGAATCTCCTAGTTCACTAGAAAGAATATGCAAAAAAAAAACACAAGCATATTTAGCTTCCTTCATAAGACCACTCACTGTCAGTTGACTATTGGTAACATTCATTTTGATTATAAAGTTTCCTTTAGCAGGCTCTCGATTGTTTCTGGTTTCGATTTCCCCTTGAATCACTTACATGTGGGATTGACTTAAGCCAAATGGTTTCAACATTGTCTTTTTCAAATTGATGATACATGTTTCAAATCGTAAGGAACTGAACTTGGCAATCACAGTTTCTTGAAAGTACAATGTAACATAACAATGGGGGGGGGGGGTAATTTTTACTGTGCAAGATGCTTAATCTATTTAGTCATGGTCTGATGCCCAATTATCCCTGCTTTCCATCCTGACTAATGACACTGTTATATATCACAGTTTAAACTGGGTTACTTTACCAAACTGTTGGCATCTGAAGACAAAAACAAAAATACAATAAACAGTTAATAAAGTCATGACATTATTTAAATTCGGAAAAATTAGGTATTCCAGGTAGACATGTATGGAGTGGGCACAGTATACTTCCCCTAACTCTGCATGTTCCACCCTATTTCTGACTTTCAATGTCTACCCCATCCCTATTTCATTTGTTAGACTGCCATGCCATCATTTACTCTGGCATGTTGTCTTAATATGATTCTACTTACAGCACATAGTCCAGAATGGACCGCTAGCACCAGCAGCTGCCAATATCACATGCTAAAAGACATGTCTACCCAAACATCAATGAATAGAAACATTTACAGATGAAAAATGGCTATCAAGACTGGAATTTAACAAATGGGCTACTTAAAATCAGGTAAGTTATCAGATATTTTAAGTCAACTGTTTGGGGCAGAAAATTTTCTGAAAGCAGGTATCAAGGTACTGTAGTGGGAGACCTGATCCTGTAAAATCTCTACAGGCAGTTTCAGTTTGATTAACGCAAAAACTGGTCCAGGACTAGATTATTTGAAAGTCTCAACATGATACAAAATACGCCTGTCAGAGTAATTTTAAGGTATGAGGGATTTAAAATCTAGAGGGTATGTACACAGATGGGAGGGATGTAAACTGATTCTTACTCATGATGCAATATATGAAATTGTGAAATCTATTATCTGGTGGAAGTCAATGTCAACAGAATACAGAAATAAATTTTTACATTACAATTTTGTAAAGTTAACAAAAACCAGCTTCAAACTTCTTAATTTGTTCATTTTCGCAGCTGATATATCTTGTCTCCTTGACAAGGTCATGAAACTAAGTGTCCTTGTACGAGCATGTCACATGTTCTGTTTTTCGAGTACTATTGTCTAATTCTAGTCATTACACCAAGTTACTCTTATTGTACTAATTTAATGTCATTAATCACATCAGATTCTAGTCATTACACAGTTACTCTTATTGTACTGATTAATGTCATTAACCATATCAGATCCTAATCATTACACAGTTACTCTTATTGTACTGATTTAATGGCATTAACCATATCAGATTCTAGTCATTACACAGTTACTCTTATTGTACTGATTAATGTCATTAACCATATCAGATCCTAGTCATTACACAGTTACTCTTATTGTACTGATTTAATGTCATTAACCAAATCAGATCCTAGTCATTACACAGTTACTCTTATTGTACTGATTAATGTCATTAACCATATCAGATTCTAGTCATTACACAGTTACTCTTATTGTACTGATTAATGTCATTAACCATATCAGATCCTAGTCATTACACAGTTACTCTTATTGTACTGATTTAATGTCATTAACCATATCAGATCCTAGTCATTACACAGTTACTCTTATTGTACTGATTAATGTCATTAACCATATCAGATCCTAGTCATTACACAGTTACTCTTATTGTACTGATTTAATGGCATTAACCATATCAGATTCTAGTCATTACACAGTTACTCTTATTGTACTGATTAATGTCATTAACCATATCAGATCCTAGTCATTACACAGTTACTCTTATTATACTGATTTAATGTCATTAACCATATCAGATTCTAGTCATTACACACAGTTACTCTTATTGTACTAATTTAATGTCATTAACCATATCAGATTCTAGTCATTACACAGTTACTCTTATTGTACTGATTAATGTCATTAACCATATCAGATCCTAGTCATTACACAGAGTTGCTCTTATTGTACTGATTTAATGTCATTAACCATATCAGATTCTAGTCATTACACAGTTACTCTTATTGTACTGATTTAATGTCATTAACCATATCAGATCCTAGTCATTACAAAGAGTTGCTCTTATTGTACTGATTTAATGTAATTAACCATATCATATTCTAGTCATTACACCAAGTTACTCTTATTGTACTGATTTAATGTCATTAACCATATCATATCAGATCCTAGTCATTACACAGTTACTCTTATTGTACTGATTTAATGTCAATAATCACATCAGATTCTAGTCATTACACAGTATTGCTCTTATTGTACTGATTTAATGTCATTAACCATATCAGATTCTAGTCATTAGAGTTAAACAGTTAGTCTTATTGTACTGATTTAATGTTATTAACCAGATCAGATTCTAGTCATTACACAGTTACTCTTATTGTACTGATTTAATGTCATTAACCATATCAGATTCTAGTCATTACACAATTACTCTTATTGTACTGATTAATGTCATTAACCATATCAGATCCTAGTCATTACACAGTTACTCTTATTGTACTGATTTAATGTCATTAACCATATCAGATCCTAGTCATTACACAGTTACTCTTATTGTACTGATTTAATGTCATTAACCATATCAGATCCTAGTCATTACACAGTTACTCTTATTGTACTGATTTAATGTCATTAACCATATCAGATTCTAGTCATTAGAGTTAAACAGTTAGTCTTATTGTACTGATTTAATGTCATTAACCATATCAGATTCTAGTCATTACACACAGTTACTCTTATTGTACTGATTTAATGTCATTAACCATATCAGATTCTAGTCATTACACACAGTTAGTCTTATTGTACTGATTAATGTCATTAACCATATCAGATTCTAGTCATTACACAGTTACTCTTATTGTACTGATTAATGTCATTAACCATATCAGATTCTAGTCATTACAGTTACTCTTATTGTACTAATTTAATGTCATTAACCATATCAGATCCTAGTCAATACACAGTTACTCTTATTGTACTGATTAATGTCATTAACCATATCAGATCCTAGTCATTACACAGTTACTCTTATTGTACTGATTAATGTCATTAACCATATCAGATTCTAGTCATTAGAGTTAAACAGTTAGTCTTATTGTACTGATTTAATGTCATTAACCATATCATATTCTAGTCATTACAGAGTTGCTCTTATTGTACTGATTTAATGTCATTAACCATATCATATTCTAGTCATTACACCAAGTTACTCTTATTGTACTGATTTAATGTCAATAATCACATCAGATTCTAGTCATTACACAGCATTGCTCTTATTGTACTGATTTAATGTCATTAACCATATCAGATTCTAGTCATTAGAGTTAAACAGTTAAGCTTATTGTACTGATTTAATGTTATTAACCATATCAGATTCTAGTCATTACACACATTTACTCTTGTTGTACTGATTAATGTCATTAACCATATCAGATTTTAGTCATTACACAGTTACTCTTATTGTACTGATTTAATGTCATTAACCATATCAGATTCTAGTCATTACACAGTTACTCTTATTGTACTGATTAATGTCATTAACCATATCAGATCCTAGTCATTACACAGTTACTCTTATTATACTGATTTAATGTCATTAACCATATCAGATTCTAGTCATTACACACAGTTACTCTTATTGTACTAATTTAATGTCATTAACCATATCAGATTCTAGTCATTACACAGTTACTCTTATTGTACTGATTAATGTCATTAACCATATCAGATCCTAGTCATTACACAGAGTTGCTCTTATTGTACTGATTTAATGTCATTAACCATATCAGATTCTAGTCATTACACAGTTACTCTTATTGTACTGATTTAATGTCATTAACCATATCAGATCCTAGTCATTACAAAGAGTTGCTCTTATTGTACTGATTTAATGTAATTAACCATATCATATTCTAGTCATTACACCAAGTTACTCTTATTGTACTGATTTAATGTCATTAACCATATCATATCAGATCCTAGTCATTACACAGTTACTCTTATTGTACTGATTTAATGTCAATAATCACATCAGATTCTAGTCATTACACAGTATTGCTCTTATTGTACTGATTTAATGTCATTAACCATATCAGATTCTAGTCATTAGAGTTAAACAGTTAGTCTTATTGTACTGATTTAATGTTATTAACCAGATCAGATTCTAGTCATTACACAGTTACTCTTATTGTACTGATTTAATGTCATTAACCATATCAGATTCTAGTCATTACACAATTACTCTTATTGTACTGATTAATGTCATTAACCATATCAGATCCTAGTCATTACACAGTTACTCTTATTGTACTGATTTAATGTCATTAACCATATCAGATCCTAGTCATTACACAGTTACTCTTATTGTACTGATTTAATGTCATTAACCATATCAGATCCTAGTCATTACACAGTTACTCTTATTGTACTGATTTAATGTCATTAACCATATCAGATTCTAGTCATTAGAGTTAAACAGTTAGTCTTATTGTACTGATTTAATGTCATTAACCATATCAGATTCTAGTCATTACACACAGTTACTCTTATTGTACTGATTTAATGTCATTAACCATATCAGATTCTAGTCATTACACACAGTTAGTCTTATTGTACTGATTAATGTCATTAACCATATCAGATTCTAGTCATTACACAGTTACTCTTATTGTACTGATTAATGTCATTAACCATATCAGATTCTAGTCATTACAGTTACTCTTATTGTACTAATTTAATGTCATTAACCATATCAGATCCTAGTCAATACACAGTTACTCTTATTGTACTGATTAATGTCATTAACCATATCAGATCCTAGTCATTACACAGTTACTCTTATTGTACTGATTAATGTCATTAACCATATCAGATTCTAGTCATTAGAGTTAAACAGTTAGTCTTATTGTACTGATTTAATGTCATTAACCATATCATATTCTAGTCATTACAGAGTTGCTCTTATTGTACTGATTTAATGTCATTAACCATATCATATTCTAGTCATTACACCAAGTTACTCTTATTGTACTGATTTAATGTCAATAATCACATCAGATTCTAGTCATTACACAGCATTGCTCTTATTGTACTGATTTAATGTCATTAACCATATCAGATTCTAGTCATTAGAGTTAAACAGTTAAGCTTATTGTACTGATTTAATGTTATTAACCATATCAGATTCTAGTCATTACACAGTTACTCTTATTGTACTGATTTAATGTTATTAACCATATCAGATTCTAGTCATTACACACATTTACTCTTGTTGTACTGATTAATGTCATTAACCATATCAGATTTTAGTCATTACACAGTTACTCTTATTGTACTGATTTAATGTCATTAACCATATCAGATTCTAGTCATTACACAGTTACTCTTATTGTACTGATTTAATGTCATTAACCATATCAGATCCTAGTCATTACACAGTTACTCTTATTGTACTGATTTAATGTCATTAACCATATCAGATTCTAGTCATTACACAGTAACTCTTATTGTACTGATTTAATGTCATTAACTATATCTGATTCTAGTCATTACACAGTTACTCTTAATGTACTGATTAATGTCATTAACCATATCAGATCCTAGTCATTACACAGTTACTCTTATTGTACTGATTTAATGTCATTAAACATATCAGATCCTAGTCATTACACAGTTACTCCTAATGTACTGATTAATGTCATTAAACATATCAGATCCTAGTCATTACACAGTTACTCTTATTTTACTGATTAATGTCATTAACCATATCAGATTCTAGTCATTACACAGTTACTCCTATTGTACTGATTAATGTCATTAACCATCAGATTCTAGTCATTACACAGTTACTCTTAATGTACTGATTAATGTCATTAACCATATCAGATTCTAGTCATTACACAGTTACTCTTATTGTACTGATTTAATGTCATTAACCATATTAGATCCTAGTCATTACACAGTTACTCTTATTGTACTGATTTAATGTCATTAACCATATCAGATCCTAGTCATTACACAGTTACTCTTATTGTACTGATTAATGTCATTAACCATATCAGATTCTAGTCATTACACAGTTACTCTTATTGTACTGATTAATGTCATTAACCATATCAGATCCTAGTCATTACACAGTTACTCTTATTGTACTGATTTAATGTCATTAACCAAATCAGATCCTAGTCATTACACAGTTACTCTTATTGTACTGATTTAATGTCATTAACCATATCATATCAGATCTTAGTCATTACACAGTTACTCTTATTGTACTGATTTAATGTCAATAATCACATCAGATTCTAGTCATTACACAGTTACTCTTATTGTACTGATTTCATGTCATTAACCATATCAGCTTCTAGTCATTACACAGTTACTCTTATTGTACTGATTTAATGTCATTAACCATATCAGATCCTAGTCATTACACAGTTACTCTTATTGTACTGATTTAATGGCATTAACCATATCAGATTCTAGTCATTACACAGTTACTCTTATTGTACTGATTTAATGTCATTAACCATATCATATCAGATCCTAGTCATTACACAGTTACTCTTATTGTACTGATTTAATGTCATTAACCATATCAGATTCTAGTCATTACACAGTTACTCTTATTGTACTGATTTAATGTTATTAACCATATCAGATTCTAGTCATTACACAGTTACTCTTATTGTACTGATTTAATGTCATTAACCATATCAGATTCTAGTCATTACACAGTTACTCTTATTGTACTGATTTAATGTCATTAACCATATCAGATCCTAGTCATTACACAGTTACTCTTATTGTACTGATTTAATGTCATTAATCACATCAGATCCTAGTCATTACACAGTTGCTCTTATTGTACTGATTTAATGTCATTAACCATATCATATTCTAGTCATTACACAGTTACTCTTATTGTACTTATTTAATGTCATTAACCATATCAGATCCTAGTCATTACACAGTTACTCTTATTGTACTGATTTAATGGCATTAACCATATCAGATTCTAGTCATTACACAGTTACTCTTATTGTACTGATTAATGTCATTAACCATATCAGATCCTAGTCATTACACAGTTACTCTTATTATACTGATTTAATGTCATTAACCATATCAGATTCTAGTCATTACACACAGTTACTCTTATTGTACTAATTTAATGTCATTAACCATATCAGATTCTAGTCATTACACAGTTACTCTTATTGTACTGATTTAATGTCATTAACCATATCAGATCCTAGTCATTACAAAGAGTTGCTCTTATTGTACTGATTTAATGTAATTAACCATATCATATTCTAGTCATTACACAGTTACTCTTATTGTACTGATTTAATGTCATTAACCATATCAGATCCTAGTCATTACAAAGAGTTGCTCTTATTGTACTGATTTAATGTAATTAACCATATCATATTCTAGTCATTACACCAAGTTACTCTTATTGTACTGATTTAATGTCATTAACCATATCATATCAGATCCTAGTCATTACACAGTTACTCTTATTGTACTGATTTAATGTCAATAATCACATCAGATTCTAGTCATTACACAGTATTGCTCTTATTGTACTGATTTAATGTCATTAACCATATCAGATTCTAGTCATTAGAGTTAAACAGTTAGTCTTATTGTACTGATTTAATGTTATTAACCAGATCAGATTCTAGTCATTACACAGTTACTCTTATTGTACTGATTTAATGTCATTAACCATATCAGATTCTAGTCATTACACAATTACTCTTATTGTACTGATTAATGTCATTAACCATATCAGATCCTAGTCATTACACAGTTACTCTTATTGTACTGATTTAATGTCATTAACCATATCAGATCCTAGTCATTACACAGTTACTCTTATTGTACTGATTTAATGTCATTAACCATATCAGATCCTAGTCATTACACAGTTACTCTTATTGTACTGATTTAATGTCATTAACCATATCAGATTCTAGTCATTACACACAGTTACTCTTATTGTACTGATTTAATGTCATTAACCATATCAGATTCTAGTCATTACACACAGTTAGTCTTATTGTACTGATTAATGTCATTAACCATATCAGATTCTAGTCATTACACAGTTACTCTTATTGTACTGATTAATGTCATTAACCATATCAGATTCTAGTCATTACAGTTACTCTTATTGTACTAATTTAATGTCATTAACCATATCAGATCCTAGTCAATACACAGTTACTCTTATTGTACTGATTAATGTCATTAACCATATCAGATCCTAGTCATTACACAGTTACTCTTATTGTACTGATTAATGTCATTAACCATATCAGATTCTAGTCATTAGAGTTAAACAGTTAGTCTTATTGTACTGATTTAATGTCATTAACCATATCATATTCTAGTCATTACAGAGTTGCTCTTATTGTACTGATTTAATGTCATTAACCATATCATATTCTAGTCATTACACCAAGTTACTCTTATTGTACTGATTTAATGTCAATAATCACATCAGATTCTAGTCATTACACAGCATTGCTCTTATTGTACTGATTTAATGTCATTAACCATATCAGATTCTAGTCATTAGAGTTAAACAGTTAAGCTTATTGTACTGATTTAATGTTATTAACCATATCAGATTCTAGTCATTACACACATTTACTCTTGTTGTACTGATTAATGTCATTAACCATATCAGATTTTAGTCATTACACAGTTACTCTTATTGTACTGATTTAATGTCATTAACCATATCAGATTCTAGTCATTACACAGTTACTCTTATTGTACTGATTAATGTCATTAACCATATCAGATCCTAGTCATTACACAGTTACTCTTATTATACTGATTTAATGTCATTAACCATATCAGATTCTAGTCATTACACACAGTTACTCTTATTGTACTAATTTAATGTCATTAACCATATCAGATTCTAGTCATTACACAGTTACTCTTATTGTACTGATTAATGTCATTAACCATATCAGATCCTAGTCATTACACAGAGTTGCTCTTATTGTACTGATTTAATGTCATTAACCATATCAGATTCTAGTCATTACACAGTTACTCTTATTGTACTGATTTAATGTCATTAACCATATCAGATCCTAGTCATTACAAAGAGTTGCTCTTATTGTACTGATTTAATGTAATTAACCATATCATATTCTAGTCATTACACCAAGTTACTCTTATTGTACTGATTTAATGTCATTAACCATATCATATCAGATCCTAGTCATTACACAGTTACTCTTATTGTACTGATTTAATGTCAATAATCACATCAGATTCTAGTCATTACACAGTATTGCTCTTATTGTACTGATTTAATGTCATTAACCATATCAGATTCTAGTCATTAGAGTTAAACAGTTAGTCTTATTGTACTGATTTAATGTTATTAACCAGATCAGATTCTAGTCATTACACAGTTACTCTTATTGTACTGATTTAATGTCATTAACCATATCAGATTCTAGTCATTACACAATTACTCTTATTGTACTGATTAATGTCATTAACCATATCAGATCCTAGTCATTACACAGTTACTCTTATTGTACTGATTTAATGTCATTAACCATATCAGATCCTAGTCATTACACAGTTACTCTTATTGTACTGATTTAATGTCATTAACCATATCAGATCCTAGTCATTACACAGTTACTCTTATTGTACTGATTTAATGTCATTAACCATATCAGATTCTAGTCATTAGAGTTAAACAGTTAGTCTTATTGTACTGATTTAATGTCATTAACCATATCAGATTCTAGTCATTACACACAGTTACTCTTATTGTACTGATTTAATGTCATTAACCATATCAGATTCTAGTCATTACACACAGTTAGTCTTATTGTACTGATTAATGTCATTAACCATATCAGATTCTAGTCATTACACAGTTACTCTTATTGTACTGATTAATGTCATTAACCATATCAGATTCTAGTCATTACAGTTACTCTTATTGTACTAATTTAATGTCATTAACCATATCAGATCCTAGTCAATACACAGTTACTCTTATTGTACTGATTAATGTCATTAACCATATCAGATCCTAGTCATTACACAGTTACTCTTATTGTACTGATTAATGTCATTAACCATATCAGATTCTAGTCATTAGAGTTAAACAGTTAGTCTTATTGTACTGATTTAATGTCATTAACCATATCATATTCTAGTCATTACAGAGTTGCTCTTATTGTACTGATTTAATGTCATTAACCATATCATATTCTAGTCATTACACCAAGTTACTCTTATTGTACTGATTTAATGTCAATAATCACATCAGATTCTAGTCATTACACAGCATTGCTCTTATTGTACTGATTTAATGTCATTAACCATATCAGATTCTAGTCATTAGAGTTAAACAGTTAAGCTTATTGTACTGATTTAATGTTATTAACCATATCAGATTCTAGTCATTACACACATTTACTCTTGTTGTACTGATTAATGTCATTAACCATATCAGATTTTAGTCATTACACAGTTACTCTTATTGTACTGATTTAATGTCATTAACCATATCAGATTCTAGTCATTACACAGTTACTCTTATTGTACTGATTTAATGTCATTAACCATATCAGATCCTAGTCATTACACAGTTACTCTTATTGTACTGATTTAATGTCATTAACCATATCAGATTCTAGTCATTACACAGTAACTCTTATTGTACTGATTTAATGTCATTAACTATATCTGATTCTAGTCATTACACAGTTACTCTTAATGTACTGATTAATGTCATTAACCATATCAGATCCTAGTCATTACACAGTTACTCTTATTGTACTGATTTAATGTCATTAAACATATCAGATCCTAGTCATTACACAGTTACTCCTAATGTACTGATTAATGTCATTAAACATATCAGATCCTAGTCATTACACAGTTACTCTTATTTTACTGATTAATGTCATTAACCATATCAGATTCTAGTCATTACACAGTTACTCCTATTGTACTGATTAATGTCATTAACCATCAGATTCTAGTCATTACACAGTTACTCTTAATGTACTGATTAATGTCATTAACCATATCAGATTCTAGTCATTACACAGTTACTCTTATTGTACTGATTTAATGTCATTAACCATATTAGATCCTAGTCATTACACAGTTACTCTTATTGTACTGATTTAATGTCATTAACCATATCAGATCCTAGTCATTACACAGTTACTCTTATTGTACTGATTAATGTCATTAACCATATCAGATTCTAGTCATTACACAGTTACTCTTATTGTACTGATTAATGTCATTAACCATATCAGATCCTAGTCATTACACAGTTACTCTTATTGTACTGATTTAATGTCATTAACCAAATCAGATCCTAGTCATTACACAGTTACTCTTATTGTACTGATTTAATGTCATTAACCATATCATATCAGATCTTAGTCATTACACAGTTACTCTTATTGTACTGATTTAATGTCAATAATCACATCAGATTCTAGTCATTACACAGTTACTCTTATTGTACTGATTTCATGTCATTAACCATATCAGCTTCTAGTCATTACACAGTTACTCTTATTGTACTGATTTAATGTCATTAACCATATCAGATCCTAGTCATTACACAGTTACTCTTATTGTACTGATTTAATGGCATTAACCATATCAGATTCTAGTCATTACACAGTTACTCTTATTGTACTGATTTAATGTCATTAACCATATCATATCAGATCCTAGTCATTACACAGTTACTCTTATTGTACTGATTTAATGTCATTAACCATATCAGATTCTAGTCATTACACAGTTACTCTTATTGTACTGATTTAATGTTATTAACCATATCAGATTCTAGTCATTACACAGTTACTCTTATTGTACTGATTTAATGTCATTAACCATATCAGATTCTAGTCATTACACAGTTACTCTTATTGTACTGATTTAATGTCATTAACCATATCAGATCCTAGTCATTACACAGTTACTCTTATTGTACTGATTTAATGTCATTAATCACATCAGATCCTAGTCATTACACAGTTGCTCTTATTGTACTGATTTAATGTCATTAACCATATCATATTCTAGTCATTACACAGTTACTCTTATTGTACTTATTTAATGTCATTAACCATATCAGATCCTAGTCATTACACAGTTACTCTTATTGTACTGATTTAATGTCATTAACCATATCAGATTCTAGTCATTACACAGTTACTCTTATTGTACTGATTTAATGTCATTAACCATATCAGATTCTAGTCATTACACAGTTACTCTTATTGTACTGATTAATGTCATTAACCATATCAGATCCTAATCATTACACAGTTACTCTTATTGTACTGATTTAATGGCATTAACCATATCAGATCCTAGTCATTACACAGTTACTCTTATTGTACTGATTAATGTCATTAACCATATCAGATTCTAGTCATTACACAGTTACTCTTATTGTACTGATTTAATGTCATTAACCATATCAGATCCTAGTCATTAGACAGTTACTCTTATTGTACTGATTTAATGTCATTAACCATATCAGATCCTAGTCATTACACAGTTACTCTTATTGTACTGATTTAATGTCATTAACCATATCAGATTCTAGTCATTACACAGTTACTCTTATTGTACTGATTAATGTCATTAACCATATCAGATCCTAGTCATTACACAGTTACTCTTATTGTACTGATTTAATGTCATTAACCATATCAGATTCTAGTCATTACACAGTTACTCTTATTGTACTGATTTAATGTCATTAACCATATCAGATTCTAGTCATTACACAGTTACTCTTATTGTACTGATTTAATGTCATTAACCATATCAGATTGCAGTCATTACACAGTTACTCTTATTGTACTGATTAATGTCATTAACCATATCAGATCCTAGTCATTACACAGTTACTCTTATTGTACTGATTCAATGTCATTAACCATATCAGATTCTAGTCATTACACAGTTACAATTATTGTACTGATTAATGTCATTAACCATATCAGATCCTAGTCATTACACAGTTACTCTTATTGTACTGATTTAATGTCATTAACCATATCAGATTCTAGTCATTACACAGTTACTCTTATTGTACTGATTTAATGTCATTAACCATATCAGATCCTAGTCATTACACAGTTACTCTTATTGTACTGATTAATGTCATTAACCATATCAGATCCTAGTCATTACACAGTTACTCTTATTGTACTGATTTAATGTCATTAACCATATCAGATTCTAGTCATTACACAGTTACTCTTATTGTACTGATTTAATGGCATTAACCATATCAGATTCTAGTCATTACACAGTTACTCTTATTGTACTGATTTAATGGCATTAACCATATCAGATTCTAGTCATTACACAGTTACTCTTATTGTACTGATTTAATGTCATTAACCATATCAGATTCTAGTCATTACACAGTTACTCTTATTGTACTGATTTAATGTCATTAACCATATCTGATTCTAGTCATTACACAGTTACTCTTATTGTACTGATTTAATGTTATTAACCATATCAGATTCTAGTCATTACATACAGTTATATTTTTGTACTTATTACATGTCATTAACCACATCAGGTTCTAGTCATTACACAGCTACTCTTATTGTACTGATTAATGTCATTAACCATATCAGATTCTAGTCATTACACAGTTACTCCTATTGTACTGATTAATGTCATTAACCATATCAGATCCTAGTCATTACACAGTTATTCTTATTGTACTGATTTAATGTCATTAACCATATCATATTCTAGTCATTACACAGTTACTCTTATTGTACTGATTTAATGTCATTAACCATATCAGATTCTAGTCATTACACAGTTACTCTTATTGTACTGATTTAATGTCATTAACCATATCTGATTCTAGTCATTACACAGTTACTCTTATTGTACTGATTTAATGTCATTAACCATATCAGATTCTAGTCATTACACAGTTACTCTTATTGTACTGATTAATGTCATTAACCATATCAGATCCTTGTCATTACACAGTTACTCTTATTGTACTGATTTAATGTCATTAACCATATCAGATTCTAGTCATTACACAGTTACTCCTATTGTACTGATTAATGTCATTAACCATATCAGATCCTAGTCATTACACAGTTACTCTTATTGTACTGATTAATGTCATTAACCAAATCAGATCCTAGTCATTACACAGTTACTCTTATTGTACTGATTTAATGTCATTAACCATATCAGATTCTAGTCATTACACAGTTACTCTTATTGTACTGATTTAATGTCATTAACCATATCTGATTCTAGTCATTACACAGTTACTCTTATTGTACTGATTTAATGTCATTAACCATATCAGATCCTAGTCATTACACAGTTACTCTTATTGTACTGATTAATGTCATTAACCATATCAGATTCTAGTCATTACACAGTTACTCTTATTGTACTGATTTAATGTCATTAACCATATCAGATCCTAGTCATTAGACAGTTACTCTTATTGTACTGATTTAATGTCATTAACCATA
This sequence comes from Unio delphinus, assembly GCA_029339505.1. Lineage (NCBI taxonomy): Eukaryota > Metazoa > Mollusca > Bivalvia > Unionida > Unionidae > Unio > Unio delphinus. The sequence goes on along the minus strand of JAQISU010000034.1, from coordinate 6,733,919 downwards.
TCAGATCCTAGTCATTACACAGTTACTCTTATTGTACTGATTTAATGTCATTAACCATATCAGATTCTAGTCATTACACAGTTACTCTTATTGTACTGATTAATGTCATTAACCATATCAGATCCTAGTCATTACACAGTTACTCTTATTGTACTGATTTAATGTCATTAACCATATCAGATTCTAGTCATTACACAGTTACTCTTATTGTACTGATTTAATGTCATTAACCATATCAGATTCTAGTCATTACACAGTTACTCTTATTGTACTGATTTAATGTCATTAACCATATCAGATTGCAGTCATTACACAGTTACTCTTATTGTACTGATTAATGTCATTAACCATATCAGATCCTAGTCATTACACAGTTACTCTTATTGTACTGATTCAATGTCATTAACCATATCAGATTCTAGTCATTACACAGTTACAATTATTGTACTGATTAATGTCATTAACCATATCAGATCCTAGTCATTACACAGTTACTCTTATTGTACTGATTTAATGTCATTAACCATATCAGATTCTAGTCATTACACAGTTACTCTTATTGTACTGATTTAATGTCATTAACCATATCAGATCCTAGTCATTACACAGTTACTCTTATTGTACTGATTAATGTCATTAACCATATCAGATCCTAGTCATTACACAGTTACTCTTATTGTACTGATTTAATGTCATTAACCATATCAGATTCTAGTCATTACACAGTTACTCTTATTGTACTGATTTAATGACATTAACCATATCAGATTCTAGTCATTACACAGTTACTCTTATTGTACTGATTTAATGGCATTAACCATATCAGATTCTAGTCATTACACAGTTACTCTTATTGTACTGATTTAATGTCATTAACCATATCAGATTCTAGTCATTACACAGTTACTCTTATTGTACTGATTTAATGTCATTAACCATATCTGATTCTAGTCATTACACAGTTACTCTTATTGTACTGATTTAATGTTATTAACCATATCAGATTCTAGTCATTACATACAGTTATATTTTTGTACTTATTACATGTCATTAACCACATCAGGTTCTAGTCATTACACAGTTACTCTTATTGTACTGATTAATGTCATTAACCATATCAGATTCTAGTCATTACACAGTTACTCCTATTGTACTGATTAATGTCATTAACCATATCAGATCCTAGTCATTACACAGTTATTCTTATTGTACTGATTTAATGTCATTAACCATATCATATTCTAGTCATTACACAGTTACTCTTATTGTACTGATTTAATGTCATTAACCATATCAGATTCTAGTCATTACACAGTTACTCTTATTGTACTGATTTAATGTCATTAACCATATCTGATTCTAGTCATTACACAGTTACTCTTATTGTACTGATTTAATGTCATTAACCATATCAGATTCTAGTCATTACACAGTTACTCTTATTGTACTGATTAATGTCATTAACCATATCAGATCCTTGTCATTACACAGTTACTCTTATTGTACTGATTTAATGTCATTAACCATATCAGATTCTAGTCATTACACAGTTACTCCTATTGTACTGATTAATGTCATTAACCATATCAGATCCTAGTCATTACACAGTTACTCTTATTGTACTGATTAATGTCATGAACCAAATCAGATCCTAGTCATTACACAGTTACTCTTATTGTACTGATTTAATGTCATTAACCATATCAGATTCTAGTCATTACACAGTTACTCTTATTGTACTGATTTAATGTCATTAACCATATCTGATTCTAGTCATTACACAGTTACTCTTATTGTACTGATTTAATGTCATTAACCATATCAGATCCTAGTCATTACACAGTTACTCTTATTGTACTGATTAATGTCATTAACCATATCAGATCCTAGTCATTACACAGTTACTCTTATTGTACTGATTTAATGTCATTAACCAAATCAGATCCTAGTCATTACACAGTTACTCTTATTGTACTGATTAATGTCATTAACCATATCAGATTCTAGTCATTACACAGTTACTCTTATTGTACTGATTAATGTCATTAACCATATCAGATTCTATTCATTACACAGTTACTCCTATTGTACTGATTAATGTCATTAACCATATCAGATCCTAGTCATTACAGAGTTACTCTTTTTGTACTGATTTAATGTCATTAACCATATTAGATTCTAGTCATTACACAGTTACTCTTATTGTACTGATTTAATGTCATTAACCATATCAGATCCAAGTCATTACACAGTTACTCTTATTGTACTGATTTAATGTCATTAACCATATCAGATCCTAGTCATTACACAGTTACTCTTATTGTACTGATTTAATGTCATTAACCATATCAGATTCTAGTCATTACACAGTTACTCTTATTGTACTGATTTAATGTCATTAACCATATCAGATCCTAGTCATTACACAGTTACTCTTATTGTACTGATTTGATGTCATTAACCATATCAGATTCTAGTCATTACACAGTTACTCTTTTTGTACTGATTAATGTCATTAACCATATCAGATCCTAGTCATTACACAGTTACTCTTATTGTACTGATTTAATGTCATTAACCATATCAGATTCTAGTCATTACACAGTTACTCTTATTGTACTGATTTAATGTCATTAACCATATCAGATTCTAGTCATTACACAGTTACTCTTATTGTACTGATTTAATGTCATTAACCATATCTGATTCTAGTCATTACACAGTTACTCTTATTGTACTGATTAATGTCATTAACCATATCAGATCCTAGTCATTACACAGTTACTCTTATTGTACTGATTCAATGTCATTAACCATATCAGATTCTAGTCATTACACAGTTACTCTTATTGTACTGATTTAATGTCATTAACCATATCAGATTCTAGTCATTACACAGTTACTCTTATTGTACTGATTTAATGTCATTAACAATATCAGATTCTAGTCATTACACAGTTACTCTTATTGTACTGATTTAATGTCATTAACCATATCTGATTCTAGTCATTACACAGTTACTCTTATTGTACTGATTAATGTCATTAACCATATCAGATCCTAGTCATTACACAGTTACTCTTATTGTACTGATTCAATGTCATTAACCATATCAGATTCTAGTCATTACACAGTTACTCTTATTGTACTGATTTAATGTCATTAACCATATCAGATTCTAGTCATTACACAGTTACTCTTATTGTACTGATTAATGTCATTAACCATATCAGATTCTAGTCATTACACAGTTACTCTTATTGTACTGATTAATGTCATTAACCATATCAGATCCTAGTCATTACACAGTTACTCTTATTGTACTGATTTAATGTCATTAACCATATCAGATTCTAGTCATTACACAGTTACTCTTATTGTACTGATTTAATGTCATTAACCATATCAGATCCTAGTCATTACACAGTTACTCTTATTGTACTGATTTAATGTCATTAACCATATCAGATTCTAGTCATTACACAGTTACTCTTATTGTACTGATTAATGTCATTAACCATATCAGATTCTAGTCATTACACAGTTACTCTTATTGTACTGATTTAATGTCATTAACCATATCAGATTTTAGTCATTACACAGTTACTCTTATTGTACTGATTAATGTCATTAACCATATCAGATTCTAGTCATTACACAGTTACTCTTATTGTACTGATTAATGTCATTAACCATATCAGATTCTAGTCATTACACAGTTACTCTTATTGTACTGATTAATGTCATTAACCATATCAGATCCTAGTCATTACACAGTTACTCTTATTGTACTGATTTAATGTCATTAACCATATCTGATTCTAGTCATTACACACAGTTACTCTTATTGTACTGATTTAATGTCATTAACTAAATCAGATCCTAGTCATTACACAGTTACTCTTATTGTACTGATTTAATGTCATTAACCATATCAGATTCTAGTCATTACACAGTTACTCTTATTGTACTGATTTAATGTCATTAACCATATCTGATTCTAGTCATTACACAGTTACTCTTATTGTACTGATTTAATGTTATTAACCATATCATATTCTAGTCATTACATACAGTTACATTTTTTGTACTTATTACATGTCATTAACCACATCAGATTCCAGTCATTACACAGAGTTACTCTTACTGTACTGATATAATGTCATTTCCAGATTTTATGTTTACATATGTTAGATGTTAATACAATAATTCATAATTATTACAACTTCTCCTCTTGAACAAACTCACAGGCATGTTAACATCTGGAAAAAATACAAAGAATTAATGCAGAAGCTGTAAGTCATTGAGGCTAATGTTTCCATGAAGGGATGCACTGAATACCTAGACAATTTCTGTGTAGATAAATATTGGCTACAGCCAGAGTTTTGCATTAAGAACAAAAATTTAATACATTGTATAAATCAGTCAAAGAAATAGACAATTGTACAAAGCAAATGTCTGTTGCAAACTTTTACCTGGAATGGTATTGAATGATGCAAGAAACACCCTTACCAACTTACATAAACATGACACACCTATGACTGGAGATCTACTAGTAAGAAAAAGCTTTTAATATTGGGATAACCAGCAAAAAACTTTCATCAGTGTAAAAAAAAAGTAGGTTACTGTCAGCAACAAAACTACTGAATGGATCAAAATAATGCAAGAAATATTCCAATTAAGTAACATGAAGACAGCATAACTACAGAGATTTGCCAGTGAAAAAATTTTACCATGGGGCTAAATTGAAATAATAAATTCATTTGTGTAAAGAAAAAGGTCACCGAAACCTACTTTGTTATAGATTTTAAAGCCATTTTTCAGCATAAGGTAGGCTAAACATAGCAGCCAGTGTAAATGGTGGGGAAAAACCTTAGAAAAACCACGGAAAAAACCACTGACCCATGAGAAGCTACTGGCAATAGTTCTCACATTCATACACTTGTCCACTAAGGGCCTCTTCTTCTTCAGGTAATTCAGGTTAATGCAAAGAAAATTCTACCTGTATTCCATGATGATATGTTACCTAAAGCTAGCAGCAATGTCAGCTAAGTTCTTCTATTGCACAATGTGCAACCTAACAATTAATTAATCGATGTGAAAATCAATCCAATTTTGATATTTCGCTCTTTCAACTGAAATTCTAACCAACATAGCACACCAATCTAAACTGAATCAGACCAAAATGCTCTGTGCTTTTGTATAATTCAAGCTGTTTTACTCACCTGAAATTATAAGTCCCATGCCATACCCCTCCTTCTTGTAAAGCTCAACCAGTGTAGTGCCCCGATTTTCTATTGGCACTGTAAGGGAGACAGACATGCAGCTTTAGACTACTTCTTAAAGTCTTAAGATAAAACATAGTCTAACCGCCTAATTAGTCAGTGGTAAAGCAGCTACATTTGAGAACCAAAACAAGAGATTTCTGCATCATCATTTTTTTTAGGAAGTTGGGCATCATAATAAATATCAAGTGTTAAGTGGTGTCAAGGAAATACATGTCAAATACAGATTTCATTAATCATAATTTTGCAGTGTTTCAAAACTTAAACAGTTTGAAAAACAAATTAATTTTTGCAACACAAGAAGTATTAAATATTCATTTATGGGTTTAATGAAGAAAAATTGGCATATGTTAGGTGTCCAAAAGTTAGTACTGGTATATAGTTGCCATAAATCTTTATCAATTGAAAAAGTTCATCAGGTACAAGTGATCTAAACCATTTACTTAAGAAATAAATTGTATACATGAAGCTGAAGAAAAATGACAGAACCACATTATTATGTAACCTTTCGTTTTCAAACTTTTAACATTCATGAAACAATATGGACAACACGCACATATAGAATCTATGTTGGGGTTTGGACCGAGACAATGAAATCCCAGCCTAGTGGTTATATTATTTGTCTCCCCACGAGGCTTGTCCAACTTGATTTGAAACAGAGGGTTGTTACTTAAAACCCAAAACGTGTCTTCTTGATACACTGATGTAAGCGACTTTTAAAGGAAAGCAAGAGAAAATATATTTGTTCTGATTGGTCACTGTTGAATAAGGGGTGTGTTTTACACGAAAAACCTTTAGAATATAATATCCTACTAGCTGAAATTTAATTCAGTCTTCTGAATTTGCTATTGTGAGAATAGCCAGTGTAGAATTATTTTGGAAAAATGGCTTCGGATGTGATTTGAGTGAAATCCATTCGTCAAGGAAGCGTGATAGAAAAACTGCCAAAAACCAACGGTTGAGAGACGCACCAAAAACATGAGGAAGGAGGAAAATAGGTTTTATTTGGAGAGACAGGCAGTATGGAAATAGATGAAGTACAAGACGGGAAAAAAATACTGTGAAGTAGAAGTTGCGAGGGGTATACATCGATACAGAGGACAAGTCTGAAATCAAGCGAAACATCCACGAGGGAAAAGTATCTCGAGTGACAGGAACCTCTGGGTCAACATTTGAGTGAGCAGAGAACGCAGTTCGACAATAACAGGTCATGAAAATCGAACAACGCGGATGAATTTGATTGAACTCTTGATTCTCTGATTAAGTTAACTATCAGTAATAGAACGGCTAAATTTGTTTAATTCTATATTCAATCTATTTGTAATTCGGTGAAAGTTAATTCTAAAACCACATGTATTCAGAATGAAAGGAAATTACACTGTGTATGTATTTGATTAAATTGTTTATTTATCTTTACTGGGGCTCATATTTTTTTTGTTCAATATATTAGCTCAGTATACTATATACATTCTATACTCGAACTGGGCAATTATACCCTGGGCGGTCATCTCCTAGATAGCGAGTATCAGAGGGGAGTGGGTTAGAGTGTTGTTTTTATATGTTGTGCAATACCTTTTGACAATATTATACGAATAACGCTCATGACCCGCGAGAATCTGACAAACTGTTTCATAATTTCCAATTTTGAGTACCCCACTCTCCCGTATAAAAGACCCTCCAAATATGAGGACCCCAGAGGATAACCATGTGCTAAACTTTCAAGTTCACTGATTCTTTGAAAATTTATATTTTTGTCTTGGAAATATGGCAAGTGATGCAGTGAAATTTGCTGATGGATTAGTGTGTTGAGGGATAAATGATTCCTTCTGGCTGGTAAATATACTATTTGTCAATAAATATTGCAGGTATATTCAGCTGGAGTACAACGGAGATGTTTAACAAAATTATAATAGAGCATGTTTGACATAACACATTTCTGGCTGTTGCTAAGTTTTCCGTTGTTGTTTAGAGAGCTGGGATGCTATGATAATGAAGTGTATAGGTATATAGTCTTATGTGCATGGCTCAGTGTTTTACGACATAGTTCATTTCAAACACCATTGAGAATTTTATCCTATCTGTAGCACAGTAAATTTTCAGGTCAGCTTCATTAAATGTAGCTAACAGTATATACAATGTTTCATGCGAAGTGTTTACAACTAGTTCAGTTGCTTTAGCTACATTTAATGATCTGAAAATGTACTGAGCTAGTCCTGCATATAGGATAAATTTGACCATGCTAGTTAGAACGAACTAACATAATATCAAAAATTCGAAATCGTATGCGTGTGTGTATTTGTCTCTATCAAAATGTTTTTGTTTGGCGTGTTTTCTAAGACTGATTGACATTAAGTAATTATGTTTTGGTTATATATTATTTGTTGTTGTTGCTGCTGTTGTTGTTGTTTTATTTGAGAACAACTATGGCACAGCAGAAGACAAGAAGGGTTTCTTTTGTTAAAAGAAGTTCTCAGTGCATGGACACCATGACTGAGACGATTGGTCTGAGATGACTAGACTGAGATAAGAAAAGTAAGGTTAGCAAAACAGCTAGATTTCTCTGTTGCTTGGGTGAGAAATGGTTTTCTAAGCCAAAATCCAAAACAGTGGAAAAAAGAAATCCTCTAAAAGAAACATCAGTGAAAGTTAGGAGCTTTCAAGAAGGATTCATGTTTAATTTACACCTATTATTAATAAAAACAATGTTCATAGGTATCAACTGTTTTGGTTTTGCAAAAATATGTATTTGGTCTGTATTAATATAGATGAACATGCCACTTGTCAGATTCTCATTAGTGCTGTATTAACGTTCATTAAATCTCTAAATTTATTCAAATTCATTAAAAATTGTACAAATTTCATGTGTATAAATATTTTTTGATGCAAAAGGTCTCAGATGATATCATAACAGAGCCATTGTAGCGATATGACTGAAAAATTGTTAAAGCTACATTAAAAATCGAAATCACACACATATAACAACTCCAAAATTATCATGCAAATCAATGTAGAAGAAAATGAGAGTTATGTTAGTCATCTGATAAGGTACCATATTTACTCACCTATGAGTCCATCTGCAAACTGCACAAACCCAGATCTGCTGTCATATAATGCACCAACCTATCTGGGTCTGTGCAGTTTGTTAGGAGTAATCAGCAGACCAAACAAGGTAGATCCTAATATGCAGGTGCATTATGCTATGGCAGATCAGGATCATTGTTGGTGTTCACAGTTTGACCTACTTATAAGCAAGTATATATGGTATCCATTGATGAGTAGAGGTCCTCCTTAATATAGTTTGCTTGAATGGTCATATTAAGTAATTTATAGCTCTGTACAAGATTACCCCTATCATGCCTATGCTATCATAAAGCTACATACTGTATTACCAGACAGAAAAACAGAACTACTGCTTTTTGCTGCTATATTTATCCTGTATATTTCTTAATAATAAAATGATAAGCATTCTAGAGAAAATAAGTCCCTTGAAGATACTGATTCTATGTTGGTCAAAAAGAATTTCTATATATGACTGTTTCTTCATTTTAATTGCTGAGTGTTAAAACCATGATATTTGATATTCCAGTAATAACAAGATTTTTAAATTGCTTGCAGTGGCATCTAAATTTCATGTATGATTGACACCATTTTTATTCTTGTCTAACCAGATATTATTAGAACTTTTGGTGAAAATCCTATGACTATACATATGCAGAGTTGCATCCAAGGAGACTGCTCTGGTGTCCTAGTGGTTCAAGTGTCTGCCTTGGATGCATGGGAGGTCATGGATTTGATCCCCAGGTGAGTCATACCAAATTCTTACAAAAATGGTACATGTACTAACAACTGCCTCACTTTGGCACTCTGCATTAGGACGCTAGTGTTAGGACTGGTTGACCTAGTGTCAGGATAATGTGACTGAGTGGGACATCATTGTCACTGTTTACCAGAAAGGGGCAGGTGGATGGGTGAGGATGGAAAAGGGTCTACCCAACCATTTTTCCTAACTTACTATTTAATGGGGCTTCTAAGTAAATAATCTTTTATTTCTCCCTCTCCACTATCTGGCTGGTATAGATACTGATGTTAGCAGCAAGACATATACACATACATCCTTCATATTTCCAGTTATCCAGAGAAACAACAAAATCAGTTATCTGCTTTATGTAATGAGAACACTTGATAGTGCCAAGTACAGCATCAAACAAGCATGTGGTCACAGTTTCAATATCATTACTTCCATATGCGCATTTGCCAATTTCCATATAAAAACCATGCTGAATGAAACTGCCTTATGGCAAGGAGACTGGTATACATTTAGATGCAAGATAATATAAAAAATGTTTCAATTTACTACATTTGTAATATGAATATCACACATCATAATATAAAACATGCAGTAATTTTATATATTTAATGCAACTTCTCCATCTTTAAACTGGTTTTCTTGCAGGTGTTGCTCAAATAATGGGGAAATAATGCAATAATGCTAACAACACTGACTATGACCATTCATTTAGAAGAAGCTGCAATAATAAGACTTTAAAAATGGCTATCAATCCAGCCATAATGGATGTATGATTGACACAATTTTAATTTAAGACCAATTACATACATCTATTAAAAGAATATTTTTGGTAAAAACAACATGTTAATATGGCCTTCAATTTAGTAGTGATACAGAGCTCTACAAGATGGCTGCCATGATGGCCATATTGGGTGTCAGACTGGCACCATTTTCATTTAAGAAAGCAGAGATCATAAGAAGTCGTTGATAAAAAAAAATCCATGTTCATAATACAGTCAATTTAGAAAGAGTAGCAATTTTTCAATGTGGCCTACATGGTGGCCATATTAGACCTCACATTGGCACAATTTTCATTTAGGATCAACTAGATATTGTAAGAAGTCTTTTGGTGAAAAAAAAAACTCATATCCATGTGACTTTTGTTTATATTGAGACTTTTAAGATCAAGTAGATATCATATTAGAGTCTTTTAGTGAAAAGCCAATGATCATGGTGACAATTCAGATCGAGTAGCGACAAGATTTTTAAGATGTTTACATTACTGGAATTGATTGCCTCTGTTATCTATCATTTAAATGAAAGAATTATGTCTGAAAATTCTTTGCAGCAAAATCTATGAGGATACCTCCAACCCTTCCAACTCTAGGGCAAGTAGTGTTTAAAAGCAGAGACACCCATACAACCACCCCCAACTAATAATTTTATATTCATATAAAATGAAAATAAATTCATAAATTCATAGTATATGGCCATTTTCTGTTAAAAATTCTTTGTTTTAAAAACTGTCCACATTGTTACCAAGTCCTCCAAAACAGTCATTCTACTTGGTATATGAATTATCAAATCCATGAAATTTTGGAATTTTCCATGATACATGAACTACTAAATCCATGAAATTTTGGCAATTTGCTTGGCACATGAATATTTAAATCCATGAAATTTTGGCATTTTCCATGGTACATCAACCTTTAAATCCATGAAATTTTTGCATTTTTATGGTACATGAACCTTTAAATCTATGAAATTTTGGCATTTAATTTTTTCTTGGTACATGAATCTTTCTGAGTCATGAAAGTTAGGCATTTTGTTCTGTATGATCCTTTAAATCTATGAAGACTGTCCTATTCATATCTACATGAATAACTACATCCATGAAATATGCCTTTTCCTTGGTAATGAATGACTAAATCCATGAAAAATGACCTTGACATTAGTACAGGAACCACTAAATCCATGATAATTGACCTTTACATTAGTTGTTCTAGGGTTTTTAAAAAATGACATTGACACTAGTACATGAACCACTAAATCCATAATAATTGACCTTGACATTAGTTGTTGTAGGGTTTTTAAAATGACCTTGACATTAGTACATGAACCACTAAATCCATGATAATCGACTTTGACATTAGTTGTTTTTGTTGTAGGGTTTAACACCATTTTTCAGCACATGATAGGCTATATACAGTAGCCAGTATTAATGGTGGACAAAGAACCCGGGAATACCTCCAGAAAGAACCACCAACCCATGATTAGCTACTGGCAAGTTTTCTCACATACCCACATTGGCATCTTGACATTAGTGAATGAACCACTAAATGCATGAAAATTAACCTTGACAACAGTACATGAGCCACTAAATGCATGAAAACTGGCCATGTCCTGGGTAAATAAGCCACTAAATCCATGAAAACTGTCCTTGACCTGGATAAATGATGAACTAAATCCATGAAAACTGGTCTTGAACTGGATAAATGAGCCACTAAATCCATGAAAACTGGTCTTGACATAAGTACATGAACCTTTTAATGCATGAAAACTGGCAGAGCCCTGGATAAATGAGGCACTAAAAGCATGAAAACTGACCTTGACCTGCAATAACGAGCCACTAAATGCATGAAAACTGGTTATGTACCACAAATAAATAATAGTGAATTCATAGTACCCACAGATAAATTTGTTTCTACATGTACTTGGAAATTCGGCCACCAATAATCTGAAAGCTAGCATTATTTTTATTCAACAAAGTAATACATGTAGATTATTAAATAAAAAACATACTGTAATTCAACCCATTCTTTCTTCAGGTTAAAGTAAATTGCTTCCCTCAGAATATGTGCCCAATCATATTAACACAATGGTTATAAGCTGCCACTTCCCAAATCCAGCGCAACTGAAAGGTGGACATTTGTCTTTTCTATTTCATATACAAAAAGGGCAACAGCTCTTGCCAATTGCCTCCGTTTAACACAACTAATTGTCACCTGATTTTAAGCCAAGCAAACTACCAACAAAGATGCTCACATAATTGGGTGGATGGGAGGGTCTACAAATAATGTGATAAAGTAAGTATTCTCAGAAAAACTATAAATTCTGCTTTCTCCTTCGAACCCATTCCCTGATCACATTAACATTTGGGGGCATAGGTAATAGAAGGAGAGAATGCTAGGCATCCTATCCAAACCCCAGGTAACCTTCTAGGGAAGAAAGATTTATTAAGATACATGCACTACAGTGCTAAATTATTTAATACACCAAAGGTAAGAAATGCTTTTGTAAAATCAATATAATTTTGAATTGGCATCCATCGAAGACTTTTGAAAAAAAAGATGATGTAGATATTAAAATATCTTTGACATTTAAAATCACACTGGCTACTCTTTTCTGTAACCTGTATAGTCTCTGCATGTAAAATATAATTAATGTTCTCCCAAATCAGTACAGTAATAAATAAAATGTAGAAAAGAATAACACTTTTCACATCAACTGATCAGACATAAATCCTCTAACAACTCCAACACTGTTTAAAATTCCAACTTTCTACTTTCATGAAAGAGTGTCTCAAAGTGGATGTAACATGTTTAAGTATGATCAATAAGGAAAACTAAAATGTTTACAAATTGAATAGCTTCAGATTTGTACCATTTACTACCATTTACTTCTAAGTACAATTCTGTACATTTGACTGCTCACTGTTGTGCTAAACAGACACAAGGATTAACTTGGTTTTCTGTAAATTTATTTGAAGTTTGTTGTTATATATTGATTTCGTAGCATATTGTAAACATTCCTTTTTGTTGTCTGTCAACAATGTTCATATCTGTAACAATAATGTATTGGGATGTATCATGTGCATACATAGACATCAAAGAAATTTTCAAACACTTTGGAATATCATTTATAAATAATATAAAAATGTGAGGGCCAAGAATTGAATCCTGTGGTACTCCAATGGAAATTTCCTAAAAACTGTTTCATATCCTATTAAAACTTCAGAGATGAGATGAAAAATAAAAAAAGGGCATGGGGGAGATATAGGCCAACTTTAATGACAGTATTTATCCAATGACATTGTCCCAGCTGCATCATATTCATTTAAAAAAAACTTGTGATGGGTTTATCATATGATGTACTTGTCAAGCAGGAAAATGTACAACAATGTCTAAATATAGGGGTGGCCTTATCATCAAGCATGAGTTTATCATTGGAGTATTAGAATACATTCTTTATGGGGAGGGGTATTAATGCATGTGTGCATATGGTCATAAAAAAAACTATTTCTTTTCACAGAAAAGTGAGATGTTTTAGTACCAGTGATCTGTGAGAACTCCTAATACAATCTGCACTTACCTATTGTTGTTCTTGTTGTAGAGTTTAACACCATTTTTCAGCACAACATAGGCTATACATGGTGGCCAGTATTAATGGTGGAGGAAGAACCTGGGAAAACCCCAGAAAGAATCACTGACCCACGAGAAGCTACTGGCAAGCTTTCTCACATACCTACATTGGCTGAATCTGAGACTCGAACTCACGCAGACAGGTGAGATGGCAGTGATCAATAATGGAGAGCGCTTTTGACCACTCAGCCACTTGGGGCCTCTCTGAATTACCTATTCCTCATTTACAGCTATTAAAGTCTGAATTACATATACCTCATTTACAGCTATTAAAGTCTGAATTACCTTACCTCATTTACAGCTATTAAAGTCTGAATTACCTTATCTCATTTACAGCTATTAAAGTCTGAATTACCTTACCTCATTTACAGCTATTAAAGTCTGAAATACCTTACCTCATTTGCATCTACTAATGTCTGAATTACTCTTATGGTGTAAATGAGGTGGTCTTTAAAAAAAAGTGGTCTACTGCAGTAATTAAACATTTTTTCTATAAGCATAGTCCCATTTTGTCATGGTCTTTGATACATTCTGTTTAGGTTGTTAGTGGTAATATATGAATAATCAAATGCCAATGAGAGCAAGATAAATCTGAAAATTATCACACATTCTTTCTCCAGAATTGAGATTTTCTTAAGAAAGCACACATTCTATAATTTTCCTTACTATTATACATAAATGTATGGACAATTGAATGGACATCAAATTTTACTTGCCTGGAATAATTTCCCATTTGTTCAAAGCTAGTGAAGGGATTTTTCCAGTCCTGGCCATTGTGTAAAGTAAGTTGTTAGGCTACACAGAAGATTCACGACTTTTGATAAGAACTCAAACCCAAAAGGTTTTTTCAGACTTAATGTTTTTTGCATGAAAATCATGTCAGACTTGTATATTTTTTTTATCTTGCTTAGTAGACATATTATATGTATTGTATCAATAGTGTGCAATTAGCTACATGTGAAATGTTGAAATACATAAATATATATCAACAAAAATTAGGTGAGAATTGTATAATTTGTAGCTTGCTTAATTATTAGACACATTATATTTATAGCAGGAAGAGATGTGGAATTGGCTATATGGGAAATGTTAAAATATTACATTTTGTATATTTTTGCACTTTTATGATAAAAAACTGGAACTTACTATCTCACTGCATCCATATGCTTGTTAGTAGTGTTGCACTTAGCACAATTCCCCTGCCTGCCCCCCTCCCTCCAAATTTGAGGGCACCCACTAAATAAAAACTGCACACATTTTTCAATTTTTCATGACAAAAAAATGCACTCTGTGAGGAGCACAAGGTCAAGATTTGTGGATCATAAGACCAAAATGTGCAGGAAACATAATCCCATGCTCAATGTGCAACACTGCTTGTCAACATAACAAATGTATCTGACTTTCATAAACTTTCACTTCAAACTTTCAAATTGTTGACCATGAGTAGAACGATGCTGAGGATACAGCATCTGACCTTCAAATATTTCAACAGAAAACTTGAACACTGTTGACACTGATGAACCAAGCTGTAAGATTAAGCAGGCACAACAGTTAAAAAAGATAATCCAAATATACATGTAATGATATTAGCAAAGATTTTCATTTTATTGCAGTAACTGATAAAATGACTTTCAAAACTTCAACATTGTTGATGACAATGATTGATGCTAATGGTAAAGTGACAACTATATCTCACCCTGATTATACAGGTGATGAAGTACATGTAATATTCTGGTGGATATATGGTTCATGCTTACCATCTAGAATGCCAAAAAGGGCTGGCAATACGGGATTCCAGATTTTGGTTATTTTTTCAATGGGAACATACTCTTGCACTTTCCAATAGGCTTTGCGCTTTCGGCTCCTAGAGGTCGAAGCCCCTGCTAATATTGGTGTAGATAACATTTGTTAAGGTTTAAGGGACGCTAGCTATATGGCCCCATCAGCTGATACATGTATATCTAACGGAATGAAATACATGTAGCCATATATCATGGATAGGCATCTGATTATGACCTCTGACCTCTATATATGAATATTGCATCCTGGCTACAATAAAATGCTGAAAATTAAGTCCTAATTCAAATTTTAATGGGGGTTTTAATAATGAAATTAAATTCATAATGAAATGACTTCATTTGTTCCTAAGTTTGCTGTATGCAGGTTCTGTTTTGTGTGTGCATGAACTAATGAACATTTCATAGGGATAAACATGTCATAATAAATTTTGTCCTTGATTAATGGATATTTTGACACTGAGAAGCCATTATTGTGCACAAGATTGGCCGTGTCACAAGTGCACAATGTATAAATGATATAGATTTTGCTGGATAATTCATTTTGACAATAGACCCAACCTATAATTCAAAATATCTGTACTTTTTGTCTATAAGAAAACTCACACAATGTACTGTTGCAAATGTGTTAGAGAAATAGTTTATCCCTATCAAATGTTTAGTATATCCAAATTCAAGCACCAATTGAAAGCAAGCTTCTAATACTTACCAATGCATAAAGAATATGCTGCATATAGGAGTTTCTTGTAGTTGCTAAATAACCTCATTTGCGGAAAGTAAACATATTATTCATGCAGGCAACATGAGCAAGCCTTTAGCGGTCTACTGTCTGACCCACAAACCAGTGTTTTAGTACATGCATGTTTTTAGAACAATCCATTTTAACATAATACAAAATGGGTAAAACTTGAATAATGAGAACATATATATATATATAACAGATGGTATCATAAGACGTCTAATGATGCATGATTTATCAAAACCAGAAAATTTAAACTGATATGATAATGAGGCAATTATTGTGATTCAAACTGAAAAAAAAGCGTGTTAAAGATTGTATACAACATCAATCTAATCAACAGAGGGAATAACAATCATCCTTTATGAAATGATTACACAAAAATTAGATAGCAAAAATTAGGCTACAATTTTATTAGATTTAGCTATAAACATGTATTGTGTACACAGAAAATTGCAACTATTTGAGAAATATATAGTATACAGGTTCATTAAAAAAATTACATTATTTATTTTTGGTAAACTGATTTTACCTTAATTATTATTAATTTAAATTGTTTAACCAATATTTGTAAACTTCTGGTTTTTATTGGTAATCTATTCAAATTAATGCCTGAAGGATTCCTGTTCTATAATTATTCAGTTTATCAATTAGGTGAACTTGTTGATTTAGCTGTGGTCATTAGATTACACAATACTTAGGTTATACTTAAAATAATTTATATAACTATATAAACTAGAATTTTAACAAACTATATATATATATATATATATATATATATATATATATATATATATATATATATATATATATATACACACAAAACTATTCAGATGAAACATTTAATACATTTTTAAGAAAAACACTATTAAACTCTCTCTCTCTCTCTCTCTCTCTCTCTCTCTCTCTCTCTCTCTCTCTCTATATATATATATATATATATATATATATATATATATATATATATATATATCTCCCTAATAAAAACCACCTCTGGTCATCCCTGTTTAATTTGTAAAAGCAGAGCTGTTTTTCTGGAATCAGAACACATCCAATTGGAAATCACTATGTCTCAGCCTAATCATTCAAGTAACTATTTACATATTAATTTTGACAAAGAAAATTTAAAAATGTATAAAATATGAAGTCTGTCATAGCAAAGACCTTGTACTAAGAAGATTAAAATATTTACTCCATGAGAAAAAAAGTCATCAACATTTGACCTCACATTTGTGAAGTTCACACAATCTCTTTCAGCTTCAGCAATCAATACTAGGTACTGTCTACATGATGATTATATTTTGTACACCTATTATTGATTATGATGTGAAAATAAGTCTCACAGATAATACAAGTCAGTACACTGTATGCTCAAAATAATATCATTTGTTGTCAAGGATACATGAACTAGTTTCTTTCAATTTACACCTTGCACATTTTATGTGAGGCTTAAAACTAACATTCGAACTTTGCTACAATTTACATCTGTATAAGTAACAGAATGCCCGTACATTTTTATGTGCTGAATGTTAGGTTGTTTTTCACTGATTTATGTATGTCAAAAATTGAAACACAAACACAAAAGTAGTCCTTTTAATTGGATAATATCATGAAAATCAGTTGCAAATAGTCAAATTATAATGATATGAATTCATACATGTTATATATAGCAAAACTACCTGGATTAATATTAAGATTAACATTAATATTAATATCAAAGGACTATTTCTGTGTTTGAAATTTGAGGATTCATCAATTGGGAGGTTTTCATGAGAAGATTTATATCTAAAATATTTATTCTTTGCAAACAATTACCAACAGGAAGCATTATGTATGGCAAATATATATTATACGGTATGTAAAAAACATACATTTTAGATCAATAGATAAAAAAATCCAAAGTGATTACATTGATGCCCATGTCTTTTTGTTAGCAGTAGCAAAAAGAACTTTACAAAATAGGTTATTTATATTTTTCCAAGTACAGTCAGAGAGAAATATATGTATTCCCAAATGAAATCTTTAAGAAATAATATCAGTTCTGCTGATATTGCATCAACATACCCTTCGTTTTTGCTAGAAATCAAAGTTATACATTAATAATGTATGTAGTGTCATAATATTGCTTTCACTTTATAAATTTGTATACATTTTGTATAACTCTGATTTATATGCATGTAGTTTAAAAGTTCCTAACTCAAATGCATTATAATTCTCTTTGTTTGACAGGAAAAAATGTTCTTTAATCTCCAAATACATACATTACTTCATTTGCACATTCACTCTTTTTTGTTCTGTTGCATCTCAGAGTTCTCGTTTCACTGTATAGAAAAGAACTGGCCAAGCAAACAAGACCAATTCAAGACAGTGAGAAAATGACAAAGGCGGACACATTATCATGGATGATAAGCAACAATTTTATTTAGAACATTTGGCACCAATTACCATTATTACCCAGCCTGCTAACAGTTTGTTGGGATTTTTGTAGTCAATGTATATGCTGCTAGTGCAGGTATGTGCAACTTCCTCGTGGGAATGGGCTGCATAAGCAATTTTTAAAGTCACACCTAATGATAAAAAAGTGGATAAAACCATGTCATGTGGCCAAATCCAGTCTGCAATCCATTTGTTGCACATCTCCATGCTAGTACACAAAGACAACAATTTTTGGCCTACTTTTTGTTATTAGAAAACAGGCCTCTATAATTTGGCAGTGAACTTAATGTTTCCCCACCCCCTCCTGTTTGGTACATACTGCTCTAGATTTGTCAGCCTCTCAGAATGCATATTACTAATCTTGTGTAAAACTTCTACAGGCCTCATTACTTCTTGAACAAAACCCATCCTATGAAATGGCAGCTCAGGTTACAAAAGATTTACTTTGTGTACACTCCTCTGTACACTCTTAGGTCTTACTGCATCAGTTATTGTATAGTAAAAGGTCACGATCTGTTGGCACAGTGTCACATAATACTGCAACAACACCCAATTCAAAATGAATTAATAGTTTGTTATATCTAAAACTATTTTACCACATGTACTTGAAAAAGTTAAAGTATCTCATAAAAAATATGTAGGACATATCAATCTTCAGAGGGCATTTCTCCATCAATATAAGTGCTGGGAAAAGATCAATTTTCACTAATTAAGAGGTGAACATACTATCAAATATATCATTAGTTAACATTTACTGAAAGTTTGTAAAGTGGGGTGGTGGCTTATCATCAAATAAAATGTAGTAATTCTTCTGTAATGTTCAAGGTTTAAATGTTGACCTCTGACTCCCAGAGTTGATGTTGTTGTAGGGTCTAACACCATTTTTCAGCACATGTTAAGTTATATATGTCGGCCAGTATTATTGGTGGAGGAAGAACCTGGGAAACCCCCCACAAAGAACCCCCAACCCATGAGAAGCTACTGGCAAGCTTTCTCACATAACTGCATGAGCAGAATCTTAGACTCGAACCCACGCAGACAGAGGTGAGATGGCAGTAACGGAAAGTGCTTTAGACCACTCAGGGCCCCTCCCGAGGTTGAAGGCCATAGCTACTCATTGTCTAGTCTATTTGTTTCACTGGCAAAAACGGTGGTACAGACAGCAAATAGTATTTGTATGTAACTATACGTTGAACCACATGTAGAAATGGTCAATGTCTCTCTCTTTGAATAGTAGGTCAAAGGTCAAATAGTACCCCAACCAATATAAAGGTCAAAAGGTCAAATAGTACCCCAACCAATATAAAGGTCAAATAGTGTCCTAACCAATATTAGGTCAAAAGCCAAAAGGTCAAATAGTACCCAAACCAATATTAGGTCAAAAGGTCAAAGTCACTGGGGATACAATTTATTGCAAGCATGTGTCTTTCAAGTTTGACTGGGAATGGAAACTTGACATATCATCTTGTAGGAAAGAAAAGAGATAATGTTGTAAATATTCAAGAGTGGATTGCTTAGCTTTGGAATTCTGCATGCTTTTGGTATTGGCATCTGTATGACATGGAACCGGGTCAATCTTCAGCCTGAGTACCCTGGCATGTGATGCTGTAACTTCTCTTATAACTAATGGTTCACACTCTGAACTATTATAGTAGCAGTGCATCTTACAAGTCTGTATTTATGGTAAGATCAACAAGAAGATAATACAGTAGCTGCAGTGGTGAGTACAAAGGCTTCACAGTTCCTCCCATCAGATGACTCATGGCAAAGGTTGAATAAATCAAAGAAATTTGCAACCCTACCATGTTTTTTTAAAAAGGAAACTTACCTTGATCCATTGAGGTATCAAATAAAAGAATGTATCTAAACCAAAAATAAAAATTGATGTTTCTTTATTTTGTTTTGTTTAAAATGATGTAATGACTTTGTTAGATATTTTATGGGACCTGATTAATGTCATGATAGAACATTTGCACTATTCCATTTTCATCCCAGGTTTGATTCCTGGTTCTGACTTTCGCAAAGTAAAGTTTATTTGTTCTGGAAAGTCACTGATTTGTTTGAGGATTCTCTGGTTTCCTCCATTGCTTACACCGCTTCATAAAAGTTCACGAAGCATCACATATAACAATTATTAATTCAAGCAACTGAGCAATTAAGTTTGGTGGTTTGGTTTAGTTATGAAGAGTTTAATGCCATTTTTCTGTACATATTAGGCTATACAAGATAGATTAGTATATCTGGTGGAGGAAGAACCCTGGAAGTGCAACTCACAAAAAGCTATTGTCAAGCTTTCTTACACATCCATGTTGGTTCAGCCAAGACTTGAATTCAGACATGTCAGAGATCTGCAAAGACAAGCACCTTAGACAAAAAAAAAACAAAAAACATGGAATTTGCGATCTGCTTCTTGTCTATGAATTCAGCTGTCAGGAACTCTACCTCATCAGAAATAACTGTACCATATGTGGGATCAAAGGTCAAATATATTTTAAAAAAATCAATAAATATGACATTTTTAAATATTTTTTGAACAAATTTTACATTTGTGGCAAGAAGACATTTGAAATGTATAACCACAGCAAGCCATAAAAGTAACTCTAATTGTTGTTATTGTTTAATGTAATTCAGTTCTTCTCAAAAAGACTGTGAACAGAGCTCTAATAATCAAAACATTTCAATTCAAGGGTTTGATGGGCTGGTAATTTCCTATGTATGATCCAGAAAGTAAAACCAATCATCAGCTGATGAATGATGTCACATCAATTGGACAAGCATACTAATAAACCAAGCCAGTTTACATGTGCTTTCAAAATGAAGCAAGATCTACATGCATAATCACCATTACTATTCTAATCTTGGCTGGAAAACAATTAAACCTAACGATAATAAAGAATCTGTACCTTCCTCTCCACGGATTCCACTAAATCCACCATTGGTAGCAGGGCGGTACTGGATGGCATCTGAAATACAGGACAAAAATGTAAAATGATGCCTGACACATTTATCATTCTGTTGGCTTTGTTTAATTACAGTTAAACATGTCCTGAAAGATCACTACACTGTGCCAACAAAAATTGTCTCTAAGTGGTCACCACATTAAATTAGAAATCAATAGGAATCTCATCATTAAGAACCTGGTCACAAGTAACAGGTGGTCAATCAAAATAAAATGTCAGGTCAAATTCTAAAATGTGAGTCAAACAGCTAAAGCTATTTGTGTGTGTCTGTGTGATTTAGATTTTTAATGTAGCTTTAACAATTTTTCAGTCATAATTGCTATGATGTCTAGAACTGGGGCATCATTCCACAATGTCCAATGATGTCCCACCCTAGCGAGGCAGCTTTGGTACCATTTTTATAAGTCTTTGATATGACTCGGCTGGAGTTATAACCTTCAACCTCCTGCATATGAGGCAGATGATCTAGTCCACATGAGTGGAAGCTAAAGCTATTAGTTTTGTGCCTAAATTATATTTTGACTAATTAAAAGGCTGCATTTGTCGATGCTGAGTAAGATTTTCAATTCTAGAGCACAATTTGATTATTTCAAATTTATAGCAGGGCCAAATCATTTTCATCATTCTCTTGTTCAACAGAATAAAAGGTTTAACTTTTGGGGGTGGGGGCTAAGTAAAAGGAATCGGACTCGTTATTTATTAATAAGGTTCATATCAAATAAATGTATGATGGAGTACTTGTGAAGTGTTACATTATGACTCATTGATCTCACTTTTAACCTGGCTTTAAAATTCTAAAATTTAGGTCTACAGTGTAGACATAAGTTAAATTTATTAGGATATTTTGACTTAAACAGTTTAGTTCAGGCAAGTCTCCAAAATAAAAAATTTTGAGCCATTAATGACTCAAAATAATTTATTATGCAGACTTTTGCCTGAACTAAACTGGTTAGTCAAAATATCTTTTAATAATTTTTTCACACAATATTTACTGAACAAAACATATATGAATCTCAGAGTAAAAGACTAAGTGACCTTATCACAGAATGAATTTTTGTTTATGACGATATGTATAACATAAAAGTATCAAGGAGTTTATGAAAGTGAACTAGTTTAACCAAAACCTAAACTATTGACACTGCAACCATCTGAAAAATGAATGCTATCTCAATTACAACCAGGGATGAAACAATTCACCTCTACAGCATCAATACAATTCACAATATACATCCGACAATACAATACATTATCAATACATATATCACCATAATTGTTGTCTTATTTTTAGAAGGTCTCTCAGTACATCTAGGGTGGTTCCATTTTAAATTTGTTGACCGGTTGTATTTATTGTATGCAGATTACAAACATATATTTGTCATCTGCTCATATGTCATTCTAATTCTTAACAAGATACAATTTTAAAAAATTCCAAGACAGATTATCTGTTAGTTGTCAATTATTTTTTTTATTCAACCTGGTCATCATGTCCATTGTTTCAAATATAATGAATAACTTTAGAATATTTTATTAGCATGTTCATGTTTTAAATTACATACATTTGTAAGACATTATGGTCTTATCTTCAAACAAAAGAAATAGTGCAACTTCCTCGTGCTAGGAAAATCTTTCCTAGATCCAGTCCGAGTATGGGAAGCAAAGATGACTAACAACCAAATTTTTCAGTCTGTACCACCTTTTGATGCAAAAGAACTGCTGTGTACACAAACACTTATTTCTTGTGAGTGAAAAGAAAATTGTTAAAAACATCCACACCCCTTCTACATAAGGTAATTACTGTAACTCATATAGTTTGGAATCTGCACCTTTGTTGATTCTGTACTAATTTCTTGTAACCTGTTATCATGTTCAGTGACTGATTACATATATCAGTGTGAAATGAAACATTCCAGATTTCTTTTCCCCAAGTATGACATATGTATTTACAAATTATGTAACAGCCATTTTTGTGCGAATTTTCATTTCTGCTTTATATCTATGTCTATTGGGTTCTAATGCCAATACTTCTCGTGTATCACAAAATAAAAAAGCTACAGTTAGTTGTGATTGGTTGTTATTATTCGACTCCAGACTTGAACAAACAATACCCAACAATCATAACTAAATGTAACATATTTTGCTGCAAGACACTGAAAGTATAGGTAAATAGGTAAATGACTAAAAAGTATTCAAAACAGCTGATCATTTAAGTAACTTGTATAGGTAACTATCATTTTGTATCAAATTCTTCATCTGTTGTAAGAATACATGTAACAGAACTTAAGGTTTTACTAATCAAATCCAAATAAAATCCAAGAATCAAAAACCACAAGTCCTAGCAATAAAAAGTCCTGAATGAAACCGTGTTAAAATCCCTATGAAATCCAAAACAGAAGATAACGACATTTTAATTTTCAGTGAAGTGCTGCAGTATCGAATCTGTATAATTTCAATAATTTTAATTTACAGCCCTATTATTTTAAGGGAAAACCATCACTTGAAATTCAATAATTTGAAGAAAATAAAATAATTACCCCAAACTGGACACAGAATCAACAACCTGACATGTCAAGTGTTAACGCATGAATGACGCATTCTTTCTCAAAACATTAGTAATAAGTATGTTTGTTTGTTTTTATGGTTAAAGGACATTTTTCAGCACATGATATGCTATACATATCACTGGTTCTGAATCAAGGTCAGAAACTAGATACAGTGTTTCTATTATTATTTGTTTATATAAAAAGGGTCAGGTCAAACAGAATTGAACTGAATTTCTGGACATCAAATCCAGTAAATAAAGTTGCATTACAAGAGCATGTAATGGAATTTAAAAAATGTAAAACTAACACACAAACAATTAAATTAATTCAAATAAATTAAATCAAAGATAAAAAACAGAATATTACAGAAAGAAGAAAACAAAAACACATTCTGATTAAGCCTTTCACATCTAATTTCCTCTTAAGTGGGTTCAACAAAATACATTTTTTTAAAAATAGTGTATCTAGGTCTGTTGTAAAGAACTGTCAACACTTATCATCTGCAGCAGGCCAGGCATTTACATTCACTATTTAAGGTTCTCTAAGCTATCTCTACATACTAACTGGCATCATATTCACTGATAAAAGATTTTTTACCTTCATTCTAAAAATAGTCTATATCAATTAAGTTTTAGACATATCATTTATGGTAGTTCTAATTACAAGTTTAGTGCTGACTCAGTTTTAGGTTTTTGGTTAAATGTACATATTTTCCAGAATTTGTATTATTAACTAGCACTGATTTCACAAGTTCTGTATTAGACAGGGCATTTTACATATTGAGCCAGTAGGAACCTACAGTCACACACTCAAAATGGAATTGTATTGATGTAATTTAGGGATAGCATGGCAGCTGCACATGCATCAACTGCTTTTTGCATAAAAAGTAAAATACCAGTAATCAGAAAGTCATGATGTCATGTTATAGTTATAGTGAAATGGTTTTCTTTCTGACATTATTATTGACTTTTCTATCAAAAAAAGTCTGTATTTTGCCTTTATTTTTTTAAAAGTTTTTTTTCTTAGCTTACATATTGTATTAACAGCTGCTGAATACACTGATACTGCATTGTATCTCATCAAAACTTACTAAGCTACACATCTGCCAAGGTTATAAAATCAATTTTGTCACAAATTATTTTCTAAAGACAAAAGCAAAATAAAAGCATTGCCAATTAAATAGTGCAGCAATTTATTTGTTTTAATTTATTCTGTAT
Organism: Unio delphinus; assembly: GCA_029339505.1. Lineage (NCBI taxonomy): Eukaryota > Metazoa > Mollusca > Bivalvia > Unionida > Unionidae > Unio > Unio delphinus. Next base: position 6,708,738 of record JAQISU010000034.1, on the reverse strand, counting down.
AACATGAGATATCAAAAATGTATTTTTATGTCGTGCTCGTTTAATCAATGATATGGGTATGGAAAAGCTTGCCAGTAGCTAACTGTAGGTCGGTGGCATTATATTTTAAAAAATGGCATTAAACCCAAAACAAACAACCAATATAAATATACCGGTACTCATGAATCATGAAAATGGCCACCACTCTCATGCATTGACTTTCTGCCAACTTAATACAGTCTGTTGTGTACATCTCTATTGTGTCTTTACTTTTGGTGCATTAGAGTAAAGACTAGGGGGGGGGGGGATAGGGCAAAGGGACAAAATATTATGGAAAACAAACAGTTCTGAAGAGAGTCTGAACAGCCGTATCACCATGATTGAAAGACCAGATGTTCCACTGCTGCAGAAAATAAATAAATGAAGAAGAATGATCCTTGGAAAAGATTTGCACACTTTTAAATGCTCTCTATAATCAAATCTACATACAATTATAAATATCTGATTGGTCACGTGTAGTAAACCACCCTATAGCAAACATGTTTTAATTTGCCGATTTGTTTGTCGATTCATTTTTTTTTTAGTGACCATGGCTTATTTTCAAGGACTTTTCAAGTTAAAATTGAATTTCTTCTGATATCTTCATTTCTAAATATTCAAGTTGTGTAAGAGAAAATACTTTTTGGAAAGCAGTATTAGTGATGTCAATAGGGTAATTTCTAATCTCAAATAATATCTAAGTATAACAAAAAACACATCTGCAGGAACACGAGAAATGACTGCGAATTAGGAATGAAACTTGACTGCTCAGTTCTCTCCTTATATACAGTATTACACTGTATTTCACAATATGCCCCATGTGACAGACTTACTGGTACTACTCATTTTGCCTTAAAACTGTCCATTCAATTGTGACCTAGCCCAACCAATGTGAAGCTACTGAATTCTTCTAGAACTATCCAAACCCCATCAGCTGAGTAAAAATGGACATCTATTTATAGATCGTACATAATTTTTCATGCTTTACAGGCTCCGGTCATGCAGGCAAAATCTAACTAAAGATATTAGGAACAACTTACAGCCATGAAAAATATTACAAAATCATCTACCAAGAGAAAAAAATATATAGATATACATAATAAATGAACAGCAAAATATATTGATCATTTAATTACTACAATGAATTAATTGATCATAACCTGTTGTTTCTCATACAGCAGTCTAGGTATGATCTGACCTTTCACACCTCATTTTCAAAATGTTGACATTTATATGGGTCAGAGGTAACTCAGACTACTGACACAGATACTTTAAACATTTAAAGCAAATGTTTCACTTTGTATGTCACAAGGATCTCAAAAACATGAGTATTCATGTCACAATCATGAAATTCTCAAAGGACATGCCATTTGACCCATTACACATTCCTGTGACATGGAACATGCTCATTTTTTCTCAGGATGCTCCCCTTTTTCACATTTTGGTCAGCCATGGTCAATCTGCAGAACAGCTAAAGGCTGGACTAAATTAAACTGGCAAGAAGCCAGTTTGACCAATTTAGAGTTAATCTTTATCATTGTAATTATCTTATGAAAAGGACTACCCATCCAAATGCTACTCTAACTTCCTTGAAAGATACCTGTTTGTGGGTGTCCACTCTCTCATACATACTGTATATGTACTACATACAATTATACTGCTGTCTGGGTGCTTTTGGATCAATCAGAATTAAGTTTAGACTTGGCCTGATGGGATCAATGGTCCATCAACATATCAATCAGGATTCAGTCTAAGACTTGGCTGGAGGAGATCAGAGGCCCATCAAAATTTTCAAAATTCGAGACCAAGAATTTGACATTACTATATTATCTTCTTGAGTCTTCTAGTGATTACACCAACATTAGATAAAGACCACAAAATTTTCCTTTCTATATATTTATTACTGCTCTAATAGCAGTGCTTTTTGTACACATAGTAAATAAAAACATTCTTTCATATTCCAAAATGAAGAACTTTTGTTGAAAAAACAACAATGAATTCTGAATTATGATGAATGTTCTGTAATAAATAATGTACACAGACATTTTTCATCTAATGAAGAAAGGATATATTTCTCGCTCTTATCACTAACATAAAGGCTACAAAGTCAACACAATGATCACTTATTTGTCTTGCCTTTCAGTAGCGATTCTGTAGCCATGCAGACTGCATAAACAATTCATTCATTTCCTAATTTTTGTCACAAACTTTTGAATGACATTCAGCAAATTCAAGTCTGAACTGAAGCCAAACTGCAATAAACTCTCTGAAGGTACTGTTGTTAAAATGCTCTCTGTTAACTAGTTTATCATGATCAGGGTAAGTATTATCATATTTAGGTCAATCTGTAACTGATAAATGCCAACTTGGGCATTACAAAAAAACAGTGTTACACATTCCAAACTCTTTTTTTTCTGATAACTGGTCCAAGGTCTTGTGTGGAAAAAAAGCCCCATACAAAATTCTATACATGCAATATCTCTCAACCAAAACTGCCATAGCTAGGTAAGCAGTGTGTTCATCTCTTATTGCATTGCTCAAATGCTTCACAAGTTACCACTGATGTTGGTGCTTTAGCTATCTGTACCAAAAACAGCATAAGAGTCCATTACTTAAAGAGTTTTTATGCAACATCCAAGCGAAGCGAGATTTTTCTAAGGGACCAGTGACTTTTACTATGTCATTGTCAAAAAAATGTGCTCAAGACTGAACTCTTGCTGTTGATCCAAATATATATGTATCAAGTTTCTTGTATCCATCTCTCCCTCAACCATTTAACACATTAACCCCTGGAGGTTTTTGATGTTTTCGCATGAAATGCAAGTAGGAAACACATTTTGGGGACTATTTCTGAATACATCCTAATGCATCGACTTCCAAGCAATATTCCATTAGACCATTGCCTTGTTGTGCTAAAAAAATGTTTTCCATTGGTTAGTTTGCTGGCGCATAAGCAGTAGGTAAAAAGTTGAATATTTTTGAAATTTATTTTGCTTAACAAAACCTATAATATTTGTATGGAGAAGACTCTTTATTCAAAATGTCCACCTTATCCTACTTTTTGCACAGGTTCACCTGTCAGTGTGTGCTTCAGACCAGTCTGTCATAGATCTGAGGCCATAAAGTCTAAAATCTGGACACAAAATTGGATTCCGACCATGGGCGAATTTTGGATGAAAACAAAAACAGGTCCAAAAACTTAAGTTATTCCCATTGTATTTTGAGGTGCAACTAAAATGTTTATATTATTTGGTATCATTGTAGAGCTAAATCTGTTTACCTTTCTACAATACCACCCACTTTAGTATATTATGCATGACCACGATGCTACAGACCTTGGAAGCAGGCTACTAACTCATGCCCCGTAAACTCGGCACAAGGGGTTAACCCTTTGAACCCTAATCTCCCCCATATTTCGGCACAATAACCCGAGCCTTCCCGGCAATTTTTGACAATTTTATAAAAAGTAAAATTTTGCAAAATAAAAGTAATATTATGCCTTAGAATGATAATCCACTAATGATGTAACAGCAAATATCAAATTGTCTCTTTTCAAACATGCTTATAAAATGCTTTTTATTACTATGACTATGTAACAAACTGTCTAGAAATTTCTTCATATTTCATATTTTTCATATTTTTTCTATATTTCACTGACCATCTAGCGAATAACATAACACAGGCTGGTATACCGGCCTTTCGAGTTATGACGGTAGATAGCTAGGCCGGTATACCGGCCTTTCGGGTTATGACGGTAGATAGCTAGACCGGTATACCAGCCTTTCGGGTATATACACCGTTACAACCGGCCGGTAAACCAGCTTGTCGGGTTCAAAGGGTTAATGTGATAACTAGGTAAATTACCATGTTGTGACTGTTTTTCTAGCACACACTAAATAGCAACTGCTTCTTCCCTCATCTATAAGTGTTAGTACCGGTAGTTTGTTTTCATTTCATCCAGCACACACTAATCTAACTGGATTATTTAAGTTTGTAAGGCACATCAAATCAATCCAACACTATCCATCATCTACCTACAGCTTTTTTTAATGCTGATTTCTTTCAGCATGCATCTCTCTCAATAACTCATAGACAGTTTGGGCTTGATTCTTGAAAAATGTGCAATTAATTATATAAATGAAAGAAGACAATGAGAACATGATCTGCCTCTACTTGTGGAATGTCAGCAAAAATTAAAAAGTATGTTGATTATCAATCTAATTATTCCCATATTACTCATGCAGGAAATTTGTAGGGTCATTGCAGTCATTCCTCTTCACCAAACTGACTATCAATGGTAATCTCCTCCTCAAAATTTACTTCACTCCCAAAAATGTGCGTATGTGATTTGGATTTTTAACGTCGTTTTTAAAAAAAATCAGTCATATCACTATGATGCCTCCAGTGAGGCAGTTTATAGTGATACATGTATCTAGCACTGGGGCATCATGCCACAGATATAAAGCATGATGTCCCACCCAGTCACATTATCCTGACACCAGACCTAACACTATCTTCTTAATGCTGAGTGCCATGTGAGGCAGCTGTTAGTACCATTTTTGTAAGTTTATGGTATAACTCAGCCAGGGATCGAACCAACAACCTTGCACTTCCACAACAGACACTCTAACTACTTGACCACTGGAACAGTCCCCAAAAATGTAAACATCTGTCTATGACAAGTACATGCTACTTTCTTTCATTGCACATGCCAGATGAGCAATTTTGACAGTCTAGTCCTACAATGTAAGATGTATCACATGTTATTTGTTTTGGTTCTACATATTACAGCACAAATAATGGCCTCGTGTAGTATTTTCAGATGTTGATTGACAATTTAATGAGCAGCCAAATTTCAAGAATATCTCAGAAACTTGGCAGCATATAATGAAGCTTTCCATAAATATAAGTCACATTGATTTACTTTGATGGTCTTTTTTCAAATAAATTCAAATTCTCACACAAGCAGCTCATGGACAAGCTTTCTAGTTCAGCTGAACTATATTTAAGTTGGCTATAATGCGATGGAAACTCAAAATGTCAAAATTGGTTTAAAGGATTGTTAAATGTTACTGGCTACATAAAAAAAAACACAATTGCTATGTGTGCACACCATAAAAATGTTTAATTAGACTTAAAAATCCGTTTTTTAAAATGAAAAAAATTGTTTGCCAATGTCAGTAAACAATGAGTAGTTTCTGTGTGCCAAAAACAGATATCACATATATTTATCCCGTTTATTCAACATAGCCATTCAAGTGTTTAATTTGTCCATGTAAAAATATGTGATATATCTTATGATCGTGTTTCTGTATAGCAAACATGGTCACAATGATTTCTGTCCAAGAATTATGGTGAAACTTTTTATCTTCAAAGTTACATGTCCCAAGACTCAAATAGTTAAATATTTTGGTGTTGAATTTGTATTTTAAAAAAACCTACGTGCACCGTACAATAAAATAAATAAACAAAATACCTAATGAAAATAAAATGATGTTGTTGTAGGGTTAAACGCCATTTTTCAGCACACAATAGGCTATACATGGCGGCCAGTATTATTGGTGGAGGAAGAACCCGGGAAAACCACCGGAAAGAACCACCTACCCACGAGAAGCTACCTGCAAGCTTTCTCACATAATTACATTAGCCGAATCTTAGACTCAAACCCACGCAGACAGAGGTGAGATGGAAAGTGATCCGTAACGGAGAGCGCTTTAGACCACTCGGCCACTCGGGGCCCCGAAAATAAAATGAAAGAAATTAACACTGCATCATTATAATTTATTCCTCTTTTTTTAATCATGTGAACTTCATTAAAGAAAAAAATAAAAATCCACGAACTCCGTATATGCAGTAGATGCCGACTGATTTATGCATCCTTACTGTAGTATGTATCGCTTATGTCCGATAACAAAATCGCAAAAGTGATGGGAATATCAACTGATTCCTTGAAGGCACCTGTCCTTCATGCATGAGACAAGGTGCAAAATGACCACGATGGTATTGTATCCATGTTAACTATATGACAATATCTTGCAAATAAAAATCATTATTCACAATAACATTCACCGTGAGTGCAAATGATAATCTTTTCACTAGCATGGGTTAAAAAACTATCAATATTCCAAGTTTTATTAAAGCAAGTTCTTGCTGTTTATACTATTTACCCTGCAAACATCAAGGCCCATTTGTATCAATTACAATTGCATATCGCATGCAAATAAATGCCCGTGTGGTTAATAAATACAACTGGCAGCAAGCAATAAACTCATTGCTTAAACTTACCAACTGGATATCATATAAAAAGGTTATTTTAAATCAAACCAACCTTAGAAAGAGTGCAGGTTTTTTTATACTGAAGTTGGCCAACATAGGTAAGCATGCAATGATTCCTTTTTACCTGTACTAGTTTTGAAAATAAATTGAAACAATGGAATAGTTTTAAAAGCAACACAATCGGGGGCATCATGCATGCACATCAACATAAGCTGAACAGTCAATTTATTTTCAACAGTGTTATCTCAATGTTCCCTACCCATAGTTCATAGCATTTATTTTTAGATGAGAAATGTGTACATGTACGTGGTCTTGTGGGTATAAATTACACATCATTTTTGGGTGGCGTCCTCTAAAGGTGAGAAATCATATCTAAGGGGAAGTAAAGTAATAGCACTGTATACTTCTATTTCAAGTAATTAAATTATTTATTCTTTACACTTGATAAATTTTTTAATTAGTTTTGTGCGAGTATAACTTCTTTTAATCATGTAATGAAATCTGATGTATAAAAAAATGTTAGAGTATGGCCTGTGACCTTTAATATTTTAAACAAAATATCAGTATATTTTTATTTGTTTCATCCTTTAATATTTTAAACAAAATGAAGATATCTAAATATTAGTATATTTTTATTTTCAATTTAATCCGATTTCAGAATTCACAGCTTGCATTGCATTCCAGCCAACTGAATAGAACATGAAAATATATCCATTTGCTATTGTCCGATTTTGATTCTATTAGGATAAAGACAGCAAAGTAAGTCTAATCAATTTGATTTAAATTTGTGGAAGAGGGCTGATATAGGCTGCCAGGTGTGTGAGATATTCCTTAAAATGTTACATCTTGTTCTGTCAGTTGAATTAGGAACATGCTACACAAGGCTGTTATTTTGGCAGTAAGACATCGCAATAAAACAAAAATATCATGTGATATGTCTTGTACAATAGGACTATTTAAAGCCATACCCTATGGTGTAAATATCTATCTATAAAAAAGCTGACCCAGTCAGACTTGACTATTAAGCAACAGGTGGTACGTGGTCAAAGATAAAGTAAAAACGGTAGTGATAAGATAGATTAGTAATAATATTAATAGGACAGGCAAAAATAGTGTATCAGTGCATGTTTTCATCCCTTCATACTCAGACCAATCCTGCTACTATAGCGGCAATGAGATATGGAAACCTCAACCGGCATAGCCCTGAGAATCACTAGGTCTTACTAAATTACTTGTAGCTAACTAGTTCATTAGCAAGTGATTTTGGAAAGCTCCTTTTTTTGAGATACCAAGTCAAGAACTTCTGCAATTTGGTAATTTGTTTTAAGTCCCTATTTTACATGGGAAGAAGCAGAACTTTAAACAATTTGTTGATGCTGACTTTAATTCAAAATATGCAGATATTAATTTAATGGAAAGGTCAAGACCACAGAGAACTGCTAATTAATCAATCACAACACAGACACTTGATTCTGGGAAAACTGATGTGTACGTTCACCATATAACACTATCAATCAAGTTCCCTTAAATCACAATTATTATTATCAATTGCTTTAATTTTCAATCCTTCTAATAAATCTTCACAACGAAAATGAATTAGAAAACTGGTGACAGTTATATTGGCGACAAAAAATAAACACATAATTAAATTAATGCATGTGGGAAAAGGTCTTGTTATTGAGACTACAACTTTAAGAGCTGAGACTGCAACTATTTTAAATTTTTGAGACTGCATTACTGTTGAGTATTGAGACTACAGAAATGGCACATTTTAAAATCGCGTGGAGTTTACAACTTACCAGGCTCCCGTATCGACCCACGGAGGCAGTCTGGTCTCCAAAGAGGCATCCTAGTCCCGTAGATCTGCTCCTTTTCGATGAATTTTCACATTGTATGTTTGTATGCCAAAGAATGTCAGCAATCATCCAAACATTGTCGGTACAAACTGCAACCGGTGTGCTCATAAAATTAACACCGAAGTGTCAAGACCGGTGCTAAAATAAATTTTGTTCCTCTTTAAGTAGTAGCACGTTAAGCTCTGGTTCTTCGCACTTTACCTGAAAACTGGTTACAAAAGAAAATTAATAAACATATTTAATATTAATGATCTGTTTATTCCATGTGTTTCAAAATTGTTGAAAACATATAAATCAGAAAAATATATGTAACAAGTCTAATGCGGAATTTAAAATGGTTTGTATCTACACGAGTAATATAGTGTATAAAATCACAAGAATAAGTTTATTAATAGTATTTAAGACCTGTCCATCATCATTTAGATGAATATCGTCTTTTTCAAAGTACTCTAGTTTTCCATGTTTCGGATGCTTTAGTATATATGCTAGCAAATAGACAGGCTGTAAGGCAGTAAGAAAAGCATTTACAAAACAATCAATCAGATCTAAATAATAAAAGATGGCAATCACAAACAAAGAGTAAAGGAATGTAATTTTTTAATGTAAAAAAAAACGAAGCACTATTTAGAATAGCATTTAAGTGATAATTGTATTAGTATATATTCTTCTTAAAACATACTAAATGATGTGTACAATTAAATTATAAAAACGCATCTTGTGATATTACCAGATAAAAAAAAATAATGCAAGCGTGTATTAGATTATTGGATGCAGTTTATTAATAAAATTACATACAGTTCATCAAAGGATATGAGTTCAGAAAGCGTTAATATTGTGACTTCAATTCAGTTCTTTTTTCTGAATGGCATCCCTGATCAACATACAACCAGAACATTAAAAACTGAAATTCAAAATATGTCATTCATACCTTTAGTTTATACATAGATTAACATTAGACTATATCAAATCGCTCATCTATTGTTTCATAATCATGCAAAAATTATGCGATGTTTGTACACGTTGGCAACACCGCAAATGCGATAGAGGTATCACAAAGGATTATAAAGACAAGCATTAAAGACAAGTACAAACATCGACTCGCGTTGCACAATTGCTTGAATGTGCAATCAGCCTTCAAACTATGGATCAATCTGATTTTTAAACCAATGACACCAACCAGATCGCTGAAAAGGATTACAAGGAACAGACGAGGGAGAGGTTCAACACTCCAGAAGATATTCAACCATTCCTTATCCCGTCTTTTAGGTGTAACCTCACCCATTTTAAGGTCCAAAACCAATTCCCTCTTATCAAGAGGTGTGTGTAAGAGGGTGAGTCGGTGTTATGGATAGCAGAGGAGATAGCAGAGGCGGCCAAGATATTCAGGTACAGGAACAAAATAGTCCAGTAGCATCATCCTCATCAACAACAGTACCATCATCGTTAACAACAACAGTAATAACAGGAGCAACGAGAACACAACAAAGGGGCCTTCAAATGCGTCGGCTGCAGCGGCAGCAACAACAATAACTGCCTATAATGCTTCAAACATAGCATCAAAGACAAGGCAATAGAAAATGCAGTGTAAGGCATCAACTCCACAAGACATACTGGACAGAATAATCGCCCTACTGCCCATCTGAGCGCCGAACTGGATAATTTCGTTTTTATTAGTTCAAATAGCAAGGCGTAAATATTTTACTTAAAGACCAACCTATGTAAGATTAGAAGATCATGCTGGATCTGACAAAAAAAGAAAGCAATGCGAAGGGAGACTAAACAAAGCTAATAATGAAAAGCTTTTGATGGCGGCTTTTGAAGCTGAATCATTTGGGGAAATATTCAGGACGAAGATGAAACCCCTGGTGATCCTTATGTTTAATGAGTTGATCAAGGTCCACAGCCTGAAGGTGAGACCTATCGAGACGCAAACATTATAACGACCTACTTACTGATCGAATATACATTTCCCAATAAGTTCGAGGGAAGAATAAAAAGAAATACATCTCGCCAGAACATTGGAAGGATTTCCATTTCCCGGAGAGGCTTGACTTCAACCCTCTTAAGGCCTAACCAAAATTGCCTCTGTTATAAAGGGTATTCAGATTTAAATAAAACCCCAAATTCAATAAAACTAAATTACATCAATATGATAATATACTGACCGTTCGAAAATAAAACTATATCTTTACCTATCAGGGTTGAACAAAATTGAATTGCTTACTTAGACCTTTTAGCCTTTTATTAGGACATGGAAAGTACACTCTGTACACGAAATGCCCAATTACACATCTTGGTAAATTTACAACTACATAGCGTGACTGGAATTACAACGGAGGCTATTGCCAGATTGGTAATAAGGCACAACCCTTAATGGATAACTGGGAAGATTTTTTACTTACAGTACATCCTAGGCGATACAGGGACGTTCCAGCTGACTTTTCGATTCTCTTGCTAACTCCTCTCCCTCCCTCCTATACTCGGACATGAAATAGACGAGTGTGTGGGCCGATCGCACTAGTTTAGTTACCAAATGCTCCAATGAGCGTGTATGCACGTAACTAGAGTGGTGTCACGCGTATGCTATCCAATCCTACAGGACCTCTTATATTGCAACCCAAGTACTATGTCGCAATGAGTGCGTGAAGGATTCGAATCCCACTCATCCTGAACACAGACAATGTTGATTGCGGCTTATTTCCCACTCATCCTGAACACAGACAATGTTGATTGCGGCTTATTGTCCTTCGACTTAATTAAACAGCTTTTGTGCTAAAGACCTTCAGGAATAAGGCTCTCTTCTCCATCCCCACCCTACCTCGTGTGATAAATTAAGAATCAAACCTTGTTGGAATAGACCATACGTATAACCCCGACTAGAAGCAAACGTCTTTAATCTAAGTTTAGTTAAGTCTTCAAACGTCGCATTAATTTGACACAGCCATTCGAGAAACTAAATAGTTGTACATGCCCGGATATGAGCAAACAATACCAATTTTAAGCAAACAACCAAATAGTTTTTTTAAAATAAAAGTCGGCAGCGAACAATGAAACTTTAAACAGAAGAAAATTACGCCTATGACTGATATATTCCAACCTCGCGACTTAAAAAGGCTTATGTCTAGTAATCGCATCTGGATGGCGTCTGAGGACACAGGAAAAGTGGGCCACTGTGATATGGGAAAGGATCAATCCAAGACAGACAAGTACAAGAAGAAGCACCCCGTCCACCACATGATCAAGGAGAGGGAGAGTGCAGCAAATGAGGAAACAGTTCACCCATTTAGTGAACACACTCACCAATACGCCCCAGGGAAAACAAAAATCCCAACAGCCACCTCTTCTAACAATGACTACTCCTCCTTAAAAAGTCAGCAGCCCCTTTAAAAACTAAAAGAAGTTATCAGTTTGCCATAGGGTTTTCTTTTGGTTTGAAAACCCATTTTGATAATACCTATATAATTACAAACTTGATCAATTTGGCCACCGTTTAAAATCCCTTCTTGATTAAAAATATTTTGACGAAATATTTACTTATTGGTGCCTGAACCCAATGTTATAGCAATTTATTCCTAATTATACGACATTATGTAACTGTAGATTTATTCTAACTTTGAGATGGTTAGGAAAATTATTAAAATGGTTTGTTTGCTAACACATACTTTTGTGACTAAATTGTGCCTAGTTACCTGTAACGGTTATCATTAATAACCTTTACAGATAACTGGGCACAATTTGGTCATAGTACTTATATGACGTTTCAAGAATGCCATTGACGCGCGAGGCTTACAGCCGGTGTGATCCTTAATTCGATAACGGGTTTAGGCATCGATATCGGTTCTGAGTGGAGCCTGCTGGCCCGGACAAAATCTACCACTCTATTGTTAATCTGGGAGGATAAATCAAGAAACAGTAACAGGGGAAAAACGGAACAGGGACGTATTATGCAGGGCCAACAGAGGGAGAGAAAAACACAAACGCAGACCAGACCGCCACCCAGCGTCCAAATTACATAATCAAGGCTTCAAGAACTCATTTAAGACTTAATCTACTCCCAGCATCAATCTCACTAACGGTGCCACAAACTCCACTGCCTTCAGCCTTAACATCTATAGTGAGTCCCACTCTTAAGGTGACCAAGCAAGGGGTTTGAAAGGAGAAAGAAAGGAAACAACAACAATTATATACAAAATGTTGAGGCAACAGAGTTTGAAAAAAAGCAGGAAGCTATAAAATTAAGACACCACCAACAGTAAGAGCAGGAGCGGCATCAACTAAAACAGCAACAAAATGCAATCCACTATTAAAACGAAGGGTCCCTTGCCCACTCAACCATCACAATCCCAACAAACCAGTCTCCACGAGTGTGGCTTTCTTTCCCTCTCGTAATATAATTAGGAAACCAGTTGTGCTGAATTAGAGAATTTAATTATTGTTCGGTCTGTCGGAAGTTTTCAAAAACGTCGTCAGCGAGCAAAAGTAAGAAATAGAAAATAATGCTAGCAATTGAATCGATTATGTCCAAACAAGCCTGAAAGAAATAAAAGTCTCGGCCTCAAAATGGCATCAGATCAGAGCTTTTGCGCTCAGGTCAGAAGAACAACCTCCTCAAATAAGCAGAAACGAGAAGTGTGAGGGTAAGAACGACGACAGGAGCGAATCCCACATACTCGTCAGTATCATATCCCCGCCTATCGTGAAATCTCTGTGTACAAAACCTCACATGATACAAAAGAAACGAGAAAAGAAACCCATAAGATAACCATACTGCCCAAATCGGGAGCAGAACGATAGAAACTCATCGACCTCAGCCTGAGCAGTAACAGATGAAGCGATCTGCCAAACAGAGCAGAATTGGCGGAATAATCGTGGTTCCAAAATGATGCGTGGGGTATATAGATAATAATGGAGAACAGAATGTCAGGACAAAAGGCAAACAGAGAGCTTACAAACAATCCTGAATGCTGATCCTGAATGCTGATAAGAAAGAAGGAAATAAGGGCCAGTTGACATAAGGAGAGAAAACAAATTTTCTGCATGCTGCCTGTGACATTTGTTCATATGAGGAGAACTACTGCCAGTGTCCTGTTCCCACTGTGATAGCACTCGTCATCGAGGTGAATTGTGTCTTCAGCATACCGGCGCAGTTCATCTAATACAGAACAGAATGAGAAGACCAGATTATGATTGTTATCATCGCTAGAAATATCAGCAAGAGGTGAACAAGAAAGAAGTTCCAACTACCCAAACACCTCAAGCTATTACTGGTCCTGATTTTATAGGTGTAACCTCAGCCCATAAAATTAAGGTACTTCTCTTTAATGGTGAACTAATGGATCATATCTGTGTCAGTAAATATTATCTAAATAGTCAAAACGAAAACCTTGGGGAAACATGATTAAAACTTATTATATTATATTATTATTATATTATTAGATTAAATAATTTCCTAAGTTCTAATCATGTTTCCCCAAGGTTTTCGTTTTGACTATTTAGATAATAGTTACTGACACAAATATGATCCATTAGTTCACCATTAAAGAGCTGTACCTTAATTTTATTTTACCTCAACTGAAAAACAAAATCATGGTCGCTTCATCCTGGTATTTCTGCCTATGCTTCGGAAAATGTATTTGTGACGAAAACTTGAATAGCCTACCCAGTAGGTATTAACTCCGTCGCAGAAAACGGTATGGTTGCACGCGAAGTTAATGAAAAGACGACGACGTTTCTTAAAAACATTAATTTATTCCATCCCATTCTCATTCGGACACCAACCATCCTGTCATCAACGTTGGAGCGTCTGCTGTGGTAGGAAGATGGAAGAGGACACATGTGACAGGCCGTGATGTCACGTGCAGTTAAAGACCATCCAACTACTTAGTATAATGACCTGTCGGGCATAGCTGCGTTTGCGTGGCAGTACGGCAAAGAAGACGGCCATCCTCCCCCTTTCCCTGCACCCCAAGTGAAGTAGTTCAAACGTTTCGAGCTGGCAGAACCCCGACGCAGCGGGAGACAGTCGACGAGTGTAGCTGGTCAGAGAATATCAGACAAGCGAGGACTCCCTCCAGATAAAAACATGAGAAGAAGCCATACTGAGAAGAAGAGACTGCTATCTAGTTTATCTAGTAGTGACAACCAATTTGATTATAGAAAACGTTTCCTGGGCCTGCAATCGATTGCTCGCAGCAACACGAGAGAGATTAGCATGCCAGAGAGAGATCAGCATACCAGAGAACTCAGCCAGAGAGAGATCAACATGCCAGAGAACTCAGACAGAGAGAGAGAGAGAGAGATCAACATGCCAGAGAACTCAGCCAGAGAAGTAGCTGAATTAAATATCTCCAGCGAGAAATCTGACACAGATTGCCAGGCTGTATGGGCTTTTTTTTTGGCTTGGTGAAAACTCTTTTCGATAAACCTCTTTTATATTATCAATGTGATTTATTTGATGCCACAGTCAAATATATAACTACACATTTGAGGCATAATGTATATTGTTAAATTAAAACTAGTTAATTTATAACCATGGATTTGGTATAACTCTGACTCAGCTGGAACTGCTTCGTCGAGTAGTGGAACCCTAACGGTTCGACTGTAACCTTTGCAACAGCGGATCGGACTCCTTTTCGAATGCCACTAGCAGAGGATGGCAAACATCATGTTTCTAATTATGTTCTACCCCAAGGATTCCCAGAAATAGATCTGCAAAACAATTAGGCTGTGTACTTATGACCAATAGGAGTGGGTCTTGAACTACTTGATAGAGGTTAGCACTGAGACACCAAAAACCAGCCATCCGAACTGATAACTGGCGTATAGTCTACGTAGTGATGGTGCACATCAAGTTGTTAAATTTAGCATTGAGGAAACAAAATAAATTATGAAATGTGACAAAATGATTTAGCATATTTGAATCAAGAATTATCAACAGAACCAAATGCAGGGAAACCTGAAATAAACCAAAACATATTCTTCCAATTAAGTGATAATAACCGAAATATCTAAAATATTGATCATTCAAGCTGAATGAAAATGAATATCACACGTCAGGAAGTGTGGCATAAAATGGGGAAAATCGATTATAATTAAGAAAGGAAAAGAAGTAAGACTTATATGATCCAAAATAACTGGTACAACGTCTGGATGTTCGGTACGTTACGATCTTCTAATAATATTGAATCACAATAATGCGGGATATGTTGCTATAAGGGTGAAGTTAGACAGTTTGTTTAAAGACACAATTAAACATCATATAACAAACTAAGGATTTGCAGTCTGAAAGTTCATCGCAGGCACAACCTAAATTTGAACGTTTCCATCTTATTATGCTGAATACGAGTTAAAGACAATAAATGCTTTACAGCAATATATCATTCTCAACATAAAGCTGAACATTAAATCTCCAAGATATATATCAATAACATTGGATTTTATGTTTCCTTGGGGTTAATAACTAACGTTTTTGCAATCACACAGCGTCACTGAAGATGATGATCTTTGTAATGTATTATAAACGTATTTTTTACTATAAAAAAAATAATATGCTACTATTTAGATTATCAAATAGAGAAAGGTAAACAACTGGCTTGTCGGACATGACATGAAAATGTCAGCAGTATCTATTGTACTACTCTTGAATAAAATGGCTATACCAAATATCGGAGGGGCAATAGTCGGCTGTCTAGCATTATTCAAGAAACAATTATATGTTCATAGTACGCGACTCTAACATGTCTAATAAATGAACCAAATAGGCATAGTATATCGTTGATTAATTACGGAGTAAAACTGCTTGGACTCAACTGAAACAATCAGAAACTGAATTATAAACTGTAATCTCAGGGTCCTAGCTTCCGGGTCAAATACCCGTGAAATTGTGAAAGAACGCACTATTTATCTCTGTGACGCGTCCCAGTGACGCCTTATTTTGCCTCAGGACTCTATTCTTATTCATACTTTGGTCAGCCGTAGCCAATGTACAGAATAGCAATATGTTAGATTTAATTAAACTGGCAGAAGCCAATGTGACCAAATTAAGAGTTAATATTTATCGTTTTAATTATCTCGTGAAAATGACTTCCCATCCTGAGGCTTCTCTGGCATATTCAAAGAAACCTATTTTATGGAGAGTGTATATAAGCACTGCAATTTATGAGCAAATTAACAATGACCTATTTTTGTGTTTTCTTTTAAATTGATGGATCATAAACGTAATCAAAGTTTTCTCAGAGTCTGATTGGAAAATATTATCAAATCATCGATATGCCATACTACTACTGCTACTACTACTACTACTACTACTACTACTACTACTACTACTAATAATAATAATAATAATAATAATAATAGTAACTGCTAAGTATGTGTAATCTCTACAATGCAATACAGTATCGGTGCAGACTTTATAAAAGAGTGGAGGAAAGTACATTTTTGAACCAAACTAAAACCTTCATAATTAATGTTGATAGAGCCTCATTGAACAAAACTCATGTTTTCTTAAATAATATTCATGGAGCCGCTTCAGGCAAAATACAACGCTTCATACATTATATTTACAGATGTTACTTGTTTCGAAAACAGTCAAATCTTCATAAAGTTTTGTTCAACGAAGAAACATTTGATGTCAGCATCGAATGGCATATATTCCCTTCCTCAGTCATATTGTTATTATGAGACACTTTTCAAACACAGATATCAGAACTTCTTTGAACACGTATAAAAATACAACTTCTTCAACGATGGAGAACACTGAAGAAATCAAGATTGCCTTGCTTTTCTTTCCTTCCTCATTAATTTCTTAGAATTCAAGAACAAGTGTGCACACTTTATTGCGATGACCATCATTTTATCACGTCTATTAATAATATTCTTCATCTCGTCTTAATTTAAGATCTCTATAGAAAGTAACAAAGTCTCTTTAGGACCATACAACACACTTTGTCAAAGGCAATATTTTCAATGATGGAAACCTTGACGTTATCATATATTCGCGTAAAGTAATTGACATCTTCCAGAATACGAACTCTATATGAAGTAAAATAATACACACCGTGATCGTTGGGAAAGTAGACGGCTGTCCAGTGGGTTCCTGGTTGATGATATTCATCTGTGTTGATGACATAGGCTTGAACTTCTTTAGGTTTGCGATGGGGAGGTACACATGTAACACACAAAACAAAATTCAAAGATGCTGTTTATGAACTGTGAGTCAGTAGGTAGTTAAGTTCCAAGGTATCAATTCTTTTTTCTATTGTGTTTTCACATGTAATTTTAAGTCAGCAAGTTTCACACGCAGTCTCTTTCGGACAAAATGAAAGAAACATTTTGTCAAAGACAGTATTGTCGATGATGGAAACCATAATGCAAACATTGGAAGGCATTTATTCAGAGAGGATTGGATTTCTAGGACAAGTTGGTACAGCTTAATATGATGAACATAGTTATATAATGTGCTTCAGTCATATTCTTGTTTAGAGCACTCTCTTCAAACACAGACTTCGGAAGTTTCTTTGAATATAGATACCGACACGATGGAAACATTGACATTTTCCTCAGAAAGGAAGATACACTAAGCTATTGGATTTCTAGGACAAGTGTGCACCATTCAGTTTCAGGAACACAATTGTGTCATGTACATTATTGATATTTCCGATTCCGGAACTCTATTCAAATACACATTGCATGGCTTTCTTTGAGCACATACACAGACACATTTTGTTCAACGATATAAAACATGGACGTCAAGATTGCCTTGCAAATATTCCCTTCTTAATAGAGGAAGACGCACTATATTGTTGAATTTCTAGAACAAGTGTGCACACTTTGTTTGGATGAACATAGCTCTATTATATGCATCAATAATATTTTTCTTGTAGCATTAATTTCAGAACTCCGCGGTCGGCAATGAAGTCTCTTCATTATCTGATGGAGAATGTTATCAATTACACTATTTTCAACGTTCGAAGCCTTGGCGACAACATTGGATAACATTTATTCCCTTTCTTAGAAAGGAAGGTGCATTACGTTATTGGATTTAATGGACAAGTCTTCACTTTATAATTTGACATATATAATTTTAGTATGTGCTACAGTCGTACTCTTGATTACAGAACTCCATTCAAAGACAACTTTCATTGAACATTCACACAAACGCAGCTTCTTCAGCAGCGAAAAAGACCGAGGGCAAGGTTATGTTGCATTTATTCCCTTTTTCGTCATGAATTTCTAGAACAATTGTGTACACTTCATTATTTTTATAAATCTTTAGTGAGATTGACAGTCTTGTATTAAAATGACATCTAAAGTAGAAATATTTATTTCTAATCCTACTCAGGAGCAATTAGATCTTTTCAAAAAAGATGAGTTGATTCCACTTGCCAGAAAGTATGATCTTCTGAAGCCAAGGCTTCGTTAACGAACCAAAAGATCAAAAAGATTTTGGTGCAATATTTGATAGAAGAGAATGTTTTGGAAAAAAAGTGCTTTGATTTCGGTAAGTAAGTTTGGATCAGACTCTGACATTAAACTAAAGGAATTAGAATTAAAATTCAAGATGGAATTAGAGTTGAAGAAGTTGAAATTTCAGGAAAGGGAGAGAGAGAGACTGGAAAGGGAGAAAGAAAGTAAATTACAATATGACGAAGAGAGGGAAGAAAGGTATTATCAATATAGAATGAAAAAATTAGAGCTGGCAAGTGAAAAACACCTTCATACTTCAAATCGAAATTTAAGTTTTCATTTAGCAAGGAATATTAGATTAGTGCCCGTTTCAGAGAAAAAGAAGTAGACAAATACTTCATTCATTTTGAAAACGTTGCAGAAAATTTAAAGTGGCCAAGGGAGCATTGGACTCAGTTATTGCAATGTGTACTCACTGGTAGGGCTAGTGAGATTTACACTTCACTGTCTGTTCACCAAAGTGGTGACTATGATGTGGTTAAAGAATGCATTTTAAGGGGTTATGAGTTAGTCCCTGAAGCTTATCGGCAAAAATTCAGAAATTACAGAAAAGAAGCTGGACAAACTCATGTCGAATTTGCTAGAGAAAAAGAGCAGTTTGATAGATGTTACTTAGCCAAGAAAGTTGAACAAGATTATCAAAATCTCAAGCAAATGATATTAATTGAATGGTTTAAAAACTGTGTCCATAGTGACGTTAAAACTGATTTCGATGAGCATAGAATTGAAACCTTGGAAAATGCTGCTCGAGCTGCTGACGAAAATTCTTTGACACATAAAGTTAATTTTGTTAACAAGACTTATACTCAACAGTCTTCTGGCAAAAAAGTATTTCAGCCTTATACCAGCCCTTTTAAAACGAAAACTAGCACAACTTTTAAAAATCAGTCTTCAGTGAAGCTTGATTCTAGATCCTTGTCTCCTCCGTCCTGTACCTATTGCAAGAAGGACACGTTATTTCTGATTGCTACAGATTGAAAAATAGGCATCAGAATCAAGACAGACCTGTTCCAAATGCTCATATTTCTAAGAGGTCAAGGTCACGGTCATGTATTGAAAGAAATACATTTGTTGGGTCTAATAAATCCCAGTCTGATTTTATTATGGAGAATTATGAGCCATTCATATCGAAGGGGTCTATATCACTCTTGGGAGATTTGGCCAATCCCACCCCTATTAAAATTTTAGGGGAAACAGGAGCTTCTCAGAGTCTTTTATTGTCAGGTACTTTGCCTTTTCTGAGAAGACTTCTTCTAATGAAAGTGTTCTCATTCAGGGAGTAGAGTGCGGCTTTGTTAATGTTCCTCTCCATTGTGTAAATTTGTCATCAGACTTAGTGTCAGGACCCGTGACAGTCGAAACAGTCTCAGTTTTACCCGTTGAGGGCATTCATTTATTGCTAGGCAACTATTAGCTGAAGACAAGGTTGTGGTTAATCCACATGTAACTGACAAGCCTAATTTGGATCAGAAAGTTGATCCAATTGAAAAAGAATTCCCTGATATATTTCAAGCTTGTGTAGTTACCAGAGCTATGGCAAAAAAAGCTATTGAGAATGATGTTGATGAAAGCAGTATTCCTTTAGCTGACACGTGTATAGGTCAGGCTTTTGATGAGGTCACCTTTACTCCTTGTTTGGATCAATCAGAAGGTATTGATCATAGTGATCCTCGTTTAACAACTCATTCTCTTTATTCTAATCAGGGTGATAAACGATAGTCACTTGTAGTCAAACAGGAAAAGGATCCTGAGATCTCCTGTTTGTTTCAAAATGCCATAAGAGAGACTGAAGCCACTGAAGTTCGTCTCAGTTATTTAATTAAAAATTAATTCTTATGAGAAAATGGAGACCTCCTGAGGTACCTGCTGGTGATGAGTGGTCGGTGAACTATCAAATAGTAGTTCCAAAACCTTACAGACAGGAAATACTTAATCTGGCCCATGAAACTCCTTTGGCTGGTCATTTATGGATTAATAAAACTTATCACAAGATCTTGACTCACTTCTATTGGCCAAAAATCAAAAGTGATGTTGCCAAATACTGTATATCTTGTCGTACTTGTCAAATGGTAGGAAAACCCAATCAGAAGATACATAAGGCCCATCTACAACCTATTCCTGCCTTTGACGAACAATTTAGTAGAATTATGGTAGATTGTGTAGGTCCCTTACCCAAGACCAAGTCAGGTAAGCAATACCTGTTGACCATTATGTGTGCGTCAACAAGGTTTCCAGAGGCAATTCCGTTGAGGAATATAAAATCTAAAAAAATAGTAAAAACTTGGATAAGTTTTTTTTACTCAGTATGACCTTCCCAGATCTGTTCAGTCTGATCAAGGTTCAAACTTCATGTCTGGAATTTTCCAACAAATTATGTATGAATTGGGCATTCAACAATTCAAATCTTCTGCTTATCACCCTGAGAGCCAAGGGGCATTGGAAAGATTCCATCAGACTTTGAAAAATATGATCCGATCATATTGTTTTGATGCGAATAAAGATTGGGATGAAGGTATTCATTTACTATTGTTTGCTGTTAGAGAATCAGTTCAAGAATCTTTAGGCTTCAGTCCCTTTGAATTGGTTTCTGGACAAACTGTGCGTGGACCATTGATATTATTGAAAGAGAAACTTCTCTCTAATGAAGATACTGAGATCAATCTTCTTGATTATGTTTCCGATTTTAGATACAATTTGTCAAAAGCTTGTGAGGTCGCAAGAGCAAATCTGCACCCTGCTCAGTTTAAAATGAAATCAAGATATGATAAAAAAAAATCGAAGGAAAGGAGTTTTCAGCCTGGTGATAGAATCCTGTCTCTCTTACCAATGCCACAAAATCCTCTTCAGGCCAAATATTATGGCCCCTACATAGTTGACAGTAAAATTAATGACTTAAATTACATCATAAATACTCCTGGGAGGCGAAAACAAAAACAACTCTGCCATATAAACATGCTAAAAGAGTATATTGAAAGAGATAGCCATGTTAAACCTGTAATTAATTTAGTTGTACCTGTCCCACTCAGTGAAGGAATATCATCAGATTATATTGATATTGGAATGACGAATCTTTGTAATTCAGAAATTATTAAAGATCTAGACCAGAAACTTTCACATTTACAAGTGCAAGAAAGAAATGAACTAAAACAGTTACTATCTGAATATGAGCACTTATTTCCAGATGTTCCTACAAGGACAAACAAAAATTTTCATGACGTTGAAATTGTAAATTCCAAACCTGTCAAAAAACATCCATACAGGATGAATCCACTCAACCAGGAATACTTAAAAAAGGAAATTCAATATTTGCTGGAGAATGATTTTATAAAGCCCAGTAAAAGTGATTGGAGTTCACCATGCATACTTGTTCCAAAACCAGATAAAACTTTCTGGGTCACCAAGGGTCACCAAGTACATTTCAACGTCTTATGAATATGATCACCTCTGGTCTAGAAAATTGTGATGCCGATATAGATGACGTCATTATCTACAACGACACCTGGATAGAACATCTAGCAACAATTCGAAAATTCTTTGACAGACTCACTGATGCATGTTTGACAGTTAATTTATCTAAAAGTGAGTTATGCCGTGCTAGTGTGACTTTCTTAGGACATATTGTGGGACATGGACAAGTTCAACCAATAGATGATAAGGTTGAGGCTATTTCTAAATTCCATGTGCCTGAAAATAGAAAGCAACTGATGCGGTTTTTAGGTATGGCTGGATATGATCGGAAATTTTGTTCAAATTTTTCTATAATTGCAGAACCCCTGGCAAATTTATTAAAGAAGAAGAACAAGTTCTTTTGGACTGAAAAATGTCAGGAGGCTTTTGACAAGTTAAAAGCCATATTTGAACAGTACCAGTTCTTGCAGCTCCAAATTTCAGTCAATCTTTCAAATTATCTGTCGATGCAAGTGATGTTGGTGTTGGAGCAGTTTTAATTCAAGAAGACCAAAATGGTATTGAACATCCAGTGTGCTATTTTTCAAAGAAATTAAATCAGCACCAGAGAAATTATTCAACTATCGAGAAGGAATATTTGTCATTGATTTTGGCTTTACAACATTTTGAAGTTTATCTAAGTTCAGCTCCTTCTTCGATTATAGTTTATGGTGACCACAACCCACTTACTTTCATCGGCAAGATGAAAAATAAAAATCAAAGATTACTTAGGTGGAGTTTGTTGTTGCAGGAATATAATCTTGACATCCGGCACATCAAGTAAAAAGATAATATAATACCAGACGCTCTTTCCCGTGTATAACAATATCTTATATTATATACATTGTATAATTTATACAAGTTCTATTAACTTCATGTGTAAATTGGTTTGTGGTAAAAAGAAAGTTTTATCATATAATCCTTTCTTTATTTTATGGGGGAAGGTGTTACGTATATTTGATATAAGTCATTTGCATTTATTTTTATTGTTTGTTTGTTAGATTTAAATTTGGCATTTTAAGTTTTAAGATTCGTTCATTGAAGGAGGGGGTGGGGTGGGTGACCTGAACTTTACAGAGTAAACACCAGGTTTTGACCTCATTTCTGACCTGGTTTCAGAGTTGTAAACAAGCTTTTAAAATGATTCGTTGGTTCCAAGGACAAAATGGAGTTTTGTATAAACATCTTTCTATTTTAGTTGTGTCATACGCTGTTTACGTGATTTCTTGAACGTAAAATTGTTCTGAGAGATTCTAGGAGATCGTGACCCCTTTCTTGTTTACGTAAAAACAGGTAAATAAACTATGTTTTGGAGCGAGTTATTCAGTAGAAGTTGGGCTTTTAAAATATTAAGTTGTGTCTTTTTGAGTTATTATAAATTACCTAGTACTGGAAATTATGTCAATTCGTTTGGATCAAGAGGAATTATTTTGTTATTTATCTGGAAAAGAATTGTGCTCATAGAAATTTTATTAACAAGAACTGACTTCATCAAGTGACATCGTCTTCCATATTGGATACTTCGCTGGAATTCGAACTTTGAATTATTTGGACATTTTGTTACCAGGACGTTTGCAATTTATCTAGTGGATAATATTTTGAATTACTTTTGGATTAATTTTGGAATTGAATCTTAAAACCGTAAGTTTATTTTTCTTTTCTGGAAAATATTTGTGCTCAATAAATTGTTTATTAAGTTTTACAAGCTTGTTATTTTTCACTCTTTCTACGTTACTGTTTATTCGAGCCTAAGCACGTAACACAAGTGTGCACATGTCAATTTGAGGAACATGGTATTGTCATATACATTAGTGGTATTCAAGATTTCATTTTTTTCATAAGTATCAGTGATATTAATTAAAAAACGTTCTTTAGACACAGATTTCAGATGTGTCCTTGAACACACACACGCACACACACACACACACACACACACACACACACACACACACGTTGTTAATCGGGAAACATGGAAGTCATGATTGTTTCCCTTTATTACCCTTCCTCCGACCTTTTTGAATGGACTGGACAAGTATGCACACTTTATTGAGAGTAAGATAGTTTTACCATATGTATCAATACTATTATTCTTTTCGGATTAGTGTTAGACCTCACGGATGGTAATGCATTCTCTTTAGGAGATGATGGAACTTATTTTCAAAGAGAGTATTTTCAATGATGGAAACCTCGATGTCAGCATTGGATGGCATTTATTCATTGACTCAGAGCGGAAGACGCAAGAACTTTTTGGATATCTAGGACACATGTGGTCCCTTTATTGCGAGAATCATAGTTTTGTCATATACATCATTAATATTATTCTTGTTGCATTAATTTCAGGACTCCGCCGACGTCACTGCAGTCTCTGATTATGGGATGGAAAATATTTTCAAAGATACACTATATTTTCAAAGTTGGAAACCTTGCTGTCAACATTGGATGAAATGTGTCCCCTTCTTCACAGAGGACGATGCATTTAGTTATTAAATTTCAAGAAAAAGTGTGCACACTTTAATTTGATGTACATAGTTGTATCACATTGATCAGTAATTGTTTATTATTGGATTATTTTCAGAATATTGTTTCATTAACGCATTTTCTTTTTTCAACGATTCAAACCATGAGGTCAGCAATGTATGGCATTTATTTCCTTCCTCATAGGAATACGCATTAAGTTCTTAGATTGCCACAAATTTATTCCCTTACTCAGAGAGGAAGACAAATTTATTTACTGGATTTCTAGGACACGCGGGCACACTTAATTGCGAGGAACATACCTTTCTCAAATGAATTAGGAATTTTATCCTCTGATCAATTTCACAGTTTGACTGATGTCTCTTTATTATCGGATGGAGCAAAACTTCAAAGACACTATGGAATTATTGACATCAGCATTTATTCTCTTCCTCAGCGTATACGTTATGTTCTAGGTTGCATAAGTCTGCTCGAGAGAGATTTCAGAATGAACACACACACGCATAGACACACAAAGACACACACACACACACACACACACACACACACACACACACACACACACAACCTGTTTAACCATGTAAAACATTGACGTCAATATTGCCTAGCACTTTGTCCCTACCTCAGATAGGAAAATGCATTATCTTATTGGATTTCTATGTCAGATTAATTTCAGATCATCACGGGTGGCACTACAGTTTCTTTCCTCGAAGACACAGTATTGTTAACTTGACATTGGATAGCATTTATGTATTTATTTCCTTCCTCAGAGAGTAAAACGCAATAAGGTACTATTTTCCTAGGACTGGTGTGCACACTTTAATTTGAGGAACATAGTTTTATGATATGGGTCAGTGATATTCTTCATTACAGAACTCCCTTCAAACGTATTTTAGAACCATAATCAGTATTTTTACTGGTAAAATGTGAATCCTAGGGTCGTAACTGCAGAGTGCCTCGAATTATTTCCACACGGGATGTATTGTGATTACTCCCCTTTACAACACTCATTTAGATCGAAATTCAATATTTACATTACACTATTCCACTACATATGTATTGTGATTACTCCCCTTTACAACCTCATATTTAGATCGAAGTTCAATATTTACATTAAACACTCTAGTTTGATCTACACGTTCACTTATATGTATAGACGATTATACCAATATATATTATATATAAAACATCAATTTATATTGCATGATGTGTCTGTATCTGTATAGTGGCAAATTCACCATATAGCGAAATGGAACGTCAAACATTTTTGCTATTATGAAAGATAACTTGGTTTATTATTGCTGGAACGATTCATTTCAGGAAACAGGAGGGCCTCGAGTGGCCGAGTGGTCTAAAGCGCTGTCCGTTTCGGATCACTGCCGTCTCACCTCTGTCTGCTTGGGTTCGAGTCTAAGATTCGGCTAATGTAGTTATGTGAGAAAGCTTGCCAGTAGCTTCTCTTGGGTAGGTGGTTCTTTCGGGGGGTTTTCCCTGGTTCTTCCTCCACCAATAATACTGGCCGTCATGTCTAGCCTATCGTGTGCTGAAAAATGGCATTAAACCCTAAAAAAAATAAAAATCAGGAAACAGGATCTTAAGTGGAACAGTTATATTCTCGTCTATTACCCAGAACCGTTCTTCAGGAAGTGAGTTCCCCTTTCTGCGCACAAGTCTGACCTTGTGTATTTATAAGTAATTTTATCCCTTGGCCTTTTGAAATACATGTACTGATCTTGAGATTTTCAAAATATCATATATGTAAATTTCTGTACATCACGAACTTTGGTATTAATGTGCTATTGTTTATTATTATTAATAGTAAAGCATAAGTCGTCTCAACACATTTCAGCATACTCTTCCGATGATACTTACTTTATTTAAGTCGAACGAAACATTATTTGGATAACTCAGTTGTTGTCATTTGTTAAACAAATCCCATAATTTGGATATATCAGGTTTGTGACTGGTCGTATGGCTACTTATCTCTGTTTTAGCCCTTCTCTCGATCCGGTTGATTGGGTGTCGTGTAGTAGCGAAGTGTTGCTAAAACTAAATATCCCTTAACCTTAAACAAAAATTGATAATAAAATAATAAGCACCTATTATCCATCACAGTCAATAGTTATGATGCCTCTAGTCCCATTAATATCAGTCAACAGTTATGACGATTCTAGTACCATTGTCAGAGTCAATAGATATGACGCATCTAGTACCAGTTAGTATGCCTCTAGTAACATTGTCAGTCAATAGTTATGACGTATCTAGTACCATTAATATCACTATCAACAGTTATGACGCCTCCTGTAGCAATAATATCAGTCAACAGTTATGACACCTCTAGTACCAATAATATCAGTCAAACGTTATGACACCTCTAGTACCAATACTATCAAGCAACAGTTATGACGCCTTTGTATCAATAATATCAGTCAACAGTTATGACACCTCTAGTACCAATAATATCAGTCAACAGTTATGACACCTCTAGTACCAATAATATCAGTCAACAGTTATGACACCTCTAGTACCAATACTACCAGTCAACAGTTATGACACCTCTACAGTTATGACACCTCTTGTACCAATAATACCAGTCAACAGTTATGACACCTAGTACCAATAATATCAGTCAACAGTTATGACACCTAGTACCAATAATATCAGTCAACAGTTATGACGCCTCACATACCAATAATATCAGTCAACAGTTATGACACCTCTAGTATCAATACTATCAGTCAACAGTTATGACACCTCTTGTACCAATACTATCAGTCAACAGTTATGACACCTCTTGTACCAATAATATCAGTCAACAGTTATGACGCCTCTTGTACCAATAATATCAGTCAACAGTTATGACACCTCTTGTACCAATAATACCAGTCAACAGTTATGACGCCTCTTGTACCAATACTATCAGTCAACAGTTATGACACCCCTTGTACCAATAATATCAGTCAACATTTATGACGCCTCAAGTACCAATAATATCAGTCAACAGTTATGACACCTCAAGTACCAATAATATCAGTCAACATTTATAACGCCTCAAGTACCAATAATATCAGTCGACAGTTATGACGCCTCACATACAAATAATATCTGTCAGAAGTTATGACGCCTCAAGTACCAATAATATCAGTCAACAGTTATGACGCCTCTAGTACCAATAATATCAGTCAACAGTTATGACGCCTCAAGTACCAATAATATCAGTCAACAGTTATGACGCCTCAAGTACCAATACTATCAGTCAACAGTTATGACACCTCTAGTACCAATAATATATCTGAGAAAAAATTATTACGCATATAGTATCATGACATATTAAAGATCTAAGAACTGGTAACATGACACATTTGGAAAATAATGTTATTCACTCTCTGATAGTTTGACTTGTATTCTTTTGGCATTGTATATTATATCATCTTCAAATGGACTTTTTTGTTGTTGTTTAGAACCAAAAATCATATTTTATTGAATTGATGTCATACAGCTAGACAATCTATAACACGCTGCATGAATGGCCGTAGTGAAACATTTAACCTCCATGTACAGTGTACGATATATTTTTTAGTAAATATGAAGTTCATTCTTTTTAAATTAGGCATAATTATTGTATTAATAACGAATCTAAGAAATTAAATTACATAAATGTATTTAACCACCGTTTACAAATGTTATAAAAGTATAAAAGACGTGCTCATGAGTAAATAAATGTTTAATTTATTTGTTACAAACTAATGATAACCGTTTTTCTGCCATATTTGATTCGATTTAAACCAATCAAAATCGTTGTTACAATGGCATGGCAACTATTTGTAGCTATATTGTTTTCAATCAATACCATGTATTGCTGCTCTAAATGTAAATTTAACATTCGTTTTTCTTAGTTTGAAAGAACGCACACTTCATATATTCCGATTTTGCCTAGAAATGAAGAAACCTACTTTAAGTTGAGGTATAGATATAAAAGAAATATACCTGACAGGTACCGAAAAAGGTTCATGATCTGGAATCAGAACACAATTAATTTTACTAGATATTCTCTACAGTTGTTTCTAAGTACAGAACTTTCCCTTGTGTCCAAATGATAATAAATCATATTTCATTTTAATGTACATTTAAAGATGGACTCAATGTAAAGTTCTTATCATAGATTCACCGGCATTTCTGTGAGAGGCATGACTGTAAACAAAACAATTTGCATTGGAACACAGATTTCACTTCCAGATCATCACCAAGGCTTTATTACTCACTGTAAACTGTTGCCTAAACACACACAGACAACCACTCTTTGAGCTCATATTCTAAAGAATACACAATTGCCTTTAAATCCATACCAAGAATGATAAATCTAACTCTTTTATCACCACCAAATGGTGACAGGGGAAAATAATGCTCACAAAATAGAATGGGACTACATTCTTGGGTACTGAAGCGGAACTAATAAATGTGACGTGATCCTGTCAGGCCAAACTATTTATATAAAAATTTAGTCAAACTTTTATATTTGCATGCCACACATATTTCAACTTTATACATGAAGCCCTTTTGAATTTCCTTGGAAACAAAACATGAAAAAGCTGTCAGAAAGTTTGTAGTGCTGGTGTTCCACAAGATGCAAGTTGCTCATCAGAAACCAAAACTAAATCTGCTGTATCTTCCTTAAGTATAGGAATATTTCAATGCAGCGAAAAACTTAATTGTATTACAAGATGAAGACTGCCTGAAAGTATGCTTGAAATAAACAAACATTGATATTAATTTTAATGGAAATTTAAATAAACATTTCAATTAAGAAAACTAAATTTTAATGAAAAAAATTTAAACTTTCATACAAGTTTTAAAATTCAAACTGACATATGTTAGACGATAAAGTTGACGAATGAATGTTATTTAAAACAAACGGTGGCTTGAATCTGTACAACTGAAAACATTTTCCCAGGGGTAGTGAAACAAAAAAGCTCATAGTGAATTTTGCAGCAAATTGGAACATTCATGTTCAAATGCGTATAGGTTTATATGCTAAAGAAACAATGACAGGTACTTATATCCACATTTAATGTACCAGGTAGTCAAGCAGTTGTTAGCATAAATGCTAGCGCACTTATATTTAATATTTTGATTTGACCAGTACCATGTTTTATAGCAAAATTACATTCCATTTCAATGTCGACAATGTAATGGGAAAACTCAGTTCCAGATTAGCTCTACTTTACTGAATAATGGTGCTGATCTCTTTCATGAAGACCTAAACCATTTTTGTTATGTGCAAAATACTAGTGTGTTGATATGAACTAATCTTGGTCACTTAGGGTAGGTACAATGCACGTGTCCTTGTGAAACGTAGCTATCACTACCATACTATTCGAGAGCTTCAAAACTATTCGAAGTCGAACACTTCGTTCCTGATACCTGGCAAGATCTAAAAATGTATATGTGTCACTTGATTTTGTAAAAACAGTAAGATCTTGGTAAATGAATTTAAAATGTTACATATAGAGATTTAAAATTAACATTAAGGGTGCATGCTTGGGAAAACTATTAAACTTGACAGAGTGACACTCGGAAATGTGAAGCAATGGGCATGTATTAAAGTGATAAATTCATCCTAAATATATATCGGGTTTCCAGAAGAGTATTTTACCATTTACAGACTAAATAACTAATTAGGTACGCTAGGTAACAGGAACTTTAAGACAACGTGGGGAAGGTGATGTTTAATCATTAAATTCAGGATGGAAATAACAATTTGGGATATTGCAAGTTAATACAGCCAAATGTGGATTCACAATCTGGAGTCACATAACAGCTCTATCTACTAACACGTCGTATAGCCTCCACTAAATGTGAAATTCTGATACCCAAAACTTATACACACTGATGGAAATCTGCATATGTGAGACATGTGGACTATTCGTATTAAGATCAAATGTACAAACATAATTCAAATAATCTGTTTGAACATTTTTAGAGTATTTTAAGAGGGTAGGTTAACCTATATTAAGTTAAATAATTCATTGGAATGTGATATCAGCCGATGCTACAATACCGCGCTATGTCAAAGTACTAAATTAAAATATGTTACCATGTTACCACGCATAAGTATATTCATAGCGAACATAACAGTTACGGATATTTTACGTGCACGCAGCCAGATACACGCCTTTCAGATCCTCTATATGAACAATTACATTCCATATAATGTTTACTCCTGATCCCAAGCATTCTAAAATATATGGATGTTTGCTTATGTGTGATATTTAGCCATGTTTAGATGACGTGTACAAAGTTAAATTCAAATACTGTTTAAATATTTCTCGTGTAATTTTTAGAATGACATTTAACATTTATTATCAATAAATAATAATTCATAAAGTAAAATGGTTCATTAGAATTCCCATTATCTCAGTTTAGGTCACAATGCGGTACTACATCACTCAATGTCTTAAGCAGCTGTACAATAGACTGGAATGTATTTTGTGTCCAACTTATAACATTTCTTTTTTACATTCATGGGTACATATACCTGGTGAAAGTATATTTTATCCCTTGACCTGTATTTCATTCTCTGACAGTATAAAATGATTTAGTAGATAACTTGAGTAGGATCTAATATGAAGTTTAAATATCTGTCCTTTGATTCAATACCATAAAAGCATGCGTATAAACGACTATTGAAAGCTATACAAGCAAATATGTATTACTCAGGATGTCACCCTATCATAAACACATAAATTAAATACTTGAATCCAAAATAAATAGTTTGATTGACCAAAAGGGCACAATACCAAATAGAAATTTGCTTTCATGTATTTTAAATGAAGGTCTCATTCTGACTTTCAAAGATATTTTATCTAACAAAATTTGACAAATATCCACAATTGCAGCTTGTACATGGTGTAGGAACACATACGTAGTGATAATATTTAATATCATTCCCAATCAATATTATATATCTGCATTTCTTGGGGAACATTGTAAGATCAATTTTTATTTTTAAATTTCATATTTTGAAGAATGTAAACACTCACCTTTAAATCCATGCCCAAAATGTATAATGCTTGCTCTTGTTTCACCTGCAAAAGAAGACATGTAAATTTAATGGTAAAAGAAACTGACTGGGACTTCATTGTTGGGTATTGAAGCGGAATTAATAATTTTGATCTGATTCCATCTCTTACTTTCGGAATGTACGATATACTTCCTTTTTTATTAACATATCAGTATAAGTGTTGCATTTCATGTTGGGAAGAGATATCGTTTGAAAAGACACGTTACGAATGAGAGTTTCACTTTCATTAAAGCGAAAGCTGTGCTCTGACTGGCGAATGAATAGTTTCAACCAGTCAATCAAACTGGAATAATTGACGAATAAAAATAGGCATCTATTTTACTCGTTGCTATCCATCATATTTTCTCTTAAACATAACACAATGATTAATTGCTTTCTTATTATATTGTAGAGGAATTCGACAGATTATGCAGAAAATCACGAAAAATTTATCAGAAATATGGAGAAAAAATATCCATTAGAAGTTATACATTATTTATGATCGTAGTTGATATAAAATGACACAAAACTGTTTTAAATAATAATTGTATTTGTTGTACTTGTGATTGTGAAAATGTTGCATACAATGTTATGCTAATTATATACTTTTGCTCCAATTGTAGATCAAATCTGAGTCAGCATGTTACATGCAGTAAAGGAAATTTGTTTATATGTGTTTATATACTTTTAATATATATATATATATATATATATATTAATATATATATATTACTTTCTTTTCTTACCTTTGTTTTTCATATCGAAATTTAGAATATCTTAATTCTGCTTCATGCTTCATTAGTGCCGATTTTTTATTTTTTTAAATGGTGTTAGTTTGACAATGCACCAGCCTATACTTCAATGTCTGCGTTGGCCCTACCACTCACGTCGATAAATAGACTTTGATATTATTTATTTCAAATATTAAACTTATTTTTTCAATTAAAAAATTATTAAATATTTTTTGAAATAATATGATAACTAATAAGATAAATATTTATTTGTCTTCATTAGACTTGAGACTACAAACAGCAACAAGCTATATATTTTTATTTATTTAAATTTTTGTCATGCTGATTATAGTTGATTTTACAAATTACTGATTTTAATAACACCTTCTAAATATTATAGCATAAGTGGTGTAAGACAAAACGAGTAACAATAATTAGCAACCAAACGTAACGCCTATGTTAATATATCCTCTGTCAACGTGTCTGTAGTGGCTTATGTCGAAGTGCCATTTAACCCATATAAAACTTAATTTGACTGGTTTATCATTGATATCTAAGATGAAATGTTTGATGCAGCCAGCTCAAGATATTGTAACTATAATGTTTGTTGTACTAAACATAATGAAATTATTAATTGTATATAAAAAGTACTTGTTTTATTCTTATATGACAATTATACACGTACGATATAAATGTACGGGTACGATTACATAGCAAAGCTTTAGTTTACATTTTTTTTTAAAATACTGAAGCCATTTCCGAATTTAAAAAAAAATAGGTAAGCCTAATTTTGAAGAAAGATTTGTTAGTATGTATGTCTTCTTCTGGGAAAATGTCTTCTTCAAATTTGTTAGGCTCTTTATTCGTTCTCTCTCTCTCTCTCTCTCTCTCTCTCTCTCTCTCTCTCTCTCTCTCTCTCTGACAGAATCTAACAGTTTGGTAGGAAAGTTTCAGACATAGTATAGTGAAACCTGTTGCTGATAATATTGGATCCGCCATTTTCACAATAGCTTCTGGGCCGAATCAACAATAATTAAATGCGTGTATCAGTTGACATCGGAACTTTCCATTGACAAGTCAGCAGAATGTGACATCGTAATTGTGTCGTCAGATGGACTCCGTTCACAATTAAGTTTATCATATATTCTCTACATTTGTTTCTCAGTACTAAAATTTCCAATTCGTTAAATTAATAATAAATCATATTTTATTCTAAAGTGCCTTTAATGATGAACTCATAAATGAAATATTTATCATAGGTTATCCGGCATCTTTCTGAGAGGCTGAACTGTAACAAAGCACCGTGCAGTGGGCCACAGATTTCACTACCCTATATTCGTAAATGCATTATTATTCACTGTGTACTGTCGCCGACAATTATACCAAAAATGCTGAAATTATAATGAATAAGCAATTTACCTTTAAATGAACACTAATAATGCCTAAACCCAACTCCTGTTTCACCACCGAAAGGAAAGAGAAAACAACTGAACTAAAATTGATTGAATTAGTATTTGACATGGCTGTAATCTAAAACGTAGAAAAAAACCAATAGAATGTTCGGAACCATAGAAAGGCCCATAGGTTACAAATACAGGTCTAAGTCCACATAAATTCATTTGGTGGTTCACTATGACAGACAAATCTACACTTGATCATAAAAATAGCAATTTATTAGCATTTCAAAGCCTTTACCATTGCACAAAAACTATTCGATGTAAGTGTAGTAAAGTCTCTGTATATATTTATAATTTCAAGAAAATTTGGCAGATACACGTGATAACAATTTCAAGAATTGAAAATTGATAAGATTTATAAGCTCCTCTAACAGATCAGCTGATAAGCTAAGCTTCCTGTCTGGCTGTAAATTAAGTAGCAATCACGCCATGCCTTTGATATCAGTTGACAGTGGGTCCTTTCCATAAACATTTGATGTAGACGTTTTTACATTCAAACCATATATCACCCACTTCAGGCGTATGCAAATATATAATGCATATAAAGTCGAGACTCTTTGCGCAAGATAGCAAAAAAACCGTACTTTTAAATTAAACATAGGCCATAACTCAACTTTTGACGAAAAAAGTTAAAATTAAAAGTGACACAAGCTTTCGTAAAATATATTTGCACATAGAAACAGCTGATGTAGACATTTTTATATTCAAACGATATATCACCCACTTCAGGCGTACGCAAGCAAATATATAATGCATAT
Source organism: Unio delphinus (assembly GCA_029339505.1). NCBI lineage: Eukaryota > Metazoa > Mollusca > Bivalvia > Unionida > Unionidae > Unio > Unio delphinus. The sequence goes on along the minus strand of JAQISU010000034.1, from coordinate 6,674,196 downwards.
AAAGTTGAGACTCTTTGCTCAAGATAGCAAAAAAGCCGTACTTTTAAATTAAACATAGGCCATAGCTCAACTTTTGACGAAAATAGTTAAAATTAAACGTGACACAAGCTTTCGTAAAATATATTTGTACTCACTAAATTTATCCCATGCAATCACTGAAATGTTGTTAAGCAATAATTAAAGATTCAAAGGAAACATTTGAAGCAAAATACCGGTCATTATTAAAAAAAATTTAAAAAGGCTAAACTGGAACTTGACTTAATTCTTATTAATATCAGGCCTCGTGCCACATTTGTCTTTCAAAAGTTAATAAAGATCCCTTTGCAAGAATAAAAAGTCCACTCAAACCCTAAAATTCGAAACTGTTATCTTTTTATACATAAAATATATAGTTTTGTCATGGTGAACTATTTGAAAAGAATATATAACGACGTGGTTAAGTATTCATCATAAGAGATAATTAGCTAGATGTTTAATCGATAGTTGTTTTTTATAGATAGGTAGGTAGGTAGGTAGGTATGGTGAATGCATGCATGTATACATGTATGTGTATTTGAATGGATGGATGGTGGGTGGATAATAATAGAAATATAGGTTGATAGGATCGTAATTATGTATGTGATATATATATATATATATATATATATATATATATATATATATATATATATATAGAGAGAGAGAGAGAGAGAGAGAGAGAGAGAGAGAGAGAGAGAGAGATTGAATATGTTGCTTTATGAGTGATTTAATCCAACAGATATCCTGTAGCAAGTTTGATCCGTACCCATTTCATTTTTTTTGTATAAGCATTGCCGCAGTTTTTTTTACTGAATGCAAAATCTCCTGAAATAACATAAAATAAATATCGTAATGGTTTTCTCATCGACAGTCTACATATTTACCTAAATAACTTACTACTATGCCATCACATAACACTATAATACTGTTATTTTATTTATTTGAACTTATTTGTTTTTATTTGAACGCATTTTTGTTGAATTACAAAACAATACTTATCTTAATAGTTAGATTCACGGATATGGTGAAGTTGTTCCATCATCTCTGCATGTACTTATAGGTATGCATAGTCAATTACCAAAAGACATAAAGCTGCCCTTAATATCTGCAAAATGTACAAAAACCCAATAACAACATACACAACATATGTAGTTTAAGAATCGAATATATGTTTCTAGCGAAAATGCATAAAGATACAATATGTATTCGCGTTTAAATCAAGTCCAAAATGAAAACAATATAGATCCCGCTCTGCCATCACATAATGCGCCGGCAGATTGTTGTCTTTGATGTTGACGTATAAGAGAGTATATACAACAGTCATATCATCATATCAGTTTAGTGGTTATGCAGCATGATGAATTGAGTCTTAATAAAGATTCTTTAAATGATTCAGTGCAAAAGGTTGACTATGGCAATAACAACACTGATGATGAATGTGATGTTTGTGAGTTACTCACTTCATTTACATATTGTCCTGTGAGTATATACAGTATGTATCTTATAAAAAAAACACATATGAGTAGTTGTACTTGGGCTACTCGAGGGACATATCATAATTATATATGCACACATTGGTTACCATACGGGGACCTCTTGAGGAAAAGGGAACTTCCTACTTTTAAAAAGATCCATTGATTTAACGAGGGAATTGTGTTATAAGGATACTAGTATGTATAGGGAAGAAAGCTATTATGTCGACAAAAGAGTTTATTGGCACGAACAAGAATGGTAACCTTACAATAGTGAAGGAAGGGAACCACTCTAGTAGCCTAGTGGTCAGAGCGTTCGCCGCGGAAGTGGGAGGTCGTGGGTTCAATCCCCGGCTGAGTCATTCCAAGGACTTACAAAAATGGTACTAACAGCTGCCTCGTTTGACGCTCAGCATTAAGAGGTTAGTGTTAGGACCGACCTGCCAAGTGTCAGGATAATGTGACTGGGTGGGGGACATGCTACATGTCCATGGCACGATGTCCCAGCGCTAGACATCACTATAAACTGCCTCACTGTAGATATCGTAGCGATATGACTGAAAACTTGTTAAAGCTAAGTTAAAAATCCTAATCAAACAAACAAACAAACAATAGTAAAGGAAACAAAATAGTCCAAGCTTAATAGGAACAGGGGATAATGCAATGTTAACGTTTATATCTACAATCCTAACACACCATATACAAAATCCAGCACTCACATTTTCATTACTATCCAAATAACACATATACAATCCAGCACACACTATTTGATTACTATCCAAACACACCCCTACAAACTAAACAGTCTAAAGAAAAGGGTAGGAAGTATTGATTCATACACTTGTACAAAAAAACACACAAACATTCTATCACACACAAAAAGGGTAATAAATTGTTTATAGATACAATACTATGCTCTTACACACAAACATACAAACACAATGGTGGTCGGGTTAGATGTCAGCAACATAGACATATTGCGTTACAAATATATTAGCATCTCTCTCTCTCTCTCTCTCTCTCTCTCTCTCTCTCTCTCTCTCTCTCTCTCTCTCTCTCTCTCTCTCTCTCTTTGAAAATGACGTTTGATTTCTGTAAATAATCTGCCCAGTGATTACATCTCCCTGGCTTGGCAACCCTGACCACGCATCTCTACCTTCAGTTCTTTCAATTTTTCTTATATTAAGTCAGCTGGAGTATATCCATCCTTCCTTCATCCAATCTGGATAACGGATGATTCCTACTATTTTTTTCTGGATCTTCATCGGCTTGGTTTTTAGTCACTAAAATCGCCTTTCCCTCTTCTTCCGCTTCTCTACCCTTCTCTCCTCTGGCCACGCTGCCTTGATTTATGTAAACGTCATCCTCCTCCACCTTTCTTACATACCTATTGGTTGTTATATGTAATATCAGCTCCCTGCGATAATTACTTTGATTTGGGTAACACATAATTTGTATCTGCTCCAGGAGCTAAATTTGTATCTACTCCATTCTCTCCATCAAACTTATGGCTTCCCATAACTTCCCAACATTGCAATGCAAAACGGTTGTCATTCGTTTTCTTTACGCTCATAGGACACATAGGATCGCTGGCGCTTTATACGGTATTAACACGGACATGTAGGACAACATCTCGCAAACAAAATACCCCCGCAGAGAGAGAGAGAGAGAGAGAGAGAGAGAGAGAGAGAGAGAGAGAGAGAGAGAGAGAGAATACGAAAGGAAACAGAAGTTACGTAGACCTAAAAGAAACTAGTATTATTTTCATTGTTCTTACCAAAATCCCTTTTTTGACTGGGAATTAAAATTTATAGAACAAGGACAGGAAGTTTATACCCACAAACATATCTACTATCGCACTGGTTTAGGATTTTAAAGTTCAATTGTGAACATACACATACAAATAAAAAATAAAACCCAACAGAAACAAGTATTCTTGGCAATCATTAAGCAGTATTTCTATAATCTTTAAATTTGGTTGGCCATGAAAAGAGACACTGCAATTTTTGTACGCCTAACATTCATACCTCCGAGTCTAGCTCGGTAGGTACCCCATCTTCCACTCCATCTATTTGCACACCAAGGATTGAAAAGAAAGGCATGGATAAGGGCTCTGATTATGATACTTTCACAATCTCCCGTTTGAGGGACTAAGAATTAATGCCTCTATTTATTGTTGTTGCTGTTGCCACTGTTGTTGTTTGTGCTGCAGCTTCCTGTCTCAGTTTTCAAGCTAGCCGACCCTAATACTTCTCGGCTTGGTTTGACAGCACAGCATGGACTCGTCTATGGTACTTTTTCTTTCTCGCACGTCTTCTTTTGCACTATCACATCTTCCTCCAATGTCATGAAGACTATTTCATTTGACGTTTTAAAATGCATTATGTTCCTTTCTGAATCAAGCCCACCGAATTGATGGACTTAAGGTGTACTAAGATCTCGCCAAACATTGCGGCTGTATGGCTCATTCTTGATTTCTTTATGTAGTTCACTATGGATGTCATGGCCGGTGAACACACCGCTTTACATCGGAAAAGCACTGATAAGAAGAAGAGCATATCCCCGACTCGGTGCATGGTCGAAACAACATTTATTTGCGTAAATTCAATGATATATTCCAGAGGACGGAATAAGTAGAAACTAAAATATTAAAACCTGTGATCGTTGGGAAAGTAGACGGCTAGGCTACCCAGTGGGTTCCTGGTTGATGACAGTCATCTGTGTTGATGACATAGGCTTGAACGTCTTTAGCTTTGCGATGGTAAAGTAGACATATAGCACACACCACAAGATTCAAAGAGGCTGCATATGGTATCACGGTACCAATTGTTTTTCCATAGACCTCAATGCTAATATTTGGAGAGATAAATATATTTTCTATCCTAATTTAGCGTGCATCTCACACACTGTTATAGAGAACAATGTTAGATTGTCAATTTGACAATGACAAAACCAGGTACTCCATTGCATTTAAGAGAGATAACTCTGCTGGAACTTGACAGGGGTATGAGTTATCTAGTCACAACATACCTATTTTCAGTCATGTGTATTACATTTTCAAAAAATCATAAAAAAATACAAAATTTGATCTATTTAGGAATTTGCATAAATTCACATGTTGCCAAGAGGCTAACCTTTTTTTCAAGCCTAACAGAAACTACAACTCTTACATAATCCACCAATCAAAGCTTGTGTTGTTGTTTTTAAGCTACACCCACATGGACTTGCGCAATTGGTACCGTTATACCATATGAATTGTGAGTCAGAAGGTAATGAAGTTCCTAGTTATCAATTCTTGTTTCTATTGTGTTTTCACATGTAACGATCAATCGTCAATTCTCACATGATTTTTGTCCTTAAACATTTCTTTCAAATAAGTCCATGAACCACGGGTAGGTTCAATAATGCTCTGTTGCAAGAGAACATCGATGTGTTTGGACTCCAGAGAGACGCAGTGGATTGAGGGAATGGTCACGCAAGTCTTAATTCAACTTTCTCAAAATACTTTCATCCGAATGAGAGGCCATACCTCGTCTAAATGCTCTTGCGACTTTTATTATTGACTCAAAATCATACATTTGCAGTGTTGTTTCTGACTAGGGAGATAATTTTTTAAATATCCATTCAATTTTCGCAGTTGAGTTCAAGTGCATTATCAAAATCTGCGTACAAGGTGAAGTTCAGTACGCTGGTTACTGTAAACAAGTTCCACACGAAGTTGGTAATGAAGCCAGTGAGTAAATGTTTTGATAACTGTCCTTGGAAATATAATTCTGGATATTGGATCGGAGTCCAGAGCCAATGATGTCGGTTTTCACATACTCTCGAAGTATCGGATACTTGGCTGTCGTTCTGCTCAAAGTTAGATTGATGTCGGTTCCCACTTTTGTAAAACATTCACAAGGTGCACGTACAGTCTGACTTCTTCGATGATGTTTTTGTACTCGCTAGCATTGGTAATCAAATGGAAGATAGAACTACTTTGATTTAGTTTCAGGCGTATAATCACTCAACTCAGCAGATAATTGTCTTGGGACCATATATCCAAATGAAAAATATCCATTAATTCTAATTTGAGTCCGCATTTGATTTTCTTCTGATAGTGTTAAATCCAAATATATGGCATCCAAAGTCAACGCTGTGCCAATGAACGTATCTTGAAGGGTTTCGAAGTCTTTTTCTGCCTCATCCTTGCTTTGATGTAGAAGACGAAATACATGTGATGCCTAGGCCAGAAGTATAAAACGAATTTACAGAAGTGTCTCGGCAACTCAAAACGTCTTTGAAAGTTTGAAGCAACACGTTTTTTTTTTAATTTTCTCATAAAAGTTCATTTTACCTTCTTTGCAAATTAGGACGTTTTAAAGAATTTCTTTTCATTGTGTTAAAACTGTCAAAGATGTATTTGTAAGACATGCAATCTTTTTAAAATCAGAGCAACCATACAAATAGCTGATTGTAACATATCTTCTAAATCATGTCCTCGATGAAGTTTCGCCGCAACAGTGTCAAAATATGATTTAGTGACGGGAAATCAAATTCAAGGACAACTTTATGCTTGTTTCCGAATTCCTTGTAAATAGCGATGGCAGAATCCACTTTTAAAAGCATGACACTGACTAACAGACCACTGTTTTGCAACACGTTGTTCTCGTGTGTGTGTGTGTGTGTGTGTGTGTGTGTGTACTGGAGTTTTAACGCAACTTTAAACAAATTTCAGTGTTATAGCTACGATTTTTTCAGTGTTTTGCAACACGTTGTTCTCGTGTGTGTGTGTGTGTGTGTGTGTGTGTGTGTGTGTGTGTGTGTGTACTGGAGTTTTAACGCAACTTTAACAAAATTTCAGTGTTATAGCTACGATATTTTCAGTGTGGCAGTTTATAATAAAGTATAGGACAGGCAACGGGGAAAGGACAGACGAACACGTTTTAATTTTATAAAAGACAAATTTTGTTTGAACAAGAACTAGGAGAGGCCTAGGTGTTTATTACCCTATGATCCGTGATCGCTCTGTTCGGCCCTGGTGATTTCTAGCAGTGGGGCATCACGCTGCAGACATATGACATCATGTCCAAACCAGTCGCATTATCCTGACACCAGGCCGACCAGTACTAACACTAACTTCTTAATGCTCGCGCCTTGCGAGGCAGCTGTATGTACCATTGTTATAAGTCTTTGAAATGAATTGACCGGAGTTCGAACCCGCGACATCATGCATCCAAGGAGGACTAGACCCATGAGTAAAGCGACTACTCTATGACATCAAGTCACAAGAGCAGCCAATTCAAACTTTTCGATAAAAACTGCATTGACCCCACACCCTAACATAAATGTAAAAATACTAAAATGAGGTGAAGGGTCAGCAGAAACTTGAACCAACTGCATGATGATACAAAAGATTATCACATGTTCCAAATGCATAGAGAGTGCATGCGACTGTACATTCCAGGCTAAAAATTTCTTCACATTATTCGTTATTGGTTGGTTTTTTGAAATAACGATACATGATTATGGCATTCACTGTTGCAAGTTCATTAGAAACTGCACTGAAACTGCGAACACTCTAGATAGGGTAACTCATCACTTCTTGTTATGAAATTATTCCGTTGTTTAAAAAAATGACCATTTCTGACTCCCCGCTCCAGTTACCCTAAGTGGTTAGGGCATCCGACTCGAATGCAGAAGAATGCGGGTTCGAACTCCAGACGAGTCATCCCAAAGACTAATAAATATGCTACTAGCAGCTCCCTCGCTTGGCTCCCGACATTAAGAGTTAGTGTAAGGACTGGTCGGTCTGGTATCAAGATAATGTGAGACATGATGCTTCGTGTCAGTGGCGATATGACTTAAGTTGTTACCGCTATGTTAAAAACACACACACACACACACACCATTTCTGACTCATCACATCATGTTTTGACATTACATGTATACACAAGCATAGAAATACATGTAGTTATTATTATTATTAACAATTTTTAATATAAAGGGGGCTATGTTGGTGCGGAGGTGCGACTTAAATTACACACAAATTATGCTGAAACTAGGATTGCGTCTCCTCTGCAGTTCAGTCTAAAGTGACGCTAATTACAATTCAAGTAACTGTGCGCGACTGCAAAAGTCCGGGCTGATCTCACTTTTAGCGAAGGTAAAAAGTAGACCCAATATCATTACTCCACCAACAAATGTACTTACGCAGTCGTAAGTAGTTATATTGTTTTAAAAATGTCTGTTTAATTCATCACATCTTGTGTACAAGATTAAATCGTTAAAAATGACTGATTCTGAGTCTTCACATATTATTTTGACATTATTGCATTGTTAAATAATCACCATTTCTGACTCATCACAGCTTAAAAATTCTAATATTATATTGTTAAAAAATGACACATTTTGATTTATCACATATTGTTTTGACATTGTTATGTTATTTAAAAAATGACCATTTCATCCTCAGAGTTTCTTCGTAACCTAAACTTTCATCATTCAGAAGAGAAAAGTGATAATAATAATAATAATAATAATAATAATAATAATAATAATAATAATAAATTGATTATATAAATTGCTTGATGTGATATTATTTATATTTTCTAACTGAGGATTGTCAATGAAAGGAAAGGATCAACGTGTGTCATCCCACTTAGCTGACAAGCCACACAAATGTCAGGCTCTGGTTAGACTTGCTATTATAATCTGAACAGAAATAGTTATGTCTGGCCAATGGGCCTACATTCAGTTCGCCCATTACTCAGAGGGCATCGAATGACCACTTGATGGATTGTTCATACTAGCCCTGACAGTAATCAACTATTCAACATCGTGTCGAGCAACTCAAGTCAACTTTTCGAACTGTAACTATGATGGTGATACACCTTTTTATTTAATAAAAACAATCCAGTTTGGACACCCCTTTTTACCCACGTCTTAGCCAATTGGACACCCACCTTTACTCACGTACTAGTAATTGGATACCCCTATGTTTATTCACGTGTTAGTCAATTGGATACCCCCTTTTCACTCACGTATTAGCCAATTAGACACAACTTTTTACACACGTATTAGCCGATTGGACAACTTTTTACACACGTATAATGACATTCGTGAGCATGTCATTCTAACTATATGGAGAAAAAAGTTTTAGATTAACGCAACTTCAAAATAGGAAAACAAATGTACAGAGTTATGGGAACTGAAAGTTATTTCATATTTCATTTCTTCTAATCGAGTTTGTGGGACCACTGAACAGTTTGTGAGATCATGTTAACGGCAGGAGATATAAGAATACACGAAATGTCGCAAGGTCAATAGAAGCCCCAGTGTCATGTACTTAAAATTCAAAACTAAGCAAATTATCAAACAGCTTAAAAGTGCTGTTGGCATGGGGAAGAAGTCATGAATTGTAAATGTCTACAAGGTGTATTGACCATGATCTATACGAACTCATTAATTGCAAATATATACATAGTTTATTGAGTGTGGTGTATACAAATTAATAAATTATACAAGCCTGCATAGTTTATTGACTGTGGTAAATAAATACTATTGACTTGTATATGTCCTCATACTTATTGACTTTTATACACGAATTCAGGAATTGTACATGTCTGCATAGTTTATTAATTTTGTACACAAATTCATGAATTGTACATGTCTGCATAATGAATTGTACATGTGTGCATAGTTTATTGATTGTTGTATATTCGAACTCATGAATTGTAGTTGTTATTGTAGGATTTAACGCCATTTTTCAGCACAAGATAGGCTATATATGGCGGCCAGTATAACTAGTGGAGGAATAACCCTGCAAAACCCTGAGAAGAACAATCTACCCAAGAGAAGCTACTGGCAAGTTTTCTCACATACCCATGTTAGCCGAGCACGAAACTAGAACCAACGCAGAGGTGTGATCTTAAATATCTGTATATCACGAACTCATGAACTGTAAATGCCTCCATAGTTTATTAAATGTAGTATATGCAGATTTATGTATTGTACATGTCAGTATAGCTTATTCACGGTGGTATGTACAAACTCTTAAATTGAAAATGTCTGCATAGTTTATAGGCTATGGTATATATGAACTAAGGAATCATAAATGTCTGCATAGTTTATTAACTATGGTATATATGAACTAAGGATTCATAAATGTCTGCATAGTTGATTAACTGTGGTATATATGAACTAAGGAATCATAAACGCCTGCATAGTTTCATTATAGTCTGCATAGTTAATTAACTGTGGTATATATGAACTAGGGAATCATAAATGTTTGCATAGTTTCTTGGCTGTGGTATATATGAACTAAAGATTCATAAATGTCTGCATAGTTTATTAACTATGGTATATATGAACTAAAGATTCATAAATGTCTGCATAGTTTCTTGGCTGTGGTATATATGAACTAAGGATTCATAAATGTCTGCATAGTTTATTAACTATGGTATATATGAACTAAAGATTCATAAATGTCTGCATAGTTTCTTGGCTGTGGTATATTTTAATTAAGGAATCATAAATGTCTGCATAGTTTATTAACTATGGTATATATGAACTAAGGAATCATAAATGTCTGCATAGTTTCTTGGCTGTGGTATATATGAACTAAAGATTCATAAATGTCTGCATAGTTTATTACCTGTGGTATATATGAACTAAGGAATCATAAATGTCTGCATAGTTTCTTGGCTGTGGTATATATGATCTAAGGAATCATAAATGTCTGCATAGTTTATTAACTATGGTACCATTAAACATAAATTCTCAGATCAAAGGCATAAAGGAATATATAGGAAATGCGTACTGATGTATGTAGCTGGAAACCAGAAATATTGTTATTTTTTATGATAAAGCCATATGGCAGATTAATCAACATCATGACCAATGTACAAAAGATATAGCAGAAAAAATACACGCTATAGCTGCGTTCGTCCCATTTTACATATAAAGCAATAATTCAGTCACAATCAAATATTGCTGTCTAACTTAATTAAGATATCATTATTACTGGGATTGATTTCAAGTTTAAATGGCAACATTCATGGCATACTGGTAGATGCTTTTAATTAGAGTAAATGTACATTTAATGTGAACTATTTGAGGATTTCTTTTAATGCCTGATATACATCGTCACTATGCAAAAGTCCGATTAGTAGTGATACAGTTTATGTCAAATCAACACAATGTAGGCTGAATTAAGCCTCTTAAAGTTCTAAAACATGAATATAATGTACATTTTTTTTTTTAAATCATGGAAGATATTGCCAATCAAATTAAGGTATATACTGAGCACCAAAGGATTAAGTTTAAAGGCATATATATATATATATATATATATATATATATATATATATATATATATATATATATATATATATATATATATATATATATATATATATATATATATATATATATGATATATAGTGATGCGTGTCGTCATGATATCTTCTGTATTTGCAAACAAAATTATGTACGTCTTCTACATTCATTGTTCTTTTTATTTTTGGAGTGGTGGTGGTGGATCATGTTTTTAAATAGTCTTAAGAAGCTATTTTTTTAGTTTCTGATTCTTATAAAGGATAGCAAATATCCGACACAAATATGTACACCAAAAAAAGAAAAAAAGAATCCACTTTCTCGTAAAGATTGTTTCTTGAATAATACCATATCTCTGCACAAGCCCCTCCCACTGTACACATTAAACCCCTCCCACTGTACACATTAAACCGCGTTGTTACTTGACCCTGTGCAGATTTTGACCTGCGTTGTTCACAAAACGGGAAGAAAGTCTACTGCTCCACAGGAACCAATATTATGCTTTCTGTAACTCCTGTATGTTAGAGGAACTCGTCGCCACTGGCTCGATAATGTGTGCCGTGCAAGGAATTCACACACACACATAGGAAATTTTAGAGACGAATGTCAATTGTAAAAGACTCAGTGGAAGTCAGTGTTCTTCGTAGAAGCTGATTCTTCTTATTATTTCTTTCCTCTGCATCTTATATTTGGAAAAATGGGAGATTAAGGCCAAAAGGGATGCACATCCCTTTCATTTAGTGTGGAGATTCTACCCTGCTTAATCAGTCAGCCTCTGGAAATGTTGTTCCGGTAAGTACAGTAGCCGTGTGGAGAACCTGATGGATGTAATCATATGTGTGTGTGTGTGTGTGTGAGAGAGAGAGAGAGAGAGAGAGAGAGAGAGAGAGAGAGAGAGAGAGAGAGAGAGAGAGAGAGAGAGAGAGAGAGAGAGAGAGAGATATTCATAAGTATGTGAATTCACAGAATAGTAGAAACCATTAGCTAAGTTCTGTCTGCAGGTGTAATATTAAGTTCTGTCTGCAGTTGTAATATTAAGTTTTGCCTGCAGTTGTAATATATCTGAGTAGAAAGTATATTATATAGAGCCATTATACTTTACTGACAGGAAATCGTTACTATGGTTCATTTAAGCAGCACCCTTCCTCCAATATCACTGTGTACGGCATGGATAATCATTCCACTGAAAATCTATTCGTCAAGCATGTCAGCAATTCAATTTTTATCTATCGATGAAAAATAAGACGATATATTATGTATTCGCTAAATATGGGGTCTATGTGAATTCCAAGGGTTATACTCAATCCCAAAGATGATACGTCATCATTTATAATATACTTACTATTTTAATATAAACTCTGATAAAATGGACGATATAAAGGAAGGGGTAGGGATACAATATAAATTAAATACGCTTTATTGCCAGTTACAATTCATGTAGCAAATAATGACGACCGCTCAAAAAGAAAAACTAAAGATGTGTTAGATGTAGCGTGCATGTCACTAACTTAATAGCTGCTGGTATCCCTGGATGTCATTGCATGTACTGTACACTTGCTGTAGTTTATATATGAAAATTAACAAGCCTGTTAAGTTTTATCCGCCCCCCTAAAAATTGAAATGTAGTCTCTGCTGGCAACGAATACACGCCGAAGATCCCGAGGTCTCGGTAAGAATGTTGTAAAACAACAATCCAGACAGCTCAACAAGAATTATTACATCACTTAAAGAGCTGATTTACATAAAGAACTGTCAGTTAGAAGCTGTTAGTTCAGTCTGGGAAAGAAAATCTGGCAAACGCCCGGACGACAGGAACGATAAATGAAGCAATAATACAGCTGAGACTCGAATAAAAATTGGTTTTCAAAAATCTGCGATATTTTGTGGGCAACCTATACCTCAGTAGTTGTGACTGACAAAGCTAACAACAATTCAGGCCTTGGCCTTCAACCAGTTACAATATTCGTATACAATATTGAAAATACCGATGGTTAATTAATTAAAATTCTAATCTGGTTCAAAGTGAATTGCTTGCTCATAACATGAGTTAGCATTGTCTAGCAAAATTCTTTGAGCCACACAGCAAATTTGATTTACAGTCGGACAGCTCAGAGTAACGAAGCTATAAGGAAAGAAATATGAAATGTAGATAGCTGTTATCTAATTTCTGTATTCCCTAGCTCATCATTCAAAGGTATCTATACAGCGGAGGAACGGTAACCAATTACAAAACTAATCTGAAATTGCATATCGATCCACTTGGTAAAGTAATAATTTTCAATTAATTTGTCAGCGGATCAAAATGTTGTTTCTTTTCACATAGATGGGTAGCTTTTTTCTTTACGGAATAACGGTAATTAAATGGATTGTCTACTTTGTTTTGTCAGTGTTCAAAGTCTACTTCATTTTGTCAGTGTTCAAAGTCTACTTTATTTTGGCCCAGTGTTCAACAGTATACTTTATTGTGTCAGTGTTCAAAGTCTATTTAATTTTGTCAGTGTTCAACTGTCTACTTTATTTTGTAAGTGTTCAACAGTCTATTTAATTTTGTCAGTGTTCAACTGTCTACTTTATTTTTTCAGTGTTCAATTGTCTATTTAATTTTGTCAGTGTTCAACTGTCTACTTTATTTTGTCAGTGTTCAATTGTCTATTTAATTTTGTCAGTGTTCAACTGTCTACTTTTTTGTCAGTGTTCAACTGTCTAATTTGTTCTGTCATAGTGCTATAATCTACTTTGATGGGTCCTAGTCTTATACAATTTAGTTTATTTAGTCGCAGTATAATACAGTTTACTTGGTTTTGTCCCAGCCTCATACAGTTTACTTGGTTTTGTCCCAGTCTCATACAGTTTACTTGGTTTTGTCCCAGCCTCATACAGTTTACTTGATTTTGTCCCAGTCTCATACAGTTTACTTGATTTTGTCCCAGCCTCACCCAGTGTACTTCTTTTTTGTCAGCCTTATCCAGTGTATTTTGTTTTCTCTCAATCTTATACACTTTAGTTTATTTTGTCCCAGTCTTGTACAATGTACTTGGTTTTGTCCCAGTCTTATACAGTGTATTTTGTTTTGTCCCAATCTTATACAGTGCACTTGGCTTTTACCCAATCTTTTACAATATATTTAATACTGTCCTTTTGAGACCAGTTTAGCAGTAAACTTATGTTAAAGACTTTTTGTTGTTTCTTAAAAAAACAACAGAAAAACAATGCATTCGTTATATTTTGAGGGCGAATAACCATTGATTCTACTATATTTACATAGGTCCTCTTTATAAAGATATAATACATACGATACAAGAGTCCTCTTTGTACTGATATAATGCATACAATACAAGAGTCCTCTTTTTAAAGATATAATGCATACAATACAAGAGTCCTCTTTTTAAAGATGCAATGCATACAATATGAGGGTCCTCTTTATATAGATACAATGCATACAATACAAGAGACCTCTTTATAAAGATATAATGCATACGATACAAGCATCCTCTTTATAAGGATATAATGCATACAAAAAACTGTCCTTCTTCAATCAGATACAATTCACACGATACAAAGTCTTCCTTCTTCTAGATGCAGTGCATATGATATAAAAGTCATTCTTTATTAACATACAATACATGTGATAATATGTGAATTCATATAGAGGATCTAGAGGTAAAAACATCGAGGTAGCCACTCAAGCATGTACAACTGTCGACACGGAGATCATTCATTTTTCCCCTGAACATTGCTTTAAGTATTCATGGTAAATGCAGTCCAGATATACAATATGTATTTAGAGGTCGATGTAAAAAGGTATATACTTTCGGTTTAGGTGATATATTTACCTTACAATAATAATTATCAGAGGAACACGGAGTGAATAAGTAGATGAGAGTTATTACAAGATCGCCAAGAGAGTGTGCCTGTTACGATTTAGTGGCAGTATTAGTGATTACATTCATTAGAATTAAAAAACTTAAAAATTAAAAACCATATTTAGTTTAGAAACTATGTCAAATGCAAGTTCAAGCATCCTCTCCTAGTATGTATTCTTGGTCCAGAGATTATGCAGGCGTTTAGTATAAGCTCAGAAACCCGTTCATATTTCCCATAACCCGTAATTCTTGACAGAAGTTAACATATATTCCAAAATATAGCTTGTGTGCAATATTATTTATTTTCTGTCTTAATTAGCAACCAATCACCGTAATTCAACTCTTATTATCTAATTACCTTTATACACGCCATTTACATCCCCCATTGAATGGAAAACTTATCCTCCTCGTCTCATCTTTGTGTTTTTTTTTTTATTTTTTTCGTTTATTAGTAATATATTCAAGTCGTATTTATTCAAGGCACCGATATGACCCATTCGACTAGTCATATTATGGATATATAGCAGAATTAAGTTGAAGACTGGCCACGAATATATATAAATACGTTAGAAAACAATGGAATTGATGTTTGTCCCACTTATTATAACAAATATATATAAATACGTTAGAAAACAATCGAATTGATGTTTGTCCCACTTGTCCCACAAATATATATAAATACGTTAGAAAACAATGGAATTGATGTTTGTCCCACTTATTATAACAAATATATATAAATACGTTAGAAAACAATCGAATTGATGTTTGTCCCACTTATTATAACAAATATATATAAATACGTTAGAAAACAATCGAATTGATGTTTGTCCCACTTATTATAACAAATATATATAAATACGTTAGAAAACAATCGAATTGATATTTGTCCCACTTATTATAACAAATATATATAAATACGTTAGAAAACAATCGAATTGATGTTTGTCCCACTTGTCCCACAAATATATATAAATACGTTAGAAAACAATGGAATTTATGTTTGTCCCACTTATTATAACAAATATATATAAATACGTTAGAAAACAATCGAATTGATGTTTGTCCCACTTATTATAACAAATATATATAAATACGTTAGAAAACAATCGAATTGATGTTTGTCCCACTTATTATAACAAATATATATAAATATGTTAGAAAACAATGGAATTGATGTTTGTCCCATTTATTATAACAAATATATATAAATACGTTAGAAAACAATGGAATTGATGTTTGTCCCACTTATTATAACAAATATATACGTATTAAAGGTTCCTTAATTATCTATCATCAGTATATCAATCGTGATCCATAATCTAAGCTTAAAATATTAAGCTCTTCTTTCACACACACACACACACACACACACACACACACATGTATATGTTAATTTCAACTTTAATGGGACTGAAAAGCTCATCAAACATAGTGATATTTTAAGGCAACAGTTTTACTATTTGTGACGTAGCAACATTTGGTTGGCTTGTAGTGCTCTATTCTGTTTAATTCAGAGCAACGACTGGTTTTGTTTGCAATGCACAGATCTGAGTCATTCGGTGCAACAATTGGTTGGTTGGTATACAATGCCATAATTTGAATAACTCAAGGTAACGATTGGTTGGCTTGGGACGATCTAAAATGAGTGATTCAAGACAACAGTTAACAAGTTTAGGATGGTTTGATATGAGTGATTCAAGCCAACAGGAAACTGGTTTGGGATGGCTTTAATACGAGTCATTCAAGGCAATAGTTAAATGGTTTGAGAAGATTTAATACAAGTGAATAAACTTATTATCTGGTTGGGTTAAGATGATCTAATATGTTGCAAGAAAATAAAAATTGCGAGAAAGCGTGGACTATTTCATCGTATTCGAGGATAGTTTTTATCGAGCGAGATAGCATGGACTATTTCATCGTATTCGAGGATAGTTTTTATCGAGCGAGATAGCATGGACTATTTCATCGTATTCGAGGATAGGTTTTATCGAGCGAGATAGCATCGTGGTTTTAACATTGTTTAAAACACGTGCTCTAACGTAGTAGAGAAGTGAACTGTGCTTACTTAGATATATTCGGCAAACAACAATAATGCAAATGAACAAAGTTTGCATACGCTAATTTTATACAAAACTGCATACTTTTTAATTGCATAATTTGTAATTTGTAATATTAGTAATACGATATATATAATCTTTTTAATGACTTTATTTAAAGAGGATAAATAATTAGCTGAAGAACTAATCTACCTTAAGACCCTCATAAACATATATGCATACAGACAGACATACATACAGACATACCAACATACACACATACATTATTATTATTATTATTGATGTTGTTGTATGTATTTTACTGTGATTCATACCTTATGAAGCTGGTGGTGTTGACACGTCACTATGTCAGTGTTGGAATGAACTCCTACGGTATGGAGCAGTATTCATATTTGAACACTCAAATGCTCTCATGAAGTCATGTTCGTCACCATAAGGAAATATTAAATTGTCCATTTATCTTTTAAAGTTATTCCATACGTTCGTTCAGAATGAGAAACATTTACAATTACACATACATGAACAAATAATGGCTAGAAATGTAAAATGCACGTACAGATACACAAATTATGTATTATTTATTATGTAGATTTAATGAGCTTCTATATTATTATTGTTTTAATTTTTATTTTTAATATTTTTTAATTGATATTGTTCTTTGGACAAATTATTTATTGTGTCAGTCATCAGAATTATATAGATTTGAATGCTTTTTCTGTTGTTTCTTTATTTATTTGAGTTCTTCCGAGGATTCTCAAATCATTTGATGCTGTACATGCTGACTCTCAATCCAATTATGTTACGAGATCTTGCTGTTTGTAAATACAGTTATGTTACACGATCTTGCTGTCTGTAAATACAGTTATGTTGCAAGATCTTGCTGTCTGTAAATACAGTTATGCTACCAGATCTTGCTGTCTGTAAATACAGTGATGTTACGAGATCTTGCGGTCGGTAAATACAGTTAATGCTACATACGAGATCTTACTGTCTGTATTTAATGTTACGTACACGATATTGCTGTCTCTAGTTAATGTTACGTGCGAGATATTGATATCGTTAAATACACATAATGTTTAATGCGAAATATTGCTTTCTCTAAATACAGTTAGTGCGATCTACGAAGTCTTAAAAGCGTGGTGGATACGAAAATTATATTTCCGGCATCCTAGCACAGTTATCTAGAAAATCAATCAAATCACAGCTCGGTCTCAGTAATGAAGGCTAATGTAGGCCCTGAGCGATTTTCTCAGAGACGACTAGGAATTGTCAATATAATAAGAACGCAAGATGCTTTGTTCTTTAAGCAATTTGGTAAATATTGACACAGCCTGTGTAGTAAGGCAAGGACTTGGGCTCGATGCCTGGCCATATCATTCCACGTCAGCTGCCTCAGAGAGTACTTGCAATATGAGACAAAAAAATTGAATTTTTTTCAAGAACTCTACAAGGTCAGAAGAAAATTCGTGATTTATTATGTTTTGAGACATCATTCTGTATTATTTTTATCTGCTTTTGTATCATGTATCATCATGCATGATGACTGACGTAGGTGTAAGTACTGGTAAGACAAAGAAATGTAAGAAATCGAAATATTCATCTTGCAGTAGCGGAGTACACAAGCACAACCTCAATAAATTAACAATATCGTCCTCCAATCCGAGATCAAGTCCGAAGTCGGCTCAACATATTGTGAATCCTACTGGTACTCTTGGTTCTGGTAATCTTTTCAGCAAGTGACTCAAGTATAATTCCTTCGAATCAAATTTGCTATGGAGTGCCATTTTGAACATCACCGCCTCCATCCTGATTTTGTCATTGGCACTCTCACTCTACCTTTCCAATTTATACTTATGGATCTATATCCAAAGGGACAATCTCGATCTGTGACCTTTATATCTGCATCTAAAGACATAAATGTCGAGTAGATTTTTGATGAGAAAAAAATTCAAGTGAGTTATGTAACAACTGACAAAAATAGACCCATAAATACAGTTAAGGGGCTACAAAAGGAAATCTAGAGGATGAGAAGTCTTTAAGGAACATCTCTCGAATCTTTTGGATACAGGAAGAGATACCAAAATATAAGAACAAACAAGGATTAGCAAACAACCGAATAGTACAGACTAAACACTAGCAATAGTATGACTTTAAAAAATTAGACATTAAAATACGTAAGTAAGAAATAAGTCAGAAGTATGACAAATACTTTGGTATTTATTAGGACAGCTCAAAATGAAAACGATGATCGCAATATTGGGCAGGTACTTACATGTTGTTTTTAAGACGAAAACTGCAAATTGACTCAACGTACACAGAATTTTAACGATTGTATAGGATCTATCTGTCGTAGAGGGAACGACTATCATAATATAAATATAGGGGCAGATATATATATATATATATATATATATATATATATATATATATATATATATATATATATAAGATTAAACTGCTTGTATCACTGTGATGACATTTTTAATCATCATGAAACATGCTGTATACACGTTTATACGTATAGTTAATTCTTATGCTCAATGCAGAGAAAACAAACATAGTTGGATTTGGTTTTTAAAATATCCCACATCTATATTTAAGATAAGAAATGTGTAGATTTATATTGTACATGAATATAAATACTTAAGTATTAAGTTTCACAAGAATGGAAAGTTATCCATGGCCTGTACAATCCAAAATCTATCGCCGTTGAAGGTGGGTATTTACTTAAAAAAACAAACATACAATTTAAACTTACCTCATTATCAGCCACGTAAAACTGTTCGATAAGGTCCTTTTATCGATTTAAAAATTTGCTTATGAAACATGTAGATCTGTAAGAAAATACATACCTATGTTTAGTTAGGCATGGAGAAATCAAAGTTTTGTGCCAGTTAAATTATTAACAATGTCTGTAGAATTACCTTAAATAGAACAATGCGAACAAATTTGGGCAGCTAACATTAATACGCCATCTAAGGATCTTAATTACCTTTTACTTAAAGCTAATTTAGTTTCTGAAAACAATCTGTTTATAATTACCAAAGCTGCATATAAATGGCTAATTAGTTTAGAACTGTAGATGAGAGGTTTCAGCTGAAACTTGAAGATCGGTCAATATTTCCTATAACAAAAGTTATTGTAAACCCTGCCATTTGCCAATATACATGATGAAAGTCAATAGTGTGTTCTATGTTTTTATTTTCACGATGGGAGGCCAAATAAATACGTCATTGTTTTCATTTTCATTATGAAATACCAAATGTATACTTCATTCTTTTCATTTTCATGATCTGAGACCAAATATATACTTAATTGGTTTCATATCATGATCTGAGACCAAATATATACTTAATTGGTTTCTCTATCATGATCTGAGACCAAATATATACTTAAGTGGTTTCACTATCATGATCTGAGACCAAATATATACTTAACTGGTTTCACTATCAGGATCTGAGACCAAATATATACTTAACTGGTTTCACTATCATGATCTAAGACCAAATATATACTTAATTGTTTTCATTTTCATGATCTGAGACCAAATATATACTTAACTGGTTTCACTATCATGATCTGAGACCAAATATATACATAATTGTTTTCATTTTCATGATCTGAGACCAAATATATACTTAACTGGTTTCACTATCATAATCTGAGACCAAATATATACTTAATTGTTTTAATTTTCATGATCTGAGACAAAATATATACTTAATCGGTTTTACTATCATGATGGGAGACCAATTGTATGCCTCATTGTTTACATTTCCATGACTATCTGTTATAACTATAATCAGAATACATACGGACGTGCTGGGTCTACCTAATTGTCTGTATATAGACTATCGTTAGCGGTTAAATACACTCAACTACATGTAACAACTCGTACTGCAGTGAATATTTCACAAAGATCTCGCGAGTAATATATTCCATCTTTCCCTTTCCTTTTTAAGTACACTGTTCTATCACTGGGGATTCATCTTTATCATGATATCTGACCATTAGATGACGTTATATATATATATATATATATATATATATATATATATATATATATATATATATATATATATATATATATATATATATATGCATGCTAAGGTTTAATAATAAAACTGATTAAGGGTATATGAACAGTTTGATAAAATATTACAATGGATTTTGGATTTACTCATTACATTAATCTTGTATCTGCCCTCGAGCAGAAACAGCGGCTTCAGAGGCCGAGAAACTAACTTGAATATGATGGGTATGTAACTGCTGCCTTGACGTCACTACTATTTATCATTTAGCTCTACCACCACAAGAGAAAGGTAGTACAAATAATCACTGTTGTTTATCATTTTAATTCAATTACACTGCATAAACGAACAATACAATACTGGCGCAGAAACATTTACATCTTGTGCCACCTTTGTAAAATCCATAATATATTCATTATACACATCGCTGTCCTCGTTACCCAAACTAAGACGTCGATAATCCCAAAACTATGTTACGTAATAGTTTTAACTAAAATGATGACATGTGATTTAGGTTAATTCTGTAGAATTCTAGTTTTGTTAACTAAAAGGCGAGATGTAAAATGTAAATTATAGATAACGGTTAACACAGGGAACATTTGTAGATCATTTATTCTTTATTAAACAGCTTCTGCCTTAACACATGTATATATATATATATATATATATATATATATATATATATATATATATATATATATATATATATATATAGAGAGAGAGAGAGAGAGAGAGAGAGAGAGAGAGAGAGAGAGAGAGAGAGAGAGAGATTAAATAAGTTTTTAATACATAAAACGTAGTTTGATCTCTGAGTTTCCTTTCTCCACAGGAAATGCCTCAAGATTCAGAAACACGCTGTTAAATGTTTAATTGTAATCCTTTTGGTATTCGCCATATTGTTCTACATAGTCATATATTCTGACGATAAACTACGAAGGCAGTTCAAACTGAAGCAGAATTCGGATAGAAACGTAGTTTTAAGGATTTACTCCCAAGCTCTTACCTCTGCCATCAGCTCTTCCTCTGACGTTTCTGAATCTGGAACTTTGGTCACGTTCCGAAAAGCATATCCAGTGCCTTGGGACCCTGAACGATCGCCACCACAGACTCTGAATAAAGGAAGTAGTAGTACTGTGGATAGTATCACTCCAAATAACAAACCATCATTCCCCCAGTTTCAAACGCTGAAACAACGCAAAATACTAAATGGTAATTACGACTCAATACAAAAATCGCCGAAAACGGTACTCAATATAAGCGAAGAAGCAACTTTTATCTCACCAGAACGTCAAAATTCGAGAAATCTTGAGAAGTGGGTGTACTTTGAACTGGATCACGTGTCACAAGAGACACTGTATACCATTCCTCCCCCAGTAGCGGCAACTATCGTCGATTCTACACCTACTGATAAATGGTTTAGGTCAAATGATGATCGTTTGTCTTCTGGGAATGGTCACATCAGTCAGTCAGTGCAATCAAATGTATTTAGAGATAACCCTACCAAAAATGACCCTTTTGAAAAAGTCCAGGGCAGAATACAAACATATCAGCAATTTCAAAATAAAGATCTCCAAAATATGCGACAAAAGACTAAGACTTTATGGGAACCCATGGGGTTGACACGTTTATCTATTAAGCCCACTTTCTGGAACACTCCAGTAGTGACAAAGGAGGACCAAAAACGTTTCGGCTTTGACCTTTGTTCAGGTCACAGTCTTTTGCCAGCTGAATATGAAAGAGGTTACTCCGAACTGCAAACGTTGAAAGAAGAAAGGAGATCACGAAATAACAAAATATCGCAGTACAATGGAAACCGGTCGCACACTTGTACCATTCCTTCAGCAAGGAAAATGTCGATACCAATCGAAGATCTCTTTTGCTTAGTGAGTATACCATCATCATCATCATCGTCATCATCATCTTCTTCTTCTTCTTCTTCTTCTACTTTTTCTTCCCAAACTAGATCTTTCTGGCAGAAAAAAATGTCTTTTTCTTATCCATTTTATGTCATGTGTATCTCTCATTATGTTTTTTTTTAATTGATCTACAGAGCACTCTCTTTTGCTCTTGTAATAACTTGACACATTTAAATTGTGTCCATTTGATTCAGTTGACCATAACCAAGTTATCAGTCGCATTTTAAGCTTGAATTTTCCCAATGAAGCCAATTAAACATATTTGATTGTTTATTCTACTTTAGATCAAAGTAATGTAGGTTTCAGTATAAAGCCGTCTGGATACAAAATCGCTTAATTTTAACTTCGTTCTTTTTAAAGCTGATTATATTATTACCTAACAATGAGAAAGATGTTTCAGAAAACGCCACAAATCCACCTGAATTTCAAAAACCCATGTTGGTATGCCATGTCTCCCGACAGTAAGCAGTCCAAACTGAGATGCCTTCCGTATTTCCACGTTTTTGGCGTTTGTAAGAGTGGGACGTCGGACCTGTTCCTCCGCCTTCTGCATCATCCGCAGATTGTCCCGAATGGCGGCATTCTGTATAAAGAGACATGGTACTGGACTTGGAAGAGATATGGCATTTGTAAGGATTAAGTCATCTGTCGTTCTTGTTGCTGTTGTTTTGTTTTTCATGGTTTTTGTTATTGTTAATTGTGTGCCGTCAGCGCCGGATTAAGCACCGTAGAGGCCCATAGGCAGTCAAACTTTTGGGGCCCCAGACCCACGATCACGGTCTCATGGGGGCCCCTGGGGGCCCCTGATGGGGCCCATAAAAGTCGCGGGGCCCATAGGCAGTTGCCTACTCTGCCTAATGGGTAATCCGGGACTGTGTGTCGTGTTTCTTGTTAGTTTATGCTAATCATTGTCTTCGTTACTGATGTTTATCAAGGATATCAGACAATAAATGAAACAAACTAGTGTGTATGTGTGTTTTGGATTTTTAACAGTTTTTTTTAATCATATCGCTACGTGGTCTCCAGTGTGACAGTTTATAGTGATGTCTAGCACTGGGGCATAATGCCACAGACATGTAACATCTAGTCTCACCCAGTAATATTATACTGACCTCAGGCCGACCAGTCATAACACTAACCCCTAATGATGAGCACCAAGCGAGGCCATTGCTAGACTTTGGGACGAATTGGTCGGGCTTCGAACCAGCGACCTCCCATATCCAAGGCGGGTGCTCTAACCACTAGGCTAATGGAGCGTTCAATTGAAACAAAGGTGTTTTCAATGAAAATGCAAGTTGTTAAGTCGCCAATATATGTTCACAGTATGACTTTATGTAATGCAGCCTGCAGTACAAGGACAAATGACATATTCCTCATTACAAACACAGTATTTAACATACAATTATGTATTAATTGAAGCATATTAGGTTCAGAACCAAAACGAATCTACGACCCCTGTTAGGTTTTAAGATGATTTGTTTTATTTATATTTGTTTTACAATAATTATTATTCGTAATTAAAGCTTCCCTTCAGACGCCACATACATACATACATACATACATACATACATACATACATACATACACAGATATATATATATATATATATATATATATATATATATATATATATATATATATATATATATATATATATATATATATATATATACTTACAGTCATTTATACACACATGCAGACAGAGATATACATATATACATACAGACAGACAAAGAAACTAAAGAATGTTGTGCTGAAACGTAATACTAGTATAAAGTCAATGTACTTTGATGTGTATGCATATTTTTATATTTATATGTAACTGATATATATATATATATATATATATATATATATATATATATATATATATATATATATATATATATATATATATATATATATAAAGATAGAAATATCTTTATTTAATTTATTTTACGTATTAATCAACAGCGGGCAATGAGCATAAGCCAACACAAATAATCAGCTTTAGTGATTACTTAGATCTGTTTGACGCAACAACGATACAGAGTTGTAACGTGTCCCTGGATGGAGGCGAAGCATATTTTCCATTAGTTACAGGTAATTGTTCAGTTCTTTAACATTTTAATTTTCTTCATTTCAAGAAAATTCATTTTCAACTGAAAACCATAACTGATTTATTTCAAAACATGTAGCTATTTGACGCATTAAATTTTATACGTTTGAGTGTTTCCTGAACGTGACAATTCAATGGATGCTCAGAATATGGAACCCGACGTCGCCGGTCTATCTAGACATGCCATAAGCATTACAATATAATAATTTAGACCATCAAGTTGTTGAAAATGTGGTTTGATAATGGAAAGAACGGTTAGTGGCAAACAAATTTGATCATCTGGCAAGAGTTGCTAGGATTTATGTTTCTTTTTAAAATGACAGAAAAAAAATCCGCGAAACAATAACGGAGAGAGAGAGAGAGAGAGAGAGAGAGAGAGAGAGAGAGAGAGAGAGAGAGAGAGAGAGAGACATTTCGCTTTCCTAATCCTTTCTCACCGATGCATTATTGGCAAATAGACTCTTAAAATAGCCTTTTCTCATTCAGGCCATGGTGATCCAATGGACTTTTGGGACCATACTATGTGGAGACGCATTCCACAAAATGATATGTTAGCTGACGAACCGGTTGTGTTAGCGCCAGATTTGATCCGCCATATCAACCCGGATGTGAAGCTCATCTTGATGCTCAGGGATCCAATAGAGAGGTGAATTGCTCCTAATTCTAACCCGGGTTACGTACTTGGTTCTTATCACTGAAAAATAAACAGAGTTGATTAATTAGGATGCTTTTAATGTGCAACTATTTTCAAGATTTTGTAGATGTTGTAAACCGGATTTCTATGTTAAAAAAAAAATCACGGCTAATGCTTTATTCGTTTTTTGTTTATTATTTTGCTTTATTTTTGAAGTCATTCATTGTCATTTTGTAACATTTGACAGATACATTTATATTTAAGCCATACATGTTAGAAGATTAGTCAATCCTAAAAGGCTGCCGTAGCATCATATAAAGTGGCGCTTTTAATAATTCACAGACTTTACAGTCATTATCTACATGGAAATTACGGGACATCAGCCAGGACTTTCCACTTCGACGTCATGCAGAGTATTCAAGCCATGAAATCTTGTGCATCAAAACGTAGCGTTCGGGCCTGCGTCTATAACGAAACATTTATACAAGATCTCAAGGTATGGGGATATATATATATATATATATATATATATATATATATATATATATATATATATATATATATATAAATACATATAGGCTTCGAATTTCTCTGGGATTCCTTTCGCAAATCAATATGTTTATTGTGTTGATCTACCTATTGATGCGGACACAACATTGTTGTCATGTCAGACGGTAGAGCACATTCCATTTTTTAAAACAATATTTATATATTTTTCTCAGAGAAACTTGGAATTGGAATTCATCGTAAGAAGTTTCATAGTGGCCACACTCAATATATTTACTTCTTCGTGCAATATTCTGAAATGCATAAACTAATTTGTTTAATCGATATAATGAGTTTTCACTTTTTTTGTAATAGATTAATTCTTTCTTGATTATTAGATATACTGTATACTTTATAAATGTTTTTCTTTCTTTGAATATCTTAATTATGTGTGAATTGTCAAAGCGACAAAACGTTGTTATTAGTACATCGCGGAATTAAAATGACTACGTTTATGTTTGTAGAAAATAAATTCCTTAACAAGTAATATATATATATATATATATATATATATATATATATATATATATATATATATATATATATATATATATATATATATATATATATATATATATATATATATATATATAAAGACACCAGATAGTAGATTCTTATGGAAGTATCTATTGTTGTGATACTCAGTACTCAGTATTTTAGAGACGGAGGTGCTAAGACAGTACATGTACACCACTTGTAAATGGTAGGGGGGGGGGGTATAGGACCCACAGTGAAATCGATAGATCTACTTGTGTTAACGCATGATTAATATTTGTCACCAGAAGCATACTCCAGTTTGAAGAGTTGCCTAAGACTAACACAAATACTGTCAATTACGACTTCATAAGTCTGTTGAGAATTGCCGGGGTCAGCAATTACAGACAGATCTGAATTAAATTTAGATTGAAGATAAGGTTGGCGTATATTACCTGCAGATGAATAATATATAAACCTTCTCAGGCACCGGAATCACTAGAAACAATCGTATAGGTATTTGAATAAAAATGAACATCGAACCTATTCAATAATGTCCAATTATATAAATGACGTTTTACAGTTTCTCTCTCTCTCTCTCTCTCTCTCTCTCTCTCTCTCTCTCTCTCTCTCTCTCTCTCTCTCTCTCTCTCGATCGATCGATCGATCGAATTGTTAAGGACATAAATTACTTTGGTGGTATTTCCATCGTTATAATTATGGAAAAATATGTAGCTGATAAATAGGTTACAGTATTCTTGTGCAAGCAGTTTATTTGAAAATAACAAAATTGTGGCTACCATGTCTCTTGGATGCAATTTCGCATATTGCCTCCTTTAACATTTCGGTGGGGCTCAATGTTAACCTTTTCAAACGATGGTATATCGATAAGGACCCACGTTGTATTTAGTTTAACAGAACAGCGGTGACTCAATGGTTAACATGCGGACCTTGTCACCGAAAGGGTGCGGGTTCCAAATCTACAGTTGGATCAGACTGGGTTGACTTTCGAAGTTTTTGCTTTGAATACCCTCCCCCGCACAGAAATAACTATCCGCCTCTCCCGCTCCACAAATATATACACAAATGTACGAATTCATGTAAATGAAGAAATTCAAATACAGAAAATGAAATCAGCCTAACAATTCCACAATTAAGTACCATTTTTAGAAGCTGTATGTCTTTATGTGTTCATATTCTGTGCCTTCAATATCATTTGTATTCAACACATTTTGGACATTTTATCTCGTGGAGGCAAACTACAGTATGACGTGTTTTACAAAATCAGGTTATGTATTGTTTCATAAATGACTGACGTTTTATTGGATCGTAACAGAAAAGAAAACTCAGTAAGATACCCGTGATTGATTCAATAAATATATGATTTGTTTCTTTTATTTTCATTGACTGAACAAAATTCAAGAACTGCATTTATGATCAAGCAATTTTGTTGTTTTATTATTTAAAAAACCCATGTCCTTCTAGAAAGGTCTTGTGTGCAGCATTTTTTCTACATATTAAGGCAATAATCTAGCACTGCATGAATACACATCAATGGAATGGATCATGGCATCCGGGGGAGTACGTTTTAACAGTGATCAGTGTTGTCTTAAAAGAAAACAATTGACTCATATTTTCAGCTACAATACACCACTGAATAAAAACTGTTAATATGAATGCCAATATATTTATTATTTGAGACATTTCAACGGCTGTATTCTTAAAATTTAACGCAGCTGCTTCTGCTCCATGAAACTAATTTCTTAGCATTGGGTTCCGATTTTTGTTTAACTCGGTTTGAATGGTATATATATATATATATATATATATATATATATATATATATATATATATATATATATATATATAATCGCTTATCAGACGAGTCCAACTTAAAAATTCACAGACACAGATCGCATAATGCACTAGCATAACGGGATCTGTGCAGCTAGTTAAGATATAATCAGTAAAACAAAACGATATAGACCCTGATCTGCAAGAGCGGTATACGACAGCCGATCAGGATCTATATTGTTTACAGTTCGACACGTCTTATAAGCGAGCACAGACAATATTTAAAGACAGTTAATACTGGACCTAATACTGACACCAACTATAACAATGTGTGATCTGAATTGTCAATGTAGCTTTAACAATGTGTGATCTGGATTGTTAATGTAGCTTTAACAATGTGTGATCTGAATTGTTAATGCAGCTTTAACAATGTGTGATCTGAATTGTTAATGTAGCTTTAACAATGTGTGATCTGAATTGTTAATGTAGCTTTAACAATGTGTGATCTGGATTGTTAATGTAGCTTTAACAATGTGTGATCTGAATTGTTAATGTAGCTTTAACAATGTGTGATCTGAATTGTTAATGTAGCTTTAACAATGTGTGATCTGAATTGTTAATGTAGCTTTAACAATGTTTCAGTCATATCGCTACGATGTCTGCAGTATGACAGTTGATAGTAATGTCTTCCATTGGAGAAATCATGCCTCAGACATGTAGCATCGTATCCCACCCAGTCACATTATCCTGACACCAGGTCGACCATACCTAGCACTTAACTCTTAATGCTGAGCGCCTTATAAGTAAGTTACTTGTACCAGTTTTTAAAGAATAAATCTTTGGTGTGACTCTGGCAAGTTTCGAACTCGCGGTATCCTGCATCAGAGGCAGATGCTCTACAGGGATGTCATTTCAATTATTACTGATGGGGGTGGGGGGCGGAGGGGGCGCAACGTATATAGGCTTCAACAATTTTACAGCACGTGCAAATTCTGCATTCCCCCCCCCCCTCTTCATTCATGATGTTCTAACCACTTAGATCACCAGAGCGATCCTAAACATACATGATGCCATGTGTATTGAAGATAAAAGTGAACCATTTTATGGCATTGTTGGCAAAATTATAGAATTATATTAACATTAAATTCATTTGTTCGCACCAGAGGCGTAGCTATGATATTTTGCGCCCGGGGACGAACTATAAAATTTGCGCCCTAGCCCCCTCCCCGTTTAATCACATTTTTCTATTACCCTTGTTTACTTATTATAATGTAACGTTGTAAGCCTCATTTTGGCGCCCCTGTACCTTGGTGCACGGGGACATATGTACCCCCCTGCCCTCCCCCCAGCTACGCCTCTGGTTCACACCCTCTTCTGTGGGAAATGAAAACTTGCTTTTTTATTATAAGTTCTTTAGCGATGTAATTTTAGAATGTATATGACCAAATGCTAACTGATAGGCTTCTTTTCATCCTAAATCATGTACATCTTGAATGTATTTGCTTGCAGAAATCTGTTTGGTTGGAATGGAACAGTATGGCATCTCGTTTTCCAATCGGTAGATCAATATATATTAGGAAAACGGGCGACCATCACAAAAACTCACACTAGTGGTTACGTGGGTTGCAATATACCCTATTTACACTCTCAGAATGCTAAACGAAACTTGATTCGAGTAAACATGAAACTGAGCATGTTGGATAATCGAAAAAAAATCCATCATGCTGTTCAATACTGACATGTTTAATCTATGCAGATAAACGCCTGGCAGCCGACTGTACCGAAGACAATTCCCTTTAAATTGCTGCTCCCATGCGGTATCGATCTTGCACCCTAACGAAAAAACATGGCTTAAAATCCAACGTACATGAGTAAAAAAACACACCGAGTTTATGAATGGAGTGCAGACAAATGATGGTCATCCACATGACATAAATATTTGCCCTATACCAGTATTCGTTCAGATCAAATAATGCAAATATTTGGCCACAGACCATTACATCGTTGAATTGCGAGAGCCACATGAAAGCATATATCCTCCATATCGATTAATATCTTCTGATTTAGTACAATTACAGTATCCAGGAAAGCATTTCGTACAATTACAGTATCCAATAAAGCATTCAATGCAATTAGATTAACCAGTAAAGCATTTAGTACAATTACAGTATCCAGTAAAGCATTTAGTACAATTACAATATCCAGTAAAGCATTTAGTACAATTACAATATCCAGTAAAGCATTCAATACAATTACAGTATCCAGTAAAGCATTTAGTACAATTACAGTATCCAGTAAAGCATTTAGTACAATTACAGTATCCAGTAAAGCATTTAGTACAATTACAGTATCCAGTAAAGCATTCAGAACAATTAGTCTCCAGTAAAGCATTTAGTACAATTACAGTATCCAGTAAAGCATTTAGTACAATTACAGTATCCAGTAAAGCATTTAGTACAATTACAGTATCCAGTAAAGCATTTAGTACAGTTACTGTATCCAGTAAAGCATTCAGAACAATTAGATTATCCAGTAAAGCATTTAGTACAATTACAGTCTCCAGCAAAGCATTTAGTACAATTACAGTATTCAGGAAAGCATTTAGTACAATTACAGTATCCAGTGAAACATTTAGTACAATTACAGTCTCCAGTAAAGCATTTAGCACAGGTACAGTATCCAGTAAAGCATTTGGACATCATTTTATACGTGACTGGCACTCAAGCTAAATGGTAATATTGATCAAAGATTTTCTTACATTTTCTCTTTGTTATGGCATTTAATGTAAACATAAATCAACAGTGAAATCATTAGCGTAAGGAAAATATTTATATGATAGATCGTAACTCACTAATGATTTACCAAAGTTTTTTGTTTTACTTGTTTAATACATTACTTTCGTCAAGGCTGTTTTTATATAATACAAGAATTTATCGTCTTCTTATCCGATAAGAGACAGAAGCGACAATCTCGTTATTATATCTGGATATTACCCATAGTTCATAACCTTACTACTAATATGCATCATTTTCAAATGCGTAATATGCGTCATTTTTTAACTGCGTAATATGCGCAACTTTGAACTGCATACTATGCATCATTTTGAACTACTTAATATGCGCCAAAAACTATGCGTTAACTTTACCAAAGCAGACATTCTTAAAATACTGTACAGTATTTAGGTTCCTCACGACTCAACAAATTAGAGTGGTGTGAGTGGTTTCCGTAAACTCTAAAATATAGGCGATATACTTTTTAACAGAAAGCATAAGCATTGCTTTTCATGCTTGTCACATGCCTGGTTGATTTTAACTACAGTGACAAAATATTTTCTAACTACATAAAAACGTGGTTGAAAACGAGACTAATGAAAGCTACAAAATATGAGACAACAAAAAGACAGCTACAGAATATTATTAACAACAGCTACAGAAACAAAATAGGCCGTTCAAAATACAATTATAAACATATCCAACATTTTAGCCTTGGGCTAATTTCGACATTCTATTCAAGATTATGTCTGAGACAACATTGTGCACTCAATTCGAATTCTGACAGTGCGTGAAATACAAATTTTAGTTCTTATAAGGAAATGTTTAATATTGGAATTTGTTACAATATTTATATGTATGTGTCAGGGATTTTTTTTCAAGCACGTTAATACAGTAGGATTCAGGTTTGTCTTGGCACTATATTTTTGATCCGCATCGCTAGAAAAAAAATTCTTATATGTAGAAGAGGCTTGTCTGGCACATTTCAATGAACTTTGGCGTAGACAGGTGCAAACACAATACATCCCTCAGCGCATCATGCATTATTTAGATATCTCGTGAAAATTATATCTATATGCTACAGAGTGTTGAAGTTGTGCGGTACTATGTTTTTGGACTAATATATTATCCAATAGATCTTTCCCCCTTACCATATTGAATCATACTCATTTCTCATTAAGTGGTATGTGACAACGTAGTAGTTACCAAGCATTAGCTCTACCACTAGTAAGCATGCAGAATCAATACTATCAACAATATATATTGCTTGTCTCATATATCCTTTTTAGTAACACATGATCTCCTCGTCTTAAGCAAGCCGAATCAACAAGGGCAACGGAAATATATATATATATATATATATATATATATATATATATATATATATATATATATATATATATATATATATATATATATACATATATCCTTTTTAGTAACACATGATCTCCTCGTCTTAAGCAAGCCGAATCAACAAGGGCAACGGAAATATATATATATATATAATGCGGGCGCTGCGGGTGATCAAAGTGTTATTAGTACAATATTGCACAAGGCCTGGTCAGAGGTATTACGCAACTTGGGAAAAAACACTTGAAGACCGCCTCCCACTAATTGTCGTTATCTAGGAGATGATCGCTACGGTGTGATATGCCCGGTCAGTGAATATAGTAATCTGAGATGGTACTTTGAACAAGACAATACACGAGCCCCGTAAAGATAAAATATGAATTTAATTGAAAATACAATTAAGAAAAGAATGACACTGTGAATTACAATTTCTCTCTTTCTGAATACACTTAGTTCAGAAAAATACAAATACTGAAGCTTTAAAATAATGGATACATTCAAAAAATCCAAACACTAATGAAAATAAATGAAGTTAACCGTTAATACTGAGAGTAAATTTCATCAAGGAATCGAATGTTCATTTAACATTGGACTGTTGAGTGATTCAACATGACCTTTTCCGTCGACTGGTTTTTCTTTCTTTTCCCTGCGTGCGTCCGTCTCCAGCGTGCCCTTTGATTGAACTTATTCCACACTCTGACTTCTTATTTCTTTCCTTTTGACTTCTCGCTGATTCTCACTCTTGCCCAAAATAAACTATTGCCTTTGACTTCTCGCTGATTCTCACTCTTGCCAAAGTAAACTATTTTTCCTTTGTGTTTTTGGCGTCCTACAATCGTTCCACATTCAGTTTTCCCGGAACCACAATTAATTTACGAACGTCTTTCTTTCAAAGACGTACGGAGTCTTCTCCTGTGTTGGAATCAATTATTCTGACCGTCTCTCGCAGAGGTCTTCCTAGACTGACTAACATCGTTTGATACGAACTATATATTTCCCGATTCTGGGTCTGACACACCCCCCTTCCCCATGCATTCGCCCAATCGGAATAAATGCTATTCTTACTGACCTTATGGAAACCGTCTATCACGATGCCAAAAATGCCACTTAGGATCGAAATATCCCTTATCATTTGTCTCAATCATTTTTGAAAGCTCTACGTGAGTAATCCCATAATTTTACGTGTCAAACACTCAGTCCGTTTTCACTTTAATTATTGTACCAAGTCTGACCAAGTTAAACTAACATTCTTTCCATTCCAAACTCTGCCCCAAGACAATTGATTGTCGGCTAGCCTACAAATTAATTACTGGATGTCACTGACGAAAAATTTGGCACTTGACAATATATATATATATATATATCAATATATATATATATATATATATATATATATATATATATATATATATATATATATATATATATATATATATATATATATATATATATATATATATATATATATATATATATATATATATATATATATATATGTGTGTGTGTGTGTGTATGTGTGTGTGTGTGTGTGTGTATGTGTGTGGCATGTGTTACATTTGTCAATAAAGACGTTACAAAACATAAGATCGCCCCATCTTCTGTGTGCAGTCACCAACGATAGGATCTATATACTGTGGAATTAATATGGGCAACAATAATTAAATATTTACTGAATATTTAATATATGGCAACAATTGTTGACATCCGATATTCTCGAGAGACGATGAAAGTTCGCCCTTGAGAGATATCCCGGTTGGTGGTTGTGCAGCGTCTGTAGTGGCTATGTAGCCCAACAATGGAGTGGCGGTCCTTGGAGTGTGCTGAAGTTGCTTCTTCTTCGTTCGAGATAGCTTTTCATCAGCTAGCAAGCGTAGCTTGTCCTCGCCGACTATGAAACCAGTGATCAGAGCGTGTCGCCAGCTGGGCCTGTCTAGAGTAGGTTCTTCCCAGGTATTAACATCAATGTCAAGGGCTTTCATGTCGCACTTTCAGACATCCTGAAGCTGAGATGTGGCCGTTCGCTAGACCTTTAGCTATAGGTAAGTTCCGAATAAAAGTCTTTGGGGATCCGTCCATCATCCGTCCAACATACATAGCCCAGCGACGTTGTACATCTGAGAATCTTGGCATTTTCAAGACCTCGTTGTTACTCGATCACTCCAAGTGATCCAGAGCATGCGTCGGTGATCGGTGACATCGCTTGTGAAAAGCGCTCAGTCTTTTCTCTTGTGAGGTGTACATAGACCAGGTTTCACTGGCATACAGGAGAGTGCTTAGCACGCAGACACGGTACACGAAGATCTTAGAGGTAAGGGTTAGCATGCTGTTGTTCCATGCTCTCTGCGACAACCCGGAGAAAATTCTTGATGCTGCCTTTTCAATAAGCGTGTTGAGCTCAGCATCGATCAATAGGTTGTTGGTGATGGCAAAGCCGAGGTACGTGAACTGACTGACTACCCCAAGTTCCTAGTTGTTGATGTTAATGTTTGGGGAGTCCGCGTTCTGAATCATCACGTTTGTTTTAATTAGGCTCACGATCAACCCAAACTCACCACATACTTTAGCACAGATCATGTGCTATAACTCAGATTCTGTGTGAGTGGCTAGGGCAGCATCGTCTGCGAAGAGCATGTTTCTGATGGTTGCTCCACGCACTTTGTTCTCTGCCTTTAGACGTGCAATGTTGAAGAGTTTGCCATCTTATCGCATATGCAGGTAGATCCCAAATACATGATTGAAGATGACTGTGAAGAAGATGCCGAAAAGCGAGGGGGTTAGGACGCAACCCTGTTTCAGAACACTGGGGATGTTGAAGAGGTCGGACGTTGAGTCATTGTACTGCACTGTGCCTTTCATGTCATCGTGGAAGGACTTGATCATGCTTAGCAGCTTTGGAGGGCATCCAATCTTCCCCAGGATTGCGAAGAGTTCCCGTCTCTGCTGACCGGATCGAACGCTTTGGTGAGTTCTATAATGGCTAATAAGAAGGGTTTGTGTTGTTGTCTGCATTTCTCCTGCAGATGCCTGACGAAGAAGATCACGTCGATTGTGGACCTCTGTGCCAAACCCGCACTGCGACTATGGATACAATCTGTCAGCAAGTATCTGCAGTCTGTTCAGGATGACGAGTGAGAAGACTTTACCCACGATGCTGAGAAGGGATATACCGTTGTAGTTGTTGCAGTCACTTACGTCGCCTTGTTATTATACAGGGGAACGATGTTGGCGTCTCTCATGTCCTGAGGCATTGCACCCTTATCCCAGAGGACTTTGTGTAGGTGTGTGAGCTTCACTCTGCATCCGCGTTTGATGACTTCTGCTGCGATGCCATCCTTTCCTGTGGCTTTACCTAAGGACTGTTTCTCTAAGGCCTTCTTCAGTTCTGTCACAGTAGGGTCGCATCCAGTTCGACCACGAGTGGGAGGTTTTCAGTGACGCTGAGGGCGTCGTTGGCCACATGGTTCTCGCTAAAGTATAGTTCAGAGTAGTACTCCATCCAACGCTCCATCTGCTTGCCCTTGGACACATTGCTTCCTGAGTGCTATCGTACATGCCTCTGATGTGTTAGATATCTGCTGCTGACTGGATGCACTGGCAGAGCGGAAGCAAGAATTCATTGACGCACTGCAGTTCTAACCTCTGCACGTTGCGTCTTGTAGACATGTTAGTCTGAAGAGTCAACTGGCAGGGGGGATCGTTTTGTATTCCAGGTGGGCACTGTGACACTCTTTTATGAATGGAGTGAGTGTGGCGTGGTTAGCCTCAAACCAGTCGTTGTTCTTTAATTGATTCTTAACATCGATCCGTATGCATGTGCTCTGCAAGTCTTTCTGTACATACCCCATCTCTCCTTGGCTCTGCCGTTGGGAGGTTCTGAATCAAACGTCTTGGAGAGGACATAAGTGATTTCCTCAACCTTGTCTGGATATGACGCATTGCTCACTCTAATGCGTGGTTTAACCTCTTGCATAGAGCGGTGTATCTTCTTCGGCTCAATCTTCATTTCTCAGCACACTACTGAGTGATCAGTATCACAGTCGGCGCTGTGGCAGGTACGGGTAAGAAACACACCCTTCATGGCAGACACTCTCGTAATGATCAAGTCAGGTAGGTGTAAGTGTTTGGACCGGGGATGCCTCCAAGACACTTTATGCTGTGCTTTTGTTTGAAAGAATTAATTGGTGATACTGAGGTAGTAGTACGTGCACATCTCTAGGAGTCGCTTCCCGTTCTCATTCATCTCCTCAATGCCAAACTTGCCAAAACAGTAAGGTAAAGAGTCATGATCAGCACCCAGCCCAGTGTTGAAGTCGCCCAGTAATATCAAGTTCTCTTCCTTGCGAATTTTGTATATGAGCGCATTCTTCGTAGAACTCATCCTTCGTATATGTCTTGGTGCAATAGTTGCACTCCGCTTTGTCTAAGATGACACTGAACACAATGCCAAGTCGCCTTATGGACACCGTCTCCATATTTTCTGTTAGTGTTTACTCCCTTAGCCTTTCCCATGAGAGGGCATAGTCGCAAGGCAACGAAAGGTTGAAGTCAGAGTTTACCTTCTCCTAGATGTTCTACAGACCAAGTTTAACGAGCCCCATCTACCCGAAGTGTCTGGTATTGAGGCGCTAGAAACTCGCCTGTCATCCCTTCTCCAGTCCGTTTAAACAAGTTCCCCCGGTCTTAGTTAAGCCATTCGTGAAGGCTTGGGGCTGGATTTGGTTGGTAGAGGCTCTATCAGAAGCAAGCCATTGGGGGTTTACCAGGAGAAGTGAATGCTTATCTCCCACATCCACCCCGGTGAGAACAACCCTATTGGAACTCTTGCAATTATATATATCAACTAATGTCAAGTTTGTATTAATCTCAAGATGGTAGATAGGGAACATAAATGAAGAACTGAATATACCTGGTATAAACTTTAGCGGAATAATATTTAGAAAACAATATGCGGTGAAAGAGTAGATGAAATGAAGTAAAATGTAAACATGCGAAGCAAAAAGACATTTTATAGTACGTATTTCAGGAATGTTACGGAATTATCTTCTCTATTATTTGTACTGACCACAACTGTTATTCAATACGGAAAGCTTGATAGACATCGGGTTAAAGGTATGCGTGTAATATGCCTGTCACTTAGGGGACCGGGTTGACTGGAAGATGACCAATACGGCATCCTCACTACATGACATCGTGATGTGTGTCACGTGCATTGTCGGCAAGGCCCAATGTATACGAAAAATGCAACATTCGTTTCATCTTGCTTAGTCTTCATCCAACATGATAATTACAATGCGTTTAGCTCAATAATATCTCAATGCCATGATTTATTGTGGATACATTGCAAAATTTAATTGCAGAATTTAGCTCATATAAATACATTTTCCACAAAACAGATATTCCCAAACATTTAAATGACAGATGTTTAATTTATACCTTTGCGCTTATTACGTATTATACATCTCACATCCACACACTCCGTTAATCCCTTTTCTATTATCAACAGGCCTTAAAAACGCAGAGGCAAAGAAATGTATCTATGCTGGATATGTCTTCAATTTGGCAATATGGTCGTTACCTAACACAACCTCTTGTCTGAAGCATGCGCAGTCAATGCGGCCAACATTAATATCTGTATATTAACTGTCTACGCATACCATGCGCATTCAACTTAAAAATCAAATACGTTCGGACTAGACATGAAAACGCTTGATCCTTCAGTTGAATTCGAGATTTTTTTCCACCATTCACAATAGATGTACCATTTGAATGGTTGCTTCTGATTGGCTAATAGCAGAAACTCTGTCTTATACCTAAACTCGGGACTTTATGACATATAATTGCGCGGGTGCATGATTTACATCCAGATTATGTTTCTATCTGTTCACTAATGCTCATTATTTGAATGAAAAATGTAGATTCTAATTTGCCGATGCATTTTTGATACGGCGTAACTGGGATCAAGCTCCATTGCACACGGGTTTGTGTGATTCACGTACTAGGGTACACATGGGTTTGCGTGATTTACGTACCAGGGTACACATGGGTTTGTGTGATTCACGTACCAGGGTACACATGGGTTTGTGTGATTCACGTACCAGGGTACACATGGGTTTGTGTGATTAACGTACCAGGGTACACATGGGTTTGTGTGATTCACGTACCAGGGTACACATGGGTTTGTGTGATTAACGTACCAGGGTACACATGGGTTTGTGTGATTAACGTACCAGGGTACACATGGGTTTGTGTGATTAACGTACCAGGGTACACATGGGTTTGTGTGATTCACGTACCAGGGTACACATGGGTTTGTGTGATTAACGTACCAGGGTACACGTGTCATACACTGTTGATTTTTTTCCCGTGGGGTTTAAAGGAGCACTACTGCATGCTTTGAAAAAAATTCCATTTCCTTAAACTTTAGGGAATTTTAGTCGTTGTTAAAAAAATACTATATACACGTAGTCAAACCTTTCGATTTTGAAAAGCGTCGAGCGGCGTTTTTTAGTTTATAAAAAGCGCACAGGAATAAGGTACACAAATTTGAACAACTGCGGTTGTTACCATGGAAGCCGATGATTCCATGTGAACATTAGCGAGACGAAGAACCACAACCCAGAAGAGGAAATGCGTTTTGTGGAAAAGTCGTCTGTACAGATGAGGTTAGTTTCATAAAGGTGACGGAAAGAGAAAGTGCAACAAATACAAAGAATCTACTCGCGTTCAACTGATGGAAAATGCATTGGAGTTAAGTAGATATGAGAAAAAAGAAAGGGCGTTTCTAAACAGTTAACTTTAAACGCTCTATTAATCACGCTTAATGCATAGTAGTAATCTGAAGGAAAAAAGAAGGCTATCACAAATTAGATAAAATAATCTACTGAAAGCTTCACACAAAGCCACAAAATATTTTCTTTTATAGTTTCATGTTAATAATCTGGCGTATGTGGGATTTACTTTGTCCATCTGTAAGGTTTTATCTGTCCTCAACGTCCATGTTGAACCTCGTGTACAGCTTCACCTATTTTAATATAGAATTTTCAGTAAGTGTAAACTTATTATTAGTATGTGTTTACAATGTAGGTAAACAGATAAAGGGCTCATCTTTGTATTATTTTTTTTTTGCTACAGACAGACAGACAGACAGATGCGATAACGTAAGATTTAAATAAGTAAAACTTTGAGAAGACTCCCCTCCCCCCAACCTACGATCCACTTATACTAGAACTTGAATCCACTAGTCTAAAAATGTAAATAAGAACTGTTTTAGGTTTAGGAGAATACATTCATATGTATTTAAACTCTTTCAGTCCATTGGTAACAGGAGAAGAATACCATTTTATATTCACATAAAATAATGTGTCATTATAAACATCCACTGGCACCTTTGTGCCCATATGTGCTCGACGCGCGTTTAATGTTAAAAAGGAAACAATTACCTGAAGGAAAACTATCAGAACGAGTGACCAAATAATTACCTCAGATTACTCCCATGATCCGTTGTGACATTGCACCTGTATATCGTACTATAAAAAAGACAAGGTTAGTAAGTTCCAAGAACGTCTACGCCTGACCCCCTCGATCTCCTTCTGCTATTTCCGTCCTTGATCATAATATATGGCTTGTTTAACTCCTGGGATATTTTTCTATTCATCAAGCTATCATTGAGTTTTCTGCGTTGCACCAAACTGATTTTAGGTGTCCCGAAACGTACTAATTGCACGAATTTCGAATGCCGAGACAAACATACGCTCCATAGCAAGGTATTTAATTTACAGAGAGATATTTTGTTTGCAACGCTAAAATACATTAATCTTAGAACAGTGGTAGATGCAAAGGTATGTTCTTACATACCATTAACACAATTCAACTTTAGGAATTGTGTTCCACAGAAGAATTGTAACTTTAGTGCAAAGCACAAAATATGTCAGTGATGGCTTGATAAATAGGCAAAATGTCTCAGAAGTAAAGCAGCCATAGACTATGGTCATGTGTCTTCAAAGACACAAATAGCAGAAAAAAATAGAGAGGCCACGTCGAGCATTAGCGTGGGAAAATGGTCTGGGATTCCTTGAAGGTGTGATAGTAAGCCAAACTTTGGATACGCATACAAAGTCGAATCTCTGAGCTAAAATATCGGTACCGAATTTATTTCGCTGCGCGAAATGTAGATTGAAATAACAGCGTTTCTACTAAAATGGGTCGCTCGCGCAAGAAAGTAGCGAAGTGTCCTTCCTTGTAGTTATTATATAGTACATGTATGACAGTCCCTGTGGTGTGGTCAGGCTTTGATCTCACTCAACATTATTGTAATGTTTTCTCTTTCAACGTACATTTGAGTTGCATATTAAAAATATGTACATTGGAAATTACAAATTTAACATGTTCATTGAAGTTGCACATCAAAATTTTGTACATTTGAGTTGCATATTAAAAATATGTACATTGGAAATTACAAATTTACCATTTCATTGGTGTTGTACATCGAAACTGTGTACATTGGAAAGTGGAAATTTAAAATATGTACATTGGAAATCGCTAATTAAACATATGTATATTGGAGTTGAATATCAAAATTGTGTATGTTGGAAGTTGCATATTAAAATATGTACATTGTAAATTGCAAATTCACCACTTACAAATGACGTTACGTTTGAAAGGTTTATGATACAGTTTGTCAAACGTTAAAAAAAATAGTTTCTCACTCATGTGAAAGAGAAATCCAGCTGTTTTTGCTAACCTTACTCTCCTTATCTCAGTCTAGTCATCTCAGACCAGTAGTCTCAATCAAGGTGTCCATGCGTTCAGGACTACTTTAAACAAAGAAAAGCCTTCGTGTCTTCTGCTGTGCCTGACGTAGTTGTTCTAAACTAAAGCAATAATAACAAATATAGAAAAAGCATGTTAATTTAAGGTCAATCCATCTTTGCGAACACGCCATACAAAAACATATCGATAGAGACAAATACACACTATTTCGAGGTTTTGATATTATGTTGGTTCGTTCCAACCAGCATGGTCAATTTTATCCTAACATTTTCAGGACAGCGTCATTAAATGTAGCTAAAGCAACCTAACTAGTTTAAAACGCTTCGTGTGGAACAGAGTATATACTGTTAGCTACATTTAATGACGCTGACCTGAAAATTGACTGTGCTACATAAAGGATAACTGTATTAATACTGTGTGAAATGAACTATGACATAAAACACTGATCCATGCACATAGACTATTGACCTATACACTTCATAGTCTCACAACTCTCTTAACAACTACGGAAAACGTAGCAGGAGCCAGAAATGTGTTATGTCAAACATGCTTATTCTAATTTTGTTAAGAGTATCCATTTGTGAAATAGTTGAATCAAAAATATATCTGCAACATATTTATTGACAAATGATGCACTTAACAGCCAGAATCATTTATCATTCAACACACTAATCCATAAGCAAACTTCACTGTAGCACTTGCCATTTTTCCAAGACAGAAAAATAATTTTTACAAGAATCCGTGAACTTAAAAGTTTAGCACATGGTTATCCATTAGGGTCCTTATTTTGAGGGTCTTTCATACAGGGGGGAAATTTTAAAAAAATTAGAACTGATGAAATGAAACAATTTCTTGTAATACATATTAATTATTTATTGTCAGTTTCATATAACATCCATATATTAAATGAGATTACACCCATTACTATGCGACGTTTTATAATGTTATTTATCCTTGCTCACGCGTATAAACTGCGTACTTCAGATGCAATTGCCACATCACACCCCTCATTAACATATCTGAATTCATGCGCTGCATGTAAACATTGGGACGTGAACACTATTGAAATTATTTTTATTTTCAAGGAAAATATTGGGCGAGAAATGTAATATACCTTAGTGTTTTAATCTAGACAAGGAAATTCCAGTCGAGGGGGTTATATTACAAGTCTCCCCACTAGGACAAGCCTTGTGGAGAAACAAATAATGTAACGGCCGTGACTGGGATTTCATTGTCTAGGTCAATACCCCAATATAGATTCTATAGTTCTCTTCTATAGCTACTTTGTTATGAATATATTATATGTAGCCTTATGTACCCCGGGAAAAATAAACAATCTATATACACTTTTTAGTTTAATATGTTTTCTATATCAGTTGCTAAGCACCACCTTTACAGTGATGCATGGTTTGTCCAACATTAAAGAATTTAGTACGCATTCAATACTCTTCCATCTCGCAGTAATTAATTCTTTATTTTATAAAATGTATCAATGTCTGTATATAAAATACAACATAAAATGTATCCCTTTTTTTATAGATATTGATTTTTCTATTAAAACTATTTTAATGCACAAGAAAATAATTTCTTTGTATATTATAAATATTGTCATCGGATACAACATTCTGTTTGTTAATACCTCTTAATGCTTTAAGAACTGAGATCTTAGAAAGTTCATGTATCATGTATATCAAGTGTAGATTAATTAATTTTTTATAGAGTGTTGATAGGGACCGCGAAACGTTGTCACATTTATAAACGACGCGAGACTCTATTGCCGTCAGACACATGTTACTTAATATATTGTCTGATATCTTAATTATAAATGCAAACTATATTATTACATCACTCATGCATAAAATAATGAATGTTCTTATTAATGACTGAGTGAAGGGGGTGGGTGGGGTGAGCTTGCTAATGAATTACTGGGTTCCTCTCTTTTATTCAACTGTCTTTTCTTGCTCGCAGCTGTCTCATACAAATCTTCAACCATGTCATATCCAAGTTATAATTAATTATAATTAAATTAAAAAATAGATCAGAATTTTGAGTTCGTTGCAATTGAAATTCCACTCATTCCAAATTTATTCAGAATTGTTTTTGTGACCATGTTACCATGGAATTTTCAATCAAACGCCATCACACTTACCTGTAATTAACGTTTCTATACATGTTTAATGGAGATTAGCTCTGTATTTACGCTCTTTTGCAGGTTCCTCTGTCCGCAAGTATGTACGCCGTTCACCTCAGGGAGTGGCTACGAGTGTTCCCACGCCAGCAGATATTTATTGTCCGCTTTGAGGATTACGTAAAAGATATGGAGAGATCGCTTAGCAACTTATTTCAGTTCTTACAATTAGGTAATTTTCAGTTATCTCTCGTTCTGTATTCAGTTTATACGGCACCTCACGTGTGATTAACAGTTTGTTTATTTGATTAGGATTTTTAACGTAGCTATTAACAATTTTTCAGTCATATTGCTACGATGTCTGCAGTGATGCAATTTATAGTAATGTCTAGCACTGGAGCATCATGCTACAGACACGTAGTTCATGATGTCCCACCCAGTCACATTATCCCGACACTAGGCCGATCAATCCTAACACTAACTCCTTAATGCTGAGCGCCAAGCGAGGTAGCTGTTAATATCATTTTTTTGTAAGTCTTTGGTATGACTCTTCCGGGGATCGAACCCATTATCTCCCAATTCCGCGGCGAACGCTCGAACCACTCGGCCACCGGAGCGGTGATTACCAGACAGTATGTTTTAGCAGTAAACTTTCAACTCCATGGGCATGCTTAAAGAACAAATAGAACCCAAACAGATTCGAAGCCATAATACAAAAATTTTAAAGTTTAAAAACAACAAAACAAATGAAATAGAAACAAAGACAAACGAACAAAAACGAAGATCAATTTTCGGTTTTTTGTTTTTGTCGAGATTCTAGCGATTTTAATAGCTGTTGTAAATACAGAAATATTAACTGCCTTACGAAGTATCCTTCATGAGCTTTGTGACCGACATGACCGGTGATATTGCAAGTTGAGCATCGGTTCAGTTAATCAGTATCGATTATTGTTTGCTGTTCGAAATAGATGATTGCATAAATAATTATTACAATGATTTTATGTAATAAAATTAATATAAATATTTTTGTAAGGTTTACAAGAAAGGAATTGGTCTGCAACGAAGTATTTTGTCATTTATAGTATTTGTCTTTATCCCGATGTTAAGATGCGGGATGAATTTCGCCTCGTGTCAGGATCCAGCATACACTATGCTCGCTGAATTTCTCCCCGTGTTAGGATCCAGGATACATTATGCGGGCTGAATTTCTCACATATCGCATTCGCTCTACAGGCTGAATTTCTC
Organism: Unio delphinus; assembly: GCA_029339505.1. NCBI lineage: Eukaryota > Metazoa > Mollusca > Bivalvia > Unionida > Unionidae > Unio > Unio delphinus. The sequence continues at coordinate 6,629,712 of JAQISU010000034.1, read as the reverse complement.
CCTGTGTTCGATCCCACCATGCGTTTGGAGGATGAATTCATCCGTGTTAGAACCCAGCAAGCACTATGCAGGAACAATTTCTCTCCGTGTCAGGTTCCACCACAGGAGTCTGACGTTTTATCAATAAAGTACGGCGAAATGTCTGACAAAATGAAATACCCTTAACAATAACATATATATAAACACAAGGAATGCAAGCGTGACCACAACCCTTCGCTCGATTCGACATTTTCTCACGAGTCTTTAATCGCTTCAGAATCGCAAGAAGACTTAAAAACTACACACATGCATTCAAAAGACAGTTGCTTACCAACGCATAGCTCTTAAATGACCATGTCCTGAATCCAACCGGCGAATTAACCTTTTTTTTTCACAAGTACGGTCACATTAGCCAATGTAGGCTGATCTCCGGCCGGAAGTAGCCCATTCTTTACCAATTTCTACCCTGCAGTAAATATGCTGAATAACAGTATGAAAGTAATTTCTCAAGTTAAAATGTTCATCTTGCTTTTTATTTCAGATTGTATCATTTTATAATTTTATTTAAATTTACAGAACAGAAATATGTAGTCATAGTTCTGATAGTAGAAATAACGGTTGATGACGTCATCATACTTCAAATATTTACGACTGTTGCTGGATCCGGTAACTTTAAAAACACAGATTCTGCGCCGTGTTCGGTACAATTATTAGACACCAACGATATTTACTGCAGGGTAAAAATTGGTAAAGAATGGGCTACTTCCGGCCGGAGATCAGCCTACATTGGCTAATGTGACCGTACTTGTGAAAAAAAAAGGTTAATTCGCCGGTTGGATTCAGGACATGGTCATTTAAGAGCTATGCGTTGGTAAGCAACTGTCTTTCGAATGCATGTGTGTAGTTTTTAAGTCTTCTTGCGATTCTGAAGCGATTAAAGACTCGTGAGAAAATGTCGAATCGAGCGAAGGGTTGTTGTCACGCTTGCATTCCTTGTGTTTATATATATGTTATTGTTAAGGGTATTTCATTTTGTCAGACATTTCGCCGTACTTTATTGATAAAACGTCAGACTCCTGTGGGTTCCACCATGCGCTATGCAGACTGCAGCACCGGTGCAAGGGTAAAATATTTGTCGCTGTAGGCGAACGTTCCACCTCTTAGTCTGCATATTTAATGACAATAAATGAATAGTCTGACAGTGTAATTTGATTTTGGCGCCCTCCCCACCAAAACTGTGGCGTACTAGGTGGCCGATTAGTTTTCCTGTTGCCTCGCGCCGGCCCAAGCATGCAAAAAGTTGCTTTAGACGACATTTATCTAAACTTCGCTGAAATAGACAGGTTGAATATTTACGCTTTTACTCAATTAATTGTATGGATTATAAAACCACGCAAAAACATATAATAGAGCACGTAAATGTTTAATTGTTTATTTTTATCGACAAACAAGAATGTTAAAAAGTAGCAGTGCGTAAAAAAAAAACTTTTATGCGGTATGTCCTTTGGCACAAAACTCAGCCATAACTAAGATCCAAACAATATGCCCTTAATGATAGTGTAAATTAAATAGTATGCCCTTAATGATAGTGTAAATTAAATAGTATGCCCTTAATGATAGTGTAAATTAAATAGTATGCCCTTAATGTTAGTGTAAATTAAATAGTATGCCCTTAATGATAGTGTAAATTAAATAGTATGCCCTTAATGATAGTGTAAATTAAATAGTATGCCCTTAATGATAGTGTAAATTAAATAGTATGCCCTTAATGATAGTGTAAATTAAATAGTATGCCCTTAATGATAGTGTAAATTAAATAGTATGCCCTTAATGATAGTGTAAATTAAATAGTATGCCCTTAATGATAGTGTAAATTAAATAGTATGCCCTTAATGATAGTGTAAATTAAATAGTATGCCCTTAATGATAGTGTAAATTAAATAGTATGTCCTTAATGATAGTGCAAATTAAATAGTATGCCCTTAATGATAGTGCAAATTAAATAGTATGCCCTTAATGATAGTGTAAATTAAATAGTATGCCCTTAATGATAGTGTAAATTAAATAGTATGCCCTTAATGATAGTGCAAATTAAATAGTATGCCCTTAATGATAGTGCAAATTAAATAGTATGCCCTTAATGATAGTGTAAATTAAATAGTATGCCCTTAATGATAGTGTAAATTAAATAGTATGCCCTTAATGATAGTGTAAATTAAATAGTATGCCCTTAATGATAGTGCAAATTAAATAGTATGCCCTTAATGATAGTGGAAATTAAATAGTATGCCCTTAATGATAGTGTAAATTAAATAGTATGTCCTTAATAATATGCCCTTAATGATAGTGTAAATTAAATAGTATGCCCTTAATGATAGTGTAAATTAAATAGTATGTCCTTAATGATAGTGCAAATTAAATAGTATGCCCTTAATGATAGTGCAAATTAAATAGTATGCCCTTAATGATGGTGTAAATTAAATAGTATGCGTTTGCTTAGCAAGTGAGTTCGCATGCTCGTTGAATACCTTCGACCTTGTTTCATCCTATTTGTTGGACATAGTTGAGTTGGTTGGTAAGGGTGCCGATGTGTAAGAGTTAGGAGATAGTTGATTTTACTCAAGGCAAGAGTTCGAGTTCAGCTAGGAACAAGTTATATTCTCTAACATGTAAAAATACAATAGTGTCATTATAAATACATTATTTCATATAATATTAAAAGTATCCCAACATATACAGTTGGATCCAGATATATGCTGTTTCTCTTTCTCTGGTATATACGTTTCAGTTTATAATTATAATTTCAAGTATATATCTCAGTAGAAGTCCAATATGTTGATTCAATTCTGTTTGCCTAGGGAGTGAGTTCATTGTACTACTCGAGCGTTTCCATCTGACCTTCATTCATCCGTTCTTGTTGAGGGGAGATAACACATGGCTGTATTGGTTGTGGCTCGGGTACATAAGAGTTATGTGATAGTTCCCGTTACTCTAGGCCTGGGTTCGCTTATAGCTTGGAACGAACTATAACCCCTAACCTGTTATACTAAATCGATTTAATTTATGAGATTGTTGCCAGTATGTATATAGCGAGAAGAAAGAAATATCAAGTGAAAAATGTCCCAGCCTCATAAGATTTGTGAGAAGCAAAGGGGCACAAAGGCAATTTACATCTTGACAGCAGCGCAGGATTTCGAAATACTTGCAGATGTAAAAGGACATAATGGTCTCAAGTAATCTGTTTCAGCAGCTTGAGACCTGATGTTCTGCTGTGGTCGGGAGGTTCCAACCAGGCGATTTTTATTGGAAAAAATCGCGTCATGGGTAGCTAGAATTGCTGGAATGGACCAGACCTGTGATTTGTTTGTTTGTTTGATTAGGATTTTTAACGTAGCTTTAACAATTTTTCAGTCATATCGCTACGATGTCTGCTGTGAGGCAGTTTATAGTGATGTCTAGCACAGAGGCATCATGCCGCAGACATGTAGCATGATGTCCCACCCAGTCACATTATCCTAACACTAACCTCTTAATGCTGAGCGTCATCATACTTCAAATATTGATGCTGAGCGTCAAGCGAGGCAGCTGTTAGTACCATTTTTGTAAGTCTTTGGTATGACTCTTCCGGGGATCGAACCCACGACCTCCCGCTTCCGCGGCGAACGCTCTAACGACTAGGCCACCGGAGCGGTAACCAGACCTGTGAGAGGATACTAGCCAAGTATCAGAAACTCATCTATGAGTGCTTGCAGAAAGTTGAAAATCTACCATGGAAATAGGATGCCATATCTTTGCAGCACAGACCTTTTGTTGTAACTTGGGAGTCATCGGGATCACAGTATCCAGCCGTAGGAATTTAGTAACCAAGGTTGGCAAATAGGCAGATGAAGCCATAGTTTGAATTTGGCGTATAGGAGAGGAGCAATGGAACAACTAATTGGTTCAGAGACGAGTCTGTTCAACTTAGTCGACATCTTTCTGGAGAGCATTTGTTTTAGTCATCGCCAAAACTCTCTAGGAAAGAGAATCGCCATTTGATGATAGAAACGGTTGCAGTGCAAGAGATTGACTTGCCCACGAATAACTAAGATTTATAATCTGAGTAACGGATACACCTAAACCTTTTATTTCTATTTTGTTCTGCGTTAAATCAGTGGTGTTTTGCTTCAATGTGACGATGTCACCTGTCAGCATTTGTAAGATGAAAAGGGCAAATATGGAATGCTAACGACAATCAAAATAATATCATCCCATGATGATCAGAATTCGAGCTATTTTTAGTGTCGTTATATTCGACTTTTTGGCAATTAATTTGTCTTGGTTTCTCATTATTGCTCACCTCCAATAGTGTCGATACTGTACGCATGCGTTGTTTATCGATGGTGAATTTAACTCTGCAAGCAACATGGTTTACCTATGTTCCGTGCTTTTCCGATTTCATATAATATTCCCACAAAATGTAATCGTAAGTAAATTCTCAAAATATTAGAGAGCATGGTAGTAAGGGAGTGGACTAATGTTCACTAACATTCATTGACCTTCAAATTGTTTGGATGAAAATATCAAAACATAAGTAGTGTTAGAGGCTAAGCTGTGGTCTGGGGAATTATAGGAATTTTACATGGAGGGCGAGTGGTATGGACATTTGGGAAATTATATTTGGATGGGATCAGATGTGACTTTTGAACATAAGTGTCCCATTTAGGAAGTATGGAAACTGAATTTGGATGGGCGACTGTGGGGCCTTATAGGCATTTAAAAAAGATTTGTCTCTATGAGCCCAGTGGGAAGCTAGCATGGCTGGAGTTGTATGGCAATTTAGCATAGATTGAACGCTATGGGATCGTTCGGGAGATTTTTATGGATATTCCTTTGTTGATCTCATGGCAAGTACTATGAATTAAGGAATCAGTCCACCATGGAGCTCAAGGGAAACTAAATATGTCTAGATCACTTTATGTCTTAAGGGAAATTCAACCTAGCTGGTTTCCTATGGTTCCAAAATGTATTTAATTGGATATGCTACTTTGGGATTATAGAAATTGAATAGAGAAGTACCTGTATTGATGGGCAAACACATATACTTCGAAGCAAACACCTGCCCATACAGTCTAATGTATGGCGGCGAGGGGTACGTAATTGTATCACGATTAACACTTTTTCTTGCAAACACGTGTTCTTACAAACTGGCACACACACTTACTTTTCAAAGTCTAGGGGACCAATACATGATATGCTGTGATGACTCTAATACTTCCAGCAGCAGAGAGGGTGAATCCTACAACGTTTTCAGACAAAATTTTGATTGAAATCCTAAAACGAGCCTTCCTACGATCTTATTTTAACCAAAAAAAGGCGAACCCTACAACGTTTTCAGACAAAAAATTGATTGAAATCTCCCTACGAAATCATTTTAACTAAAAAAATGAAAACGATTTTTTAATAAATTTTGGTCGCAACTTGTTGTCATCCACCCTCTCTGCTGCTAAAGTTTTCAGTTCTGGGTTAACAAAAATAATAAATAATTTGATCGAGTCTTTAGGATGAAAATCGTTTATGATTTCACAAACAGACTAATCGCTAACACCTCTTCTTGTAAATCAATCAGATTATTTGACTGGTCGGTGAGTTTGAAATTAATTCTGGTTAATGAATTATTATGGCATCGCATATAGACAGGATTAATTGGGTTTTCAATAATTAAAAACCCTGGAGGAGCTGTTGGTGCAAATGAATAAAGAATATATCCTTGCTGAGCTTGATTTGATCGTTCGAGATTAATTTGATAGCTTCCTTCGATCACATCGCATACTAAATTGAGCGCAATCACTGAGGATATATTCACGTTGAACGGAGCGATATGCCTGCCGCCACCGTCTGGGTCATTATTATGTTTGAGGATTTTTATTTCCCCTGATGCTGTTTTCTTCCACGTATCATGAATTATTTTAAACCCAACATCGATGGTGTCACTGAGAAGTTTTTTTAGTTCCGGTACGTTATATCCCGGTAGTTTGAATGTCGGAATATCTTCAACGCGGATTTTATAGTCTGATGCAAATTTTGTTCTCGATTTTGGGTTATCTTCATCTAATATATCCTGAATAATTTTTAGGTTAAATGTTTCCATATCGTCGATAATTTTATTGCATGTTTCTACGACGCTGATAAATTCATCTCGGGTGAGAGAGCCGGATTTAAGAGATATTAACAACAGCGATAAATCATTATTCATTGCTGTGAAATTTTTAACGATTTCAGGTTTGTTAACTAAATAATATATCCTTATTCCTTCCCCCTCTGGCTTCTCTTCTCCAGTTGATCGGTATCCGAGACCAAAAAAATCTATAGTAAATCTATGATCTTTATAACTCCTTATTGGATTATCAGGTTTTATTCTGTCGGTGATATAATCAGATTTTTGTGGTTCTGGTAAATCAACGGTTTCCTCCAGAGTTTTACTCTGGGGCGGTAATTCAGGCCATCCTAGTACGGTTCTAATAGAACTTTGATAGATATCTACGACGTATCCTTCTGTGCTTATCTCAATTGCGGATGATAGCGTCGGTTCATGAACTGTTATAGCGATTTTTGACTCTACTCCAGTAATCGATTTTATTCTACGCGCGAATTCATCATTGATTTGTTCTATTTGGTATGACCCTGTTAGTATCGAAACAACTTTCCAGTCTGGGGTTCCGTCGGGTTTATTCTTATTCGCAAACACTAAAGAATTATTGGGTTGTTGACCACCAAATGATTTTGATCTGATATTAGGCCAACTGTGATACATTCGTAGTTTTGCAAGCGCTATCTCCTTCACTGGAATCGGAGAGGGGAAATTCACACTAAACTCGGGTTTCGTAGATGTTATTGATATCATGCTTGTTTGTACTGGGTTCGTGTTCTCCACTACTCGTTGAAGTAATTCCATCTGTGTCGTCAATGAGAGTGTCATTGTTATTATACTCATGATTTATTTCTAATTTTGGTATCGAGGAATCATAAATACTGACCATCACTGAGAACTCACAATCTGGTAATGTTGATATTATTGAGATCATTTTGTTTTTTGGGTTCGTGTTTTCTGATTCCATCGGTGTTGTCATTGTTATTATACTCATGTTGTCGCTCTAATTTCGATATCGCGGAATCAAAAATACTGACCATCGCTGAGAATTCACTATCTGATATAATCGTATTATCGAGTGACGACGATATCATCAATGATAACTGCGAATATGCGGTTGATGCAATATGAAATTGAAGTAAGTAATTCTGCAGTTTACTCTGGCTGCATGATGATATCTTTTTTGCTATCCCGGTTAATATACCCCCGATTGTAGCCACCGCAGAAATGCAAATTGGAACTACGACCGGGGCAATCATTGTAACCGATGCAAGTATTATTCCGGCGCCAGCGAGAACGCTTGACACCGAGTACATAATAACATCAATTGCGGTGATTCTTCGTCGGTATTTTTTTATTTTTATTTGATACTCCTCAGTGAGGGTTTTGAGTCTATTCTGAAATTCTCTGACCTGATCATAGCGACATTGCGTCGATGACAAAGTCATTGTTGTTTATTTTAAAAATACTAGCGTTTTCAATTGTGAAATCCTTTCAATTTAGTTATTTACTTCGCATATGAATTCTAAGCACCAGGATATTTTTGATCTAATCGTATTATCAACCGCGACAATCTCAAATTCTTCTTCACCCCGGATAATTACTGTTGCGGTGCCACCAAAATAGGTTTTACCGCTTACGATGATATCAAATTGCTTGTCAGAGATTAACGTCATCCTGTAGATACCATGAGGCCACTTCTCGATATTGACTTTCAATTTAGCATTAGATTCTTTTATCCAATCAAAGGTCCCATGCTTTACCCTTTCAGAGGTTTCTTTTAGTTTAGCAATATCGTCATAAATGTCGAGATAGGTTTTATTGATTTCGGTATATTTCATCAACTTTCCATCGCGGAGTTTAAAAAATGAAGCCAGCAGGATGTCAAGTTCCAAACCTTTTCGGGTTAGATAATTCCTGTTGAGTTCAGAATATGTCGTCGTGATATTGTAACGTTCAGAGCCCTCAAAGAAATTTTTAGCCATTTCGCTGATGCGTTTTTGTTCATCAATAGCTTTTTTAACTTCAGCGAGAGTCATTCCTGCCACAAGCGGGGTTCCAAAGAATCTACCAACAATGTCGTTAGTGGGTTTTTGATCTTCTATTAGTTTAGAAATCTCGAGATAATTTGCCTTGAATTCTGAAGCAGTCATCATCCTTCCAGCTTCCTTGTTAGCGAAGAATGAATTCAACAAGTCTTTAATTTCAGTGAGAGTCATGCCAACCACAAGAGGGGTTCCAAAGAATTTATATATAACATTTTTGCGAAAAGAATTATAACCTCGTATATGATCATCCAGCTCACGGCCGTGGGTGGTAATCTTGTTGTCTTGGGTGGTAATCCTGTTGTCGTTGTCGGTAATCATCTTGTTGTGGGTGGCAATCGCGTCTGTGATCGTAGACACAAGTGCGCCTGGTTTAAGTCGTCCGTCGTTGGAATACAGCGCAATAGAGTTTTCAGCGGCGTCGCGCTGCCGTATCAAAATGTCATTCAATGACACATCACTGGATTTCAATTTACCCTGTTTGTCTTGAAATACAACTATTTCATTAGGATCAACACTTGTTAAATTTAACGTCTCAGCTATTTCATCTTCAATTATTTTTTTTACATCCTTGATAGAATCAGGTGGTGCAGTGCCATCGGGTTTGGGTTTCAAAGATCTCCCCCAAATATCAATCATGTTATTGTAAAACTCTTTCTCTCTCTAAAATCGTTTTTGACGACTTCGTCGTTGCCAGCGATTGCTGGTGTAGTCATTTACGACAATATGAGGTGGTTTTCCGCTTGGGTTACTCAAGGAGTTAGAAATAGCGTCAAGGACATTTAATACTTCGCTGCCACATATTGGTGGGTCAATCATCGTTTGTGTTGGTAGCGTAGAATACCAAGTCTTCATTGGAAGGGTTTTTATATACCGCATAAACTCTTTTGGTGGGGCTAATCCATATGAATCGAAATAAACAATCCCACGTGGATCAATAGCGTATGCAACCCAGTGAGTTCCAGGTCCGGTGCTGTTATCTAAATTAATGATTCCGGTTTCAACGCTGTTTGGTTGATGTGGTAATTGATCTTTCATAAAGACACCTCTGAAGTTTTTAATCGCGAGTTTTTTAGCCGCATCCATTAAATCAAAATTGGACATGGGAACCATAGGTTCGGAAATCGAAGATTTCTGAATTAATAAATCGTTCCTGGTAGTCTTAGACCCTTTCCGCTGTACCACGAATACGGGGTTCCTGGTAGTCTTAGACCCAATCCGTGAACGGATCGTCCCTTTTTTTTATATCCTTTCCCAGTTGCCTTCTTTAGTGCCATTCCTGCTGCAGTACCAACGGCTCCTAACGCTGCCGCTTTAGCCACCGCTGGGGCTGCTGCTGCAATCAATGCTGGAATCGCAGCTAACAACGGAAATATACCGCCTGTTTTAATCATATTTTTGATAGCAGCCGCAGAAAGAGTAATCTGAACACCTTTTTTGGCTGCAAGTGCATCATTGAAATGTTTCACCTGACGAGTTGTCAGCGATAGTTTATTTGCACCACCAGTCATTTGGTTGGGTTTCAACGTGATTGTGGTTCCACATTTTTTAGCTGATTCCGATTGCAATTTTTTTAATTGACCGGGAGTTAACGTAACACTAATAACACTATATGACATTATACATAATAGATTGATTTTAAATCGTTTACAATTTCAATTACATGTTTTCTACTGGTGCATCTACCACTCTCATTCTTCCTCCAACACCTTCGAGTAGCATTGATTTGTCGCTGAGAATGACAGCAACCGCTCTATAATTAGCAATAGCACCACGAGTCACATTAGCTCTAAAGTGTATATCAACGACGGACTGTCTTGTTAAATCGAGATGTTCCAGTGAGAAGTAATAGATCGGATACAGATTTTTAAAATCATATTGTGATATTTGCAAACCAGTATCGACATTTTGATCACGTGCCATAAATGACAACAGACGATGATACACGCGTGCAATATGATTTTCTGTGTAATTAAGTTGTATATCCTCGGATGGTTCCTGTTGGCCGTTTATTCTCAGTGAGATGTCTTTCACACCTAACTGATCAAATATCATATGACTGAAACGTTGATCGCCAACTCGTGTGTTATCCTGTAACGCTACGAATATATGACGTGGCGCAGCAACACCTTGTTTTGATGCTAGATTCCACGTGAATAACCCGTTGAGATTTGATTGTTTAACATCTGTACTCACGGTTAACCAACTCAACAACGACTTTCCTCCTTGGTCCATAAATGATAGTAATCGTTCTTCTGCGGTGATTGCTGGAGTCAACACTGGCATCCACAATAATATTTTTGTTAAATTGACTTTACCGGCATCAGCATTGGGATTTGCAGCATCTGCTGGAATCCTCCAGATTGCGTCATTATCATCACTCTTTCGTACAAGCGATACTGTATGCTTCGCCCCATAAATAACTTTTCGGACGTTTCTACAGAATCCAAATATGTGATGCAGTGGAATCGCGCATGAAAATGATTTACGCGCTCCTTGCAACATTGAAATACGTGTTGCAGCTCCTAGATTGAAGTTAGGATCGTTGTTTATAATCATATTCTCGACATCAACATTAGCAGCACCAGCATTATTCTGTGGTCGTCTTATAATAAATTGATTTCCTCCAGCGGTATTTTTAACATCCTTTGCAAACATCATAGAGGGTCCTGCTGATCTTGTATAATCATCGGAATATCTCGCTAACCCGATTATTGTTGTAGCCACATCAACGTCACGATCTATGGACTCAATTTCTTTTCCATCAATGAGATATCTAGCACTCTCAAATAACGCCATAATACCATTATTGACAAAACCGACTTGAGTACCAGATGGATACTCTGTATCATTTGTTCTTATAATCTCTCCTTCGATTTCGATAAACGCTTCACAGGGCAAAAAGTATTTACTGGTATCATGGACTTGAAGTTCAATTCGCGATCGACTATTTGCGTCTATTGCATGATAAGCGTAATATTGATAATCGCGTACAGAATCATCCTTGCCAACTGGGGCGTCTATATCAAACGCCGGATCATGTGATTTTTTGAACATTTTATTCTATTTATCAGAGTCTAAATCGTGAAATCATAAACGATTTTCATCGACGTAGTTTTTTAAAGCCGCTTCCTGCTATCATATTTGCAATATTGCTTTGGTCGGGAGTTAAAGCCATCGACGCTAATTTTTCGTCTACTGCGTTATTTATAATTCTACTAACACTTGCAGGCATTTCCGCTGTAGATGGTAACGGTTTCTTTTTTCGTCTCACTAATGATGTTATTTTATTCTTCGCAGTTGAAAACGCTTTTCCAGCAAGATCTCCAACAGCACCAATACCCTTATCACGAATAACTTCAATTGCTTTCATTCCTAGTTGTTTAGCCAACGGCATCACTTTTGGAGCCATTCTCGCAAATAACCCTGCAATGGTATTGCCTAAACCATCTCCGTAGTATGCTCTATAAACTGGAAACCGTGAATTAACTACGTAGACGGGGGTTGGTTTATCATGATTGTAGTGTATGATCATTATTTGAAATCAGAAACCATTTTTTCAATTGGAAACGCTAGCGTTTTTATTCAGTCTCGGTGATTAATCACTGTGATACCCACTTTCCACTAACTCGCCAATGAAATCTCGATATGTGCTGATATCCATGATACCACCTTGAAATAATCGTCTACAGATATCAGATGCTTCATTAATTATTTCCGGTGAGTTATTTCCAGCTCGGAACCCTCCTACAAGAACTTCTAATCGTGATATATCATTGATAACACTACCAGGGCATGAAACGCTAGCGTTTTCACTCTTTGAGTTTCCACTGGAATCTTGCAATCCACTTCCGCTATAACCAGTTGCTTCATCCTGTTTTTCTAAATCGGCTTCTTGTAATAAATAATCAAGAAAATCCTCATCAGGTGGTAGTTGTTGTTTTTTAGGTGAAAAAGATATTTTCTTTGCAGGTTGCTGTCGCTTTTGCGGTTTTTGTTTTTCATATTGTTTATACACTATATCCACCGCATTGATATATTCAATGTATGATGCACTATCTGTCTTAATTTGACTTTTTTTAGTTTTGATTTTGTAGAATATATCAGCCCAATGAGTGAAATTCTTAACATATTTATGATGTTCTGGTTTCAACATTTTTTTTCTGTTTTCATAAGTCATAACAACAAGCGCAGGAATTTCTGGTGGATCAGTCTTATCAATTGCTGCTAACCCTTCCTCGTTAAATCTCACGCGTAAATCATCTACTGTTCTTTTTGATTCCATTTTTTGTACAGTCTGTTTTGTTTGTTCAGTTTTCGCTGCTATTTTTTCAAGTTCACCGATAACAGATTTCCCCGTCTCGGGATCATTCCCCCGTATAGCACGCTCTACCCCGTACGTTGCTGTGGTTACTGGTTTAAACAATTCTTCGGATCCCGTAGCAAAATCAGTTTGTAAACTCTGTCGTTGTTGCAGTTTATTTCTTACAGAGTCACGAATTGGTACAAATCTCCTGATTGCATCCAGTCGTTCACGAGCCAATCGGGTTGTTAATGCTTCATTGACCATTATTTGAAATCAGAAACAATTTTTCAATTGCAAAACACTTTTTCAATCCCGACCTAACACCATCGGATGGTCATGGAAGTGTTATTTCATCCTATAACGGCTTCGTTCATCGATGGCGAAAGTATCATAATTGTATATAATATTATATAATACTGATAGTTTCGCCATTCTATTTTTGATCAATCCGAACCAGCCATCAATTTTTTATTCACTGATTTCAACAGTTTTAATCAAAAAATGCTAAAAAAAAATTAAAATCTCTATAAGGGACGGTCACAATCAAATAATGATAAATGGTTGGTCAATCAAAATTGTTCATTTTCTTGAATTAACGCCCGTAGGTTTCTAACTTTAGAATTAACCTCCTTTTTCAATTCGTATTCGTACCCCAATTCTTTTCGTATTCGTTCTACGATGGTATACAACGGAGCGAACACACTTACGTCACTGGAAAATGCGAGAGAGTCCTTAATAGAATTCTGAATTCTTTTGATGAGCGCATACTTCTTTGGTAGCATGTATTTATTGTTGTTAACTCCGTATTCTATGTCCTGAAAATCAGACATGATTTGATCAGGATTTAACCCATCTGATAGTTCAATATCCCAACCTTTCAATTTTGAAATCTCGGATATGATGCTATTCATGTTTTCAGAATTCATTATTCTATAATAATGATATATTTCTAAATGAAAAATGTGACGCATTAGACATAACTAAATTGAATTTTTTGTCCCGTCCTTTTTGAAATAGCCGATCGACAAACCCCCTCTGCAACGAATCGTACTGAGGCTCTACAAATATTGAAATACTTGCCGGCTTCATATATTGATTTAAATATTTTTTCTTCGTTAGTTGTTGTATTCAAAGATTTTACTGGTTTCACTTTTTTTGAACAAATGCCAGTCCTTCCTCGTTTGGAATTCTCACTTTGTGTGATAGCTTGCAGATTTGATAAAGAATTGTTCCTTGGATTAGAATCCTTGTGATCGATAACAAAACCATTTTTGATCAATCCATTGAAACATTCAAATACGAAACGATGATTGTAATATTTCTTCCTTCCAACAGTAAAGAACAAATACCCCATACCATTCTCCCACCCAACTGGGTTCTTCAGTCTACAGTGTCTTACAACACCATCACTGGATGCTTCATAATTTGTACTCACTGGGTGTGGTCTGAATTCCTGGTTCATTAGTATACTATACTATTTGTCTAATTCATTGACTGACCCATTGCAGTGATTCATTATACATAAATCTTTCATTTAGACACTTGTTTTTAGTATAGCATGAAGGAGTTCAAGAGATTGACTTCGAAAAATGCTGAATTCAATGCTGATAAGGAGTTTAAGAGATTATTGAAAATCAATCCTAGATTTAATCTCGATAGACCAAAAAGACGTAACAAACGTCCAAGAGACGGAAACATGAAGGAGTTTAAGAGATTATTAAAAATCAATCCTAGATTTAATCTCGATAGACCAAAAAGACGTAACAAACGTCCAATAGACGGAAACATGAAAGAGTTTAAGAGATTATTAAAAATCAATCCTAAATTTAATCTCGATAAACCAAAAAGACGTAACAAACGTCCAATAGACGGAAACATGAAAGAGTTTAAGAGATTATTAAAAATCAATCCTAGATTTAATCTCGATAGACCCAAAAAACGTAACAAAATCAATCCTAGATTTAATCTCGATAAACCCAAAAAACGTCCAAGAGACGGAAACATGAAAGAGTTTAAGAGATTATTGAAAATCAATCCTAGATTTAACCTCGATAAACCAAAAAAAACGTCCAAGAGAGATTACCCCTGGAAAGATGCTCAATTCAATCTCGATATAGTTTCTAATACACCAAAGAATACAATTCTTGATAAAGCCATGATTAGTAAAATCAGAGACTGTTTTAATGAATTCAAGCGTGATGGAGCATCTTATTGTTGGTCAACATTTCGAATTGATGGTGTTGTTGATGCTACCATGACTGATGAAAAAGCAGCAGTGATAATTTCACGTGTTGGGGAAAAACGGCATTTTTTTCCGAATCAAATTCATTATCGAAGTCGATGGCAAATGGATTATTAAGGATAAATTTGAACCAATCCTCAAGAATAAAAAAGCTGTCATTGTGAGTAGAGATTCCAAACCAGGGATTCTAACCGGCATTGATAAACCATACTACGAAAGATCTTATCCCGTAACAGCAATGGTTTATGGGATATATCCGTTAAATGATAAACCCGATATCGCAAAACTAGCTCCTATGAAATATTCGTCAGGGCTTAATTGTGTAGCAGAACGAATAATAGAACACTTCACAAATGCATCCCGAGGAAATAAACTAACTGATCTGCGACGTAGGAAAATAACCGAGTGGGAACTGACAGTGAAACAGCATGGTGCAAAGATTTCTGATATAGCTAAATTAGAAACATCATTACGATTCCCAATAACCGTTATGACGATAACCGGAGAGGTTTTATACGAACCGAAATATAACAAAAATGGAGCACCAATACAGATTATTGATCATAACAAACACGCGTGGACACCTGCGGTAACAATATTTCCACGAGAACGAACCGTGAAATATATCCCTAAGGAGTTCGTCGGGGATGTTTTCTATGAAGAGAAATTATTCGATGCTATTCATGCGTTGTGTAAGGATGATCCTGTGTCAGTGTGGTTACTTAGAAGTGATGAAGAATTCGATCAATTTGTAAAACCAAATGGTGAATTATATCGCGTTGAAGAATTAGATAACAGAATGAGAAAAATCGCTAGTGATTTTTCACCGGAGAATTCCCATGAAAAACTACTCACGGATAGTTTTACTATTCCATCAGTGGTAGCTCACTTCGCAAGAGAAAAAAACTCATGGCGTCCAACACGAAGTGATTTTCTTGAGGATGTTAAATTGAGTTGCGTCGAATTTGGTCATGGAGGACTGTGGAATACGAAATACTCACGTGATGGTATGATTTCAATTGATATATCCGCGTGTTATCCCGGAAGTTTTCTCGGGTATGGGGAATGCGCTGAGTACTTCAAACGATTTGGGCACCCCACGCATGAAATGACTCGTGTTGCGATTAATGGACCATTGCCTGATTTTGATTTAACCGGATTCGCTCGTGTGATATCATTTGAATTAGCTACAGGGTTACATCCGTGTAGTTATGTTTGGCTCGGTAGACACCTATCTGAAAAACACTGGATGCCAATAGTGCTATTGAGATATATGATTGATTGTGGTATGCTAATATCGTTGATTGTTTCCGAGGCTATTATATGCTATCGAGCTCAGAAAGAAGTTTGGCTACCACAACCCGATCTAGATAGAATAATCAACGAACTACGAAAACAGTTTCCAGATTTCAGTGAAGACGAAATCATAAATTGGTCTAAGAAGTTATTTGAAATTAAAAAAGAACAAGCAAAAGATCTCGGAAGAAGAATAATCGGTAAATTTACCCAGGGTGGACGATACGATAACGCAAAATATTCTTCGCGGTTGATCATAGATGTCGCTGAATACGATTTTATTGTAGCGGA
Source organism: Unio delphinus (assembly GCA_029339505.1). Classification (NCBI taxonomy): domain Eukaryota; kingdom Metazoa; phylum Mollusca; class Bivalvia; order Unionida; family Unionidae; genus Unio; species Unio delphinus. The sequence goes on along the minus strand of JAQISU010000034.1, from coordinate 6,613,423 downwards.
TTTAATGAAACAGGGAAAACTTGTATCCCGTAAGGATGCTTTTCTATCCAATGGTGAGAAATTAGGTACGGTTGTTACCTACTGTGATGGATATAATTCCCAGTACACACATTTGAGAAGTTCAATGTTAGCCTATGCTTGCATTAATCTATTTTCGATGATAAATAGATTTCCTAATACCGCGGTTAGAGTGGCCACTGATTCGATGTATATACACAATAAGTACAAATCAGCTGTAGCGGCATTCACAGATCCCGAAGAAAATTGGGGGCGTTGGCGATTTAAAAAGGAGATGCTACATGAGTATTGTGAATCCGCAGACGTTGCCATGGATGATAAATATATTTGTTGTAACCGTATTGAAATTCAATCAGAATTTTCTAATGCACCACCGGTATCTGATCCAATCTGTAGATACAAGACAGTTTATTTAAACGGCTGTGGTGGGTCAGGAAAGACAACTCGTGCAATTGAATTATATCGTGGTGGTGGAAATACTTGTATTTCTACTAACATGATTGTGCTAACACCGACTCACAGACTCGCCAGAGAGATGATACAACGAGGGGTAAATGCTTGCACTTATCACAGCTTCTTTCGATGGAAGGGTGACAAATGGACTCCTGATCGAATGGGTGATAAATTCATTCCTGAAATCATAATCTGGGATGAAATATGCACAGTGTCATTAGATGTATTAAAAACATTTCTTGAGTGGTTGTTAACCAAAAACACAAAAGTCGTCATGTGCGGGGATCAAGGCCAACCACCACCATTTGTCGGTGCATCTCCACATGAATGGCTAAAGGGTTTTGTAGACTACTATGAAGAAATCACCACTGATTATAGATCACTTGATGAACGATTACGAGAATTTAAGAAACTAATTAGATTACAACCGGATAGAATCCAATGCGAAATAGCGCGTGAAGTGATTTCAGAAACTCCAATGAATGATTTCTGGGAAGCGTGGAGACCAAACGATTTGATCATTGCAAGTAGAAAAATAGTCAGGGATACACTTCAGATGAAGTTATTTGAATTGCATAAAGAAAAATTTGCAACGCTTCCAGTACCCCTTTGTTATAGGCCATCGGATACACGAAAACAAAACATTGAAGTTGATATTCCAGGACAGAGTGAAAAACAAATTCTGGTATTAAATGATATTGTGCTGGTTGATATCAATGTCGTTGAAGATGCATTGCGTGCTAATAAATCCCCGTGGACGCTAGGATACGCAGCAACAATACACTCTTCACAGGGATTGACTATATCGGATACAATTGTTTGGATGGTAGATAATCGCATCGAATGGTCAAATTTAGTCTATCTCGCAGTATCCAGAGTACGAAACATAAATCAACTTCGAAGAATTGTCCTCGATGATGAAATCATTGGTGATGATAATGACACAACAATAAGTGATATTGATGTTAGCATCATTAATAAAAAACTCTCCGGTTACAAACAACAGGACAAAAAAAAAACAACGAGAATTTGATATTGATGCTAAATTAATAATCACTTTGAAGAAACAACAGAATAATCACTGCGCGAGTTGCAATTGTATAATGCGTTGGCAGTATTCGGATAAGGATCCTCGCCAATTCACCGTAGACAGAAAAAATAACAATCTCGGTCATGTCAGAAATAATGTGATGTTGACTTGTCTTGAGTGCAATAGACGCAACGGTGCTAGTTAAGACCATGCGGTGGCAATTGAGTATCCTCGGGAATCACTTGTAGTTGTTGTCGAGTAAAACCCCGCTGAGGGGCAGTTGAATCCAGTTTATAGACTGGAGGTCTACCAGTTGATCGTGTTATACTAGATATCTTATGCGTAGTGACGCTCCAAATAGGATCAGTAGCCCTTTTTCTACCCCCTTCAAGCTCTCCTGGTTCGTATAAGTACCTCACAATGACACTACTACCAAGAATTGGTTGGGAAACGCTAAAATCTTTTTGTGGTTGTACGGTTATTAACTTCTTTTTAATCGCGTTGATAGGTTTCATGTTGATTGTTCTAGTAATCTCGTTATTCAGTGCAGTAATCACAGATGGTAATCTTTTAACCCATTCACTGGATCGCTTTTCTTGAATGAATTCTTTTGCGTATTGATATCCAAATAACCGCTCAGCAATCGTCCGATTAAATCGTTCTACAATGGCCTGATCGCGATGTAGCGCAGTATGCCCTCGTCGTATGGTGACATTATGATGTTTCATTGTAGATAGAACCGCACCCTGAAATTCCTTGCCAGGATCAACTTGTAACAGATTTGGCCAACGCAGAGGACCTCGTCGATAAATCCTTTCAAATGCAGAAGCTACTTCAGTGGCTGATTTTGTTTTCAGCGGTTCTGCTTCTTTGTATCGACTCGCAACATCAACTACGGTTAGCGCGTATTTGTAACCACGATCATGCGGCAGAAATAATATATCAGCCTGATGAACTTCATTAGGAACTGTCACATCAAAATGCGAGAATTGAATTTGTTTAGGCGGTGGTAGATAAATTTGCCATAGTGCCTGTTTGGATAACCAATTAGCCGCAGTGGTTTTTTTCACTTTTGCAGCACTAGCGAGTTTGTTGATTGCAGCGTTACCCCTCCAGTATCCCCTCGGAGAATAATAAATTGATTCCATATTATTAATTACCGGCACCTAACATCAATTTACTTTTCATAGCCGATTTTATTAAAAATGAAGCCAATTTTTCTTTGAAGGATTTATCAGGAATAGCATTTAACGCATGAATTAATTTCACATCTGCTAGATGCCTGTGTTGCAGATTGCTGCTTTTATAAGCAACATCATGAAGGTGACAGGCCTTATCAATGGCGTTTATTGGTTCTTCACCGGGGTTGGGTTGATTTTGATTATTGAGTCTGATATCAAGTCTGGTTCCCGGTCCACAGTAGCTATATCCTGGAAGGTGCTTTTCTCCGGGGTACTTTGCCCATGGGGTTCCAGGGAGTTTTGCTAATTTGGCTGCGATATCACCTCCTCGTTTTTTTTTAAATCAGATTTCATAGACACAAATCTAAATTTCTTTGTACCACATTGCACGCATTTACCAGAAAGCGCTGATCGGTTATTTTTAGTTGTAATCGTCGTCAAGTCATCTTTGCCAGTACGCGTTTTACACTTCACACAATATAGATCCATAATTTATGTATAGAAATATGGATATAATTGATTTTTCAGCGACGAAAACAAGAGAACCAATTAAGCATCATGCAGCGCTACCAAACTCTATCCGGATGATTATAATCGGGCCATCTGGATCCGGTAAAACGCAATTGTTGCTCAATTTAATAATGAGATGGATGAAGTGGGATAAGTTGTATTTAATTGCCCCTAGCGTAGATGATCAACGATGTTATGAAGTGCTAAAAGATTTTAACGAGAATGCATCAGAAATTAGCGGCGAGAATACCATTGATTTTATAACCGATATCGATGAAGCACCGAGTATTGATGATATTGATGGAGATATTAACAATTTAGTCGTATACGACGATATAATGTTGGATAAACAAAAGAATCCTGCTAGAATATTTTCCCGTGGGCGTCACAAAAACACTGACGTGATATATGTCACTCAACGCTACACTCAGGTTCCAAAAGTGATCAGAGATAACTGCAATTTATTGTCTGTATTCAACGGAGTTGATACTCATACGCTACGAAATATTTGGCAGACATGGTGTTCTGATATGGACTTCAATCAATTTAGAGATTTCTTTAGTCATGCTCAGTCGACTCCGCACGGATTCGCAACAATAAATTTACATGATCCTCGGACACGATATCGTATCGGACTCGATCAAATATTCGGTTAAAATCATTTATTATTTTTGTTAACCAGAACTGAAATCACTAAGCAGCAGAGAGGGTGGATGACAACAAGTTGCGACCAAAATTAATTAAAAAATCGTTTTCATTTTTTTAGTTAAAATGATTTCGTATGTAGATTTCAATCAATTTTTTGTCTGAAAACGTTGTAGGGTTCGCCTTTTTTTGGTTAAAATAAGATCGTAGGAAGGCTCGTTTTAGGATTTCAATCAAAATTTTGTCTGAAAACGTTGTAGGATTCACCCTCTCTGCTGCTCTTCCAGAAACAAACACACTCGTTCTTACAAGCAAAGACACACTCTTAAATACATGTGTATAAGGGTATCATGTCGTATTGTATAAAGACTGACAAAATCTTCCAAACCAATATCTAGGCGGTATGATATAGTACGTTGTCCACGCACAAATAGAAAGAAAATCTGTGTTGTCTTCTGATGCACCTGACAAAGTTATTACACAATTAAATAACAAGAGATATATAATATAAAAGAAAGTAACATAAGGTCTAAACAACCTTGATAACACACCATACAAAACATTTTAACAGAGACAGAAACATACACAGGAAGCTAACTATTTGGTGTTATTATATAGTTACTAAAGCATATCATAACGAATTTTTCCTATATGTGACAGTATAATTTTATGCCAAGGTCATTAAATTTACCTAAGTGTGTGTGTATGTCTCTCACTGTGTGTGTGTGTGTGTGTGTGTGTGTGTGAATTGGATTTTTAACGTAGTTTTAACACTTTTAAAGTCATATCGCTACGATGCCTGCAGTGTGGCAGTTCATGGTGATGCCTAGCACTGGGGCATCATGTCTCACTCAGACACATTATCCTGACACAAGGCCGCACGCTATTATACAAAAAGATTTCCCTGTGGTATCATGTCCCACCCGGTCACATTATTTTGACACCAGGCCACACGCTACTGTACAAGAAGATTTCCATGTAGTGTCATGTCCCACCCAGTCACATTATCCTGTCACCAGGCTACACGCTATTATGCCCAAAGATTTCCATGTAGCATCATGTCCCACTCAGTCACATTATCCTGACACCAGGCCTTACGCTATTATACAAGAACATTTCCATGTAGCATCATGTCCCACCCAGTCACATTATCATGACACCGGGCCACACGCTATTATGCAAGAAGATTTCATTTCCATGTAGCAGTAGCAATAACAACACTTGCCAATATTTTCATGAAAGAAAATATTAATTTCCAAATTAGATGTGACTAAATTTAAATGTTATCTTTTAAAAATATTTTTTTTTCTTACGACATCCCTTGATTACAGTTGATAATACAGTACTAATATGAAATGATTTCATGTTTCTGTTTACCCATGCGGACACCTTGTGAACTAAGAGTAAACTGGTGACCCATGGTCCTCGTTAACATATTTGTCTCAATGCACGTTTACAATTAATAGCACATGGCTCGAGACGCGCATCCTGCAATACTTGTAAACTATAACTATTAACTTGATTTTTTTTCTTGTTTTTTCCTCTAAGGGCAGCATAAATAGATAGATTCGTTTTAGATAAATATTCCGATTTCAAAAAATAGGAGAGGACCTGATGACCTGCAACAAACTTTAGGCAGTAATAGTACCTGATTACAACTGTACACATTGAATCTGCTGATAATATTGCAAAACTGTACGGTTATTTGAAGTTAAATGGAATATGTTTGGTGCGAAAAATAATCAATACTGGTGTCAGTACTAATACAAGGAAATCCCATTCGCGGGGTAATATTATTTGTCTCCTCACTCGTTCATCCCTTTGACCTGGATTTTCTTGTTAAAACCCAAAATAGATTATATGAATACTTAGAATACATACGTACAACTCAACACATACGTACAACCCATACAAATCAATGTAGTGCTTGTATTGTGGCATATTTTGGAGAGATCCAAATTCAATGGGGCGAGCTTGCGAACGCCATGTTCTTTGGTCGAGAATGTCATGTACGGATGAAACCTCTTATCATGCACTGGAGTTAGAAAGAAGAGCGATGTGGGTATTTATTTTAACGGGCTTATGTTGACAATATTTTCAATAAGTTAGAATTGTGTTTCTGTCGTCCGCTACATCATTTGGTGCGGGGGAAAAAATCTAGGATTTGTTTCTCAAAAAAACATTTCAGCGTAAGCCATATCATCTGTTTTTAATTTTGACAGATGTATTCAGTCCGAAATAGGCTGTAGATTGTGTGATGGATATTGGAAGCTGACAATAGGATATAATGTGGAGAAACGTCAGGCAAAGATTCATATTGTTACACGCAGAGGGGTATTACTTGACCGAGCGGTGTCAAACCCAAGCGCGAATCCCGATAGAAGTCATATGTTTTTATTCTAACAGCCAAATCCCTTACTGAATTTCAATAAACACAGTATAATGCTTATCAATTTAAAAAAAATACGGGGGTAGGGTTGTCAAACACACGTTCTTTATTAGCGGTTTTTGTCAGTTTTACATTTTTTTAATAAAAAAAATAAATAACAGCCGATTTCTTCACTCCAGTATGCTTACGATTTCATGGCCAATACTTCTGATCTGCGCCTTATATAAACATACTCTTTTTGAATCATGGCTATATTATATCCTAGATAAAATATTCAGTCTTGACTGAACATAAGCACTCAAATTAAAGATTTTTCTTAGATGCCAATACATATATGTACTTTCGCAGACTAAATTTCGCGAAATCAAAATGAAAATATTAAAGGCGCACTAGCAATAATATTTATTTTATTGAACGAATTCTGACACATCTTAAGACACTATTGTTTCTGGCACATCTTAAGACACTATTGTCTCTGGCACACATTAAGACTATTGTTTCTGGCACATTTTAAGACACTATTGTTTCTGGCACATCTTAAGACACTATTGTTTCTGGCACACATTAAGATACTCTATTGTTTCTGGCACACATTAAGACACTTTAATGAATCTGGCATATTGGAATGCACTATCGATTCTGGCCCTTACGAAGATACTCTGCTCAAAAGGTCTATTTTGAAAGATACTGCAGAAAACACGGGAGCTTTATTTGATTTTGCCATGATAATAAACGTCAATAATCATCCCAAAAAGTTTTGCTTTTCTTGTTTTTTAATTTATTTCTCAGAACAAATACATTAACATCATGTAGTTTCTTTCTATTTTTGCGTTGTCCTAATTGTATGCATCTATCTTTTTTATAAATTCTTTTGTGTTTAAGCGCTATTTAATGGTTTCGCTCTATATGCGTTGAATGTTTTAATCAATTTTTAATGACCTAGTAAATCAAACGCTTTTTAAAAATAGAAATGAATAACTACGTTTATTTTCAGGGACGTCATTTAAATTTTTTGCGGGGGATCGCGGGCAAAACATGATGCGGGGGGGGGGGGGGTAATGTAAATAGGCTACAGCAAGTTAACAGCACAAGCAGATTCAATGGAGGGAGCAAATGCCTGTCCCCTCTCAAATCTCCTGTAGCATATCTTTTTTTGTTCCCTGATTATTTCCACTTTCAGAGACAAAAGTTTGAAAGGATGGACCAGTTTTAAATTAATTTGTTTTAAAAATACATTCAAAGGTTGAGGTTCTGTACCTTAAGAATGCAAATTAAGTACTGGAAAACAATCGTTCACTAAATCTAATACTTCTAATGGCAAGTAAATATTTTTATTATGATACGCACATGATTTTCTACAATTTGATTTTTTCGGCTTTTGCTACCAAATATGTTCCAAAATGAAGATGTGATAAGAATAAAAAAGCTAAATTTAAAAAAAAAATATAATTGATTCTATAAACTGTTTTAGGAGTTTCTGATGTTGCTCTAAAATATACTATTTACGCCGTAGTTTAAGTACAATAGTATCAAAGGAAAAAAGAGACGGCTGTGAGGTGCGTCAAAATGGGTGACGTACAATACGATCCTTACAACCAGGGGTCGTCTGATGAAAGCTCGTTAAAAAGAGTACGAGGTATTATACCATGGTCATTTCTGATCCTTACTTTGCTAAAACAACTTCTGCATCGATCAGAACGTCGTCTTCTTTTTCCGTTAAGTCCATAAAGAATCTCGAAAAAAATTCGTCACCATTATATTCTGAACTACTTCAATTCAGATGAAAAAATATGACAGCATAAGAAGGCAAAGTCACAATGTAAACATTTTTGGCCATCAAACATATGTGCTGCACTTCACCAGAGAGAATCCGAAAAACAAAACAAGTTGATATGTATTGCTACAACGACTTCGCGGTTATTAACGAACGATATTCAGATAGGGCTTTTATAGCCTCTCTCCCTCCCTCTCCCTCTCTCTCTCCCGTTCCCTCTCCCACTCTCCCTCCCTCTCTCCCTCCCTCTCTCCTTTTCTCTCCCCCTCTCTCATTACCTCTCCCTCTCCAGTATGCTTGACAGGTATAGACTTCAAAGCCATTATTCTATATCCTATCTTGTCCTCTCTCTCCAAACGTTTATTATATCCCAGTAATAATGAATGTGCTTGGAATCCGGTATGTTTTGTAACCGTTGCTATTTAGGTGGAATTACCCCCATTTGTCCCGTGTTTTTCCATAGTCTTTCTTTTTTCTATAATTTTGTTTATGTGTACTCTATTAATGAACGCTTAGGTTGATATACTACCAGAGAAAATATTGGACATCTTAAAAGATGCACCTTACATATTAAACTGTTAATCCAATATTTCAAATTCTTTAATTGTTTCACCTTTATCTTCTATTATTTATACCTTTTACAGAATGTTAAAATCTTCACCTTTTTTCTTGTAGTGCTTCATGGTTGCATTTATTTGGAGCGTTTATCTATCAAAGACGTTTCTGTGTGCATTATCTATATTTAATTATTTGTAATCATCAGTTTATAACCTGTACTGTGTTACGTGCCGTTAAACACACACACACACACACACACATACACTATATATATATATATATATATATATATATATATATATATATATATATATATATATATATATATATATATATATATACTAGTATATATATATCAGACATATTTAAATGACCCAACATTCACGATCACTGCATATTTCTCATGTCAGGCAACATAGCAGCCTTCTCAGGACATGAAGGTTGTGTCAGCCTGATGACTTTATAACCAAGATCATAACATTTCAAAACAGAATCATGATCGTAAATTTGAATTTTTTAATTTGACCTTTTATATTCTGGACTGTCCCATTTTAATTTTAGATTTTAACTAGATTTTTTAAAAAAATTCAAATTTCATGTATTCAGTAATTATATTGATAATTAAAATTAGAAGAGAATCAGACTTTGATATATCTCTCATAAAGATTAATTATGAATTGTGTGGCTTATACGATACAGTGTCACTGAATATTGGACTAAATCATTGGCTGACATGTTTTGTGAGAGCCGATGGAATATAACAGTGTATATTTGGTTTAATTGTCTCACTTTTTCTTGCAGCCGACATTCCACACGAACAGATGCAAAGAATAGTATCAATGCCCAGATTCTACAAAACTCAGCAGAAGGACTTTGCTGGTGAGATTTACAGAGAAACGAGACAGATTTTGCATCAGTTCCTTGATCCATACACGAAAGATTCCGCTTCTCTGCTGAATGATACATTGTACACATGGGATGACTTGCCAACTTGAATTGATCTCCCGACCTCAACTGTCTCAAATTATCTCCTCATTTGTGAATGATATATTGCAATTTTCATGTCAAGAAGTAATTTTCCTACGAAGGCTTAACGGTATTTTAGTATGATTCACTGGTTTGGAGAAGAACACAATTAAGAAAAATTATGTCTGGAGATAAGTGAAAATCATGAATTGGAAATGGATGTGCCCGAATTCAAATGGGTACCTGGAAATGTTAGCAGTGCAGAATCTCATTCATACATTAGACGTTAATATGTTCTCCCGTTCCGTTTCATGTTCTACATGGTCTGCCACGGTGTCCTTTCATCATACTGAGTAGACAAGATTGATCAAACAAATATACATAGCATCGATATTCCCAGAACCAGCTTTACTACGAACACCAAAATAAAATCGAATTGGATTCCACATTATATGCATTAAGTAAAACATATGACGATTTTTGTTAGTTATGTTTATTTGCTATGAAAACCATGGAAGTACGTTTAAATATTTTATTGACATGTAAGTAAAATTTGAAATGCAAAATTATCAATAAAATAAGATGAAGATCGTTACTGTGTGTTACTACTACTACTACTACTATTAGTATTTATAATAATAATAATAATAATAATAATAATAATAATAATAATAATAATAATATAGGTATGCTTTACAATATTGTGGTCTTATGGGATAGAGACATCATTCTAAAGCAAAAATTGGCTTAAGACATTTTTTTTATATTTATTTAAACATTAATTAAACACCAATAATGGCCCCGTATTCACGAAACTTCTCAGCTTCAGTCTACTCTCAAACTTCATATTTTTTCCTCTTTCTTAATCATTGCATTATTATTTATTTTCAAAAGATTATCTTTATGTCAATTAGTTTATTCATTTTAAGGTTTTAAAGACATATAGTTTGCGGCTTTATGTCATGGGGCAATTGAATTTGCCCCCTCCAAACCCCCAACTTGAAATAAAATTGGTAACAGCAAAAAATTTTACCGCCAAAAATCTCCAGATGATATATTTTGTCACCAATAGTGAAAAAAAATCCTGTGATTTGCTACATTGATGACTCTCACTGTAATTCCAAGCACATGTACACTAATATTACAAGTGCATCAGAGTATTTTGTATTCTCAGTTGCAAATTATCACTTATGACGTTTTAAAAAAAAGCATGGTGTAAAGAATAATGAAATGTTATCTGAAAATCATTAAACAAATGTAAGAATGTAAAACAATACAGGTTAAGTATGTCTGCTGACATGTCTGTCCTTAATCTGTGAACTAGGTTTTTTGAACATTTAACATGATTCAAATCAGGTTGTTCTTTTTTGTTTCTTTGGGGATTGAGGGTTAGGGGTCTGTTTTTCCTTCATTTGTCGTTTTTTATTACATAGCCACATTTTGTGACATTACCTTTCTTGCTCTTGCATAATGCACACCCAAATTGCTAACAACATATAATCAGTCTTCAGTCGCGTCAGGTCCCCGACTTCTTTTTACCTTTTCCGTCAAGTCAAAACAGTAACCTATGTTTACATCATAGCTATTGAGAGCTGTAGTTGGGACCCTTTTATTGACATAGCACAAAAAACCAACAGAAGAAAACACTAAAATCCGGAAAGTTCTCAGGTTTTTGTTTTACATCTTACGTGATCCGCTCCGTGCCGCTGGAGGCGGGACTGATCACCAGAACATCCAGTTTATTTCATATTCCTACACTTCCTACACTTATTGAAGGCTTTTTCTCTGCTTGATTGTACTATCTGAGCGATGTTTCACTTGACCAGAACGTGGATAAATTGGAAACTTGCTCGAGACTTTATGTAAAAGATTGGAAAAACCCAGCAACTGTAAAATTATATATTTTTGCAATGTGATATTTTACATCGTATCGTCCAGTTGTTATCCTTCCGTAAATTTCTTTTTCTTTTTATCAACTACGGTATTTGTCAGCCATTATAAAATTTCCAACAAAAACATATTCGTTGCTGTCACTGTCTTTGTTCACAATACAATCGAATTCATCTTCGAAATCGTCGTTGACAACTTCATTGTTAGCAATTTTGTAATTTATTTTAACAAAAATATTATCAACTTGTGTATTGTTATTATCGACTACTTGTTTAGCATATCCATGCTTAATTTACTTTTGTTTAATTTACTCAAGTGTTATTAAGTATTATTAATAAAATGACAAATGTGCGACACAATCATCGAGCTAAATTAGTTGATATCTGCAAACTAAAGCAAGCAGTTGGTGCTGCGTTATTTTTATTTTTGTTGGTGAACCCGCCGAAATCTCCGTCAACGTTAATGTAGTTGGCGGAGATGATAATTTTGTGCTGCTTACGGATACAGAAAAAAATAATCAACTTGATCAAACTATGATTGTAAATATTATAGTATTATATATGATAGGGAAAATGTGCGGGCGCATAATTGTGTCAACGGGGACGAGCTGATTATTCGATTACAATTTCCGCATTCGTTCTTGAAAGAAAATATTTCAAAAGTTGATTGTGATATTGTGTATTTTTATATCCCATTAGCAGCGAATCTGTTAGCAAGCGGATAAATTGTATAATGTCGAACAGCAGAACTAATTTAGCGAATGTTTTCTTCTCAAATGACGTGACACGTGTAGCAGATTTATATTTAGCAGGATTTCCTGCATTTCATCGTCGTGTATTTTCTTTTGACATCACAAATTCGAGATTTTCCAAGCGGCTGTATGTTTTTAATAGCATTTCTGTGATCGATATTAAGTTCATGTGGACTTCGTCCATAGAACACATAACAAACAAATCTATTGGCGCAATAACGTACTTTATGGGCCTGTCATCCTCTGACCCCCACTTGTAATATTCTGTCCTATTTCATATTCCAATAACTTATTTTCTTTTCATATTTTTTTACAACACACTGGTCATTTGTTTCGTATAAATCATATACTGGATGTGGCTGAAATTCGTCTTCAAAACCAAGATTTGCAATGTTATAGTCAGTAACTGCACCATTGACATGATAAACACGTTGTCCGCATGGTACATCACCGCAAAACAACGAGTAAATGGAATTCTTTATGAGCATTTCACATAACTCACATACGGATTTTCCACTAATTATATAATCAGCTTATGTTGCTTTACCAAATGGTAATTTGTTTTTAATGTGTATCACCGAACCTAACATATATCCCGCGTACAGATTGTGCAGGAGACGTACATAATAATACTCAATCTCATTTGTGCTAACCATCATTTTAATTCTCAGTATTAATATACATATTTTTTTAATATATCTATAATTGTATTTTTTTGAGATATCAATTAAATGACTGTAAGACGTAAAAATACAATTTTAAAAGTGCGCGATGTTGTCAAAACTAGGTTAATTGGATCTCCAGTGAAAATTGCTACTACTTTTACCGGATTGGAAGACCTATCATTTTGATGACCAGTAAGTACTAGAAAATTAGAAGTCGATCAGTTGTTTTTCATTTGCTACAACTCACAATACAACGAGAACTTGATGTTCACAAGGGATTAAAAATACTGATACAATATCATATAATATTTTCTAAATTACATAATACAGAAGATTCGACTGAAAGTATGTACATCCATCCATCCAGACATACATCATTCAAGGAATCTTTAACAAACTGTATGTAGATTCAGCTACTCCTCAGCGTGGATTTACACGTGAACTATTACAAGTTATTCTGGAGGATACACAATTACCACCCTCTTCACTTCACTAGCGCCTCTACGCCGATTACACTCATAACAGGTCAGCATCGTATTTTCATGTATGACCAAGACTACTATCTTCCTATCCGCGGTAAATTGTCTTGGATGTTTATCCGAATACTGCCATAACATTACTGTGTTACAGCTCGCACAATGATTATTCTTCTGTTGTTCCAGCGTCATTATAAATTCAGCATCAATGTCAAATTCTCTATTATTTGTTGTTGTTATTTTAATTGTAGCCAGCGAGTTTTTTCTTACTATATCAGCATTAACAATTTCGTTGCTGGTGTCAGTAAAATTAAAAATAACCCTCCGCAGCTAAGATATTCATCTAACTCGTGATACTGCAAGATAGACTAAGTCTGACGACTCGATACGATCATCAATAATCCAAACAACTATATCAGAAATAGTTAACCCTTGAGATGAATGGATTGTCATTGCATATCCTAGCATCCATGGAGATTTGTCTTTTAACGCATCCTCGACAGCACTTATAGGAACTGTGACAATATCATTTAACACGAGATTCTGTTTCTGAGCCTGTCCTGGAATTTCAACTTCAATACTCTGCCGTCGTATATCAGCTGGTCTATAACATAACAGTACAGGCAATTCTGAAAACTTTTCTTATGTAACTGAAATAATTGATGTTGAAGTCTATCACAAAATATCTTTATATTTGCCACTATCAAATCGTTTTGTCTCCAGTTATCGCAAAAATCATTTATGGAAGTTTCTGAAATTATTTCAAGCCTTATTTCACATTGAATTTTATTCGGTTGTAGTCTGATTAATTTCTTAAACTCGTTTAATTCTGGATAAAGCGCTCTATGATCATCAGTTATCTCCTTGTAATAATTTACACAATTCTTTAACCAATCATGCGGAGACAATATAACAAATGGTGGTGGTTGACCGTAATCGCCATACATTATCACAGCTGTATTCTTTAATAAAAGCCAATCAAGAAAGATTTTTAATATATCCAACTACACTGTGCATATTTCATCCCAAATTATTATTCCGGGTTTATATTTCTCACCCATTCAATCAGGAGTCCATGCGTCACCTTTGTACCGAAAGAAGTTATGATAAGTACATGATCTCACACCTTTCTCTTTCATTTCTCGTGCAAGTCTGTGAGTAGGAGTTAAGACTAACTAAACCGCATCCTCCTTCTCCATTTACATAAACAGTCTTATGTCTAGACAATGGATCGGATCTAGATGGCGCCCTTGACAAATGTCGGAGTGATAATTATAACATCTGATAATTATCCGCGATATTCAACATCTGCGGATTTAGTATCATCAAATAAAATTTCTTATTTTATTCTCCACGATCCCCACGGTGCATCAGCTCTTGTAAATTGAGGCACTACTACTGTATATTTGTTTCGATATAAAATGAATCCGTTGCAACTCTAACTGCTGTGTTACGGAATATATTTATCATCGATAGCAAGTTTATAGAAACATAAGCGAGCATAGATTATCTTAGATGTGAATAATGCCAAGATACATCATCGATATAGCCAACAAATGAACGCAACCGTCTTCCATTAGACAAGTCAGCATTTCATGGCAATATTATGTTTTGGAATTTTAAAAAAAAACGAAGTAACGAACAACTGAATAAAAAAAAAATTAATCAAATATGCAGAACATTTTTAAATTGTTTCAAATATATCAGACTTATACTGCCGTAAAAAAGATACCTGAAACCTTTGCGGACATTTATTTGTGTAATGTCATGCACAATCATGTTTATCTAGGGGTGCAGATGGGCCCACATGTCAATGTAGGAATGAAATTCGAAAGGGACTAATGGTTGTGGAACACTTCAATTGCAAATGGTTGTGGAACACTTCAATTGCAAATGCATATGTACCAAACACACAAAAATACTGCCTATGTTATGAAAAACGTTTTGGAAACTTGAACTTCGACGATCTTTGAAGAGTATTGTTCTCAGTCCAGAGATTAGATCGATGGCGAGCGACGTAATAATAAATCAGTAGCAGAAGACGCCGATGAGGTCTATAGTACTAGAACGACAGGTAAAACGATTATACAAAGTCTGTAGCCATCCTGTCCCAAGTGCAACGTGTCAAATTCCGGTAAAGTTGGTGATATCCTGTATTCGCCAGATTCAGCACAACGAGAAATGTTTTGAATATGTAAAGCATATGCAGCAGAAAATACAATTTCGTTTCGTGAAAAGATTTTAGAAGTGATTGAAAAATAGGGATGATTGCAGCTGAGAGAGCCAATTGTTATTAGTGAGCTTTTCAATTGTCGTAAAAAACGTCAGGGCACAGAGTCGAATAATGCCCAGCCCCATGTGATCTGCAATAACTGTCACATACACATACGATAAATCCAGGCTGACGATGAAGACTAAATATACTTTAACATTTTACGAGAAGCATCCGCAGGGATGTTTAGAATGTTGTCCGAAGTGCCCGAAGCAAATGCTATAGATGATGTTTGATATAACAATATGCGGATTCTTCGTACTTCCCAAATACTTCGTCGTCAACTCTTTTAAATGGAGAAGCGGAATAATCGACCATTTCGAGACGTTCAACGTCTCACGACTTGCGGATCGGTACCTTTAATCGCGACTGTTTATTATCGGGATTTCATAACATTTAAACTGAAGAATGTCGAAATTGGCTAATTGACAATATACATTACATTGCATGCCCTGTATTTTTTGTCCTTAGCAATTAGATCTACTGATCTACATTCATACTAGTTTATTCTACAGCACGAAATGCCTGACAGTAATCAGCGAACACTAGTTTTGAACCTAAATGTAATTCGTCTAAAATAAAGAAACGGTGTCCGAAATGGTCAAATTGTTAAACGTGTGTACAAGTTTCTTGAAACACGTGTATTGTTCACATACTGTTTTGTCACATTGGACAATTTAGAATGGATTTACAAAAAGAACCAATTTAAACAAAATATCAATTATCGTTTACTTTTCGACGAAGAAACGTTTCTTATCACTAGTATTATTATTTTAAAACTCTTCAGTAGGGAATTTTGTTTATCATTGTATATCATTTATATAGTCACCTAAACAAGGTGTTAATTGGCGGCAAAAGGTATAACTGCACAGAAGTACTCACTTACATCTTGTGCAAAAGTAAATTAAAAAAAATATGTAATCGGAAATCCAAACCTAACAAGAAAGTCTTCTCCTCCGAAACAAGAGATTTATGAACAAGACATGTAGTTTGTGGTATTTTAGTACAAATGAATGTAAGCTCTAGTGTCAACTTACGTATGTGCCTGAACTTCCTTTTTTATAACGGGGGAAACCACCGATAATTTATCGACGCTACTGAAAGGTTTGAAGTGAATACACACCTGAACATGTATTTGAAACACATATAACTGATATAAAGTCATTGCCATGTTTCAAATGCTGTATATATCTAATAATTTACTAAGAGGTTGAGTTATCAGAGTTAATAAAATTAAACAAAGGAATTGCTTCTTGTATTTGGATTATTTGTGGTTAAATGTGAATATTTAATATTACAAGACGTTCACATCCTTGTGCGTATAAGATCTATTCGATTCTATCAAGTAACAACTACTACAAATCACGACACTACAACACTTTAATGCAAAATTTTATTTCAAGGCCTACTCAACGATTGATTGATTGATTGATTGATTGATTGATTGATTGATTGATTGATATGAATACATATCAAATTGTAATAGTTCATACTACTCCAAGGCAATTACAGTAGATAGTTTTGCCTATGGACATACATCACATGTTATATATTTCAGAGGTTATGTGCTGCATTATTCAGCAACAGACAATTTATACCGCGATAAATGCAGAGAAAACAATTAATTCTATTTTTCTAACGTCGAGGCAGATGTACGTTTCTTTTGCGTTCATGAAGGGTATATTGTACATTATTAATATTGTATAGTTATTTAGCGGGCAAAGTTCGTAGCATCATTGAAAAAAATACATCTAAAATGTAATCCACTGAATTGTGAAAATTCAGTAAAATTACGTAACCGACATTTTAAAGCTAATGACATTCTCCTTTATAATATATTTTAGCTTTGTTTAAATTCTTACCTTATGTTTCAATAGTTCTGAAAGAACCACTTGGAAGGAGTGACCACACGGGTTTTTTTCTGTTTATTTAACAACGCAATACCAGCGAACAATTAATTGCCCGCTACACATTCTTAAGTGTTTCTTTCAGGCACGCTATTTTAATGCTAGCCTTGACCATTGTAGCACGAGAAGCACCGAGTTACAGAGGCGTAGCGATGATATTTTGCGCCCGGGGACAAACTATAAAATTGGCGCCCCAGCGATCTTGTGACAGATTTATTACCCTTGTTTTCTTATTATAATGTAACGTTGCAAGCCTCATTTTGGCGCCCCTGTACCTTGGCGCCCGGCAACATATGTACCCCCCGCCCCCCCCCCCCTCGCTACGCCTCTGCCTAGTTACTATTACTAAAAGAGGGTAATCCCAGTTTTCATTTTCTTTCCATATGGAAAACAAATTAGGTTCGATACATGCAAAATGTATATTGAAAAAGAACAATTTTAAACGTGATTGAAAATGGAAAACTTCACATGCTCTTATTTGAGCTGTGCCTTTGAAGAATACATTAGAATCTCATGCATTATACATTTTCTAGGCAGTCAAATTTCATCACACAAACTCTACCCACTGAATTTTGTTTTTGATTTTTTGTTTTCATTACTTTACACAAAGAGACGAGGGTCACATTAATAACATTAGACTCCAGGGAGCATGCTATAAATGAAGCTAATTGCACATATCACATATCAAAATAATTAATAAGTAAATACGTTTTATGTAGGTTTAGAAATAGTAAGACGGCATGATTATCATATTTAATTTTATCATAAATTTGTATAGTAGAACAATATTATTGACGATCTCCTGGAATGTTTAGAACTCGCAAGATCTAACCTTGATAAATTTTAAAGCTTAAATTAAAGGTTTTATGCGGGCAGATAAAATTTAACTCAAATTCGTTTGATGAACTCTGATCCTCGAATATTTTTGGACATGAAAAGTTCAAAAACATTAAATAGTAGGACAAATCAGATAAACTAACTGTTGTAACATTACGTTATAGACGGTTTGCAATATAGACTAGGGATCCAAATTAACAAATCCGAAAAATCTCAAAGTTAAAGATGATCATTATTAGCGTTTTGGGGTTGATGTTCATGTTTAACAATTTAATAGACTAAGAATATTGGTCTCTTATTAATAGCAAACCTCTATCGCAATTTGAAAAGACGTTGCTCAGCTTCAAATGTACTCTTGTAACATAAATGCCCCAACACGGTGATTGAAAACTGAACGAAAACATACAATGAAAACTTACCTGCTATAAAATTAACGCCTAGAACCAAATGATTCCAAACGATTTAACATGTATAGGGTTTCTGGTCCCCATCTCTAAATAACTGCATCGTAATATATGTGATGCACTCTCACATCCAATTTGTTCTCTTTGTAACCTGTCTGTTAGAGAACAAAACTTTAGACATTTGGAAATAAGCTAACTTTTGTTCAATTTTAAAGACTGGCGACCATTCCATCATATCTAATTACAGACCAATATGGGCAAAGTGTTTGAAGGACTGATTTTTAAAAACGCAAGGAAAAACTTCCTTGAAAATATTATTCTTACCACTTTCCAATGTGTTTTTATTCCGGGTGATTCTACTGTTCAATGTACGTTACATCTATTATACACTCTGCAAAGCAATATATTTCGGAAAAGAAATCAAAGTTGTGTTTTGCGACATAAGTAAATCTTTTGACCCAGTTTGACATAACGTACTCTTTCACAGATTAGAAGCTACTGGTATCACAGGTAGCCTTACAGAATGGTTCTCTGACTAAAACATATGACAGCTATTGATACTTCCTGGCTCGTTTTCAGGCTAAAGGTGTGTCAAAGCTGATATTCCCCAATGATCTATTTTAGGTTCTTTACGTCACTTGATATACATACATGATATTATATATGATATGGGTTACAGACTGCAGATGACATACGTCTTTTTCTAATAGTAGATAATCCTGTCCTAATCGTTCATAACCTCATTTCTGACTTGTAAAAAAAATTAATGGGGGCAAATAATTGGATTTCATCATTTAAACCATCTAAACGGGTAATCTCTAGAAATTATATTTACATCTTTTATACGTCCCAAACTGGAATATGGTTATGTGGCTTGGGGTAACAGCACATTGCTCGAGAAAAGATTATTAAAAAAAACAAACAAAATGAGGCAGTCAGAATTGTGACTGGTGCAACAAAAATGGAATGAACTGAAATGTTACACGGAGAAATAGGATGAGAAAGTTTGAATCTGGATGACAAAATCAAAACTGAGACTCTTGTATCAAATGAGACATGGTTGAGACTCTTGTATCAAATGAGACATGGTTGAGACTCTTGTATCAAATGAGACATGGTTGAGACTATTGTATCAAATGAGACATGGTTGAGACTCTTGTATCAAATGAGACATGGTTGAGACTATTGTATCAAATGAGACATGGTTGAGACTCTTGTATCAAATGAGACATGGTTGAGACTCTTGTATCAAATGAGACATGGTTGAGACTCTTGTATCAAATGAGACATGGTTCAAGTTATCCCAATCTCACTTTGCTGATTCCACCAGCTTTACGTGTTATTCCTAGGATTGACTTACGTAATGTCAACAATTCCACCAGCTTTACGTGTTATTCCTAGGATTTACTTACGTAATGTCAACAATTCCACCAGCTTTTCGTGTTATTCCTAGGATTGACTTACGTAATGTCAACAATTCCAAATCGTTCATGGTTAATCCAAGACTATTACAGCTAGTTTCTTCCTTTGACC
Organism: Unio delphinus; assembly: GCA_029339505.1. Taxonomy (NCBI): domain Eukaryota; kingdom Metazoa; phylum Mollusca; class Bivalvia; order Unionida; family Unionidae; genus Unio; species Unio delphinus. The sequence continues at coordinate 6,593,164 of JAQISU010000034.1, read as the reverse complement.
ATTCGAGAATGCAATACATTATCTAATAGACTATTGGTAAATTTAAGGATTTTAAATACTTGTGACTTGAGCATTACCATAGACTTTATAGAAAGAAAAATAAAAAAGTTCATTCCGACTTGGAACAAATTACATGTCATTTAATCAACATTTATTTACAAAGAATAAAATCAGAAAATCCCTTTGTTAATCTGTACAAGTTCCATAAAAATACTTTTTGATACCTTTTATTACTGAACACTGCACATTCAATCCATTACACCATATGATAATTTAACTTTTAAAAGCTTCCTGTAAAGTGATACAACGCTTCCTTAATACGTAAACATAAGTTTTTATCCCGACACAGTTCATAAATATATTGAAACATCAAAACAAGTTACAAAAGTAAACAAGTTAATATCACACATGCACTTCTATGTGTCATGAAGTCCCTGCGAACAGGAATCCCCCACCCCAACTTATCTGAATCATTTGTCATCACCTCCTCAAGGAATTGCTCTTGAAAACTCAATGTTTACTTTCAGTCTGCACTTTTCTTCCTTTGTATGTATGTATGTATAATGTATGTATGTATTGTAATAAATTTGGAGTATGTGTATTTGACAGCATCCCGTTTTTAATTTGTATTAGTATTTGGTCTTCGGTGCCATGGAAACATTACTATCCCGAAATAGTTAGCCAGTTAGTAGGAGCAAACATCACAGAGCCGAGTGTTAGTGAATTTGAACCATGCTGGGGTCGTTAGTAGTGAATTTGGGAACAAGCCGAATGACTGTCCCTTTCAGTAACATAGTCCATATTAAAATTCCGCGGTGTATAAAAGTGATGTGATTGAAAAGGCAGTATTTATGGTTGGAAATCAATAAAGAATAGAATGGAATCAATAGGTTGGAACTTGGTAGGTACCGTTTATGTGTCCATAGTGGAAAATGGGCGTATGTATATGAGCGTGATACGCCGGAAATTCTGTGGATTGACTGGCCTAGGGTCGCGCAGTTAAATATTTCCCAGTTAGTAAGGGAATACTAGTGGAATTGCTATGGCATGACAAGCTATCGGTACGGAAATCGAATGATAATAAAGAAAAACAATGCTAAGGTGCGGTTAATGGACTCTTGGGCAAGTTGTCTCCTCTGGGTCGCCAATTGATTAGAGAAAAGATTGTTAATTATAGCAGACACGTCTTTCTTTCCATTTTACAACTCATGTTGTATGGAAGTCTTTGGAAATTGGGGGAAAACATATGACTTCCAGCGTGACTCGCGCCAGGGTTTTGACACCGCTCGGATAAGTGAATACCCCTGTGCGTGTAATAGTATGTATGTATGTATGTATGTATGTATGTATGTATGTATGTATGTATGTATGTATGTATGTATGTATGTATGTATGTATGTATGTATGTATGTATGTATGTATGTGTGTGTGTGTGTGTGTGTGTGTGTGTGTGTGTGTGTGTGTGTGTGTGTGTGTGTGTGTGTGTGTGTGTGACATCGATTTCGTTCTCCATAATGGTAACTCATTCAGGAGGAATGAACAAACCCTTGATTGTGTCTATAATCAGCCCCGGATTACCCATTAGGCAGAGTAGGCAACTGTCTATGGGCCCCGCGACTTTTATGGGCCCCATCAGGGGCCCCCATGAGACCGTGACTGTGGGTCTGGGGCCCCAAAAGTTTGACTGCCTATGGGCCTCCACGGTGCTTATTCCGGCGCTGTCTATATTCCTGACCCAACACAGGCTTTTTCGTCTGCTTTGTTTATTGCTTTAACTCATTTTTGTAAACCTTTCTTCGTCAGGACATGTACTAATCGCCGACAAAAAGATAACAAAGCCCATCTCTGCCAAGCACTTTCTAACACACAACTTCCAAGTCAGAAAGAAGGTAAGACTGACTGTTCCACTCGGTATCCCAAATCGTAGGCGCACCGGAAACTAGTCATCGGTCACAAAGCTCGAGTGCACAATTTTGAGTGCATCCACTAATTGAATCGAGTAGAAAGAATAGAATCTAATACTCCTGTGCAATTGGATATGTGTTTGTTTCAAATCCCTTAAGGAGATTTTATTTAATATTATTTGTAACTGCTACAGTAGGTACAATCTCAAATTTCAACATGCCTTATTTATTTTTAAAAATAATGTGCAAGAGAGTTGTCTAGTTTAAATGATATATCTGTTTCGAAATATTTTTCTTACGTTTAAATAAATATTTAAAACAAATTAATCTATTTAATACATGAATGTTTGTCGGTGCAATTATTGATTTCCATTCCCATTTGCACAGCTTAAATTATGTAACAACTACAAATTAACAAATTACGAGACCCCGAGTGGCCTAAAGCGCTTTCCGTTATTAATCACTGCCATCTAACCTCTGTCTGCGTAAGTTCGAGTCTAAGATTCGGCCAATGTAGTTATATGAGAAAGCTTGCCAGTAGCATCTGCTGGGTGGGTGGTTCTTTCCGGGGGTTTTCCTTGGTTCTTCTTCCACCAATAATATTGGCCGCCATGTATACCCTATCTTGTGCTGAAAAATGGCGTTAAACCCAACAACAACAATAACAACAAGAACAACAACAACAACACATTAACAAATTAATATTTGCATAACCAGTTTAGTCACTTCCTAGATGTTTTTGTGAATTTAACATAAACGTACATACTGAAGTGACTCAAAATAAAATAAAGAGCTTTTAACCAAGATTGAAAAAAGTTGCAATATTAATAACATAAGCAATGCCTTCACTCTAGTGCTCCCTGTAGGTGTTGATGGTGTCATGGTTTTTTCCTTGTGTTCTAAATGCGTGATGTGAATCTGCGAATAAAAATGAAATAAACCATACAGCTGTACCAGAGCAATGAAACTGCTCAGCAGGGTTGGAGCAAAAGCAAATGAAAATGTGTTGAACACATTTGCAACAATGAGCTCATCACCTTTATCACTGTTGCTGTAGGTTTTATGCGCATACTAAATAATTAGGGGAAAGAAACGTTATATCCTTTAATTGTGAGAATAATGCCCCTTTGACCACATTATCGTAATTGTCAAGGTTATAACAGCAGTAGAGAAACGATGTCACATTTCTACTGGAAGTATTATCTTGGTCGAATATCCTGTGTGTGTGAGAGAGAGAGAGAGAGAGAGAGAGAGAGAGAGAGAGAGAGAGAGAGAGAGAGAGAGAGAGAGAGAGAGAGAGAGAGAGAGAGAGAGAGAGGCTGGAATTGGAAAGTGAATTACAAAGTTGCCAATTCACACGCTTATTTAACGAAAATATTAACTCCTAGTGGTAGATGCATCTACATCTAGTGGTAGATGCATGTAAAATGGCCAAAGTGTTGCCTCGATCATTACCCAAGTTGATGTATTGCCCGCTTGCCAAAATATCATCCTGGTCCATTAGTGTGAATGCGTCAGTCGACAACATACATGCCCTCCTGGCAAAAAACGTCTACACTAGGAAGTAAAGACCAAATATTGCTAACCTGAGGCACATAATCTAATCCTCCCAAGCGGTATCCCTGAGTTTAGGTGGGCTGGGCAATCGTGATCGGTAAGGGCAATTGAGTGTACTCATCTGGTATATTCTTGATTTGATGTATCCCCTCGCACTAATGCATATCTATCTATCTATCTATCTATCTATCTATCTATCTATCTATCTATCTATCTATCTATCTATCTATCTATCTATCTCTCTCTCTCTTTATATATATATATATATATATATATATATATATATATATATATATATATATATATATATATATATATATATATATATATATATATATATATATATATAATTTTTCACTAGTAACACCATTATTGTGTGGAAGCAATATCAGAGTCTGTCCTGTTATTTTCGCCGATTATTTCAAACATCGTCGGACCTAAATATACACTACTCGCATTTAAGTGAACATTATTCACTGCTAAATAACGTTGGTGTGCTTTGACAGCAAACCTTTACGTCACTAGCATATTATGTATTTACATTTCACAAAATAACTTATTGCCTGCAAGTAAATATCTTTCAAAAGATGACGATAGTACATGTTCAAGAACTGCCATTCATATAATTATATAATCAGAAGTGTGAGATCAAGAAAGGTGTGCGAATTATGTAATAATGATATTCTAAGATTGGACGTGGAAATCCAATTAAGCTACTTTTCGAACATATTGGACACTTACGGTTATTTTAGGTATATTATTCAATTATCAATAAGTCAGAAATTCTTGATATAAATGACAATTACTAAACATTTCATCGAAGTACATCCAAAATATTAAATAATTCCTCATTACTTTGTTTGGTGTGCATCAGTCTACATCAGTGGTAGTAGGCAGGTAGGTCCGATTACTGACTTTTATGATTCTGTTTTATCATACTGTATCAGAAAGTAAGTGATCACTGTTAATGATTCTCGTTTCCGATCAAAAGATCCGCTCAAGCGATCGTTATTCCAAGGTGACCTTTGCGGGCAATGTTCTAAAGAAAACGTCTATTACGTCCTTTTTTAAATATAGTGGCCATTTGTAGTATGGTATCAAAGTAAAACACATAATTCAAAAATTGTTATGGAAAGCAACACTTTTAATAAAACTATCAAACTTAAATTCTTTAGAATGACTCCAGAATGCTGTAGATTCCAGATCAAGTATGTCCTCTACCCAAAGGACTTAGGCAACAAACTCTTGACCACGGACGATATAAAAGTCCTGGTGATAAAGGCTAACGTATATTTAACAGCCCCTTTTGTGAAAGGTGGAAGCCCAATCCCCCCTCAAAAAAGATTGTTGGTTTTGCATTCTAACTAACTGACTAGTACAACAGTTGCAATACAATGGATATTTATATGTAGCATATATAAAGCCTCTGTTGATAATTATCAAGGAAAACATAATAGAACGTTGAGTAAGATCAGTCCGTCTAGACTATTTGTCTATTGTAATGACTGTGATAATTTCATCTATTGGTGTATCAATGACAACTATCGGATTAGCTCTATTGTTAATAGACTTTTTCCACATAGTCTGCTATGTTGTGTTTGGACAAAATCAATGCGGTCATAGAAACAAGTTCTAATTGCATTGTAAATTCCCGCCGTTGCAGATAAGTGCTTTTATATGACAACTACTGCACTCTTCCTAAATGTATCCTAAAATGGAAGTCATCTGCCTCGACGGATTTGGTTCTATGAATACTGAGAAACGTCAAATTAACGTATCTAATTACACGAACAAACCCTTTTTCTAAAAACAACAACTAAAACTCAGTTGCTGAAACCTAACGCAATATTCTAGATTTATTTGAGCATTAAGCTCAGGTTCAACAAAATACAAAGTTGAAAATATCAGATAAAATAACTGGAGTTCCACTACGTTACAGAATGTCTGCAGTCAGGAAGAGAGACTCAAAAATGATTCTGGACGTGATGAAAATAAAAAGTTAAAGTCGACAACCATTGTCACTGAGGTTCGATTTAAACAAATTAACATAATAAAAGGCCTGGTCTCCCAGCGGATTCAGATCAATTTTGTAGCATTATTGAAGGTATCACTCAGCTACAAATGGAACACAGAGGTACCACTACAGTGGCTGAAAACTGGCAGAAATCAACAAATACATTCAAGGTATGACAGACGGATGGATGAACATTAGTAACTCTACATGCCCTTCCATAGTCTTGGTCGGGCATAAACTAGAGAACAGTTACTGTCAGGTTAGATGTTTATCTTAATATTTAGACCTTTACTAAATTGACACGCCTATTAGCTAGCGCTGAAATAGTAAGTGAATATTCGAATATTTTTTTTTATATACCAAGAGTAAATACTTCCTTGTTCGAGGAAAACCATTGTACTATTACCTGACATACTTGAATGAATTAAACTAAATCGAACAATTAACAGGTTCTCGTTACGGCAACAGAGTTCACATGGTCAGCAATCACTCATTTACTGTATAGATCCGAGTATTAGCAGCCATACAATATTCTGAGAATGCGCCTTGATTCTAAAAAAAAAATATCAGTGGTCTCAGACACCTACATAGCGTGGTGTTATTTTCTTATTTCACATAACTAAATTAATTTTATTTATGTAAATATCACTCTAATTCGGTTCATTTACGGTCAACACTCAGTCAGGAGGTACACCACATCCTTTTATTATTTTCACAATTCTTATCCGACACAAGACATACTTGCAGCTTACACATTGAAATATTGATGTTCGGCTGCTTGTTTAATTTTTAAAACTTATTTGTGTAGATTTTTCTCGGTCAAGACCTAATAGATATATTGAAACTGTCCCCGAAACGTCATATAATTCAACAAATAATTTATCTCCCTTGGATACAAACTCTAAATTTTAAAAAGATCTGACAGAATTCCAAATTAAATCCCATCTAGTCTTAAACGTTCTGGTCGAAATATATAGATCCCACATGAAATCTTTTCCTTTTATTCCTGATATTAAAATAGGAATACAGAACTTCCGTTTTCGTCTCTCTTATATAAAAATTTAAGTCACAATATGAAGACCAAGGTGAGGGTCAAATGTTGATTGCTAGAACATGCCAATCTATCAACAATATCAGGTCTGCTACTAAAACACCAGCATTTCCTGAGGAGAATCTTTATGATGGTAATACTAAACTTAATATATAATCTACGATCATAGCAGCTATGTTATATGTTTCTTTCTGAAAATATGCATTTATCACGTAGGTCCAATTCTTACCCTCAATAATGGACGATTTTCAATAGCACAGTACAAATTAAATGTAGCCATCGTATAATTATCGATAAAAGCTGGAAAGATATACTAAATAAATATACTGAACCCCTTGCCCACAATATCCTGCCCCATCGAAAACCCTGGTCGTAGACGGTCTGGACACTAGCTATCGGTAACGATGGTCACGTGACATATTCTGGAGAGTATCCACTCGTTCCGCTGCTGCAAATGAGGTGAGACAATAACGCAGAAAACCCAATTAATCCATTATCATTACTACAAGGTATTTATGACCTAACCACTAACACCCCGGCCAGAATGGTTTTGGGTATGTACAAGTTCCCTCAGTGGCCCACCTCTTCGACGGTCTTTATTGTCCGTATACAAAGAGAGCAAGTTATGAAAGCTTCTGATACGAAACAGTCACATGTACGTCTTCACATCCTCACTATTTTCCCGTCCGTTGGTCATAAGAGGAGATCTATAACAAAATATTCCATTAACGGCGAAACTCCATTTTCGAAAATGATCATCTGGCGAATTGTAAGCTATATATCCTGTGTACGGATTAGTCACTCGACATCGAGGACATGTGTTCGGAGATATGTGTTTAGTTCGGTGGCTCCCGTATAGAAACGTGAGGATGGTGACGTGAGGATTGCAAGCCTTTCAAGATTCCGCTTTGACACAAGGAAAAGAATTTCTCCAAAATATCGTCATCGACAAACCAAATCCCAAAGAAGCCTCGTTGAGAGCAAGCAAAGTTATGTCACTTGAAACTGGAAAAGACATTTTGGCTCGCCGAGAAACACCTATAAATGCATTAAACGATGCCGAGCAAGGTATTACATTCTTCATTCACGCCACAGTATAGAAAAGGCAGAACGAGACGATGAATATATCCGTCCAGACGAATTCATAAAAACGTTGCGAAAAATACAAAGAAAAGAAAATTCATCAGAGGATTAGACGTTTTTAATTATTAAACAGAAATAAACAAATGATGCACTGTGAATCTTGCGTATGTTCCAAGTCGGAACTGGATCTGTTTGCCATGCCACCCACCATGATGAAAATGACAGATTCCCAATGAGTAGAATTTCATCCCATCTCCTGTTAGCCAACTTTAGTCACCATCGAATTTGAAAGCAGAGGACAGCTCGAAGAGTACATTGATCTTAAAAGAAGTATCATGTACTTGAAACTCAAAGTTCTCGATCCGACTGGAGGTCCTTTAGACACCTAGAACGTTACCGCCGTAAACATTTTTATACATTCCTTGTTCAGTGGAGTGGAGTTGTAATAAATTGGTCAGCAGCAGCATGGATTCTGATCTTTACAAAGCCAACCTAGAAAATCTCGTCAGGAAAAGAAAGCCAAGAACACCCATCTGGATGCTTGCGTAGTATTGAAACCTGACACGGTAGGCAAGTTTGACGACTATGTTTTGACAGTAGATACCAAACTTCACAATGCTGAAGTCAACATACGTCGAGTGATAATGAAAGACAGGCAGATATTAGCAAACCTTTTTTTTTAAGGATAGATGCCTCTGAAACTGGGATGAGAGCAGTTTTACTGCAAGAGCAAGATAACAATAAGTTACCCGTACCTTACGCAAGTAGGAAATTACTACCCAGGGAGAAGAACTATTCCGTTATTGATAAATAGTGTTTGGTCGTATTGTGGGGAATTGGGAAGTATCATGCGTATCTTTTTGGGAGAGATTTCGTTCTCGAGACTGATCACCATCCCCTATTGTATTTAAAACAAGGCTAAAGTCGCTAAAGCTAGATTGATGTGTTGAGCGCTGACTCTACAACCTTATCGGTTCCGTGTAGAGGCAATAAGAGGAGTTGCAAATATAGGGGCAGACCACTTGAGTAGGACATGATTGGAAATTTGGATACATTTTCACCCAGTATAGAAATTCCAGATTGTAGTATAACCAGTGTAAATATTGTAACATATCATTAGTAGTTATTTTTCTTTTGTTCTTTGAAAGGTTTTATAACTAAAATGTGTACATTTTTTCTCTTAGGCGGAAGGTATTGTCACAGAATTAAGGAAAAAATAACTTGGTTATGCCTTAGACATATATTACTATTTTTCGTTGTACATGCGAACAATGTTAACTAGGATGAATAAGTGTTTTTCCAGGTAAGCGACGGAACAAATATGAATTTCGCCGGAAATTACTTGTGACGAGGGACATTATAATAATGATACGCAAGGGTATTTTATCCTGAAAATTACTCACTCTTCTATGGATTTAAGGAAGATCAGTTTATAACAGACACACTGGTCGTTTTGGATCTTGTCGAAAGGTGTACGCTCTCCATTATGTTCTTCAGTCATAGGGGTGATTGTTAAATTTATATTTCATTTCATATGCGAAGCTTTTTGAATTTGTAATATTATACGTATAATGATTAATTTATTACAATGCAGATTTGACATATTGTGAACTTTGAATTACAAGTTGCTATTAGAGTTTAATATATTAGCATTTATCCAGAGATTTGTTTAGAACTAATTATTATTACCAGTTTGGTTTTATTGTAGCTGAAAGTAGAGCTGGCAAGAGTTGGCTAGAGCTATCTAGAGCTGTCTATATGTATCTACATATGTATGTACATGTGGTGGAGCCACGGATGTAGACGTAGCTAATTCAAGGGTGATATATGCTGTCTGTACGTGTGTACGTGTGTATACGTATGACTGTACATGTAGTGGATCCGTGAAGGGTGCGAGCGGCCGATACAAGTCTGGGCCAACCCAAGTACTCGGTGAAACTGCGGTTTATCGGTTTATGAATCGTACGACTGTACAAGGGTCAAGAAGCATATGTTTGTTCCAATTGTTGTTTCATTTGGGTACATTTTCATTTATATGAGATTATTTTGAATCTTAGTTGTATTAGAGGAGATTTATGTGAATCTCACTGCAATGGTTACGCTGCTTCCCTTTTTGGGGTGGGGTGATTCCAATTTATTTAAGTTAATACAGAAAACCCACCCTGGCTCGTTTTGTCAGAAATTGAAGTAGTGATAGAGAGATGCAAAGTTCTGAGCCCCCAGTCAGCAGTGTCGACATTTAAATTAATGAATACACAGATTTCTCATCTCGCCTGGTATTCGTACCCCATGTACTAGTTGATACATAGTAGATATCCTGGTATAATACGGTAAGATCGTTGTCTATTTGTAGATTCAATCAACAAAGGATTTAAATTTTAGTATTTAATCAAGCGCATAAACTACTGTCATTTCAATTCTGTTTATTGTTTCAATGACGTTTGTATCTTGATTCTCAGTAGTGTGTGCGTTGTCGGGTGTTTCATCAGGCATAGGTTCTATATTTGTTGCGCTAGCGAATCTTCGCCGTCGCGAACGATAATAACTGCGCATATATTAACAGAAAACGGGGATTACTGATATTTGTCTCATTAATATTTTTTTTTTTTTGTGAAACGTCATTACTGATCTTGAGAGTTCAAAATCATTATCCTTCTGCGAAAACCATATTTATAATTGCGTAACTGCTTTATACCAATACCGTAAAAGAATAAGATGGATTACAAAGAAAAACAGAGCGATAGAGAGAAGGAGGAAGGACACGTATTATCAAATATTTAACCATTATAATTCTTTAATTCATATTTTCAATGTTGACACTTATCGACAAACTCGATGGCATTTCCTCCATTTAAAACAGAAGTGGATCTCCTGCAATAATCAACAATCCCAGCTTACAATTTGTTAAGCAAATAAATCATGATAAAGCTGTGTTTTTGTATGTCACTTTTTCAATGCAATGGTTCTGCTAGGTAATATTTGTAAGAATTGTTGTTTCAAAGCTTGTAGCAGCTCAACAAAAAAAACTTGCTTCAAGCGCAAATTTTTATATTAAAAGAAAGTTTCTAACGTTTTGATCTGTATAAAGATATGTAATTAGTTCACTAAATTTCTAAAACTAGCAAACCATAGAGATTAAATTAATTAATGATTAGAGGTGCTTATTTGTAAATATTTATTTAGCAGACACGTGATAGAGTAATATAACCAACTTACCAAATACTACTACTACTACTACTACTACTAATAATAATAATAATAATAATAACAAAAATGATAATAATAATTGAAATAATAATAATAATAATAATAATATTAATAATAATAATAATAATAATAATAATAATAATAATAATAATAATATTAATAATAATAAAAATAATAATAATGATAATAATAATAATAATAATAATAATAATAATAATAATAAGAAGAAGAAGAAGAAGAAGAAGAGGAAGAAGAAGAAGAAGAAGAGAAAAGTTGGTGTTCTAACGTTTTTGAAACCCTCACTTGCATTTCCAATGCGTTGCTGGATTTCCACAACGTGGCAATTAACACTGCTGTTAGTACTGCCCAAGGATGTGAACTGACCTCTCTGACTGTGACTACCGTGTCTACTAGTGCCTCTCCTAGTATCCGGTTCTTGATCTTTAAAGGGCGGATAACTGTCGATCTTCTGTTGCAGGTCACCCACTGACTCAGCCATTAGAGCACTGTCGTCGGCAACGTCGAGCTCTGTAAGTTGTGTGTCATCTACCTCATGCGTTGCACGCCTACTGATCGTCCAGTGCAGACCTGTACCTACAGTCGATGTTACTAACAGGGATGGAGGCGGCACAAAGCTATGGCTCATTCGTTACTACTACCGGATCATTCAAGTATAAATTCAAAGGTTATATTAAGGTATGTACAATTTTCTCCGCCTGTAAACGTATATGGTTATATTAGAATGGAAGTTGAATAGCGGGACAACTGTTATGAAATAAATAAAAGGATAACACATAATACATCAATCAATAAATAAATTTAAAAAAAGAAAACAAATCATCAGTATTTTACCAACCTCCTACGAAATCAGTATGCTAAGGGTGATTCTAAATACTGCATAGCAGTTTTAAATATCTTCCAAACAATTTAACTCTTTTTTTAATATTTCTTTTTTTTTACCATACAGTGTAGGAAGATTTGGTCAAAATTTAAGAAATGTATGCGAGAGCATTCAGGAAGGATTTTTCCTCCGGTCACCATTATTCATTACAGCAATTAAGGAAGGACCTGGTATCTAGTCTCTATTATCCATTGCTTCAATAAAGAAATACCTTTCATCCGGTCTCCAATATCCAATATTAGAACTGGAAAATTATCTGATTATTCATCATGAGATAATTATTAGGATCTTTTTTTTTTTAAATCATACAATTATTGAAAGATTTGGATCAGTTTTATATTAGTAGTATTGTTTAGTACTAAGGCAAAAAATAGCTCGGTTTTGCCTTAGAACGGTTTGATCTTTCTCGACCTATATACGTCCAACTTTACCTAGGGTGGATAATTGTGACTGAGCTAGCAAGCATCTCTTCGTAGATCACTTGCGACAAGAGACACAAAAAGCACGGTAAGCAGGAGTATCTCTAATACTCATTCTACTCTATATTTAAGGCAAGTTACTGTTCTAATCCACACATTGGTCTTTTGGGAACTTGTCAAGGAGTGTATGTTATTTATTTCATTAAACAGTCTGTTACGTCTCACTCTAAGAAAGAGTGGTAGTTTATTGGATTTAGCTATGTCATATAGGGAATGGAATGTATCACTACGCGGATTTGAAACGTTAAGAACTTTGTTACTGTTGTAAGTTGCTATTAAGAGTCTAATTTAGTTGCATGTGTTTGTAGATTTTAATTCCGTACCTGCTATTACGACCAGTTTGGTTTTGTCGTGGCTGCGTTTGGGTGTATTAGTCTGTGGTTCTGGCTGTTAGTATGTCTGTCTGTATGGGGATGAAAGACTCTGCGACGATCAAGGCAATACAAAAACGGAAGTGCGCATGATGGATCCATGAAGATGTTTGACCAATACACGTGGGGGTTAAACCTAGAATTAAGCATTAGTGATGCTTGACAATTGGCACGTGAACTAGGTCGAAGTTTCTCGTTTGCAAGTATTTAAATGAGTCGTAAATTATGCATCGTACGTGCTGTACAAATGACTGAGTCACGAGCCAAGTTTGATACACTTACGTTGATTATAATTGACAATAATTGTTTCAATTGATTATGTTGTGTTTAAATTGAGCACATTGAACATATGGTGTGTTTCAATCGAATACATTTGAGTACAGTTTGATTTATGCTTCATTACATGAGATTGTATGAATCTTGCCTTTATTCCATGCGATTATATTAGTCACATCTTGGTTTACTGGATGACGTGTCTATACTTTTTAAATGTATTAATCACATATTGTTTGCTTCCTTTTTGAATGATTATAGGAGTTATTTTTTCATGTCATAAAGTTTCATAAAGTCACAAATTCATTCACACGGTATATGTTGTATATGTTGTAGAAAATATATATTTACTTCATTTCATCATCTTTCATCACATTGTGTTGTGCTGTCATTTAATTCATTTAGTTCAAATAAAGTTACAGTAATATTGATTATAATAGTATTGCCTTCAAAACGAAGGAAATACAGTATTTTTAACACAATTATTTCAAGCCAAATTTGCATGACTATGTTCTCGGTTGTTTAAATTTTTGGGAGTTGCCGGACGGGGAAGGTTTGTTTCTGGGACTCCGTTAAAGTTGTTCGAAATTTACGTAGAGTTCGAAATATTGATATTCGAGTTACCAAGGTGTTGCTGCAACATTTTCATCTCTGTTCCATTTTGCGTTCATGTTTGAATAAATGTTCGTAGATGGAAGACCTACTTGAAAGAATTCTCAGCACTAATGGTCACAATTTGAGTTTTCACACAGCGCTGTAGATAAAACTCGTAAGCGCTTTCCAACGAAAAGATGAAATTCTTTTGATAAAACTAGCTGTACCAATAATAATAATAATAATAATAATAATAATAATAATAACATAATCTGTTACAGTAATAATCTTTATTTGCAAAAATAACAACAATAACAATATTGATAGTTAAATTAAGCAGCCTGTCTTCGGTAACTATATTTTAAAATTTTGCATAGAGAGGATATCTAGTAGCCTTGTTGAGACCATCTGATACATATGCGAGATAAACAGTAACTTATGTCGCTGTTTCAGTGCAGGAGTTGTTTCTGTTTCTATATTCGTTTTGCTATATATTAGTTACATTATTTTCATTTAAATGTCACTTTAAAAATCGTCTAATTAAAAAATCTAAACTTTTGATAAAACAATTGGAAATTATATTAGTATTATACATTTAATATATGCCGCATTAAGACTTTTAAGTCATTGCACTAATTAAATTATAGAACCGCATACTCAGGTTTGCTGTTAATGAATTATTTTAAAGAATTATTGCTATTTAAGCTGGCATGGTTTTTCAATTCCCCAGCAACACCAACCGATATGTCGTATGGGGAGTTACTACCCTAACATGAGGTTGCCAAATATTATATTTACACTTACATTACAAAAAAAATTATACGCATTTACATCTACATGTTCACACAACCTGGGTTTGACTGAAGTACATGAGTCACATACCATTAACACTAAACTTTTAATCATTATCATGTACATTACATTATATGTTATTGAAACTTGAAAGATGGTTCCACATTTCCTCAGAATCTGTCTTATTATACAACCTATCTAAACACTTTCCAGCACTGAGACAAATTTTTAAAACATTTTATGCACAAAAAGATCTGCAATTATAAGATATTTTGCGATGAGTAAGTTTTTAATATGTGTTCTTTGTCTTGTTTAATAATCCCTATGCAAGAAAAATATTTTGAGAAAGTATAATCCATTTTTTAGTAAGATTGAAAACTATTAATATTAATTACATTTAAAATAATTTCTTTGCCCAGTTAAACCATATCACAATTTGATGAAATGCTGATTCATAACATTTGGATTATATATGTTGATCAAGAAATATAAATTTCTTGTCTAAATTGATTGTGAGTTCTGTTTTGATTGTTTTGTTTTGATTTTATTTCCTATGCGTGTAGTCTTTGAAATAAAAACTTTACAAGATAACCAGAGACCAAGAAAATGTCCACCGCGTACCTACAAGACTTGTCGTGACCATCCGGTATCAGAAAGTCTTTATCAGCGAACTGATCTAATTTAATTAACACACACACACACACACACACACACACACACATGATCCATGACAAGAAGTTCATTGCATATTCTAAATAAGTCACAAGCAACAGCCTCTCTCAAACATTAAACATAGAGATAGACGACGGAGATACCGTCTTAGAAAGTTTCGCGAAATAATGTATGTCACTGACAAACAGAATCTCCAAATTTTAAAGATTTAAAATAGCAGTTTCCAAATATGTCCAATCACAAAAACGAAAAGTATCAATGAAGACGTATTACTTATTTCACCAGATACTGCATTCGATTATAGAAACGTCAGATAATATCTCCAATAAATCATTTTTCATACATTTTTGTGGTTGTTGTTAATAATGCAGGTGATAACATTAGTATTATAATGTTATTAGCTATAGATGAAGAACGTACTGTAGAAAATGACTCAGATCTCGAGATATATTTTATGTCTTTGACATTTTTTGTAATACCTTTTATTAATACATTAAGATTGAAATTCTGAGATATATTTGACATTTGCTAAATTTAATGACATACAATTTTTTCCCCAATCCTTCCAAAAATATGATTCATTTATAAAAATAAAATCCAGTTTATTGTTCATTCTTGTCGAAGCAAGCACACAGTCCGTAAAAGTTACTTACACATACATGAATTTATTTCGATTTGTACATCATGAGAGAAGAAACAATTCCTGGTTTGCAAATTACATTTAAGTTTACTTTTTCTTCAGTCCCTATACATTTTTATTGGCTAT